>CM024617.1:23413106-24100606 GCA_014182575.1 Eucalyptus decipiens
CAATTCAATTTTATCCGTACCAGACTCAACATTTTGAAGCTTGAAGAGTTTAAAGTCTGAAGAATCTACATCAATCAGACTCTAACCCTCAGACTCTGAATTCTCAGACTCAGACCTTCATTGTATAGACTGTAAGTTATTTCTTTATCTCAAAAAGGTACGATCATTCATTCAATTATAATTGATTGATACCATCTTTAATTTCGTAAAAAAAAAAAATTGGAAACATGCCTTTTCAAAAAGGAATAATCTCTTTTAAAATGGCAATTATTATCTTTAAAAGAAAGACGACCGTTCACTTTTCTTCGTATCGATTGCTATTTCCTTTTCAAACCGAGTTATATATACATAGTTTTCTCTTTTACTCGATTCTCAAAACCCTAAAAGGCATTCTTCTCTCAATCATGTTTTCTACTTTGTATTCATACTCGAGAAAGTTGTCATTTTTCCTTGGGAAAGCGAGTGAAGAATCTTTCATTGACAAGAAAAGATGTCTTCTTCGAGAAAGTCGTCATGGATCGCAAGCAGGGGTCCACAGAGAATGAAGGAGGGACCTACGCACTTCGATCTCACCGAGGAAGAAGATTTGTCGAGACAAAGAACGAGTCATGTTCCTTCTCCACCTCATCACTCATCATCTACCCCACAAGATGCGGGTCATCATCGGGAGGAAGTCATTCTAGAGGACGTTGAACCCGGGAGAGCGCAAAAACCCTCATTTATTTACATGCTCTATCGTGCGTTGAAAGCTTCGGTTCTCCTCTCGAATTATATAGATAGTTTCCTTAGAGATAAGAACTATGGAAATGAGTACAGATTTTTGAAGCGAATGGAGGAATTGGGAATAGCTCCCAAAGGAAAGGCTAAAGAGGCACTTGCGAACATTCCAAGTGACCCTCGTGCCAGGACCGATTCCCAATGAGGGGAACGAAGATGATAAAATATTTAGTGATTTTCAACCGAGAATGGGCATTGCTGCAAAGGTGAAAGGAAAGAAGATGGAGTTGTTTAGATCGAAAGAACAGGAGAAGCTGTTCTTCAGTCTGTTAAAACGAGGGGTGATAAGCCCCAGGAGTGTTGATTTTGATTTCCTGGATTCTGTTAATGTGAACTTAAGGGAAAAGTTCCAACTGCTTCAACTTGAGCAATTTTGCACCGATTCCACAGATGGTTATGCACACTTGACTGCATATTTCTATTCGAATCTCAGTTTTCTAGATGCGAATAGAATATCATTCAGTGTTCGAGATCAGGACTATGTGATTGATGTGGACATGCTGGCGGACATAATTGGTGTTGAACGAGGACGTTATCAACCAATCAAAGTCTCGATTGCTCGTGCTACTCTGGATCTTGTCAAAAACAGAGATACAGAGGCGAAGATTACCTACTCGAAGATGAGTGCCATCAATATTGTGCTGCACAAAATTGTGATCAATTGCATCAGGCCAAAGTCTACATCAAAGACTGATGTATCTAATTCGGAAGCAAAATTGATGCATGCAATCAACTCAGGAAAGAAGTTCTCTCTGCCTCATACTATTCTCTTCCATATGTACAGAGCAATGTCGAAGAACAAGGGACAATTGCCTTACCCAAATCTTGTGACAAAGATCTTCAGACACATGAATATTGAACCACCACACACTCTCTGTGTTCGACCGTGCGATAAAATGGTGGTAGGTTTGAATATGTTGATGAAGATGCGTCTGAAAGAACTTAGCAAGGAAATGGCAAAGTTCAAGGTGAAAACTCCTCTCTCTTATGTATCAAAGAGAAAAGGAAAGGAGCCCATTGGTGCTCCATCCAAAAAGAGAAGATCCCTCATCTTGGAGGATGAAGAAGAAGAGAAAGATCTTTCTATTCCTGCACTAGTAAGGACTAGACGTTCTGTATCTCGATCAACGGAACTTCAGTCAAAGCAAAGAGAAGAAGAATAGCAGCGAGAAAAGGAAAAGAAGATGAAGAAAAAGAAAGAGATGAAGAAGAAGAAGAGCATAGAGAGAAAGAAAAGAAGCTGAAGAAGAAGGAGAAGATGAGAAAGAAAAGTCTCTGCTGCTGAACTGGAGAGAAGGAAACGGAAGAGCATGATCATCACTCCTCCCATCTTGATGTCTTAGAGACAGGGGGAGTTGGCTAGCAAGATTTTGATGTCTTAGAGACAGGGGGAGTTGGGGAGCAAGAAAAATCCTCACCTCATGCTGCTCCAGAAGAGTTTCAGGCTTCTCAATTGTCTGAAGAAGAAGAACATGATACATCATCAAATCTGCAAGGTCATACAGAAGCGCCATCATCTGCATTCACTCCATCTGAGAAAGTAAATGCTAGTATGCAAACAGACAATTCAGCAGATTTTCAACGTATTCTTGATGTTCTTCTGGAAATGCGGGGCCAAATCTATGCTCTGGACTATGAGATTCAAAACATCAAGAATGCTGGACAAGCATCTTCAGTTACCCCGGAAGACAGAATGAAAGACCTCGCTCTTGATTCAAGCCAATGCCAAAGGAGAGGCGGTAGCTCAATTAAGGGAAGACTTGAAGAGGCTCGAAGGCATAGTACAGTCTATGGGAGATTTCCAAATCGTGCGCATTCCCAAGTAGACCTGACTCTTTTCTCACCTTTTTACTGATGACAAAAAGGGGGAGAAGAAATTTGAACCAACCAACTTTTTCAAATCTTGATTTTAAATTTGTTTTTGTGGTTGTGAGTTTTTTATGTTTTGAGTATGACTTGTGTGAACTTGAGTATGGACTGAATTTGGCTGTGGATTGTGATGCTTGATTGTTGGCATTTATATCGAGTGTTGTTATATGGTATTACTCATGAAAGTCTAACCAATTTTCTGTGGATGCGAGTCCGGTTGTTTTATTAATCTTTATGAGATAGCCATATTGCTTGAGAAATGTTTTTGTAGGTCAAGGTTGTTTAAATCTACAGGAAAGTTTTGTCATCATCAAAAAGGGGGAGATTGTTGGAGAAATCGCTCTAGAAGATTTTGAAGCCGACAAAACGTTTCCATCAGTTTAGTCTGGATATTTGCAGATTGTCGAAGACTTTCGATCACGGACTCGGTACTCCAGACTCAGTACTCAAGACTCAGAACTCAAGACTCAAGAATCAAGACTCAAGACTTAAGACTCAAAATTATTCTCATTGACATTTTATCTTATTCAGTGTCGAAGGAAATCCAAATCTGAAGAAAATGATTAAGGATTTCATCCTCTGGAGAAGATCTTTTAGCTGGATAAATATAACAGATTCTTTGATTCGTATCTAGATCAATTGAAGATCCGATGATTGACGAAGTATTCTTGGAAGGTTCTATTCATGGAAACCTAGATCCCGATTGTATGGGCGAACAGATTGATGGGCTATCGTCAAATTCCTTTAATAGCTCGAATGATCTTCTTGATTGATTCCGTCCAACGGGTAGATTGGAGGAATTCCTTTGGTAAGTGCCAACGGGTATGATGGCATAAAGGAGTATAAAAGGAAGACGTTCTAGTTGTTTTAAGAGTGTGATCGATAGAGAAATTCCAGTACGAAGCACCTTGATTATTAGTCGATACTCGAGCGAAATTGTATACACAGAGAGTGTCTATACTTGGTGATACCTTGAGTGAGTGTGGTAGTTCATCTACACCCAGAAATCAAGGAAGATCAACGCTGTAACATCTCTTTGTTCATAGTGGAATCCAGCCGATTGGCTGTCAGTGCAGAAGAGTGGACGTAGGCTTGAATCAAGCCGAACCACTATAAACCGCGTGTTTATTTCTCTCTTTCATTCACTGAGTTTTCTGATTGATTGTTATTTGTTGCAATTCCTTAACTGTCTAAGTATTGTGCTTCTATCAAGAAAAATCGTTTATATACCTATTCACCCCCCTCTAGGTACTAGCACTAGCAATATCAATGCCCATGACAATGAAACGGTCAGTTTTCTGCCGCTCTAGCAGACTGATTATATATTTTACTAATCAACGCTTATAAGAACGAAAACAGAATCAATTACGCGTTGAATATCATTATTGTGCGTCTATAGTAAAACCTACTTCAAAAATTATCAGAACGAAGAATTTAAGTTTGTCAGGAGAGGATGGCCAACATGTAAACATCTACGGAAGTGTTAGTGTGTTACTACTTCACGTAACTTTCCCAAGTATGAAGGTATCAATTCTATCATTCCTTTTTCTTCTTTTCTTCTTTTATGTATTTACTTCGTCCCCTTTTGATTTGTTTATGAGACTTTATTATCTTGACTTTCATTTGCGGCAAAATGGGCATGCGGCAGCTTTGCTGAAGGATGAAAGCTAAAAAAATTTCCTTTGTTCCTTTTAAATTAGGGATATGTACTTAAACCGAATTCAGCTAAGTAATTTATCTTTCCCGGTAAAGTAATTTATATTCATACAAAAAGCTCAAAGTCAATATATACTAGGTGTTAGATGGATGCGTTGCTGGTAACACCCATGAAACCTTTTGTACCTCTTGCAGCTGGTGATATTGGACCATCCAAGGGAACACCTGATTTCAGTATCAGGCCATATCGATGATGATGGAGGTCATGATGTTGTTCAGTCTCTCAAGATCCACAGCAACAAGAAGACGTACGGACCATTTGGTTCAGAACGAGGACGGCCTTTTGATCTCTCACAATCTGATAGACAGATTATCGGGTTTCATGGAAAATGTAGCAGCCATCTCCACTCAATCGGAGCCCATTTCGGGCCAATTTCTCATGTGTATCCATATGATGTCGTGGGACCATTTGGTGGTGATAGTGGTATGGACATTTGGGACGATGGAAAACACACAGACGTGAGGCAAATCGTTGTAGGCTTCGATTCGACAATTAAGTCTATCTCTATCTTATATGATGAACGCGGACGTCCGGTTGGTCCATTCACACATGGCACAAGTGGAGGAGGCAAACCATATACGGTGAGCTTTGATATGAACATCATCAACAGTATATGTGATTTTGTTCATATCCTCGATACTTTATTTTTATTTTTTTTCTGGTAACTCTATCTCGTCATTGTGAAAGTAGATACCTCTTTTAGAATTCTTTAATTTTTATCCTTTTTCTGTCTCAGATTAAGCTCGACCATCCAATTGAGTACTTGACATCCATCTCGGGCTATACTGAAGAAGTTTCCGGACTCACCATTCTTCAGTCACTGACAATCCATACTAGCAGAAGGGATCATGGACCGATCGGAACAGCCAATAAAGGGAGGCATTTTTCATTTCCATACACCGGTGGCAAAATTGTTGGGTTTCATGGGAGTTGCGATGGCCCTCATCTCGAGTCCATCGGAGCTTTTTATGAGCCGATTCCTCATACATATCCTGTTAAAGTTTTCGGGCCTTTTGGAGGCAAAGGCCAAAACTCCTGGGATTTCGTTGATATAAACGGGATTGTTGTTCATTGCGCAGACTTCATCGAGTCAATTGCTTTTAAGGTCGACGACGGCACCAGCTCCGAACCGGAAACTATTTATGGTGGAAATGGCGGGCATAGGACTTACAAGGTTGTATTTAGACTCTTCCCTTTTCTCTTTTTCCGTTCCTACTTGATTGATGTAAGTGTATTCATCGAGCTTATCATAACATTAGTTTGATTACGGCATTATGAACCTTGAGATTCTTAACATTTGTTTCGTAAATGCACATGAAAAGTTCAAACCTAAGTACCTGAGGATCAACGTGATCGAGAGAATTAAAAAAAAAAAAAAACAGAGTTCTAAATTTATTGCAATTGTGACAATTCATTCTTAAATCTTTTTTATTACCAATAGTGAGGCTGGTCAAAATTGGCCAAATAGACTAAATTGGCACAATAGAACTAAATTGGCCAAAAAAAAGTTTAGAAATAAATTGTCATAATTACAATAAGTTTAGGACTTTTTTTGGCAATTTCCCTAGACATGATAGAGAACCAAATGGAAAAAATTAATGACTTCACTTTTTTAAAATTAGGCAAAGATAAACCAAGCCATAAACAAAAAGTAATATAACTTTTGATTTACAAAATGAAGTTTGCTACCAAATTTATTAGAAACATAATTTACATCAATCATAGCATATATAACTTATTGCATAGATTAGAATTGTATTCCAAAAGAATCTAGTAATTTATTTTGCTCAGCGACCGATGCAACATATAGTCACTAATGTCGAAATATGGCTTTGTGGCCTATTTGCAGGTTAAACTGAGAAATGGAGAGTACATAACTTCTTTTGCCGGATATCTCAAAAATGCAAAGGATAGTGGCACTCTAATCAACTCGCTCACATTTCGAACCACCAGAAGAATATTGGGACCCATTGGTAGAGAGGAAGGCGAGTACTTCTCCTTACCACTGGAAGCTGGGAAAGTTATTAGCTTTTTCGGGACAAGTGGTGATTTTCTTGAATCTATCAAAGCACACGTAGAGCTGTACTCCAACAAGCTCTATCCCTTAAAGTCTGTGGGGTTATTTGGGAGTTCGGATGCATCTTTTTGGGATGATGGCAATAAGCATACCAATGTAAGGAAAATCGTTGTTGAATTTCAAGCAGATACAGGGCCATGGATCCGATCAATCACGTTTCAGTATGAAGAGGAGAGTAAAGAATTGTGGCAATCAGGGACGCATGGTGGCTTTGATATAAACTACTTCCACATAGTACGGAACGTCGAGATCCATACGGTATGTTCCCATACATACATATGCTTTGTAAAATCCATAAGAAACTTTTATAGCCTCTGTAAGTGGGAGACTCTTTCAAGACTTAAATCATGAATATGATGGTTACGTATATTATTGCAGATCAAAATAGATGATCCAGATGAGTATTTGACTTCAATATGCGGGTGTTTTTCTGATGAAGGCATTAGGTCACTTACGTTTCAAACTAACAAAAAAACGATTGGACCTATTGGTGATGAAAATGGAGCAACACACTTCTCATCTCCTGCAACGGGTGGCAAAATTGTTGGATTTTATGGGAGGAGTATAGTACATCTTGAAGCAATTGGAGCATATTTTGAACCGATCTCACATCTCTACCCAATTAAATCAATTGGGCCATTTGGAGGCCTCGGGGGACGTGCTTGGGACGATGGGAAATTCACTGGTGTAAGGGAAATTGAGGTAATGTACGACAATATTCTCCGTTACGTTAAGTTTGTGTACGACAAGAGCGGTGAACAAATTTACTCAATTATGCACGGTGGCTACACTAGAGAAGACAAGGCCAAGGTCACCAGGGTTAGTATTTCTTTTTCCGCTCTTTGATTGGTTGTTGTTGACTTACTCGTAGCTGATCCTTCGAGACAATGTTTCTAGTGTGTGGTCACAATTTAAACTTTACAATTGGGTCTTATTTCCTCCACTCATCCAATTTTAAGAGATACTTTCGAGATTGCACAGTTTAGATTGGATTATCCACGGGAGTACTTGACATCGGTCTCTGGACATAAGCGAGAGGATGGTCACAACAACATCGAAAACGCTATCGTTCAATCGCTTACATTTCATAGCAATACAAGAACACACGGTCCCTTTGGCGAGGAGAAGGGGAAGTACTTTTGGTATCCACCGACCCGAAGCAAAATCATCGGCTTTTATGGAAGATGCAGGGATACTCTCAATTCCATAGGAGTGTATGCAGAGCCCATATCACACATGTATCCTTTTAAAACCATTGGACCCTTTGGAGGCTCTGGTGGCACTCCATGGGACGACGGAGTGCATACTGATGTGAGGGAGATTAAAATTCATTTCGCCGGCCACGGAGCCTGCGGCATAGGGATTATATACGATAACAATGGTTACTTAGTCCAGTGCTCTCATCATGGTAGCAAAACCTCATCTAGCTGGCAGGTTAGTCCATACCTCAATCTTTCCGTCTCTCTCTTTTGTCTTTAGAGTCTGTTGCGTGTCTGGACGTCGTTCAGGTTTACACGTTGCTCTTCACAGTTGTTCTCGACTTCATCTAGCACTGTATCTTTTCATAAAAGACTAAGGGCACTTCTTTTGGCATCCTATATCTTGAACCTTTGTTATGTTTTCACAAGTAAAAACATGTTTCGCCCTGTTGTTCTTGCAGATCAGGCTGGATTATCCCAAGGAGCGTCTGGTTTCAATATCGGGTTTGATTAACAAAAATGGAAACAGTCCTAACACTATCATCCACAACTTGAGAATACGTACCACGGAGACCACTTACAGGCTGTTTGGGAGGAAAGAAGGGTCAAAGGATGAGAAATTTTGCATTCCCCCAAAACCAGGCAAAGGTAGGATCGTTGGCTTTTTCGGAAGGGTGGGATCGCATCTTAATTCTATTGGAGCGCGTCTAGAACCATATTAGATTAAACCTACTCCCTCCCCCAAGCTTTTTCTTTCTTTTTTCTTTGGCTTGTGATTGTACGAATTTTTTTTTTTTGTTTATTATTTCCTTTAACATGAGTTGGTCGTGGTAAATTTCACATAATCGGATGATTAACTGTGAAGATGCTCCAAGGAGCAGCTGAGGTAATATTTGGATGGGGAAACTAGTCATCAAAGAAAGGAAAATGAAGAAAATAACCACATAGATAGTCATCTAAGGATTATTATGAAATTATAGACAGAAATACACATGAATACGTAAATAGACCTTCTCAATCACAACATGACCCAAGGTTGAGGCCGGCACTCCCTCTTCGAGTTGGCTCTTAAATTGGGAGTGAAATTGTTAAAAGGATTAATTTTAAATATAAATACGCAATTCAAGTCCATTATAATTCATTTGGATATAGTTTGCTAATTTTTTCCAAATTAATAAGAACCTAATGTCCAACAATAAGTCATCTCCACATTTAATTTTGACAATTGGTTTATCCAAGAGTGACGAGCATGAGAAGATGGAGTGCCTACGACAATCATGTAAAATGGAGTTCCTCGATTCCTATACTAAAATCGAAGAAGGATTTATGTATATTATATTAAATATTTAACTAATCCCATTATAATCTTTAAATTATATTTTCAAATAATAAATTTGTAGAGAAATATAATGAATATTATCATTCTAGTATATTCTTGTTGACACCTAAATTTTGGACAACCCATTTAGTCATTTATTGCATAAAAATTGGGGATTAATTTTTAACCCCTAAAAAAATATTATAATTCAATCGCATAGCATATAATTTTTTAGGTGCATTTATTTTTAATTTACATGTTTTGCATTTTTATTTTTAGGACCGGTGGTGGATGAGCTCAAATTTTATGTTTTTAAGCTTTAGTTCGGTAGGCCGGGCTAAGCCCATGAAAGGATAAAATTAACCCAAGCCCGTCGTTATTTTTAATTGATTATCTTGCGAAAAATTAAGATTTGATGCGATATTATGGTTTTTGAAAAATTAAAAAAATTGCATTCTAATCTTATTTTTTATCAATAGGTGATGAAATCGGGGGAGAATATTTTTGAGATAAGGATTTTTGCGATCAAGAGGTTATAAGCAATATTCGGGAGATGAAAATATTAACAAAAAAATCCTATTTTGCGTTGCCTATAAAAGGATACGTACGGATCAATCGTGAGAGGAGCTTCGGTGAAAAAAAATTCAGAAAAAAGGCCAAAAGGAAGCCGTCCGTGGAGGTGTGTTGGAAAAAAAAAGAAAGAAAAGTCAAGGGAAAAGAGGAAAGGTGACGTGAGAGAGACAGGTGAGAGAGAGAGAAAAGGAAAGCAGAAGGGAAAAGTACAAGCGGCAGAGGGACAATGTTCATCGTCTCCCTCGCCGCTCGACCCTCTGTAACTTCCGTCCGCGAACACCGCCTCACCGCGCACGCCGACGCCCCCGGAGCTCGAAGCGCTCCCGTCCGCCGCAACCGCCGCGCCGCCCGAGTCCCCGATACCCGAGTCCGATTTGCTGCACCAGATTTGCAACCCAGCCGCGCCAAGCCTTGCCGTGACGCCGCACCGCCACCTGCGAAGCCGCGTCCCCTGCTGCTCGAAGCCGCCACTTCACCCAACGACCGCTCCAACTCTCCCCTCAACGCTCAGCCGCTGCCGTGCCGCTGTTCCGGCCGTGATCCGACGCCATTGGAGCCCCAAATCAGCCGTACCGCCGAGCCGATCTGCCCTCTGTTGCAGCTCCACTGAAACCCGCGACCTCCTGCTCGCTCGCCACCGTGCCGGAGTGCCACGATCTGCACCTTCTAGAGCAACCGACGCCGCCGCGCCCCCCGCACTGCGAGCTCGCCGCGACCCACCGCTCCCGCAGCCATCCGAGCAACGCCGCATTTGTACCACCCGTGACTAGCTGCTGCGTTTGTGTCCACCACCCCTCGCCGGACCTTCGCCGGAGCCCCGACCACGACGCCCTTACCGGAGCCGGTGACCAGCCGCACGGACACGAGGCTTGAAAAGGAAAAAGAGAAAACAAAAGAAAAATAAAAAAAAATCCGAATAAGGATTAGGTTTGTTTTTGTTATCTTGCATGTTAGGATTGCAATCTTATTATGAATTTTTAAATAAAAAAATCAAAAGAAAGAGCACATTCATAGGATGTTAGTTTTAAATTTGAATTGCATGTTTTATATGTGAAAATTTTAATTTCGAAATTAATAAAAAAAAAAACACAAAAAATAACCATGCATATATTATGTTAAATTAAGGCGTTCTTTGCACGTCATTGCATATTAGATAAATTGCATGGTAGATAATATCTTAGTTTAAATTAGGATTTACTATGACTTAATCCCTAGTTTAAATTAGATAGAATCTTAATCTAGCTAGATCATTTCAAATTTCATAAAATTTGTCTTAGGATAAATTAGTTGCAATTTCTAGGATAGATTGCATTTTTAAAATAAAAAAATGTCATTTGCATGTCATATAGAATTAGGTTCATGGAATGCACGTCATTTATTGATTGTTGTTAGGTCTATTTCTAATGAAATTGCTCGTCATTAGATTATGTCATTTAATAAAATGTCGCGTGACATATAACTCGCATACTAAATTGTATGTTGCGTGCCATTTTAGTATGTCATTGCATCGCATTACCTGTCATCATTTGATTAATTTAGATTGCATTTAATTATTGCATTTCCTCATGTCATATAGTTTAGGTCATGCTGCCATGTCATATTAGATTACATGCATTGCATAAGTCATGATTATCTTTAAATAAAGTGAAAACAAAAATTGAAATTGCGTGTTAATTAGAAATCATATTTAGGGCTGCTGATGTGAATTCTGATTTAACAATGCAGATGCTTTCATTGCTCCTAAGAATGTTTTGCAATATTTAATTGCTTTCTTGAGTGTTAAATTGGTGGTATGCGCACATGTATGATCACCTCACATGTTAGAAAGTTAAATTAAAATCAATTCAATTGCCAAACATTTTTTTTAAAAAAAAAAAAAAAGGTACCGAAAGGGCGTTAGAGAATTCTAGCGTAACCAAGTCCCCGTACCCATAGTCTCTGGTTCGTAGGAGTAAAATAATTCTCCCGCTATTTTACTTGGGTTTCTAATCGACCCACCAAAAATAGATTAGTGGCGAATCCTAATTGAAAATCAATTGCATGTTAAGAACTTGAACCTAAGTCGCGAATTGGTATGGGCTTGGGAGAGCCCGAGTTAAGTCTAGGCTTAACAATCCATTAGCCAAACCCTAGGTGGTTCACACCCGAAAAATTGGTCGCGACAATTCTCATTAGATATTAAATTTATAATATTTTTTATCAGTAGCTATTGATAATGCTAGTGTGAACACCTAAAGAGGGTGAATAGGTGTTTAGAAAAAATCTTGATAAATAAATGCAGAGTAAAATAAGTTGTGAGTAAAGTCTAAATAAGGATCAAAGTTTGATAAATGAGCCATCGAATTTCTTAGATGTTCAGAATCTGTTATATAATGGAACAGACTTCTAAAATAACTTGTAAGTATGCAACAGACTTAAGTAATATGAGTTGAGGGAAGAGAAGATTACACGCGAAATTTATAATGATTCGGCTTAAATCAAGCTTATGTCCACTCTCCTACGCTGACAGCCTACTAGTTAGATTCTACTATATGATCAACAAGAGATTATAATTTTGAGTGCAAACACTCAATGGTATATCACACTATCTCATGAAATCACTATTTTGGTATTTCTCTCACAATCACAAATGTTTAAGCTTATGAAAAACAAGTGTATGATCGAAATTCGCTCAGACTTTGTAATTCTAGATTCTACGCTTCGTCTGTTACATGCTCATCGGTCTTTGATCTCCTTAAATATTTCTCTACTTCCAAACTAGTCGTTGGACAATATCTAGAAGATCGTCTTCCAATCTACCCATTAGACAAATCTATATCAAAAAGATTTAGTAGCCGTTGAGGGCGCATTTGGTATTGATTATGTTCTCGAGAGTAGATTATGATCAGAAATGATTCTTTTTTATTATATTCCCGAGAACTGATTCTAAGCATTTTAAGCCGTTTGGTAACTGTCTAAAATTTTTATTCTGGAATAGAATTGCATTTGGTACCGTGCTCATTAATTCTGTTCCAAATCAATTTCTTTTAATTTTTAAAGGCCTTTCCTACTAACTATCCCATGGTCATCGCTCCTTATCACTCCAATACCTAACCATTGCTTTGATACCATAAAAAGGGGATGTCACGCCCCGATCCTCGGACACGCACATATCCTTCTCACTTGGTCAATTATATAATGCGATATCCCAAGACTATGTATCGCCGACCCTTTCATTTTATTAAGCACATGCGGAAGCAATTAAAATCCCCAGACAATAAAACGATGGGATAGAAAAGCAGGGCCATATTTTTCATATTGAAATTTATAACCAAACTTTTATACAAAACACAAACCGCTTCATAACTATTCACTTCAAGATCGAATTCTCAAAAGAAGATAGACTCTCAATCCATCTAGGCCGCACTCAAGACCCATCTCGATATTATCTTCTTCTTCCAAAATCCTTCTCCTCAGGTTTTACCTCCGAGTCCTCCTTCCCAGACTTCTCTTCCTCAACTTCTCATCGGGGTCCTGAAATGTTTTCCCCAAACTGGGATGAGACTACGTCTCAGCGAGTTCTACCCCACTAAGCCAGATTAGTAAACCATTATACTATAGGTTGCCTATACACGCATAGGGCAGAAGACGTACCTTGGCCTCAGATCCCACCTGCAAGTCAGTACAATTCATAATATGCACCAAAGTAATCATATCACAGATCGAAGCATCGATCAAATCGACCTAGTCGATTTCAAACCAACAACACCACTCACGGTCATTTCCATTCAGTCAATCAATTTACAACATCAAACTCAAGGCAATGATCAATCGACTTAGTCGATTACATGTCAACTGGACCATCTCTAGGTCATTCTAGTCATTGCTATACAGTCTCAACTGATAAAACCAAACACCGAGCCACGTGCATTCTCCAAGGCGATGCATCAAGTCACCGAGCCCACGTGTCTCTTCAAGATGCCAAATGTACTCATCGATTACATGTCGACGATGACCCTTCCCTGGCCAGTTCAGTTCAATCAATTTATCCATGACAAACGGATTAAATCATACCCGTTATTCCATCTATACTCGATAATTAATCTCAACATATCAATTCAACATTCCTACTCAAATATAGGCTCAAGGCGCTAGAGGTGACCCCAACACAAAGTCTCGTCATCGTGCGGCACTTAGTCCTTGACCACAAATAACAATAGTATAAGGCGCTAGAGGTAGCTCGCACGAAATCTCGCTATCATGTAGTACTTAGTCCTTAACTACAAATGACAATAGTATAAGGCGCTAGAGGTAACTCACACGAAATCTCGCTATCGTGTAGTACTTAGTCCTTCACTATAAAATGCAATAGGGTAAGGCGCTAGAGGTGACTCACACGAGATCTTCCATCGTGTAGCACTTAGTCCTTCACTATAAAATGCAATAGGGTAAGGCGCTAGAGGTAATTCCCATGCGACTCAGGTCGCCATGTAATACTTAGTCCTTAACTACAATAAGCAATGGTATAAGGCGCTAGAGGTAACTCACACGAAGTCTTCTACTTGTGTAGTACTTAGTCCTTTACCTGCTCATGATCCATTGGTTACCCTCAACACAACACACATCACATCAACTTCCAATAATCATCTTGCTTCAACTATAAGCCAACACACGATTAATCCATCACGGCCCAATGACATTGTGCCTCGCACTTAACTTTCTCAATTAAAGTAATGTCTTGGCCTCATTTCTTCGTATTAGAAATATCCAATAAAATATCGTGCGTGGGCACACGGCTGGCCTTAGCCAAAATCTAATATTTTCCTTTCCATAACTCCCACATTTTCTATAGTCCGCTCAAATAGTTTTGGCATTATCAACCGATGCCCGGTTATTTTTCAATTAATAACCAATGATTTTCCAATGAAAGAATAATCCCAATCCTTCGCAAATAATTCAATTCAACACAAAATAAAGCTCCATTAAATAAACGGATTTCACCACGATGATCGTCACAAATTTCGGTCGTCGGCCGTCTCAATCTTAATTTTCGAAAAATAATTAATTAATTAATTAATTTCGAAAATTAATAATTAATTTCAATAAATCCAATTGAGTTCAAACTAAAGCCCAATTAAATTAACGGGCTGCACCATGATCATCAGCATAAAAATTCGGCCACTAGCCATCCAAGTTGAATTTCCGGAAAATAAATAATTAATTAATTTATTTCGAAAAATAATATTTAAATACAAGAAATTCAATTGAGCTTAAAATAAAGCCCGATTAAATAAACGGACTTCACCACAGTCATCAGCATAATATTCCGGTTCCGGACCATCTCCCTTGAATTTTCGGAAAATAAATAATTATTTAATTTAATTCCGAAAATTAATATTTAAATGCCCAAAAATCTCACTTAGGCCCGAATCGCCAAATTGAAGCCCGATTAGGGGTCAGAAAATTCCGAGATTCTTCCAATAATTAGTAGACCACGTCTACTTGCTAATTGCGCAATCAATTTATTTAAATCGCATCACAATTGACTAATAATTGCTAATTTATTCTAATCTAACAACCTAAACATAATTAATTAAAACTAAACAACCAATAAGCATAATTAGCCAACTAATCCAGGATTAGTGAGATTACTCACCAAATCGCGCGCAAATCGGATCAATCCGACGGGGGCGACGCGAGGAACGATTCTTCCCAAAGCACGGCTCGGGTTCGGGGCCGGGAAACGGCCCAAAAGCGGGCCCGAAGATGCTGAAACCCACTCCGTGGGTTTGCTGGACGGAGCCGATCGGGGCTGCTCCGGCGGCTAGGGCGGCGAGGGGAAGCTGGCGGAGGGCGAGGGGGTCGCAGGGGTGGTCCGGCGGGGCTAGGCGGTGGCCGGAGGTGGCCGGACGGGGGCTGGTCGGTGCGGAACGGGGGTGAAATTTTGGCTGGGCCGAGCGGGAGAGGGACGCCCGGGCACACGCGGACGGCAAGACGGCGGCGGGCGCACATCGGCTCCCGGTGCGGTGGCGGGACGGGCGGCGACGGTTCTCGGCGAGCTGCGATCGTCGGCTCTTCTTCTCGCTCCTGGTTCGCTCGCTCGGACATGCGGAGGAAGGAAGAAGAAGAAGAACACGGTCACGTGGGGGAGGAGGAAAGAGAAGAGAGAGAGAAGGGAGAGAGATAAGGGTTGACTGGTCAAGATGAGGAGAGAGAGAGTGAATAGGCGGTGGGGGGAATCGCACGAGGGGAAGGGGGAGAGAGAGAGAGAGAGAGAGAAAGAGAAAAGAAAAAGGGAAAGAAAATAATACTTTAATAAGAAAACCTATTTTTCTTATTTCTATTATTTTCCTTTTCTCATTCCCTTTTTATTTTCTTCCGGTCTTCGATTTTTCCTCCAATAATTTCTTTCTTGAAATTTCGGACTCGGCAATAAATTGATAGACGATGAGACGGTCCTAAAAATGAATTGTGACACGTCCGAATATTCGATTCCCGGAACAAGAATTAACATTTTTTTTTATTCTTAATTCCACTTCCAATCTGTTTCCGGGAACAAAAAGTTTACCAAACGCGATTCTATGCCCAAACTGATTATGGAAACAAAGAATCAGAATTTGACCATGTTTGGATGGTTACCAAACAAGGCCTGAGTGATAGAAGTGGAATCTCAAGTTGATTTTGATCGCCCATACAAATAAAATCTTGGTATACATAAGTAGAGCTTCTTCATTTCGAAAGTTCTTATCTTCAAGATCTAATTGTCAATTAATTAAATTAAGTCAATCAAATCTATCTTGATGCAAAATCCAAACTGGATCACTAGCCGTTGTACATTTGGGACTTGTGTCATGTTCTATCAAATTGTCTTGTTCTGAATATATTATGTTCTGAACTTGATTCATCATGTTTTGGATCATATGTCTCATTTTAGATCTTGTCACGTTCTAGACTTGTGTCTCGTTCTATATGCAATGTCTAAGTGTCTTCCGTCTGAAGTAGACTTTATAATCTAGACTTAAGTCCGAACATATTCTGTTTTTTAACATATTTAATCTTAAAATCTGGACACAGTCTAAATAAGTTCAGCTTCAACATAAAGTCTATCTTCTGGTTTTTCCAAGTATAATCTTTGATAATGTCATTTACACATTATATCATATGCATAGTCTGATACTCAATCATTAAACATGTAAGTAACCTTTGATTTGTTTTGTCATCTTCAAATTATCATAAGAAATTTCCCTAACAATCTCCCATTTTCTTATGATGACAAAATAATCTCTGAATATACAGATGTGTAAACACGTTTTTAAAGATATTAATAAATTAGGGTAATCTTAAGCACATAAATAGTTTTTAAATATGAGATATTCAAATAATGTAATTCGAATCAGAAACTAGCAAAAGATAGTAAATAAATCGAGCATAATTATATATAGAAAGATAATTGCAGTTCAATAAATAATATCAACAAATATGCATATTTATATTCTCTCCCCCTTTTTGTCATAATCAAAAAGCGATAACAATGGAAATGGCATCACTTAGAGAATATAAAGCGATAACAAATATATCTTGCATGAAACACAATTTTCAAAAACATCAGCTTCTACAAAATAAGTTGAACACCAAAGATATGTAATATAGCTCACTTCAATCATATATATCAGCAAATATCTAGTAAAAATCATGAATGCATTATAAAATTCACTTACTATTTTTGTCATAATAAAACGACAATGTAATTAAGAGATATGTTAATGACAAAAAGTAATAAAAGATACACTAATCAGATTTTGTAGAACTTAATAAGTTCTAACACATTTACTTTTTCCTTCATTCCATAATAATCAGGATCATGATCAATTTAAAAATATTTTTCCATAATTAATCAATGCTCCCCCTCAATTAGTTGCCTTATTGGAGGTGATCATGATCTATCCTTTCTTTTAGATTTACTTTCTTCCCCTATCATTATAACAATATTTGCGAATAGCACTTATTGTAGCTTGTGCACATTAAACTGAACACCGATCCTTTATTTCCTTCGTAGCAACAACATCCGCAACGATCATTTAATTTTTGAAATTCGAGGTAGAAATTTGTTTTCTTCAATCAAGCTTGTCTCAAATTCAATCTGCATAAACTCAACAAAATTTTTACACAAATACGCTGTTATAATATCCACTTAATACATAATGTCCTTTCTTCAAATAAATAAATTGAATATCATATATAAGACTATCAAATATTTAAATTCAGAGCTACTCAACCTTTTGTATGGCACATTAGGGACGAGCTCAATAATTTGCAAGAACTTTGTGCAAGAATGAGAGTTTTTCGAGACTACAAAAAATAATACATAATCTCAATTATTTTTTAATCAAGCTTTCCAAACTTATACTTTTGCCACTTGTAAATTCTTGTATAACAAATAACAATCTTTGCAAAAATATCACGTAATACCTTCCTCCGATTTACGGATTAAACATGCTAGATATAAGATATCTTCTAAGAATATAGCAAGAGTATCCATGAATATGCAATAATATCTTTCACAATCAAAGGGATTTCCTTGATCATAAAACTCAAAAACATATTATTGATGCATTTCGCAAAAAGAAAGCAGATATTTCTATCACGTGCCAAATCAAGCAATAAAAAAAAATGCAACGCCTTATGTTTATGACAAGAGATATTTGCAATATAAATCATATATAATTCATAGGCAATCATCTAGAATCCTCATAAAATCGAGTAGAAATTTGTAAGGCAGGATGATAAAAAAAAATTATTCTCTTACCGGAGGTATATGTTTGAAAGATACCATTGATTAAATATGATCATAGCCAATCTTCGCATGAGATACTTTTTTGATTGCACCTAAATTTGCATAGATTTGCAATCATTCTTCCCTTATAAAATTTCCTACAATAAACTCGTTTCCTTTTTGGTATCCATGAATTTGGATCCTTCCTTGACGTTAGAGAAAAATATGCAATCTCCATAAATAATCAAATATTATTTCTAAAATCATTTTAATAAAGTATTTAAGAAAGAATATCGTGTATAATGAATTAATATTTCGTAGAACAAATTTTCACTTTGCAAAATATGACAAAATCTGAGAGCATAAAATCAAATCAAATAAACTCAATTGTCACTAAGCAAGATATAAAAATTAATCACATGTATTAAATCAAATCTCAACTCATCGATAAAAAAAAAAAAAAAAAATCACACGATTCTTCCTTCAATAAAACCAATCACAGAATACAGTCATAATAAAGTTTGAATCAACCAAGGCACAAAGAGGATATATTGAATAATAATTATAATGAGAATTTTAAAATTATGTACCCAACCCAAATTGAGAATTAAAAAAAAAAAAACAAAATTACATTTCTTACCAAATTCTCTTTCTTCTTTTTATTTATTCCCTGCAAAAACAATTGATCATTTCTTTGTTACCCAAATTTTCTTGGGCCTATGAAAGTTAGTGGAGTATGCTGTTTTTATCCACTCTCTCTTAATTAATATGTAGGCTTTAGGACATTTATTCCCAAAGTGTTATGAATCTCAATTGGCCAATAGGTTTTACAAAAATTCTTTGAAAATGTTATTTATAAATGAGTCTATGAGGTTTTTATCTGAGTTTCTCCTTGACTTTAGGAAAGTCTATTAGAGAATCACTTATCCTATTGAAACCAAATCCCGACTTGTTATAATAAGATACTTGTATGGAAATGATATACTCTAATGTTTTTGAATTCTTTAAAAATTTTGTTGAGATATTTGAAAATTCTTTCTTTAAAGAATAATTTCTTTTTTACAAGTAAATCTCGATTTTCTTTTGTTTGTAAAAAATCTTTTTCCAAAATTTCAAAATTTTCTTTTTGAGAAAGATCCCGTTGCATAAGCCATAAATTCTTCTTTTCTAGTTTGAAGATCCTTTTAAGAGTAGACTTGAGATTTAAGCACAATTCGTCAATATATTTAGATACCTTATAAGGGATTTCGCGGTAATTTACCTCAAAATCTGTGTCTGATTTGATTTCGAATTTGAATATGAGTTTGAATGTGCCATTAAACATATATTTTCTTGCTCATCATCTTCTTCCATTGTTCTTTTCTGCCCATTCTGCTTGTATTATTTCTTCCAATTGAACTTCCTTTATTTTCTATTCAATTTTCTGAGTTGTTTTTTTTATCATAAAAGCAAGTTCTTCGTCGTCCATGTCATTTTCTGAGTCTGTATCATCATATTCAATGTAAGATTTATTAGTTCATCAACGGAGAATGGCATAATCCTCTGAGTTTCTCGAATTGAAGTCTTGACGTGATTACAATCTTTTAAGAGACCTTGCAGAAATTTATTGACTTTCATGGGAGCAGAAATTGGTCATCCTTGATATGATAAACCATTTACAATTTCAGTAAAATGGTTAAACATGTCTCCGATGGATTCTCCAGGTTTCCTATTGAAAGTCTCATATTGGCCAAGCAGAGTGTTCACATTTGTCTCTTTTACACGATCTGTACCTTCATAAGTAATATGAAATCTATCCCAAACTTTTTTACTATTTCATATAAAGAGATTCTATTATACTTAGTAGGTGACAATGCCCAATATAAAGAATAAATGGCCTTTGTATCAAGAGCTTCTCTTTTGGACATCTCCGATCGAGACATAGGAGCAAGGTGTTTGGTTTATTTGTTTTTGCCATTCTTATTTGATGTAGACGTAGCAGCAAGATTGATAAGGGATCTTTGGATTGTAGGAATGCCTTCATTATGTTATTCCAAACATTGTATTCTTTTCCATCAAAATATGGTGACCTGGTATTACTTTGACTTTCCACAAGCCCTAATGCCAAGATACTAGTCATAGAAAATCTTTAGCTCAAAAGTAAAAACATTTCAATAAATCGAGCACTTGGCTTTGATACCAATTTATAATGCTAATGCAAACACCTAGAGAGGGTGAATAGGTATTTAAAGGAAGTCTTGACAAAAAAAATGCGAAATAAAATAAGTTGCAAGCAAAGTTTGAATAAGGATCAAAATCTAATAAACGAGCCACTAGATTTCTAGTAAATATTCAGAATCTGTTATACGATGGAACAGACTTTTGAAATAACTTGTAAATATGCAACAAACTTAAGTAATATGAGTTGAGGGAAAAGAAGATTGCATACGAAATTTATAGTGGTTCGGCTTAGATCAAGCTTACATCCACTCTCCCACATTAACAACCTACTAGCTAGATTCCACTATATGATCAACAAAAGATTACAACTTTGAATGCAAACTTTCAGTTGTAGATTACACTATCTCACTAAGTCACTATTTTGATATTTCTTTCACGATCACAAACGTTTAAATTCACGAAAGACAAGTGTATGATCAAAGTTCACTCAGACTTTGGAATCCGAGATTCTACGATTCATCTATTACTTGCTCCTCAGTCCTTGGTCTCCTTAAATATTCATTCACTTCCAAACTAGCCATTAGACAATATTTAGAGGATCATCTTCTAATTTACTTATTGGACAGATCTGTATCAAAAAAAATTTAATAGCCGTTAAGTGACATAAGTAGTCACTCGAGTTGATTATGATTGCCCATACAAACAAAATCTTGATTTCCATAACTAGAGTTTCTTCGTTTAAAAAGTTCTTGTCTTCAAGATCCAATTGTCAATCAATTAGATTGAGTTAATAAAATCTATCTTAATGTAGAATCCAAAACAAATCACTAGCTATTGTACATTTGGGGCCTGTGTCACATTCTGTCAAGTTGTCTCGTTCTGAATATGCTACGTTCTAAACTTGTTTCCTCACGTTCTAGATCATGTGTCTCGTTCTGGACCTTGTCATGTTCTAAATTTGTGTCTCGTTCTGTATGTAATGTGTGAGTGTCTTCCATCTAAAGTAAACTTTACAATCTGGACATAAGTCTGAACATATTCTACTTCTGAATATATTTAGCCTTAAGGTCTCAACATGGTCTAAATAAGTTCAATTCTAGCATAAGTTTTTTTTTTCTGGTTTTTTCAAATATAATCCTTGATAATGTCATTTACACATTCTATCATCTGCATAATCCGTTACTCAATCATGAAACACGTTAGTAACTTTTGATTTATTTTGTCATCTTCAAAATATCATGAGGGATTTCCCTAATAGCTATAAGTCCATTTTATAGATAGTTGAAGTAAACAAAATTTAAAATGTGAATTTATAACTAAATTATGATTTTAAAGTTGTTATTACATCGTATTGTCATCATTGATAATCCCTTGAGAAAAAAAAAAAATCCTATGTTATTATTTTCTATCAACTGTTTCATTTTAAAATAACATACAATAATTAGATTATATGAATGATAATAATACTTATGGAGTTTAAAAAATAATATTACTTTTAGCTTATTAGCTTACATAATATAATTTTTATGATAATTTAATTATTATTAATGCAATTAATTAGAATACAAAGTTGTGTTCTAACAATTACTAGACATAATAGTATTATAAATTTTCGTAAATTGCATTAATTTTTCATTTATGGTTTATGAATAATGTGATAATAGACGAACGTAGACTCTGATTATATCTCATGAAGTGTATGATGTGTTTTTTCTTTATCATTCCTAGCTTATTCTCCATGCAACTCTGGTAAACCAAAAAGAAAGATTAGTCTTGGAATGGTTATTCCATTAGACCATTAACGGTTAACCCATGCCTTGTCAGGTAATTTGGTTTACGTATAATTTTACCATTTTAATTTTTATAGATGCATAATATGCAAATTCAATAAATAAAAACGAACATCTTTTCACATTTAAAGATTCATATACACAGAATCAAGAAAACTTAAGAGTAAAAATTATAGTGAATTTGTAGTGATTAAAACATATTCAACACATGATGGTGTGCTTTTAATAAAACAATAGTCGTAAAACCATAATGGTGGAGGAATATAAGAATCTTATGAAGAAGAAGTATAAAAAATCATTCAATTATATTTTCAGTAACAAAAAAGAAAATGCATTGAATGCTTTATTGTCAATCACCTTCTTGTAAAAACAAAATAACTCATTAACCTCTTTGTCTAATAAATTATCGATTAACCAAACAAAGCAAATGCGAATCTCCAACTGATAAACACAATATGAAAATAAAGTTTAAAAGAAGAAAACCACAACTTGGAACTCCTTTACTAGAAGCTCGTTGTAGATGTAAGTGCGATTGTCATCAGACTTTTGTTGACCAAATTTATTTTCCTAATACTCAATCAAATAATGAAAATCTCTCACTAACCAACAGAAAAAAAAAATTCAAAGATCTCAAAGTTGGGTAACTAAAAGAGAGAGAATACAACCAAATAAATATCTCATATGCTTTATTATCCATAGCTCCTGCGTGTATTTATGTATAAGATTAGTTTCAACAGAATAATCAATGAAATCTAGGGTTTTGCATAATTTTTAGAATATTTGAAATCTGGATCAAATGTGAAAAGAGTGGGGAGATCTAAATATGAAACATAGGGAGTATGTATATACTGAAAAGAAAAAAGAAAAAGAAATCCGTTAAATATTTGACACGTGTTTCTTTAGGGAAATCTTATACTTAGTTGACCGCATTATTGTTAGATTGAGGAAAATAATACAAAACTTCGAAGGAAATACTTAGAAGGAAGTGGTACGGGAAATGTTGAAATTTCCAATAATTACTAATTTGCAACATTGAAGCTCATTTAAACCATTTGTTCTCTAACAAAATTCATGCAACCGAAAAGCACGTGTTCTAAACTAAAGTAAAAGGAGTGCAAAATGTAAGGAAGCGCCGCTTGTAAAAAGAATAATGAATCTCTTATAAATCACAGTTTTTTATGTTAACCTTCATAGTAACCCCTAGAAAAGACGTGGTTACTATATATTTACTTAGATAAAGATTTTGCAAACCACGCTAGGCAGATAATCGATTCCTATTTGTGCTCTATTCTATTCTCATGAAATTAGTGTTCTAATCCTATCTTATTCAATTTCGCAAGCTAAAAGGTTTTGATTTCTATGGTTGTGCAAAGGAATGCTTGGATCAACTCTAAACCGAATGTGTAATTTTCTTTTGGCACCTTGAGAAAATGAATTTTGAATCTCAAGCCCATGTAAAAGAATCTACTCTTCTTTTTCTTTTATTTCCCAAAATCTCCTCGAAGGGATAATAATGTAAATGATTACTGAACTTTAATTTAATAGATATTGTCCTCCTTAAACTTATCAGTTGTTCAACGTTGAATTTTAGTTCAATATGCAACATGATTCTCAAAATTTTAATTTATTCAATATAACATCTGAATTTTGATACATGTTCAATTGAATCACTAAACTATATGAATAAGTTTTATGATGTCCTTCCATCAATTTAAGTTTAGGGACAACATTGACTTTTTTCGTATAATTCAAGGACTAAAGTGAATATATGCCAAAAATAGGAAGACAACATTAAATGAACTAAAAGTTTAAAGACCACATTACATATTAAGTTAAAATTCAGAGATCATATTAAATAAATTAATTGTTCAAAGACGATATTGTATATTAAATTAAAATTCATGGATCGACTCTGTTATTTTCTCAATGAAAAGAAAAAAGGTTTAAAAGGAAAAGAGGAAAAAGAGAAAAAGACGGAGGATAGATTCGGGTTCGACCCAGAAAATGAAGCTCCCAGTGAGTGATCGCATGCGGCGACGCTCGTAATGGCTTCGTCGGAGATCGAAGTCACCGAGTCCCCCGGAGCGGCGACCGTCCAAGACCCTCCCAGTGAAGCGGCGGCGGCCGTCGTCGTCGATGTTGTTCTCCGCCTCCGCGTACGGCGATTAGGAGCAATTGAGGAGGTTCGTGGAGCAAGGAGGCGCCTCCCTCTCGACCCCCGACGCTAACGGGTACTACGCTCTCCAGTGGGCCGCCCTCAACAACTTCGCCGACGTCGTTCAGTACATCATCGAGGTATTGCGCCTTTCCATCGCTCCTTCTTCTTCCTTCGCACTGCGTGAATGATTTTGCGCGCCCAATCGTGCATTTCTAGCCACATAGTCCCGAATTGGGGTGTATAAAGTTGCTGCTTGGAGCATTTGCTTCCTGGTTGTCTACTTGTTTCTGTATTGACGTGCTAATTGTTGCTGTTCTTTATGTATGTCGGTGTTGGATGATGAATTGATTGAAGAATGGGGGTCGTGTGAATGCGACGGACAACTTGAAGCAGACTGCACTGCATTGGGCCGCCGTTCGTGGATCCGTTGCGGTTGCGGATGTGCTTTTGCAAAATGGAGCTTGGGTAGAGGCAGCTGATACAAATGGGTATCGGGTGTTGGAAAATTATCCAAAAGATAACACAAACTGTTTGTTGCAATCAGAACATGAAATTGAAAAGACGATGACAGTTATATAATATTCTTCTTTTTATGTAAACTTACAACTCTTGAAGAAGAAGAAAATAAGATATAACATAAAATTGGAGGTGAGGTACGGATATCCGATTTTATGTTATATCTTATTTTCTTCTTCTTCAAGAGTTGTAAGTTTACATAAAAAGAAGAATATTATATAACTGTCATCGTCTTTTCAATTTCATGTTCTGATTGCAACAAACAGTTTGTGTTATCTTTTGGATAATTTACCAACAATCTTAAGGCAATTCTTCTTCTTCAAGAGTTATTATTGAGATGGCTGGAAACAACCAAGTGCCCTTCAATGTCCCGAATGTTTCTGGAGACGTTCCTATGGTCGATTCGACCGATGCTATGGAAGATGTTCAACCCTCGAGGTCTGAATTTGTAGCAGCCAATGCTACGGGCCCTTGGGCCAACACCAATTTTGGTGGTGCGGGTACAAGTCATATGACTGGTATACCCGGGACTGTTTTTCAGAACAGTGTAGGCCAAATGGCTTTTGGCTCTGTTTCTGGAGGGATGGTTCAACGAACCTTGCCTACCGTGATGGCAACACCTCCAGTTACAACTAATGAGAAACCGGAGAAATTCACCGGAGTGGGCTTTAAACAGTGGCAGCAGAAGATGTACTTCTATCTGACCATGCTCAATCTGACGAAATATTTATCGGAGGTGTGCCCGATAATTAGTCCAAACGAGCAAGATGTCACGACGCTCGGTGCGTTGGAGGCTTGGAAGCATGGGGACTTCTTATGCCGAAATTATATCCTTAACTGTTTAGTGAATTCTCTTTATAATGTTTATTGTAATATTGAATCTGCTAAACAGTTATGGGAGTCCTTAGAGAAGAAATACAAAACTGAGGATGCTGGCACCAAGAAATTTGTGGTTGCCAAATTCTTGGACTACAAGATGGTGGATTCTAAATCTGTCATGAGTTAGGTTCAAGAATTGCAATTAATTCTGAGTGACATCTCGGCTGAGGGAATGATACTTAGTGAATCATTCCAAGTGGCGGCTATGATTGAGAAACTACCTCCGGGCTGGTCAGACTTCAAAAATTATTTGAAGCACAAACGGAAGGAGATGAGCCTTGAAGATCTCATTTTGCGCCTCAGAATCGAGGAGGACAATAGAAGGAGTGCGAACCCTTCTTTTGAGCCAAAGGCCAACGTTGTGGAATCTTCCAAATCCAAGCAAGATAGAAAAAGGAAGATGTCTTTTCAAGGGAAAGGCAAGCAAAAGGAGCAGTTCCAGAAACTCCAAGGGACGTGTTTTATATGCAACAAGCCTGGCCATCGTGCTAAGGATTGCAAGAAGCGCCCGAAAAAAGGCAAGAACGAAGGTGCAACCCAGCAACTGAATTTGACAGAGCATGATAATATTGAGAGACTATCTGCTGTGGTAATGTCTGAAGCATCTCTGGTGTCGAACACTAATGGCTGGTGGCTAGACACGGGTGCCACAAATCACATATGTGCAGATAAACACATGTTCTCATCTTATGAGAAGGCTGAAGAAGATGAGAAGCTTTATATGGCTAACTCTGCATCAGCAAAGATCGCCGGAAGAGGAAAGGTGATCCTGAAGTTTACATCTGGCAAGGAGGTCGCCCTATTTGAATGTGCTGCATGTACCGGAGATTCGGAAAAATCTAATTTCAGGCCCTATACTTGTCAAGAAGGGTTTCAAAGTTGTATTTGAATCTGACAAGTTTGTACTTTCAAAAGGAGAGATGTATGTGGGGAAAGGGTACTTGTGTAATGACTTGTTTAAGGCCAATGTGGCTGTCATTGATGTAAACTCAAAGTATGTGTACCCAAAGACTATTAATAAAGAAAAGTCTTCAGTTTACATTGTTGTGTCTCCTTATCTATGGCATGGTAGATTAGGACATGTAAACTATGGTACAATGAAGAGAATAGCAAACTTGGGATTAATTCCAAGATTTGAGTTGGATACCCGTTACAAGTGTGAGACTTGTGTTGAGGCCAAGTTTGCCAAGAAACCTTTCAAATCCATTGAAAGAACAAGTGAACCTCTACAATTAATCCATAGTGATCTATGTGATTTAAAGTTTGTAGAAAGTAGAGGTGGAAAAAGGTACTTCATCACATTTGTGGATGATTGTACTAGATTTTGCTATGTTTATTTACTAACTAGCAAAGATGAGACTATGAGCATGTTTGTCAAGTATAAAAATGAAGTTGAGAATCAACTTGATAAACGAATCAAAGTGCTTAGGTCTGATAGAGGAGGAGAATACAGTTCAATCAATTTGAAAGAGTTTTGTGCTAGTTTTGGAATAATTCTCCAAACGACTGCACCTTATACTCCACAACAAAATGGAGTTGCTGAACGATTGAACAGGACACTAAAGGAGATGGCTAACGCCATGCTTTTGAGTTCAGGTTTACCTCAGAACTTGTGGGGGGAGGCAGTTTTAACTGCAAATTATATTCTTAATAAAATACCCGCCAAAAAGACAGGTGAAACTCCATACGAGTTATGGAATGGAAAGTTGCCATCCTACAATTTTCTAAAAGTGTGGGGGTGCTTGGCCAAGGTGGCGATTCCTCTTCCGAAACAAACTCGGTTGGGACCTAAAACGGTGGATTGCATATTCATCGGTTATGCTCAAAATAGCAGCGCATATAGATTTTTGGTTCATAAATCTGAAAATGCGGAAATTCATGTCAATACAATCCTAGAATCAAGGGATGCTAAACTTTTTGAGGATATATATCCCGCAAAAAGAAATCAATGAGAACTTTCTTAGAAAAGGCTTAGAGAATCAGAATCTGAGAATTATGAAATTGTGGCCAAAGAAGCCGAACTTCGAAGGAGTAAAAGGTCTCGAATCGAAAAATCTTTCGGACCTGATTTTCTAACATACATGTTAGAAGGTGAGCCCCAAACATATAAAGAGGCAATGTCATCTCCAGATGCTCCTTTCTGGAAAGAAGCTGTTGACAATGAAATCCATTCTATCCTAAGTAACCATACTTGGGAATTGGTTGATCTTCCACCTGGAAATAAACCAATTGGATGTAAATGGATTTTCAAGAAAAAACTAAAAGCTGATGGTTCCATTGATAAGTACAAAGCTCGGCTTGTAGCCAAAGGGTTTAGACAAAAAGAGGGTCTTGACTACTTTGATACTTATTCACCTGTCACAAGAATAACATCAGTAAGGATGTTGATTGCTATAGCTTCGCTATACAATTTGCGATACATCAAATGGATGTGAAAACCGCATTCTTAAATGGTGATCTCGACGAGGAGATTTATATGGAACAACTTTGAAGGGTTCAAGGTCAAAGGACAAGAACACAAAGTGTGTAGACTTGTCAAATCATTGTATGGACTTAAACAAGCTCCTAAGCAATGGCATGAGAAATTTGACCGGGTAATGATTCAAAATGGGTATAGAATCAATGAGTGTGACAAATGTGTGTACACTAAATCCACTACAGTTGGATATGTACTTATTTGTCTATATGTTGATGACTTATTAATTTTTGGAGATAACATTGAGGTCATCAAAATCACCAAGAACATTCTCAAGAAGAACTTTGAGATGAAAGATTTAGGTGTTGCAGATGTTATACTCGGCATCAAAATTCTAAGGAATTCTGATGGCTTAGGTTTAACACAATCTCATTACATTGAAAAGGTATTTGAGAGATTTAAAGGATTCGGCATTAAAGATGCAAACAATCCTTTTCTTCCACACCTAACTTTAAGAAAGAACACTGGAAATAGTGTTAGACAGCTGGAATACTCTCAAGTAATTGGCAGTATCATGTATATCATGAATTGCACTAGACTGACGATATGCGTATTCGTAAGCAAGGCGAGTAGATATACCAGTAACCCAGGTCACGAGCACTGGAATGCTTTGATGAGAGTATTAGGATATTTGAAAAGGACAAAAGACTATGTTCTACAATATGGCAAATATCCAGCTGTTTTGGAAGGTTATTGTGATGCCAACTGGATTTCAGATTCTGATGAATCGAAATCGACTAGCGGATATGTATTCACGCTAGGAGGTGCTGCAGTGTCATGGAAATCCTCTAAACAAACTCTAATAACACGCTCTACAATGGAATCGGAGTTTGTTGCTTTGGATAAAGCTGCTGAAGAAGCAGAATGGCTTCGAAATTTTTTAGAAGATGTTCCAATGTGGCCAAAACCTCTGCCTGCAATTTGCATACACTGTGACAATCAAGCGGCAATTGCAAGGGCGCATAATGTGATTTATAACGGTAAGTCTAGACATATTCGTCGTAGACATAACACCGTAAGGCAGTTGCTCTCAAATGGAATAATTTCTTTAGACTTTGTAAAGTCAAAGGAAAATATTGCGGATCCGCTGACAAAAGGTTTGTCGAAAGAGCAAATAAACTGCGCATCGAGGGGAATGGGTTTAAGAGCCTTAACCCAATAAAGAGATTCGTGGTGGAAACCTAACCTTTGCGATTGGAGATCCCATGGTCTAGGTTCAATAGGACAACGCAAATCGGGTACTTGTTCATCCTCCACATTTTTCTTTTGAGATAATTGCTGTTCTCATTTTTTTTACTTACCGTAGTTAGAGTAATCATAGCATTGGCATGAAGTAAAGAACGAATTTGATAATTATTAGGTTTCGGCTTGAGTTAAGAAAGGATTTTGAGCTTTTCATGGGCGACTTTTTATGCTGTACTGATGAGCAGTAATGTGTGATGCCACTGGGCTATAGTGGTCATTTCAATTTTTATGGAACTTTTTTCTGCCAAAGATCATGGAATTTTATTTTCTGAAGTTGTGAAATATTCTGTTTAACTATATGTTCTCCATGTCATTCATTGAGAAGTGTTTTTCCTTTTCTTACTTCCTCAGTGTGTTAATTTTTTTTTTCTTTAATGACCATTCTTCATTTGCTAGCCTCTCCGCTGCAGGCAGTTCATGTTGCTGCCCAATATGGCCAGACGGCCTTCTTAAATCACATCGTTGCAGGGTATCATGCTGATAATGATGCACCAGATAATGATGGAGGAAGTCCTCTTCATTGGTATGTTAAAATTGCGCTGGATGTTAAGTTGCATGAAAGTCATGATTGATAATGTTTCTATTCCGGGAAACAATTTTTTGAAATATATATATATTTTTGATTATATATATATTATTTCTATTCCCAAGAATAATTTCTAAATATAAGAACGCGTTTGGTAACTGCAAAAAATTTCTATTCCCAAGATAGAAATGCGTTTGGTAAAATTGTATAATTTTATTATTTCTTTTAATTTTTAATAATATTTTTATTTTCTTTCTTTTTTCTTTTTTTCTTTTTTTTTCCTTCTTTCTCTTTTGTGGCCAGACCTCGCGCAACCCTCGTATGGCCTGTCGCCGGCGCCAGCCATGGCCAAGGCCGGCAACTGGCCAAAAGAAAAAAGAAGAAGAAGAAAAGAGAAGAAAAGAGAGGAGAGAGAAAAATTATTTCTAAAAATTGTGCTCGGGGATAAGAAACTACTTTTTTTTTTAACTTCTTGTTTCTGTTTCAAATTTATTCCTGGAAATTTCTTACCTTCTACCAAAAAAAAAATTATTTCCGGAAACAAAAAAATACTCGGGAACAAAAGTTTTACCAAACATATTTCTATTCTTTTTTCGTTCCCCGGAACAAAAGAACAGAAATTTTTATTTCGGAAAATAGAAACACTTTTTAACAAATAGGGCCTAAGTGGACAAAGTTGGACATACTTTTTTCTTGACCTAAAAACTCCATTTTTATCAATGATGGACTTATCCAATATGGGATAAATCCCTTTGATGGAACGGATCATAGTTTTTGCTCATCATTTCAAATGCTATTTCTACAGAATTTTCATGACATCGAAGGAGTAAATTATTTGCTTGCTCTGCAATGCATGGTTGATGCAGTTGAGCATTGTCAAATGTGATGTCTTATGTACATTCATCGAAATATAATATAGTAGTTTCTCTCTACTCTCTCTACAATCTGTTTTGCTTGTGAATTTCTTAAACCTGGTTTTATGGTCTATTATGATTTGAATGGTTAGGAGGTGTGAAGTTCTCTGTTGATGGTAATTTGTCTTTAGAATTCATCTTGATTGTTTTTCTTTTTCTTTCTTATATTATTAACATCCTAACGTTGTAGAAATCATGGTGGAAGATTGAGAAAGCTTTATGAGGTGGGCATAGTTTGATAAGATGCTCTTATATTAAGCAAAAGAATGAATAGTTTGATAAGATGCCTTGGTACCTCAGCTAATTTAATTGCAAGTTGCTTTAGCAGAGAAGACCTTTGCATGATTTTGAAATCTCTGCATTGAATTCAGAGTCTAAATATGTTTGATAAGACATTGATGCAAATCTGGAGGAAGCGTGAGTAACTCATCATTAGTTTTTTTTTCAACTGAACCTTGTTTATAGAAGTCACAAGCTGAACTCTTGCTAAACAAACGGTACTGCTTGCTTGTCTGAATGTGTGATCTATGATGGGTATAGATGGTTCAAGTTCCTTGTTATAATGAGGGATGATTGGGAAGGATTTCATATAAAATGTTGAGAAAGATAGTTCCCATTTCATTTCATATTGCTTTAGCCTGCAGCTTTCTTATCTGATCATTTCTGATAGCAATTAATTTTTATGCCCTGCTCAATGTTTTGTTATATCTCTATCTGTGATAGAATTTGGGAATTCAACAACTCCTGATTTAACTATCCTGTAATCAACTGGAAATTTTCTTGTAACGGCAACAAAACATCATTGTCATTATTATAGTTGCCGCCGCCGCTGCCGTCATCATTATTATTATCATCTCAAAGTTAACTAGAAACTTTCTTTAAATGATAAAAGCATTATAATCCTTCTATTTGTCCCCCAACGTATATGAATGGTCAGTGATGCTGGTTCTTTTGCAATGATCAGGACTACATACAAAGGATATGTGTCGCGACCAATTTTTCGGATGTGAACCACCTAAGGTTTGGCTAATGGATTGTTAAGCCTAGACTTAACTCGGGCTCTCCCAAGCCATATCAATTCGCGACTTAGGTTTAAATTCTTAACATGCATTTGATTTTCAATTAGTCACCACTAATCTATTTTTTTGGTAGGTCGATTAGAAACCCAAGCAAAGTAACGAGAGATTTACTTTACTCCTACGAACCAGAGACTATGGGTATGGGGACTTGGTTACGCTAGAATTTTCTAACGCCCTTTCGGTACCTTTCTCTTTTATTTTGAAAAATGTTTGGCAAGCAGTTTGAATTGATTTTAAATTTATTTCTCTAACATATGAAGCGATCATGCGGGTGCACAAACTACCAATTTAACACCCAAGTAAAGCAATAAATAAATTGCAGGACTTACCTCGTAGCAACGAAAGCATCTGCGTTGTTAAATTAAAATCGACATCAACAACCCTATATATGGTTTCTAATTAATACGCATTTTCTTTTTTTATTTTCATTTAATTAATGAAATCATGCAATATGCAATGCAACGACCTAATTCTAATGACATGCAATTTCTAATTAAATGGTCTTAGCAATAATCACTAAATAACATGCATTTCATGAATCTAATTCTAAATGACATGCACATAATATATTTTTTGTGTTTTCTTGATAAAAATTCGTAATTAAAAATTACTAACAATAAAAATTTAACTAAAGTAAGATATTATCTATTTTAAGTTAGGAAATAGACTAATTTGAATCCTATCTTAACTTAGAAATTTATCCCGACATGCAATTTAATTCCAAGATATTATCTAACCTAGATATCATCTAAAACATGCATTCTAATATAATTATAAAGGTATCTAACTATTCTATCATGCAATTCTACATAGGAAATCAAATATAATCTACATGATATGCAAATGCAATCTTTTTTGTATTTTCGGGATAAATAAAGCAATTAAAAGATAAGCACAAAATCATTTAGAATCATCAAAGATATCACACATCGTCCGAATCAGGAAACAATATCTAAATCAAACTTGATTATTTCGCTAATAAAATCGATAGATTGATCTTAAGCCTTAAAGATCAAGATATCAATTTTATTCTCGCGTGATCAATAATTCCATCTAAAGCCTTATAGGTGGAATCAAAGATTATATGCGGTTGCAAATTAGGAAATAAATCCTAATTGAAAGTTATGTCTATCACCCATGGATATAAACACTAGATATTAATAGACATAAAATACCAAAATCAAATTTGGATTAAATAATTACCTAATATTGCAAGAATTATTGCCACATTCGAGCTCGACAGGATCAGCTTGACAGATGACCGGTAATAGCTTGTGGGTGAGGCTCGGCACAGCAAATGGGTCTCGGATCGGCGCACGCCATGGCAAGGATGGCGGGCCTTGGGGGAACTCGCTTGGTGCGACAATATGGCGAAGGACCGGCACGGCAACTGATGAGGATGTGGGCAGAACCTGAAAAAAAGAATTAAGAAAAGAATATTAGTGGAATGCAAATATGTGATATTGATGAAGGATCGGCTTCCCCTTTCTTGTCTTTTTGGCAAAAAGCTTCCTCTGCTTTTCTCGCCTTGGACCACTCCAGACAAAGAGCACCGCTTCAAAGGCTTCTCTTTTTTTCTATGCTTTTGGTTGCTCTCTTGTCCTCTCTGGATCGTCTCTTAAGAAGTGATTACGCGCCAATCGTGAATCTTCCGATGAAGTCGACCCAGACCAGCCACGCGAATTGTAACGCAAATAACTCCTCTAATGGCCGAACTCCCTCTCTATTTTTTCTCACGTGTATTCCTCATGTGCTCTAAAAATTATAATTTTCCGACCCCGAAAACCAAAGAGAAGAAGCCCCCCTCCTCCATGTCCTGTAGCGAATGTTCCCCAAATGCTTTTGCCTTGTCCGAGATTCCGTTCGTGTATGTGCACGAATTCTTGGTTTGTTCAGCTGAGAATTCTCTGGTTTTTACTAACCTCTTCGCGCGTGTGGCGAGGAGCAGCTTAAAGCTCGCGGTGCAGGGACTTGCAGATGGCAATGGGTCGAAACTTTTCACGGCGGCTAGCGATGAGTTATCAATGGCAAATTCGAAGCAGCAACAGACAGCCACGAAATTTTGATCTCACTGCGTCGGTGATTGAACTTTGCTGAGGATTGCTCGCTGGACTAAGAACTCGCCTGGAATTGCTGAGCATCGGGCTCATGACACGTCTGGACAGCAGCTTCGTCGTCAAGTTTGGAGTGATGCTGGCGGAGCATGGCTGTGCGTTGGTGGATGAAGAACTAAAGGCTGGAACAGTAGGCCAGAAATTGTCGGGCACCGGTAATTGCAGGAACAACGTGGGAGTGGAAGTATGGCAGCAACAATGATGACTAAGGGATCTTGGGAGGCGGTGATAGAGCAATCCCAGAGTTGGGACCGAAAGAGTAGATCTCGTCTCTCAACGTGGCCGTGTATTCAATGTGTGTGGCCTTCTCACCGTACGCGACTCCTTTTATACACCAAAAAATTGTATCTCCGTGGTATATTTCATTGCCAATTTTGCTCGTGCAAAATACTATTGAATATATCATCCCACCACTCGCAATATTGTTTTTTGTGTTTTTTCCAATATTTCATTCGAGAATTTCATTTCAATCAAAAATACATCCATCGGTGTATATTGCCTAAATATATGAAAATCCCAACGGAATATGTGAAAAATTTTGCACTCGACGTCGGTCCAATAAATTATATGCCATGTGATTTTTTATTTTGGTAAAAATTAACCCTAAAAATTATGCAAAAATTTAGGTGTCAACAATATGCTAGCACAAGCAGATTGCTTCTTTTTAGAGATGCATCCCGGGGGAGACAAGATAAAGGTGTAGTGAGTTTACTCATGGCAATCACTTCCATATGTCAGGAGAACTTCTATATTTTACCTATTTACTCTTGTTGGGATTGTCGGATTCCCAAAAACTGGATTCGACACTGAATCGAACCCCTAAAACGAATGAAGAAGACGAGCCCGGGAAAAACACGTATCACCGATCCTAAAGCACACCACGGAATCGAGCGTACCTTGTTAGCCACAGATTAAACACCAACACCGATAAGAGGAAGAGAAAACCGATCCCGTTCAATCTGATGACGTCGATTGGCCTTGAAGGGAAGACGGCGTCGCCTTTAGCCTTAGTTTTTCTTTTGGTGGGAGAGAGGGAGAGGAACGTACGTACGAAATGCCCAAAAGGTGCGTTCTCCCTATCTTTTCTCCCTTATATATGTCCCCTCCATCCATGGGCCCTAATCTTGTGGGCCGGGCTTTTAGGCCCAACATGGGCGGACGGGCTAACTTAGGCCCATCACTATAAATAAAAACCATCATCTCCCACTCGCACATGGTGGGCCGAATATGATTATCTTTACCTCTCTTCAACATTCATACCGGTGAATAATCCGTCCGACCAGCATACTTTGAGAGCTCATTACTATACATCTGTTAGGAATATATAGCAACTCATAATGGGCATCACACTTTGAGTAGATTTAATATGCAGTACCCTAGATCGATCGATCACATTTATATCTCTCTTAATCTCTTTTAAACAATGATATAGATATATATATATATATATTGTATTCACAATTATGATTATTCCAAAGATAGTCATAATTGGTCGATCAGTGAATATAAAACTACAATGTGATTCTCCAAATTCGATCTTCCTCTTTCCTTTAAACTCTCAATTTCAGTTCAGCTTGCTTTTCTAGAAATGTCCCATTAGATCGAATCAACTCATGATCATTGGCAACATCCTAAGATAGCAAACACTAAATAGAAATCTTGAGAATAAGTAAAAGTCATGAGGGCACTAAATTAAGGAACTCTTTTCCTCAAGAGTCTCACACGGCATAAAAGTTGAGATTAAACTTTTGCCAATCTTATTGGTCGTCTCATGCATACGTAGTATGAAATACGTATTATGGTATTAACTCATTTCCCATGGAGCGTATGTTTATACTTTTCAATACTGTACAGATGATAGTTCAGACATACCCAATGTCTAACTTGAGTTCACGTATCTACTCATTCACAAAATTCATCAGAACTCACATCTGGCATCATATACAGATAAAGTAAAATATGTGGGTTATTTTACTTTCGGACATAGTAAGTATTATGTCCCCATCTTAACACTTAGTTAAGGTGACATACGTATTTTAAGTTTGTGCTCTCGATTATCACCTAGATAATAAGCTTAAAAACAGTCTCATCTTTATTTATCACACAGTAAATAGAGGCGATTACCCGTGTGAGTAGGCTAATCTTATATCTATCCGACATACTTTCTCAACTTAAAATAATGCATGAGCATTAAGATGCATAAATATCAAACAAAGATTCATAGGCATTAACAATGAAAAAACACAAGTTCATTAATGTGAACAACTCAGGGAAATTACAATTCAGTACATCAGACTCTACGCAATCCTAGAGATTTTACATGACCACAAAACACATCTCTAGGTATTGACTTTGTCATAGGATCTGCTACCATTCTATGCGTAGATATGTATTGTAAGTTCACATCCTTTCGTGCAACCATATCTTTGACAAAGTTATACTTGGTATCTATATGTTTGGTCTTGCCGTGATATTTTGGATCTTTAGTGTATGCTATAGCTGCTTGGCTATCACAGTTAATCAACAATGGATTTTCAGCTTTCTCAATAACACCTAAATGATCCAAAAATCTCTTAAGCCAAACTCCTTCTTGTACCGCTGCTGATAATGCCACGAACTCAGCTTCCATCATGGACAAGGCTATACACGTTTGCTTCTTACTGCTCCATGATATGGCGCCACTGTTCAGTAAGAAAGCAAATCTAGAGGTAGATTTTCTTTCATCTAAATCTCCTCCCCAATCAGCATCTGAATAGCCTTCAAGTCGCAGATCCTTTCTTTGGTAATTCAACTTGTAATCAGCAGTTCCCTTCAAATACCTCAGTATTCTCTTAACGGCTTTCCAATGTGCTGGACCTGGATTGGATTGGTATCTACTCACCATTCCAACTGCAAAACATATATCAGGTCTTGTACACATCATAGCGTACATCAAGCTCCCAATAGCACTAGCATAAGGAACATGTTTCATTTGTTCCTTCTCTTGTGGAGTCATTGGATATAATCTATGGCTCAATCATTCACATTTTGCAATAAGAGTGTCTATGGGTTTACAATCTTGCATACGAAATCGTTCAAGAACCTTGTTTATATATGTTTCTTGCGAAAAAGATAACAATCTCTTCGAACGATCTCTTGAAATCTTAACTCCAAGAATGTATGCAGCCTCACCCATATCCTTAATCTCAAAGTTGGAAGACAACCAACTCTTGACAGTATTAACAAACTTCATATTGCTTCCGACAATTAGTATATCATCAACATATAATGATATGATCACAAATTGATCCTTGGATCTTTTGATATATACACAATGATTCTCATCAATCATTGTAAAATCATATGCCATTATAGCATTATGAAAACATATATACCATTGTCTTGACGATTGCTTAAGACCATATATCAACCTCAAAAGTCGACATACGTTTTTTTCTTGGCCTTTCACTATGAAACCAGCAGGTTGTTCCATATATATTTCTTCCTCTAATTCTCCATTGAGGAAAGCAGTCTTTACATCCATTTGATGTAACTCAAGATTCATACTAGACACTATTGCCAGAATAATGCGAATCAAGGTAAATCTCACTATAGGAGAAAATGTTTCTTCATAATCAATTCATTCATGTTGATTATACTCCTTCGCTACAAGGCGAGCCTTATGCATTTCTATCGAGCCATCAGCTTTTCGCTTTATTTTGAGAACTCACTTGTTCCCAATAGCTTTGCGTCCTTTTGGAAGATCAACCAGTTCCCAAACTTGGTTTGACTTCATTGACTCAATCTCCTATTCCATTGCATAAATCCATTTTTCCCTACTATGGCAATTTAGAGCTTCATTAATATTTCTTGGCTCATCCTCATCTTGTGGAGCAATCATAAAAGTTTCCCTTTCAATGTCAAAACGTCGACGGAGAATACTTTGGCGACTTGTTCGCCGTATGGGAGATTGTACACTTTGCACATCATTCCCCATTATGTTCCCACTTGGATTAGATAATGATAATGTCGTCTCATCATGTGGTTGCAATTGAGAATGAGTTGAATTCAATTCATCACTTCTCATATTACTCCCACTTAGATGAACTCCACTAATATCATTATCTTGATCCAAGGTTTCAAATAGGGAGTAATCTTCCCCTATTCAGCTCTTCTTAGGAAATTCATCCTCTAAGAATGTGACATCCCGTGATTCAAATTTAGTTATACTCTCACTTTCCTGCTCACCTATGAACACATACCCTTTCGAGTGTTCCGAGTATCTTATGAAAATACTCTTCTTTCCTCTGGGACCCAATTTCCCAAACTTGTGAGATGACTCATGAGTATAGGCAGCATAACCCCATGGCTTAAGAAATCTTAAGTCCGGTTTTCTACCTATCCATAACTCATATGGAATGGAAGTAACTGATTTGGAAGGCACCCGGTTAAGTATATAGGCAGCAATTAACAACGCATCACTCCAAAAAGTGATAGGTAAGTTAGCATGTGCCATCATGGACCTAACCATTTCTAGTAGGGTTCTGTTTCTTCTCTCCGCAATACCATTTTGTTGAGGAGTGTATGGAATAGACAATTTTCTTTTTATTCTTTTTTCATCACGTAATTTTTTGAATTCATCAGATAAATATTATCGACCTCGATCGGATCTCAATGTTTTTATTTTCTCGTCTAATTGATTTTCTACCAAGTTCATAAACCTTTTGAAACAACTTAATGCTTCTGATTTATGAGAAATCAAATAAACATATCCGAATCGAGTATAATCATCTATAAAAGTGATGAAATAAATAGTCGCATGCCTTCCTCTCACATTCATTGGACCACATACATCATAATGGATTAAATGCAGAGGAAATTCAGCTCTTTTACCTTTTCCAAACGGTTTCCTTGTCGTTTTCCCTTCTACGCAATGCTTACATATGGACAAATCGACTTTTTCAATGTTGCCCAACAAGCCCTCTTTGGCTAGTCTATTCATACGTTGTTGGCCAATATGACCAAGTCTAGCATGCCACACATTCACATCATTATCATATGAATTAGGAAACGTGAGAAGGGAATAACAAACATCTGCATTAACATAGTTAATATCTAATACAATGAAACCATCCAGAAAATAACCACAACCATAGTAATTTGTATCCAAAAACAAATCCACACCTCTATTACGGAAATTCATATTAAAACCTAGTTTAACCAACACCAAAACAGAAACTAAATTCCGACGAATCCCCGGAGCATACAATACATTATGTAGGAACAAAGTGCATCCACCACGCATGTTCAGTTGGCAGGTGCCAATTCCTTTCACTTCAGCTCTGGAGTTGTTTCCCACATAGATCCACTTAGTTCCAGTTGGTACTCGTCGGAATTCCACGAAGGATTCTCTATCCTTCGCTACATGGTATGTCGCTCTTGAATCTACAGTCCACAAAGGATTAGACTCGGTCAAGAATACAGAACTCGACACAAAAGTAAAGTTCTAAAAAGTACAATGGGTGTTTACCTTCTTTGGCTCACGATAGTTGCGAGCATAGTGACCATTTTTGTCACAATTGTAACACTTCACCCTTGTAAGCTTCTTCATTCGATGACGCTTTCCTCTTTCATGTTAGTTAAGCTTGGGTTTTTGCCCTGAAGGACCTGCTTCCTTGCCTTTCCCTTCATCAAACAAATTAGGACGTTTGCGCTTAGAGCTCGAAGCTCCATGTGAGCTAGAACCAGCATGATAGAGTTCAGCTTTCGGCTTAGCCGCCAAGAGGCGGTCCTCTTCCAGCTCAAGATGACGCATTGCATCCTCAAAGGTTTTAATTTCATTATGGGTCAAGTGCACCTTCATATGCTCCCAACTCTGAGGCAAGGAACGAATCACTGCTTGCACTTGCTGCTCATCTGTCAGGAAATGGCCAGCATCTTTCAGCTCATTTATCATGTTTGACATATTTCTAAGATGTTGCTTCATGGTCTGACCATGAGGCTTCTTATAAGAGTCAAACCTAATAGTGAGCTGCCTCAGTCTAGTCACCAAAGTATGACCAAATCTTGCCACCAATGCTTCCCACATTTCCTTGGCATTGTTAAAACGCCTAAACTCTCGCATGACGTCATTTTCCATGCTACTTAGCAACGTAATGCGAGCAAGAGAATTCTTTCTTTTCCATACAGCAAATGCTTCCTTATCTCTCTTGTGCTGTGCAGTGTTTCCTTCTTTAGGTTCTACCATGGTCAGGTTAAGAGCTTCTAGTGCTTCTTGCTCTTCCAGCACATATTGGATTTTCATGTGCCATATTTCATAGTTGTTGCCATTGAGCTTCTCACCTTTGTTCAGCTCGGCAACTATGCTCTTTGTGGCTGAAGCCATTGATCTGAACACATCAGACATATATGCACGAAATATTAATGCCTATCATTTATGCATTTATTTTGCACAGACCCATCATATTAATTAACAATTTCAAGTAAGGTTTCAGAATCAAAAGGTCATTATGTTTCCAATCATCCTCCAAAAATCCTAACTTAAAACTATCATTAATATAATTGTCTTATGCAAAAATAAATTCTATGAAGTTACAAAAAACTTCTATGAACTACCCATAGCAACCAACAATAACAAAAAGCAAATAATATTTGACATACAATATAATAATAATGCTTTCACATAATAAAACTAATATATTGGTTGCGACATCAACAACAATCAGGTAGTAAACATTACATAAGATGTCCACAAAGCACACTTAACAAAGATCAGCCAATACATCTAACACCAAGTTAGTACACGAACTGGGAAAGATCCTCTTTTGTTCAATTTCTTGATCTTTTCCCTTGTAACAATCCAGTAATATTCATCTATAAAATCCATCACAATTTTCTTATATGAAGAAGCTCTGTTGACATCCCATATGCGATTTAACACTCCTTGCCATTTTGGTAGAAGGGTGTTCATGAAAAATCGCACAATCTCAGACTATGGCATAGGACTACCATTCCATATGACCTTTTGAATTTTCCCGTTGACTTCAAGGATGTGATCAATTAAATCACCACTCTCCCATCAATGATCAGTCAGCTTAGCTATCAACTTAGAAAGCCTTTCCTTTTGTTCATCGGTAATTGCGCGAATAGGTGTGCGCAACCTAAAGGGAGGCATTGTTCCTGCAACAAATGCAAAACAAATAATGGATCACATATAATCCACATAGACTTAATTGAAAAAAGAAACACATTATTTTCCTCCTCCTTTTTTTTTTTTTTTGGGTTAACGGTCAACGGTCAACGGTCGTCGGTCAATGGTCAATGGTCGTCGGTCAACGGTCGTCGGTCGGGTTGCCGATCATCGGACCGGTTGGACCGGACGGGCCGGTTGGACCGGTCGGGCCGGGTCGGACGAACCGACCCAGCATGTGCCTCTCACGCGCAAGAGACCGGTCGGATCTCGGGTCGGATCGCACCTCGGGTCGGGTCGGTTCGCCGGTCGGGTCGGGTCGTCGGCGATGACGTCATCGATGACATCATCCCAGCGGTTACTGACTGTTGGGTGACGTCATGGTGACGTCATCACACGTCGGTTCGCCAACCGGCGCGTGCCGGTTAGTCAGCTGGTGCCATCGCGCACGTGCCGGTTCGCCGACCGGCGCGTGTGGTGCACTCGCTGGTCGAGCCAGCGCTTCGGGCGCGTTGCGCCCACGCGCAGCGGCTTCTGGCCGCGCGTGTGGGCGCGTCCGGCATCTCCCGGCGAGTTCGACCCATCGACGGACTCGTCGCAACGAGCTCTTTCACCCTATGCCATCAGAAATCGATTTCGACTTACAGAAACTCGAAAAAATGGATGAACAGTGTTTGGGTGTTGGGATTTTTCACCCCGATCCGTGTCGGCCGATTATTTTCACGAAAAAAAACAATAAGAAATCATCCATAAACATGAAAGGGGTCGGGAAAACATGAACTAGGGCTCTGATACCAATGTTTGGATTGTCGGATTCCCAAAAACCGGATTCGACACTGAATCGAACCCCTAAAACGAATGCGAAAGACGAGCCTGGGAAAAACACTTATCACCGATCCTAAAGCACACCACGGAATCGAGTGTACCTTGTTAGCCACAAATTAAACACCAACGCCGATAAGAGGAAGAGAAAACTGATCCTGTTCAATCCAATGACGTCGATTGGCCTTGAAGGGAAGACGGCGTCGCCTTTAGCCTTAGTTTTTCTTTTGGAGGGAGAGGGAGAGGAACGTACGTACGAAATGCCCAAAAGGTGCGTTCTCCCTCTCTTTCCTCCCTTATATACGTCCCCTCCATCCATGGGCCCTAATCTTGTGGGCCGGGCTTTTAGGCCCATCACTATAAATAAAACCATCAACTCTTAAAATGGTTTCTTCTGGGGACTTTTAGTTGTTCTAGCAGCGTCTGGTTCAGAAAATTCTGCATTTTGGATTGTCTTTTCTCGTGATGCATCTGGTTATAAACATGAAGTTTGCAGATGAGCCTGAACTGACCATGCTGTTGGTAGTTGTGGTAGATGGTTTGTGATGCATGATGAATTGCCTAGGCAATGGTATCTTAGGCTAATTGAGTCATTTGTTAATAATAATTAGATGAAAATATATTAGCGCAAACTTCAGGAGTCCCCATGCATACTAGTAATTGGATAGATAAGTTTCTCTCCATTGTGAATGGTGAAGGCAAAACAATAGGCTGTGGTGCAGCAGCTTGGAGGAATTTAATAAAGGTTTAGCTGCTGGTCTTCACAAAATTTGACTGTGTGGACCAACTTGACCTTGTTTAACAGCTGGTCTTTGCAAATTGTGGGTTGGGACAATAGATGTTTCTTTGGTTTTCTTTTCCATTTTATGGTTGCATGCAATGTAGATGAACTTGTTTAGATTTCTTAGTTGCTAACTTACTTCTGTTTTATTGGTCCTCATGATGAGATGGTTTATCGGTTGCTTAAATCCATGTATAAAACTCATGAGCACTTCTATTGGATAACCTCTTAGAAGATGTTGTGATTTTGGCATGCTGCATTAGGTTTTGAATTTTATTCAATCGCAAGATGTTTCTAGGATAATGTAGAATATGACATGTAATTTTGTCAAGGATCATTGGATTATGTATATGTAAACATATGTATTGTACTTGTTTCTTTTTTAATGAATTAATGTTTCATCAACTGATACAATATGTTAAGAGACTAAAACACACTTGGTAATGATTGGTTCACTTACACAAGTAATCACCTTAATGTTGAGATGAGACAATATAAACTATAGATGCTGGAAGAGAAACTTTAGTTCATAATATAATTTAAAGTCGCCTTGATTAGATTCAAGATGAGGTCTGCGATTTGTATGTAATAAGACCGAACATGATAGTCCATAATCATGTATAGCTAATGAAAGCTGAATGCAAGTACACTAAATTGGGTGATGTAAAAAGCGAATTGATATAGTATTCAACCTAAATATATGTACTTGAGAATCACGTGATCATGTTTGGTTAAGATATGTATAGTGGATATGTGTAATAAATGATATATGTTCTTATAGAAAAAGATATCTACTATAACATGTAATTTATACATTATGTGTTTTATTTGACCGATAAGGGGGTGAGTGAAATTATTCCTATTTACTCATCATGTGAGTCCTTGAGGTAATTTATGAATTAATTACCTCATTTTGTACCTCATACTATTTCTGACTATGTTCTCAAAGTAACATATCAATATTGCTACTTTAGCATGTTATCGGCAATCATGAATACATATGGTTTTATGAGATATGTCTAGGAATCTGAAATGGGGAGACATAAGTGTGAATGAAGACTATTGTCGATTTACATTTATCTATTTATTGGTCGATTAATTATATCGCCTTATAATTGTGAATACATGATGTTTTGAGACTTGTCAAGTATAGTTTCGTAGGGATATGTATACTTAGACTGATATAGTAAAATATGTATGGAGGAACTTTGAGACATTATTTATTTATTTATTTATTTATTTTTGGGGTTGCAGTCATTATGTTATCTCTAAGAGGTGTATAATTTGAGCTCTAAAATGCAGATGTACTCACTAGTGGCACAGCCTATGTACTAGTATAAATTATTTCTAAAATAGATGAATGTTGAATGTTTTATAAGCATCATCAAGCCCATTATGTTCGAACCAGAGATGCGCCCAAGATGAGGTGTGCTCAAAAGGCATCGGTTCGCCCATGATGTGGTGTGCTTTAGAGGCATCCTTTGAAGAGGCGTGGGCAATTGTCTTTTAAGGGAAGTTAAAATAACTTCATAATGATGCAATCAATATACAAGAAAATACTAAGACAGAGAAACGTACATTCTTCTCTCCATTAGAAAAGCACATGAAAAAGGTTTCTATCATCACTTTGAGAAAACTATTGGTATTAACGCTGTGAAACAAAAATATCTTTCTTGTGATTATGTTCGAGCCATTGTGAATTTATAGATATGTCAATTATTCGTTGTTGATGCAATGTATTTTCCAGGGTAATTCTCTTGTTATGTATCAAAAGGTTAGTCAATTCTTTCCTGATTTTATCCAGCACTTTTTATACCTGGTTTTATGTTTAGAGTAGCCTATGCTAAGAATTGCACGCGGAAGGATGTGAATGAGAGTGCAGATATGGTGTAGCTATTTTCTATCCACATCGCTGTAGATCTTTATTTCCGAATGCATGGGGAACTAGAGCCGCCCACTCGGTCTCACGTGATCCCTAAATAAAAAGTTCACATAAAAGGATCCAAAGCCAAACAAAATTTTCCAAGTTGACTTGCTTGCGTAATTTTCTCTCTTGGGTTGGGATAACGTAGTAATTTTTTTTGTATTCAGATTCCGCAACTCTTAATTGCCTCTATTTTATCAAATGAACTCCCATTTTCTGTTAAACGTAGGTATGGTTTGAATAGAACATTTACGACGATTTGAGCATCACGACGGTATCCCAGGACCATGAGCTTCCTTATTGTAGTGCATAGAGAATCGCGGCTCACTCGCACTCTGAGGAAGAAAAGAATTTACCGTAGCCGATGAACTATTAAAAGGCCTCCAAATGCGTCCCGAACGCAGATGTCCTTTGAACATCATTTTACAGCTATAGTTTCGGTGCTGTCGATGTTCGTTCAAATATTTTACATTTGATTCTGCATTTTACGAAGTTGAAAGGACAACCTTCTGAAATATATAGAGAGATTTGGCTCAAGCCATTCGGCCCATATTTTCTTTCCCAAAAGTCAGTGGGAACCGATAAAATTTGGCAAATAAATCCAAGTTGCAGACTTCAAGCCTCCTTTAAACCAATTATGAACATCTATAGATTAAGAGTCCGTTTATTTCGTGAAAAATAATTTTAAAAAAATATTTTTGGATTTTTCAGCATTCGTTTAATGAAAAATGAATTGCTTGGGAAAACTTTTTCCACGAAGGGGAAAAAACCTTCTAAAATAGAGGACTCTTTCTTATATCGCACCTTTATAAGCCCCAACTTTTTTTTTAAAAAAATTCCAATTTTTTTTCTATTACTTTTTCTTTTCTTTTCTTTGTTTTCCTCCTCTTCTTCTTTTTCAAACGGTCGCTGGCCACAAGCAAGCCTCGAGCTTGCTCAAGCTTGCCGCTTGCTAGATCGGCAAGCGCAATCCTTCAAGCTCAAGGCTTGAGGCCAGCAAGCTCGAAGCTCGCTAATTTGGTGAGGCCCAAGGCCGGTGAGCCTTGATACAGCGATCACTACCAGTTCATGTGATAATCCTCAAGCGTTCGAATCAGGTTTTTCCGATGGGGGAAGGCAATCTCAAGAAGCAACTGGAGATGGTGAGTTTCTATCTTCGATCCTCCCTTTTTTGTTCCTTCGAAGTTGAAAATTTGGTGCTGGTTTTGAGGTTGATCTTAAGCTCACTAGAGATGGGTGAAGTTGAGGCTCACCTGTGGCCAGCGACTGGCTAAGAAAGAAATAGAGGAGGAAAACAAAGAAAATAAAACTATAAAAATAATTAAAAGAAAAGGAGTGCATGGAGGAAAAGATTTTCCTTACAAAGTATCGAAAGATATTTTTTAATTCATTATTAGATTTTATCTGAACACCAGAAAATAATTATATTTTCTTAAAAATGATTTTCTAGAAGCACAACATATTTTACGAATCGAATGGATCCAAGTTAGATGACTTTTTTTCGTCAAGGAAATGCATCACCCCCTAAGGATCCAAGTCAGATGGCCTTTTTGGGTCAAGGAAATACATCACCCCCTACGAATCCAAGTCAAGGGAATGCGTTGCCCCAACCCCCCAAGGAAATACATCACCCCCTACGAATCCAAGTCAAGGGAATGCATTGACCCCAATCCCCCACCCCCCGCGGGTTTAATTATTTTCAGAAAAACAAGGAGACGTGCAAGTTCAAGTTGAGTTTAATTATTTTCAGAAAACGAGGGAAAGAAAGTAGACACAGGAACGAGTGATGATCAAGCGAGCTTGTTCCACCTCTACCTTTGCTAGTCATACATGACCCGTATATGGTTAGGCGAACATCGTTAGAGGAAAAGGGTCCAAATCGTTTTTCTTAATATCAAATAGATATTTGGTCCTTAACTTATCTTTTCACACCACGTTAATCAATGGTTCCCTTTCCCTCCAATAAACTGTTGGCACTAAACTCGATCATCGATTTCACAACCCACGTGTTAATCTAAGCTCAGACACAACTTGCGTGAGCTTAGGTTTGATCCACCCTACTCACACCTACCGAATCCCATCTTTCTCAGTCACGTGCCGATATTTGAAGAGCTACAGACAAGAAGAACTACCTATGTTCAATGTACCGATCAGGAACTAAGACAGACAAGCTTCCCTCACCGAACTCACTAAGCGAGGGCCTTGTTCAAGTCTTCCTCATTCTTGATTCTACGAGAATTTTTATGAAAGCCTTTCATTTGCTTCTCTTTGGTCAAAGTTTTATTTTCCCAGAATGTATCCTAATTTTTTTCCTAATTCTTCTTCTAATGATCAATTCAACCTTTGATCAAAAAGATATACCTTAGTTCTATTTCATCTCTTCAACAAGTTTAGTAATGAGCATAACGGCCCTATTGTTCCGATGGAGAGAAGAACCTATGATTATCTTTTCAGGAAATATCATAATAATGGTAGAAATGGAATCACTTTTTTTTTTTTTTTTGATATTCTATCCAAAACTCCATAAGCCTAAGTGGCATTTATTAATTCCTTTCGATTTTCTATACTCGCAATGCGTCTATTTGTGTCAAGGGTCCTGAATGTGTAACTGCTCAAGACATCATCTTACCAACTTCTGTGGAAATCATTGATAACACTCAGTATATAGTTAATCTAACAGAACCCATTAATAATAGTATTATTAGGAGCTACTTTAGCTCTTGCTCAAAAGATATTAAAAGAGGTTTAGCTTATTCTACAGTAAAGCATTTAGGTTTCGAATTTTTATATCATTCTATTATTTTTTTATTGGTAGGTCGATCGTGGAAGCCCAATGAGATCAAAATAATGAATTGTAAATAGAGTTCAGGTTCGAATTCCATAGATAATATGGAATTTCTTGTTATAATGATAGACAAATCAAATTAAGAACTTTCTCAAGCTCAAGGTTTTTTTTCATCCACTTGAAAGATATTCAAGTCCATCTGAATCGAAGTTAAAGAGGGTATTTATGCTCGTCGTGTTCTTTATATGGAAATCAAAGGATAGGGGGCCCTTCCCTTGACGGGTACTAATGAGAATTTGACTCCGCGTGAAATTGAGCAAAAAGCCGCCGAATATCTAGATATACAAGGAAAAAAAAAAAACATAACCAAATAAACAATTCAAATGCTTCTATTGTTTGCTCTTGTTTGTTGTGTTGGATCCACAATTAATCTTATGGATCTTTACTTGTGTGGATAAGGCCTATGTTATAGAATATATAGCTTTGATCATAGGGATCAATCCATTAATAATCGGCCGTTTTGATCCTTTGGAACAACTAGATGAATTTAGTAGATCTTTTTAGGAGTTTTGTCGCTTACTACGCCCTTCCTCGTCTCCGGGTGCCTAGGTATCCACCATAAGCCTTTCCTCGTTTGAACCTCAATTTTTTGTTTGTTTTTGTCTTGGTTTTATAAAGGAAAATTATCCTAATTCTATATGAATCTTAAAAAATTAAAATGCATTGTTTTAAACATGAAATGTTTATGGACTAAATACCCAAATCCTAGATATGACATATGATGCATGATATGTGATGTGCAAATAACGATGATGCATCAAAATGTACGTCCTATTGATAATTTATCAACATGAATCAATGACATATTATCTTTATGTGAATCAATTATGCAAAGCAATTCATGAATTTGCCATGAAAAGTCGAAATAATCAAAAATTTAACCCGACGTCTCGCGGCTCAATATTTTTGATTATCATGACTTAATATGACAAATTTTCTAATTGGATAATAAATTAAAACAAATCAAGTTAGAATAATAAATAAAAAGAAACTATGAAAACAAATATCTGAATTGAATTAAACCTAAAAATTTACCTAGTCTAGGGCCGAGACCCACTTGAGGAATGGCTCGGCAGCAATGAATCTTTCACTCTTTCTCACGCTTTTTCTTTCTGCACTTTTCTTGACTTTTCTTGACTTTTTTTTTTTGTCAGAAAAAGAAAAGAGAAATGCTTTCTCTGACCAAGATGGACGAAGGCCTTTTTTTGCACGAATTTTCTTCTCAAATTTCTCTCTCCATTTTTCGAAAATCACCTCTCTGAAAATTTTTATGAATTCGCCCCCCGGTTACGAAAATTGGACTTCTCTTTTATAATCATTCCGAACGGCCACTTTCTATGGAAAAATTTAAACTTCCATCTTCCGTTGCATTAAATCATGGATGCAAATTAGAGCACGATTTCGCAATCGGCTCGATTTTGCATCGATTCCTTCCATTTTATCAAAATCCTTGCCATTTGTTCATTTGATTTTAAAATTGTTGCTGCATTTAACAAAAACATCCATCGAATTCCATATTTCCTTGCATACTTCAATCAAATCAATTTTCCCCATTTTTCTTTTTCTTTTCAAAATGCAATTTTATTTTTCCAAAATTAGGTGTCAACACTCCCTCTTGGAAGGTGAGCTCGCTAGACCTTTCAAAAGACAAGTTGAGACCTAAATGTTAATCATGCACATGTACTAAGTCAAATTTTTTTTTTTTTTTTTTTGCCCATCTTTCCCAGGTTTTTGAAATAACACCTAAATTAAATGCGAAATGAATATGCAATTTTTTTTTTTTTTGGTAAAGATGAAATGCAAATGTTAATGACCTCTTTTTCAAATAAATTTAATTTATTTTGAAATGCAAGGTTATGCAATAATGCAATGTAAATGCAATGATTTGATTAAGAATGTAGATCTTAATGTGTCTATGCTCAATGAAATGCAAATGCAAAATGAATATGAAATGCATATGCAAAGAAGAACAACCGTGCTCAATGAAATGCAAATGCAAAATGAATATGAAATGCATATGCAAAGAAGAACACGTACCGGTCATACTTATCTGAAGATTCAGAAAAGTATTATTAGGTGTGAAATGATTTCTATGAGACTTGACAAGACATCTGGAAATCTCTTCAGATAATTGAAAGGCTCAAAGTCTTTAGAGATCTGGAACTCTCATCAGATCCCAAGCACCTGGAATAATCTACCTTCAAGAAGGATAGAGTAGTTCAAGATAGATTGAGTGTTACATGTCTAGGACCCATACCATTCTACGGTCGCCTAAAATAGTAACATAACTTTACAAAGAGACTGCTTTCCTAGGACCCGTACCATTCTACGGTTGCCCTTAGTATGGCATTGTTTGGTTGCGTCTAGGACCCGTACCATTCTACGGTCGCCTAAACGGATTTTACCATTTCGGGTTCTATACCATTCTACGGTCGCCTAAACGGGGTTTACCTTTCAGGACCCGTACCATTCTACGATCGCCTAATCGAGGTTTACCTTCCAAGACCCGTACCATTCTACGGTCGCCTGAATAGGGAAATAGGTTTTGTCTAGGACCCGTACCATTCGACGGTCGCCTAAACGAGGTTTTGCTTGGCTAGGACCCGAACCATTCTTCGGTCGCCCAGCCTTGCAACAGAGATCAACTGACCAAGACCCGAACCGTCCTTCGGTCGCTTTAATCAAATTGAATCTAAAGAAAAATCTTTGGGGGATTTGGGACTCTCATCAAATCCCAAGCACATTTGGAATTCAAAATTGCATCAAGTACTTAAAAATTCTAAACATTGGAAATCACACGTTTAGAGACAAATACTTGGAAGTCACATCAAGCATTTAAAGGTTCAAATATCTCGAGTTCACACTAAACATCTAGAAATCACATCGGACGTTTGGAAAGACAAACACTTGGAAGTCACATCAAGCATTTAAGGGTTCAAATATCTAGAATTCAAACTAGACATTTGAAAACATTTTACAAACTCAGGGCTTCAAAGACAAATCCTTTGGTCTTTGAGGAAAAATTCATTTCAATTTTTTTTTTTTTAATTCAATGAAGGTCCATACATGATGGCTTTTTCAAAACTTCCACAAGGAAAAATTATCAAGACAATTTTCGAGTTGTGAATTTCTTGAACATGCTAAATGAGACACTTTTGGTGTGAAAGACTTTTTCACTCACTCTCATTTATGAGGGGTTATTTGTCCCGGCCATTGATGCAAAAATATATCACTCAATCTTATCATCATCTTGTCGACAAGAGTTCGAATTTTCTTGCAAGCAGTACGACCTTACCAATCTGAGAGGTCTTTAATAGGTACTGTAATGTGGGTTTGGTCAATGGCTTAACAAAGAACAATTCTGTGATCATCTTCGGGTTTACAAGTCAAGGACCCTGCAAAATGAGAAAGAAATAATCTTGCTCGCACTTCTTCGAGCAATGCTTAAAACATGTGAATTCCCATGTTAATTTAAGTGCCCTAATCTGAAGAGACTTTGTAAGGGACGTAACATAGGCTGGGTTCATGGGGGTGAGAAAACGAAAGGATCGTTAGGCTCAAAGATGTGTGTAATAGGTAGGAGTTGGTGATCATCTTGACCTTACCACCAGTTTTCTTCGCCACGGATTGTCTTCTTGACAAATTTCTTTATTGGCTCAAGAGTTTATCACCGATGCCAATGACTATTCAACTGGAGATCTTTTCTCAACAATTTTTTTCTTTTAAAATCATTTTCTTTGATGATAGGCATCGATCGTGCACTTTGCTCTTTTTCATGCCCCTAATTCATCAGTCATTTCTCTCTTCTTTTCATGGGCATTGGCCTTGCTTTTACCAGGCACACCTTTGCTTTTTCTTGCCCCTTATTTTTGCATTTATTTTCTCTCGGACTCACAGTTTTCTTTCATCAGCATTTTAGACCATGCTATCCGAATGATTGTCTTTCATCTTGCCCCAGTGTGGGGGATGATCACCAACTGGGTTTGACATGAAATGAATTCAAGGCTCAAGTGGGCTATACAATAGTCAAAAGTGTGTGGGATGAAGAAAGAACCGCTCTTCGTCATCCTAAGGCACTTAAATTATCACATGAATTCAATGTAATAGCACAACTCGAAGATTGATGCAAGTGAAAGCAAGAAAATTTCGATTCATTTCCTTCTCCTTCAATGTCAACTTACCTCCATTTGCCCCAATGTGGGGTGGTTCTTGACAGGGGTAGTATGAAAGAAATTCTTCAAGTATTTGGGCTCAAAGAGGGGTTAAACAATGGTTCACCGATAGAGAAATGAATTGCCCCTCGTCATTTTAGTTGTCGTACTTTTCGCAAGAAAACTCTTCACCTTGAAGTACAAAACGTTTCCATACTCATCTCACAATGTATAAACAAGGGATTTGTGTATGGGATAAGGCTTGCCTTTCACACCTCATTTAGCATGCTCAAGTAATTCGACATCTTTCATTAAATTATCCATTTTGATAAATTTCAAGTGGAATTGACGAATTGCATATCATGTGAAAACATTCTGAAATGATAAAAAGGCCATGCTCTATTCTAGCACATCAAATCATAAAATCAAAGCTGTTAAATGTCTGTGTCTTGCCCCTCTTTGCAAGGGAGCTCATAGAGGTTCCTTAAATGTGCGCAGGCTGCACTGAAACATAAAGCAAATAATTAAAACAAACAAACAGGGTAAATTAGATGCATGCTGGAAAATTATTTTATTTTAAAAAAAAATTTCAAGGGAACATGAAGAAGCCCGGCCTTCGAATTAGCTCCTTGCCGTTTTCTTTTGGGTAGGATTTCATCACAGGGCTAGTTTGGTGTACTTCAACATGCCCTTAAAACAATGAAAATCTCCATGTATTTTATTGGATGAAAAGCAAATTACATTATTGAAATGAAAGAAATCCTAGAATTGAAAATGCAAATGCAAACGGAAAGCGATAAAGACTCCTGCGCAGAGGAGTGTGCAAATAATTAAAATTCTCCTACTCTCGAATTTCGTCGATGGCAAACACTAAGTTCTCTTTGAACAATTCGGCCATTCCTCCGAGTGTGTCATCAAAGCTCTCAATCTTTAGAGGTGCGGGATCATCTATGCCACCCCATCCATCTGGGATGATTTCTCGTGGGATGAGTCGAATACTTTTCATAGTAATCGAATTTGCCACTTGGTTGCCCCAAGGTGTCCATCACTTTTGCTTCCTCATGCATCATTTGAAACATGGTTGGCTCAGCATCAAAACTGAAAATGGCATTCACAGCTTCTGGGTGGTCAGAGAGTGAGTTATTCTGGATGTTCGGCTGTGCATCGCGGAATGAGACCACCTTGGCATCCAAAAGATTTTGGATTTTATGTTGCAGCGTATAGCAATCGTCAACAGAATGCCCTACCTCCCCCATATGGTAAGCACATGTCTTGGAAGGATCATAGTTGGGGAAACGCTCGGGATTAAGTCGCTTAGGCTCCTTAGCGAGTAATCCTTTCTTACGAAGGGTTGGCAAGATCTTGGACAATGGCTTAGGAAAGGCGTAAATTGACGCCTGGAAAAGTTCTTCTGCTGGCCAAAGAATGGTCGTGCTCCTCCCTGATGGGTGTTCGAGGTAGGGCGAGGTGGTTGAACATAAGCTGCATTAACTTCTGCTACAAGTTCCTTATCCTTCTTGGTTGAGACTCTCCCATATGAGCTGGTTTGATCAGACGCCCATCCATCACGCAATGCTACTTCAATTCGCTCGCCGACAGGGATTAGCTGATTGAATGACTCAGCAGTTGATCCTAACATCCGATTTCGATATTCAGGCGGGAGTGTCTTCATGAACAAATCCATCAACTCTTTTTATGTCGGCTCCGGAGTCCCCGAGCAGCTACGGTCCTCCATCTCGTGACATATGCCTTGAAAGATTCCGTCCTCTTCTTCTCGGTGCGAAGTAAATCTTCTCGAGATGGAGTGACATCGATATTATACTTATATTGCTTGAAGAAGGCATAAGTCAAATCCTCCCAAGTCTCCAGCAAATTAATCTTCTTCATGATGTACTGCGGCGCCGGTCTGTCGGGCTTGCTTGAAATTGTTGAATCATCAAGGGGATGTTATCAACATATTGGGTCATCGACGACACATACGTCCGCAAATGGATCTTCGGGCAAGAGGTGCCATCATACTTTTCAAAGTCCGGCATTTTGAACTTCTTTGGCATCTTGACCTTCGCATAGTGGGACAAATCAGTTGGGCCTTGGATAAACGAACCCTGCAGCTGCATGAGTTTCTCTTCGATTTTTGCCATGCGTTTTTCTTGTTCTGTCTTGGTACGGTCGAGTGTATCACTTCTACCTCCTCATCAACAACAATTTGAGGCACATCAGTAATTTTCTCCTTGGAAGCACCATCAGAGGTTGATGTCCCAATTGCGAACGTATTCTTGCCTTTATCTTTCGGATCAGTCGCAGGAGCATGTTGTGGTAACACCACTTCAACTTGCGGAGCTGGTGGGGCAGTGTTTGCCTGGAGAGAATCAATTTGCTTGGAGAGCTGCTCAAGAACATTTAGGACTTGCTTCATCTCCGATTCGAGAACAACGATGCGAGTTTGTTCAGCAACACGTGTTTGTTCGGTGTTATCAGCCATTGTTGTTCTGGAACGAGTACGGATTGGCGATCTTGGGTGAGCCGTGTTGTCACCTAGCAATGTAAAATAATACAGTAAGTATCATAACAAATGAGATTGGTCCATGACAACGGTCAATCGCTTATTTTATTAAGTGAAATCAAATTCCAAAGACATCAACTTAAAATGCTAACATAACTCCCTAGGGAATTAAATTCCTAAAACATCAATCTAAGAAATTGAAATAACATCATAAAGCCAGAATTAAACTCCTAAATCTAGCGACTCTTTTCTATATACAATTGGGAGATCACAGTCTTTCGAAGCTTCTTGTTTTGTCGAACCAACTCAGAAATACGAGCTTCTTTCCTCTCCACCGTTTCTTCAAGATTTTCAATTTGTGCTTTACGAGTGGGCTTCATGGTCACTTCAGGTATCACGGGAAGTAGAGCTTGAGGGATCTCGTGATGGTGGATATAATAATCCGAGGCATGAAAAATCATCTCATTTCCTTTCAATCTTCTAGGCACCACTATCTTTTCCGGACGGCATTCCTTCCATGCATTTTCAAGACGCTCGATCTCATCGAGGTATTTGTGATCCTTGTGCACGAAACGGGCTTGAAACAGATCCACTTGGAGAGGAGGTGGGATATCTTGGAGCACTCGACATCTTTGGCGGGCCACTCTATAAGGATAGTAAGATGTTGCACCAGTAATTCCCATCGGTGGAATTGGATTATCTGTTTTGTGAGAGAAACGAGCCACGCTAACATGGAACCATTTAGCATACCATAGGAAGCCCTTGGGATCTGGATTTTTAAGAAAAATCACCCAATCGGAAAATGATTTTCCGGTATATTTTTTTTCTAAGATTGAAAATCTCTTTATTGGGTAACTAGAATCATCAATTTCACCTCGACGCATGAAATGACCAAACTCCTTCATGTGAGAAAGAAACCAAATTTGTAAAAGTTCAGGAGAGGCCTTCATGATTTTTTCTCCATTTTGTTTAAAACGGTTGAGGGATAAAAATGTCTCAGCCAAAATCATGTTTATAAAGTTCATGCCAGCGCATGCTTGTCTGACCACCCATGCAATTGAAGGATCAATAGCATTTCTTCGATGAGGAAATATTATAAGTCCAAAGAATGCTAAGATGAATATCCTACCCTTTTGGTGCATTGAAGACTGATTTTAAAAAATGATTAGCCAAAAAGGAGAAAGGGCATGCATTACAATTAGCTTTCAAAACTTTCTTAACCTCATCAGTTTTAATTCTTAAAAATTGAGATAAAATTGATGTAGGTTCCATACCAAGAGGTGGCCTAACAAGTTCAGTCTCAAGGGGCATTCCTATGATGACGCTATACTCTTCCAGTGTTGGAGTTAGCTCATTCTTACCAAAGATAAATGTAGCCGTCTCGGGACACCAAAAGTGCGATATAGCTTGCAAAACACCACTATGGACTCCGATATCCAAAAGGGGGATGAGCCGTCCCAGTATCGACTCCACATAATCCGACCTTCTTTACTTAAATTGTTCCACCATCCTCTGAGCTCAATCTTGGGAGTTGGAATGAATTGAACATCGGATCTCCCCATTGCATATAGATTAAAACCTAGCGATTGACCTTTTGTCATGAACCAAAAGAAAGTGCAATAAAGCAAATAGATTGCATAGTATAAGGTAGGAATACTTACTTCACAAAGAAAAATGGCAACCACATAGACAGACGCATGAAATGTGGGGCTCGATTTCTATCTAGAAGGCTTAACAAAATGGAGCTAAGAGGATAATCGACCGTTGCGAGTCTCGCATTAACGTGTAGGTCCTCCTAACCCGGCTCGTCGAATGGAATGTCTAATAATCACGCAGTCTCGCGGATATGGACAAACACATTTGACACCATGAAGAACTTTCGGGAAGAGAAGGTCAACCTCTATATAGCGGTCTCGCTTTAGAGGAAGTATCATTCCCAACACCATCCTAAAAATCCTATCGCAGCCGGAGTCCGGCAACGGGGTTGTGTGTGCTATAGTGTAGTGCTAAAAACAATAAAACATGCATGACAGTTTAATTGCAGACAACACTTCTATAGTTAAAATTCAACCATTCATCCCTAACTCCAACCTGCAAAACAAGGGTTAGCAAAGACTACTCCCCTTATACCTCCCATCTGCAAAAACATTTAACACTTTATGTTAGGAGCGTACCTTGTTTCCATGCTGCCAAACAAAATATATTTAAAAAAAAAAAAACACAGGCCTATGTCCACTATGAGTTTTAACTCGTCCCCAGCGGAGTCGCCAAGCTATCGCGACCTATTTTTTTGGGTGCGCCACCTAAAACTAGGTTAATGGACTACTAAGCTTTTAAACTTAGCACGGACCCTCCCAAGTCCTACCAATCGCGACTTGATAGAAATTAATTCATTTAAACATGCAATTTCAATTTGGAGCCGCCACTAACCAATTAAGGCTGGTTAGAAACCCAAGTAAAGTATGGGAGAATACTTTACTATTGCGAACCAGAGATTCAATAGATCCGGGGACATGGTTACGCTAGATTAGTCTAACGCCCTTTCGGTACCTTTTATTTTAATTTAAAAAATACTTTGCAGGCAATGTTGATTAATTTAAACCTAAGCTACTAACATGCAAATTGTGGTCATGCGGGTGCACAATCAATAAAATAACATTCAATAAAAAATGCTAATAAAAATGCATGCCCTAAACATGATTTCTAAATGACATGACACCTAATTAAATGTAATCTTAATTTAAATTTGATATGCATGAATTTTACTTTAATGATATGTGAGATGCAATTCATATGGCATAACTTAAACTATCACTATATGTATGCAATTTAATTTATATAATCCTAAATATGCATGTGTTTCATGACATGGGTTGAATGACATAATAATTCTATATGCATGTTCTTTTTATGATTTTTTTAATGATTTTTTTTTATTACACATATGCAACCTATACTAAACAATGATGATATGAAATTGGATTAATTATGAACTAACCTATTAATTAACTAAGTAAAAGATTTTTTGTTTTTTTTTTTTATTTGAAATGACCTAATAATTTTTATTAAAAGAAAGTAACGTAATGATGCAATGCCAATTTTTGGCTTTTTAATGTTAAAAATTCTTAAAGAATATTAAGGCATTAACCTATGACCCACTAACTAAAGCGCAACATGTGGTGTGCACATTATGAAATCTATATAACCTAAATAACATTTTTTGTTTTGGTTTTATTAAAGGAAAATTAACCTAATCCTATATGAACCTAAAAAATGCAAAGCTTTAAATATGAAATGCATATGGACCTAGGTACTTAAATTCTAGATATGCATCAAAATGTAAGGAGCAAATAATGATGACGCACCAAAATATAATCCATCAATGTATATCAATGACATATATTTTAATGTAAATCAATAATGCAAGGCAAACCACAAATTTGCCATAAAAAGTTGAAATAATCAAAAATCTAACCCGTTGTCTCGCGGTTCAATATTTTTGATTATCGTAGCTTAATATGACAAATTTCCTAATCAGATAATCAAAATAAATCAAAATAAATCAAGTTAGAAAACAAAAAAAAAAAACATGAAATCAAGTATAACTCGTGGGCGAGATCGGCTCGGGCTGCAACGGCGTTGTCGCTCGGGCGGAGCTGATCGTGGTCAGATCAGGGGCGGAGCTCGGGCACTGGGCTCGCGAGGGGGGTCGCGGGTGCTCACGGACAGAGGTGGCCGGCGAAGATACAGCAACAGCGGAGCGTCGGTTTGGCACGAGCAGCAAGGCTGGGCGGCGGTGCGAGCTTGCGGAGACAGAAACCGAGGGAGCCCGGCGGTGCGGTGGTGCGGCGGCAAGCGGTCGCGAAAGAAACGGCGTGCGGCTGACGGTGGGGCGGTGGTGCGTTGGAGAGTGGCTCGACTCGAGCTTGGGTCGTCGCGAGGCAAAGCGTTGAGGCGCGGCGCGGCGTCGGGGAAGGACGGTGGCGGAAGCTTCGCGGATGGAAGTTGCAGAGGAGGGGCAGCGAATTTGGGGAGGATGATGAACAGTAGGGGTCAAATCAACTCTCCCTTTTTACTTTTCTTCCCTCTCTCTCTCTCTCACGTTTTTTCTTTCTGCACTTTTCTTGACTTTTCCCTTTTTTGGTCAGAAAAAGAAAGGAGAAATGCTTTCTCTGACCAAGATGGACGAAGGCCTTTTTTTGCACGAATTTTCTTCTCAAATTTCTCTCTCCATTTTCAAAAATCACTTCTCTGAAAATTTTTATGAATTCGCCCCCTCGAATACTGTGCAGGTCAACCCCTTTTTATAGTGATTCCAATCGGCTACATGGAAAAATTTAAACTTCCATCTTCTCGTTGCATTAAATCATGGATCAAATCGGAGCACGATTTCGCATCGCCTCGATTTGCATCGATTCCTTCCATTTTATCAAAATCCTTGCCATTTGTTCACTTGATTTTAAAATTGTTGCTGCATTTAACAAAACCGGACATCCGTCTAATTCCATATTTCGCATACTTCAATCAAATCAATTTTCCCCATTTTTATTTTTTTCTTTTCAAAATGCAATTTTATTTTTCTAAAATTAGGTGTCAACAAACCTCACCCTTCACTTTAAGGCTATGCCATCATAAGGTGCTGCTAAATGGAAGGATCTTATCAACGTTCATGAATGAGAAATTATATATCGAACTGCCAAATCGGAAAAATTGGGTGCTATCATATAGCTTTGTATAGTAAGTTCACGAGCAAGTTTGGTAATTAAGTTCGATACCCAAACGGGAAAAAATAATTCAAAGATAATGCTATTGCTGGTGATTAAAAAATTGGGATAATTAAATGATCAAGGAACCAGATTTTGTAAATTAACAGCATACTTAGAATCTGCATATGGCTGCATTTGGAAAAGACTTTTGTTTGGGAAGTTTTCTAGGAACCCCGTTCAGCAAAAACCAACCTTCGGAAGATTGAAAGCCCAAGCTTGGAGAGGGATCGAGGATAGTTTAGGAAGAAAATTATTTTACTAACCCTAGCCTTCTCCTCCACCTTCTCCTCGCGGTCCTCCTCAGTGGGAATACGATGTGTTCGTGAGTTTTCGAGGCAAGGATCTGAGAAGAAACTTCACGTTGCACGTCGTCTCCGCTTTCAGGCAGGCCTCGATCCAATGCTTCAGGTGAAATCTATTCAGACCACCTAGTTTCTCTCTTCCCCTCCGTCCCCACCACCTCTGAGCTTGACCTCCATGGCTCCCCCGCCGTTGCCGGCGCCGCGTCCAGGCCAACACTGTTGGGCGTACAAACCGAGTCACTCCATCGTCTTCGTCTTCCTTCGAACCAGGTCAGGAGCCATGGTCGCGTCCAGATCAGAGCCTCGGCCGCGACAGGACTGGAGGCATGGCCGAGTCCAGATCTGGAGGCATCGACCATGGACGAGCAAGGACGACGGAGAACTTCCAGATCTGTCGAAGACTCTTGCCGGAGACGAGCACGAACACTGCAAACCTCCAGATTTAGAGCTTGTCCATGGCCATGAACCTTGACGGCGAGGTCCATCCGTCTTGGGCCACCGGCCAGATCTGGTCGCTTCGTGTTCTCGCCATGAAATGGCTCCAGATCTGGTCGCTTCGTCTTCGGCTTTGCTTTCCTCTGTACGACGCGGCGGGCTCGAGGATGGAGGTTGCGGCTTGAGCGGTGTGATGTGGCTGTGGAGGAAGAGAGAGAAATAAGTTTTTAATTTTACATTTAATTCTTTTTATTTAATTCCACGTCAACGTCGAGACAATATTAGGTGGTCCGGGACCGCCACGTCAGCGTAATCCCGGATCACTCACGCAGCGCCACGTGTGAGGAGAGGGAGACAGAGAAGAGAAAGAGGAGAGAGAGCCTCAGAGAGATGGGACAGTGGCAGGTCCTTTAGTTCCCTTCCCTTACAGGTGACACCGGGTGAGTGGTCTGGGACCACGTTGACCTAGCGGTCCCAAACCACCCAATATTTTATCCGTCAACGTATAAGTGTCAAGCTGTAACTGAATAAGCAGAAAATTGCTCACCATGTCAGTTGATACGTGATGAGAACAAATCACTGAATATTTTCTCAATGTTTCAGAGACAGACAACGCAAATGAAGACATTGGCGAAGAAATCAAATCTATGCTTTTCAAAACGATTTGGCGTGCGAGGATTGCCCTCATCGTGTTCCCCAGGAACTACGCCAACTTGAAGTGATGCATGGACGAACTGGTCGAAATTCTCGAGTGCAGGAAGAGGTTCGGAGACCACGGTCACCTAGTTATTCCCATCTTCCGTGAGGTAAAAACCGGAGACATTTCGAAGTTGACGAGCGGAAGCGAATTCGCTCGAGGTTTTGAGAGATTGTGTGGAAACTAGAGAGATGACGGTCATACAGAGACGGAGAAATGCCCGAAGAAAGAATAAGCATTTGTCAAGGTTCGACTTGAGGGACAATGCTGGAGAGTATGTATCTCTTCTTCATGTTCATTGCATTATCATTTTGGGACTTGATCATCTTGATTTAGTCATGTGGGTTTGATGTTGAATGTGAAATTCAAACTTTTCCTAAGTTTCGCCATTTTTTTGGTCCATGATGGTCCACTTTTACATTGATTAATTTCCTTAAGTTTCTGCAAACAAAGAGCCTAAGTTTCTTCTTTATCCTAATCAATTGACCTTTGCTCATAAGGTTGTGTAAACCACGGGATTACTTCGCTAAGTTGAATTTATCCCCTTCCTTAGCATCAAACAAAATTTTTAAATTATTTGTTTAGTAATTTTTTCACGAGAGATTGGCCAAAGTTTTTTATTAATAAAAAAATTGTTGAGGTTTTAATCATTTTAATTTGAGTTAATATCACAAAAAATCTCAATCTGTATACTTTTGATAGATCTATCCTAAATTAATTTTTTTACCATAAAAAACTCCAATATGATAAATTTGTAAAAAATTTACCTTAATTTAGTTTCTATTAAATTGAAATAATACCATGAAAAACCACAAATCACTATATTTGTGACAAATAGATAAAAAAATTCATTCAGTCAACTGTTACATATCATTCAATTCGGCAATTTTACAATAAAATTTAAAAGAAACTAATGGAGAATAAATTTATTAAAAGAAATTTTTTGTGGTAACAAAATTAATTTGGGATATATCATTACATATATATGTATCAAATTAGATTTTTTTGTGATATCAATTTTTATAGTTTTAATCGTAGAGCAATGCTACTTCATTGGGGCCGAGACTTCTCATTTTTAAAGGCCTTAAAGAAGACGGCTGATTGTGGCCGGCCGTCATCTCTATGCTTGGCATTATTGTACCGTCGACGGCTGTTGTGCTTATCCTTACATCGGTCACCATCCCCAGAGCTAGTGGCCGCACAAGGCTAGTGGCCGCAAAACTCTTGTGGAAGTAGGGGTGGTGCTAAAATGGTTTTAGGACGTCACCAGCTGTCCTCATTGCCTCTAAATATTGCCTTTTCTTCTTTGTTTTCTGCAATTTTAGTAAAATATATGTTCAATTCGTCATCTATGTGAACCTCATTTATCATAATACTGAACTTTGATCGAGTTACAATCATTTGACAATCAATTACCAAAATGCATTTACATTATATTACAATTAATTGATATTTTACCCTCTCACGCATTCAATTTGGAATCCAATGGTTATAGGTTCGATTTTTGCCTTGACAATTTAGATTTAAGTGGGGCCGTTGTTGTAGGGTGCTCTGCTAAGTTTCCTCCAGATAATTAGGCAACTGCAGTCATGTCCCGAAGTTATAAAAAATAAAGAGTATCTTAGATATTTCATATTTTTCTCATTAAAAAAAAAAAGAAAAAAGAAAAAAGAACAGACCTCTGAAACAATGCACAAGGAAAGAAAAAAGAAAGTAAGCATGAGTAGGCACCATTGAACATCTGCGGCAGCAGACCCCCAATGTGAAATAATTGGCGATAAGTTTATGCTACTTCAGCAGAAAAACTTAATAAGAAGCACTGATCTAGCCAAGTTGGACGTTTTCCCAATCATATGAATGAGTAAAATCTGAACATTTTACGTCTCTTGGTGCATATTTCTACATTTAATGCTCTTATATTCTTAACTACACTTAACATCAGGGAGGAAGCGAGACAAGTCGACATAATAAAGTACCCTGCCGTGAAAATCAACAATCCACTGCAACTCTGCTCTGCAAGAAACGCAATTGGAGTGGAATTGTTAGTAAGCGAGGTGATTTCTTCAATTAGAATGGGCCAAGAGGAGGATGTGCGCGTCATATGTTTATGTGGAGTAGAAGGAATAGGTAAGACGGTGGTGGCCGCAGTCATCTTCGAGCGCATTCGCCTCTATTTCGAGTGCTTTGTCTTTCTAAATGAAATTGGAGAAGCAGATCAAGTAGGTATATTAGGCCTCCAAAAGAAGCTGCTCTGTAATCTCAATCTCACAAAGGTGGAAGGATGGAGGATGAACAACGACATTTGGACCGACATCAACAAGATAAACAGTAACGAGGACATTTGGGCCGACATCAACAAGATAAACAGTAACGACGACATTTGGACCGACATCAACAAGATAAACAACAGTAACGACGACATTCAGACCAACGTCAACAAGATAAACAGTAACATGTGCCGTAAAAGGATACTTCTTGTTCTTGATAATGTTACTAGTAAAGAACAGATTGACTACTTCGGGGCAGGAGACCGAGATCTGCTTTGTCGCGGGAGCACAATTTTGATCACAACCAGAAGCCAGAACTTACTAAAAGATCTTGATGTTGATGACAAATATATCGTCAAAGGATTGGACCAGAATGAAGCACTCCAGCTCTTTTGTCGCCATGCCTTGGAGAGAGAAGAACCTCAAGAAGGCTATGAGGAGTTGTCCCGAAATCTTGCTCATTATGCAGGAGGTCACCCATTGTCTCTTAGATGGTTGGGCTCATTCCTAAACGGCATGCCGAAACAACAATGGCCTCACATAAGGGAGAAGTTGGTTAGAAGCCCTTATCTTAATTCGCTCATTCATTCCTTAGGGTCAGTTGGACCATATGGAGGTCAAGGCGGTGATGCTTTTGATGATGGGACACACAATGGGGTGAGGCAAATTAGGCTCTATGGACAGTCAATTATTGAGTCCATGACCATCGATTATCACCAGAACGGGTGTTCGGTGAGATCACATCAGCACGGTAGACATGTCCATGGCATTGAAAGGGTCAGTTTTCTGCCACTCTAATAGAATGATTAATGTACTTCACTATTCATTGCGTATAAGGTAAACAGAATCAACTACTACTTTAACATTATCATTGTGCGTCTATAGTAGAATCTAGTGCAAAAGTTATTAGATAGAAGAATGTAAGGTAGTCAAAAGATGATGGCCAACTTGTAAACATCTACGGAAGTGTTAGTGTGTTACTATTTCACGTTTCTTTGCCAAGTATGAAAGTAGAAATTCTATCATTCCTTTTTCGTCTTTTCTTCTTCTGTATATTTACTTCGTCTCCTTCTGATTTGTTTATGAGACTTTAGTATCTTGCCCTTCGTTTGCAGCCAAATCGGCAGCTCTCAAGGACTTACCTATAGCCAAAAACAGGCAAAAGAACACTTTAAGTGCCATAATTTGGCACAAATGGACACTTAAGTGCCACATTCGAAGAAAATGGATCACTTAGGCCCCGTTTGTTTGCGTTTCTTTTTGTGTTTTTAAACACTTTTTTCTGACCCCGATTTTTTTGTTCCTGGGAACAAAAAGTTTGGGCCAGAATCGCGTTTGGTAAAATTTTTGTTCAGGGAACAAATTTGTTCCAGGAACAAAAAAAGAAACACAAAAAAAAAAAAATTTTTGATTCTTATTTCGAAACACATTAAAAAAAATCAAGAATTTTTTTTTTTTTCTTCTTTTGGCCATCTCGCGACCGCCATCTACCACCGCCCGCCACCGTGACCCCGTCGACCGCCGATCCAGGCCGCTCGCCGCCAACCGCCGTCCGGCCGCCGCCGCCCGCCGTCCGCCGAGCCACCTCCGGTCGAGCTCGGCGGAGGCTCGGCGAGGCCGAGCCTCGCCCGGGCGAGGTCGCGGAGCTCGCCGTGGCGAGGCAAGCCGCCACCCGGCGAGCTCGAGCTTGCCCCCCGGCGAGGCTCGACCTCCCAGATCCGGCGAGGCCGAGCCTCGCCGGTGGCGAGGCTGGGCCTCGCCGGCCGCGGCGAAGCCTCGGGAGGTGGCTCGGCGGCCGAGCCTCGCCGCGCCGCGAGCCGGCCCCACCGGGGCAGATCAGGCGAGGCTCGCCCGCGCCTCGATCTCGGTGATCCGGCGGCGAGCTCGCCCAACCCCGACGAGGTCGGCTCGCCGAGCCACCTCGTCGGCGTCGCGGGCGGTGGCGAGGCGAGCCTCGCGAGGATGCCGGGCGAGGCCGGACTGGGGCGAGCTCCCCCGTGGGCGAGGCCGAGCTCGCCGACCACGGCGAGGCTCGACCTCGCCGGGCCGGCGAGCCTCGCCGTGGTCGGCCCGGCGATCGCCAAGAAGAAGAAGAAGAAGATGAGAAAAAGCCAAAAGAAAAAAAGGAAAAAAAAAAAAAAAAAAAGAAAATGAAAAGAAAAAATGAAAAAATAAAAAAAAAAAGAAAAAAAAAAAGAAAAATAAAAAAATTTAAAAATTAAAAGAAATTGATTTTAACAAACGTTAATTTTGTTACCAAACGCAATTCTATTCCTGGAATCAAAAATTTTTTCTATTTACCAAACGGCAAAATACTTAGAATCGGTTGGAACAATCAAAAAACAAACGCAAACAAACGCAAACGCCCTTAAGTGTCACTCCGGCCAAAATCCGGCTAAAACGTTGACGTATTAATTTTCCGACGAAACGAGTTCAAAACAGCATCGAATGATGACGTGGTAAAAATTAATATAAAATTAATTAAATTTAATTTAAAACCAAATTTATTTAAAAAATTTTAAAAAAGTTCAAAATTTTTTAAAAATTTTTTTTTATTTAAAAAATTAAAAAAAATAAATAAAAAAAAAAAAAAGACGGACGGTTGAGAGCCCTCGAACCGCCGCCGCTAAGGAGGGCTAACAACGGATGGGGGAGGGTCGGCCGAGGTCACCGGGGCCCGGCTAGGGGCCGGCGACCTTGGCCAACCGACGGCGAGGGTCCGCGAGCCCTCGCCGAATCCGGGCGAGGTCACCACTTGCCACAAATCCGGCGAGGGTTGGGCGGTGAGGGCGGTGGCCCTCGCCCAAATCCGGCAAGGGCTCGCGGGGCCTCGCCGCCGATCGGCCGGGGTCATCGGGCCTTAGGCAAGGGCCGGCGACCCCGGCCAACCCTTCCCCCTCGTCACCAGCCCTTCCCGGCGACGGGGAGGTGGCAGCCGCTAAGGGCTCAACCGCGAGCTTTTTTTTTTTTTTTTTTTTTTTTTTTTTTAAATTTTTTTTTAAAATTTTAAAATAAATTTAGTTTTAAATTAAATTTAATTAAATTTTTTATCACGTCAACATCAAAACGACATCGTTTTAGACTCGTTTCGCTGAAAAATTGACACGTCAATGTTTTAGCTGGATTTTGGCGAAAGTGGTATTTAAGTAATCTATTTTCTTCGAATGTGGCACTTAAGTGTCACTTTCATAAGTTATGGGACTTAAGTGTCCCTCTGTACCAAGTTATGGCACTTCAGGGGTTCCCGTTTTGCCAAAAACACTAAAATAAAAAACTTTCCTTCGTTCCTTTTTCAATTAGGGATAAGTACTAAAAGGAATTCGGTTAAGTAATTTATCTTTCACAGTAATGAAATTATATTGATCCAAAATAACACAAAAGCAATACATATTGGATGTTAGATGGATTTGATGATGGTAACTCTTATAAAAACTTTTGCATTTCTTGCAGCTGGTGACATTGGATCATCCAATCGAATACCTAATATCTATATCAGGTCATATTGATGATTTTGAAGGTCGTGAGGTTGTTCGGTCTCTCAAGATCCACAGCAACAAGGAGACGTACGGACCATACGGTTCTGAAAGAGGACGGCCTTTTCATCTCTCACATTCTGATGATGAACAGATTATCGGGTTTCATGGGAAATGTAGCAGCCATCTCAACTCAATCGGAGCCCATTTCGGGCCAATTTCTCACAAGTATCCATTTGATGTTGTGGGACCATTTGGTGGTGATAGTGGTACGGGCTGGGATGACGGAAAACACATGGATGTGAGGCAAATCACTATAGGCTTTGATTCGGCAGTTGAGTCCATCTCCATCTTATATGACGAACACGGACGTCCAGTTCGTCCGTTCACACATGGCACAAGTGAAGGAGGCAAAACATATACGGTGAGCTATGATACAAACATTATCTTCAATTCAGGATGCAACGTAATTTGTTGACGTCCTTGATGCTTTTATTTTTTATTTTTTGGTAAAGTTTATTTCTTCATTGTTAAATTAGATAGTTGTACTTGAATTCTTAAAGTTTTTATCCGTTTTCTCTTTCAGATTGAGCTCAATCCAAGTGAGTACTTGAAATCCATCTCGGGCTACATCAACAAAGATTCTGGACGCACCATCCTTCAATCATTAACAATCCATACTAGTGAAAGGGATCATGGACCGATCGGAATAGCTAATAAAGGGAGGCATTTTTCGTTTCCATACACCGGCGGCAAAATTGTCGGGTTTCATGGGAGTTGCAATGGCCCTCATCTGGAATCTATTGGAGCTTTTTATAAGCCGATTGCTCATACATATCCTGATAAGGTTTACGGGCCTTTTGGAGGCGTAGGCGAAAAATCCTGGGATTTTGTTGATATAAAGGGGATTAATGTTCACTACGCAGACTTCATCGAGTCCATCACTTTTGAAGTCGACGAAGCCACCAGCACCGAACCGGAAACTAATTACGGTGGAAATGTCAGGGAAAATACTTTCAAGGTTGTATCTAAAGACTCTTTCCTTTTCTCTTTTTCCGTTTACTTGAATGTCTTAAGCTAATTTTTCTAGCTTATCATAAAATTAGTCAGATAATGGCGTTATGAACCTTGAGATTCTTAATAGTTGCTTCTCAAATGCACATGATTAAAAGTTCATACCAGAGATACATGGGGATCAGCATGATTGTTAGAAAACCAAATGGTAAAAATTAATGACTTTACTTTATTAAAATTAGGCAAAGACAAACCTAGCCATCAACAAAAAGTAAATTGACTTTTGATTTACAAAATCAAATGTACTACCAAATTTATTAGAAATGTAATTTTACACGAATTATATACAACTTAGTTTATAGATTCAAATCGTATTTCAAAAGAATCTACTTATTTATTTTGCTCATCGAATGATGCAACATATAATCACTCACATCAAATATGGTTTTCTGGTGACTTGTTTGCAGGTTAAACTGAGAGATAGAGAGTATATAACTTCTTTTGCTGGATGTCTCAAAACTGCAAATGATAGTGGCACTCTAATCAGCTCGCTCACATTTCAAACCAACGAAAGATTATTGGGACCCATTGGCAGAGAGGAAGGGCTGTACTTCTCCTTACCATCAAAAGAAGCTGGGAAAATAATCAGGATTTTCGGGAGAAGTGGTGATTATCTCGAATCTATCGGAGCACAAATCAAGCCATGCTATCCCCACAAGCGTGTGGGGCTACTTAGGTCAGAAAGTGCGTCAAAGTGGGATGATCAATGTACGCACACCAATGTAAGGAAAATCACTGTGGAACATAAGTCAAAGAGAAAGCGATCCGTCCAATCAATCAAGATTCAGTACGAAGATGAGAATAACAAAGTGTTGCATTCAGAGACATATGATGGCAGTATTGCAAAAAAGAACTTCAAGTTAAGGAAGAAGACCACCCAAACGGTATGTCCCCATACATATGTAAATGCTTTTTAAAATCCTTGCCAAACTTGCATTGCCTATGTTGGTGGGAGACTCTTTCGGGACTTAAATCATGAGTTTCATGTTTATGTCTATTATTGCAGATCGAAATACGTGAACCAGATGGGCATTCGACTTCAATATCCGGGTGTACGTGTCAACCAGACAGAGAAACGATTAGAGGTATTACATCTCTCACTTTTCAAACTAAAAAAAGAATGCCGAACCTATTGGTGATGAGAATGAATGGCACTTTTCATCTCCTGCAACGGGTGGCAAATTTGTTGGATTTAACGGCGGGAAGTGATAAACATCTTCATGGAATTGGACAGGAACCATGTCTTCTACTTCTTATCAATGGGAACACGCCGTATTCGTGAGTTTCAGTGGCTCCGACGGGACCTCTTCGAACGGCTGAAACGGAAGAAGATTCTTTACTTCTACGACAAGGACCGAAGATACGCTGGGATGAATATTGAGGACAAGATCTTCGGAGCAATCCACCATGCAAGGATCGCCATCGCTGTGTTCTCCGCAAACTTTGCCCACTCCAAGTGGTGCATGAACGAGCTGGTCGAGATCCTCAACTGCAGAAGGGACCGCCGCCACCTCGTATTTATTCCCATCTTTTACATTCGCTTGGCTGAGGTTAAGACGTTGAGGGAAAGCAAATTCGAGCAAGCCCTCGAGAAATTCGATGGGAAAGAGAGAGATAATAAGCAGAGAGACTGGAAGGACGCCATAGCAGAGGCTACAGAAATTCATGGTTTCGAATTGGAGAATGACGCCCATGGGTAAGTACCAGTGATTCTTACTTCGTGTCGAAGCTTAGTATTGCGATCTGTGATTTTCCTTTCTTCGCTGTCGTTTCCTTGGTTTGGCTGCTTCGCTGATGGAATTTGTTTATAATTGACAAAATTGGTTTTCCTGAGGGAATGGAACAAGTGGAAGTCTGTTTCGACTTTCCTGAACATTCTTCTTGCCATTTCTTGAAAAATAATGGAAAATTGATGTGATTTTCCTTGTTAATTTCAAAAATTTTAATATAAAATAGGAATAATTTCAAAAATTAATTCCACTTTTCATTTCAATATCAATTTATAGTGAGTTTTGAAAATCTATAATTTGCACTTCCCAACGGAAACCTTAAATTCAAAAAGACTAATGTACCTCAAACTCATCCAACCTTAAACAATTGGCAGTTCCCAACAGAAGCCTCAAATTCAAAAGGACGTATTAAATATTCCCCAGGTTTGTGGCGTGCGTCGTTAAAACTTGGGGAACAAAAATGAAAACTAAAAAGTGAGAAATGCAAACAAGATAGATACTAGGGTTTGCATTATTTCAATCCAAAAAGTGTATAATAGCGTAAACTATTTTTCTTCCGCTAGAGCTCTTTTGAGCTTTCATACCTTCTATGGTCCAAATTTTGGAGTGTCATACTTAAATACATGATAACATAGTATGAAATTGGGAAAAGTATCGACGAACCAATCTATTTAATATTTACTGTTTTTACAGCCTCAGTGAGAAATGTGTTGTTCCTTTGTATGCATGGTACGACGCACCCCCCCTCTGCCACAGGATGAGTTTACCTTTGAAAGTAGAGCTTAGGTAATCATCATTTTTTTTGTTACACATGCCAATGCCTCCGGTAATTTAGTCAAGCTGGATCTTTTCTATTCATATTTCATATACCCACGAAGAAATTTGTGTACATGTTGGTCGTATGTTGTCTCTTGGCGTTCATGTTTATGTTCATTTTGTGATACATATTGCTCATAAAATTTTTGTACTAACACTTAACATCAGCGATGAAGCGGCGCTCATTGATCTAATAGTCGACCGCATTGTCAAGGAGGTTCGGCCTCTCGACTCTGTGGAAAACGCAATTCCTCGTCCACATCATGTTAAGGTTTGTAGGCCTTCTGGAGGCGAAGGCGAGAAATCCTGGGATTTTGCTGGTATAAAAGGGATTGATGTTCACCACGCAGACTACACCGAGTCCATCACTTTTGAAGACGACGAAGCCACCAGCTCTGAACCGCATATGGCGGGAGAGTACTTTCAAGGTTGTATCAAATGGCTCTTTCCTTTTCTCTTTATTCCGTTTCTACTCGAATGCTATAAGTTTATTCACCTAGCTTATCATAACGTTAGTCTGATTATGGCATTATGAACCTTGAGATTCTTCACAATGCTTCGCAAATGCACATGAAAAGTTAATACCAGATATACCTGAGGATCGGCATGACTGTTAGAAACCAAATGGAAAAATTAATGACTTCACTTTATTAAAATTAGAAAAAGACCAACCTAGCCATAAACATAAAGTAAATTAACTTTTGATTTACAAAATGAAATGTACTGCCAATTTATTATAAATGTGATTTACATGAGTCTTAGCATATATAAATTATTTCATTGATTCGAATTGTGTTCCAAAAGAATCTATTAATTTATTTTGTTCATCGACTGATGCAACATATATTCACTCCCGTCGAATATGGCTTTCTGGTGGCTTGTTTGCAGGTTAAAATGAAAAATGGAGAATACATAACTTCTTTTGCTGGATATCTCAAAAATGCAAATGATGGTGGCGCTCTAATCAACTTGCTCACATTTTGAACCAACGGAAGAATATCGGGACCCATTGGTAGAGAGGAAGGGGCATATTCTCCTTCCCATCGAAAGCTGGGAAACTCATCAGCCTTTTTAGGACAAGTGATGATTTTCTTGATTTTTTTTTTTTTTTTGGACAAGTGATTTATTTATTTTTTTTTAATTTACTGGAGCACAAGTTGAGCTATACTCTAACAAGCTCTACCCTTTAAGTGTGTGGGGTTATTTGGAACTTTGAATTCATCATGTTAGGACGATGGCAATAAAACATGCCAATGTAAGAAAAATCGCTGTTGAATCTGAACCAAGTAAAGGGCAACGCATCCGATCGATCTTGTTTCCGTATGAAGAGGAGAGTCAAGAATTGTGACAACCAAAGACACATGGTAGCATTGATGGAAAAAAACTTCCAGAGAGTATAGAAGGTCAAGAACCATACAGTATGTCCCCATAAATACATATGCTTTGTAAAATCCTTACAAAACGTGCATAGCCTACGTTAGCTGGAGACTCTTGCGAGACTTAAATCATGAGCATGATGGTTATGCCTATTATTTCATATCAAAATGCATGATCCAAATGAGTATTTGACTTCATTATCCAAGTATTTTTCTAATGAAGGCATTGAGTCTCTAACGTTTCAAACTAACAAAAAAAACAAACGGACCTATTGGTGATGAAAATGGGGCAACGCTCTTCTTATCTCCTGCAATGGGTGGCAAAATTGTTGGATTTTATGGGAGGAGTGGTCAATGTCTTGAAGCAATCGTAGTATATGTTGAACCGATCTCGCATCTCTACCTAGTTAAATCCATTGGCTCATCTAGAGGCCTAGGTGGATGTGCTTGGAACGACAGTATATTCAGCAGTGTGAGGGAAATTGAGATAATGCATGACAAAATTATCTACTACGTTATGTTTGTGTACAACAAGAGTGGTGAGCAAGTTTGCTCAGTTAGGCACGGCAGCTACACTGGAGAAGACAAGGGCGACATCACCAGGGTTAGTCTCTTTTTTTTCCCTCTTTGATTGGTCGCTGTTTACTTACTCATATTTGATCAACTGAGACGATTTTTATAGTGTTTGTTCACGTGATTTAGTGACTTTAGACTTAACAAATAGGTCTTGTTTCCTCCACTCATCTAATCTTTGAATATAAGCAAGAGGATGGTCACAACGACATCAAGAGTGTTCCTGTTCAGTCGCTCACATTTCGTAGTAATAAAACAAGACGCGGACCCTTTGGCTTGATGGCGGGGGAAGTACTTTTGTTGTCCATCGACAGGAAGCAAAATCATCGACTTTTACGGGACATGCGGGGATACTCTTAAGTCCATAGGAGTGTATGTGGAGCCCATGCCGCGAGTATATCCTTTCAAAATCACTGGAACCTTTGGAGGCTCTGGTGGTATTCCGTGGGACGACGGAATGCATACCGATGTGAGGGGGATTCGTCTCCATTCCGTAGACGAAGTATTTTGCGGCATCACGATTGAGTATGATAACAATGGTTCCTTCGTGTTAGGCTCTCAACACGGCGGAGAAACCTCACCAGCCTTTCGGGGTGGTGTGTATCTCAATCTTTCCGTGTCTCTCTTTTGTCTTTAGATTCTTTTGCCTGTCTGGAAGTCGTTCAGGTTTACATGTTGCTGTTGAGTGTTCTCGGCTTCATGTAGCACAGTAGATATTTTCATTAAAGACTGAGGCTTTTCTTTTGGCATCCTACATCTCGAACCTTCGCGTGTTTTCCAAGTAAGAACATGTTTTGCTTTGCTATTCTTCAGATCCCTCAAGATCATCCCAGGGAGCGTCTGGATGGGATTTGGAGTTGGATGAAAGGAAATAATGACGCTCCTGACACTGTCTTCCAGGACCCGACTATAGCTACCAAGGGGGACGCTCCGCTTTTGCCACCATCGCTCCGCTTGTCAGGCCTGGCTGGAACTGGATGGTCCACGAAATTTGGTATCTCGCCGGCAGAAGGTGATGGCACGATCATTGACTTTTTCGTAAGGGCAGAATTACGTTTTAATTCTATTGGAGTGCGTTTGGCGGCACCATATTAGATTAAACCCCCTCCCTCCCCCAATCTTTTCGTTTTCTTCTTTCCCCTGGCTTATGATTGTGTGAATATTCTTATCTATTTCTTATTTCATTTAATATGCATTGGTCATGGCAAGTTTCGCGTAATCGAATGATTAACGGTGAAGATGCTCCAAGGACAGCCAAGTAATATTTTGCATGGGAAAACTAGGGCGCATATGACAACCATTCATTCAGAAATAGTTTTGGAATAGAAATAGATTTTTCTATTTCTATTTCTAAAAAAGTTTCTAAGAAAAAATAACCGTTTGATAACGACACAAAATTTCTACTCTAAAAATAAAAATTCATTTGATAATGACACAAAATTTCTTTCTTTCGGACGGCGGCGACGACAACCGACGACCTTTAATATAAAAAATAAAAATAAAAATGATTTAGTAACAAAAAAATAAAGAATAAAATAAAATAAAATAAAATAAAATAAATCATAAAAAAAATAAAATAAAAATATCCCTAAAAATAATTTTTTTCTATTTATTCTATTTTATTTTATTTTACGAATAACTTTATTTTTATTATCATAAATAAATTATTTTAAATAAATTAAATAAATTTATTTTTAATAAACTAAAAATAAAATGATAAATAAAAATAATTTATAAAATTTTAATAAATTTTATTTTATTTTTAAATGAATAAAATGAATATATTTATTTTATTTATTTTTATTTTTAATAAAATGAGGAGAGGCGGAGGAGGAGGAGGAGAAGGAGGAGGCAAAGACGTAGAGGAGATGAGGGAGGACTCACCGAAATTAGGGTTTAATGGAAGAAATTATTTCTGATTTCTCTTCCAGAAATCAGAAGTAGAAAATTTCTACTTCTAATTTCTCTTCCAAATCAATTTCTAGTATAGAAATCTATTCCAGAAATAGAAAAACTGAGTAGGTTTATCAAACGGGTTTCTATTCCAGAAACAGCTTTGGAATAGAAAAATTATTTCTGGAACATAAATTTTGGTTATCATGCACCCTCTAGTCATCAAAAAAAGAAATATGATGAAAATAATCCCAAAAATAGTTATCTAAAAATTATTCTGAAATCAGAGACAGAGATGCATTTGAATATGTGAATAGAAGTTCTCAATCACAACATGACCCTTGGATTTTATTTTATTTTTTTAGGATAGATCCAAGGGTTAGACCGGCACTTCCCTCTTCATGTTGGCTCATATATTGGGAGTGAAATTGTTAAAAGGATTAATTTTAAATATATATACACAATTCACGTCCCTTATAATTCATTTGGATATAGTTCATTAATTTTTTTCCAAACTAATAATAACCCATTGTCCAACAATAAGTCCCCTTGACATTTAATTTTGCCGATTGGTTAAATTAGGAGTGACGAGCAAAAGAAGATGGCCTGGCCTAGGACATCATGTAAGATGGAAGCTCCTCGATTCCTGTACTACAATCGAATGAAGATTTCTGTCTATTACATTAAATATTTAACCAATCCGATTATAATCTATAAATTAATTTGTAAGATGAAAAATTTGCAGACAAATTTAACAAAAATTATCCTCTTAGCAGCTTCTCATCAAATATTAAATATATAATCTTTTTATTCGCAGCTATAAGTCTAATTTATAGATAGTGGGCTTGAAGCAAAAATAAAAATAAAAATTAATAAATGCGAATCTATAACTAAATTATGATTATCTAAGTTGTTATTACATCATTATTGCTATCATAGAATATCCATTGAGAAAAAAACAAAACCTAGGTTATTATTTATTATCAACTAATAAGTTTAAAAATAACATGCAATAATTAGATTATATGAATGATAATAATAGTTATCTTAAGGAACTCATAAAATTTATGAAATTTATTTCTTTCAGTTTATTGGCTCACAAAATATAATTTTACACGGTAATTTAGTTATTATTAATACAATTAATTATAATGCAATGGTGTACTAACATGCTTAATTGTCTATAGCTCATGCATGTATGTGTTTATAAGATTAGTTCCTACAGAATAATCTATAAAATCTAGGGTTTGCCTAATTTTCAGAACATTTGAAATCCAGATCAAATGCGAAAAGAGTGGAAAGATCCAACTATGAAACATAGGGCGTCTATATATACTGAAAAAAAAAAATCAAAGAGTAGAAAAAGGAATCTGTCAAATATTTGACATGTGTTAGTTTAGGGAAATCTTTTATGTAATTAACCGCATTACTGTTATATTGAGGAAAATAGTACAAAACTTCGAAGGAAATACTTAGAAAGAAAAGGTACAGGAAATGTTGAAATTTCTAATAATAACTAATTTGCAACATTGAAGTCATTAAATCTATTTGGTCTTTAACAAAACTTATGGAATCGGAAAGCACATGTTCTAAACTGAAGTAAAAGGAGTGCGAAATGTAAGAAAAGCACCCCTTGTAAGAACAATAATCAATCTCTTATAAATCACAGTTTTGCATGTTAATCTTCATAGTAACTCCTAGAAAAGACGTAATTATTATATATTCATGAAGATAAAGATTTTGTAAACCATGTTAGGCAGATGTCTAATTACTATTTATGCTCTATTCTATTCTCATGAAATAAGTTTTCTATTCCTATCTTATTCATTTTCACAAGCTAAAAGGTTTTGATTTCTATGATTTCTATGGTCATGCAAAGGAATGCCTCGATCAAATTTGAATCAAATACGTAATTTCTTTTGGTACCTTTACAAAATGAATTCGGAATCCCAAGCCCATGTAAATTAAACTGCTCTTCTTTTTCTTTTTTTCCTAAAATCTCCTTGAAGGGATAAAAATGTAAATAATCCATGCACTTTAATTTAATGTGTAAGTGGTTCTTGAACTTTTCATTTATTTAATATGGTCTCTAAATTTTAGCTCAATATGAAATATGATTATCAAAATTTTAATTTATTCAATGTAATTTCTAATTTTTTATACAATTGCCGAAGTACATGAATATGTTCCATGCTATCCTTCATTAATTCAAATTTAGTGACAACATTAATCATTTTATATAATTCGAAGATTAAATTAAATATATACCAAAAGTAAGAAGACTACATTGAATAAAGGGAAAAAGCCACGAAAAACCCCGAACTTTGCTGAAGGTGACACATTTACCCCAAACTTTTTTGTGACGTGAAAAACCCAAACTTTCAAACCGTGACACATTTACCCCATAAGGGCATTTTTGTCTTTTTATTTTGTTTTTTCATTTTTCATTTTTTTTCATTTTTTTCATTTTTCTTCTTCCCTCCGCCGGCGGAGGGAAGCCGGCGTCCGGCGACCTCGCCGGCGTCGGGCGGGACACCCTCGCCGTCGCCGGCGAGGGACACCCTCGCCCGACGCAGCGAGGGCCGCCTCGCCGGCGTCGGGCGAGGACGACCCTCGCGGACGCAGTGAGGGCGGCCCCTCGCGCGTCGGGCGAGGACGACCCTCGCCAGATCCGGGCGAGGGCACCCTCGCCGACGCAGCCCTCGCCGGCGTCGGGCGGGGGACGGCCCTCGCCGGCGTCGGGCGGGGACGGCCCTCGCGGATCCGGCGAGGGCACCCTCGCCCCGAGCGAGGGCGGCCCTCGCCCGACGCAGCGAGGGCGGCCCTAGCATCGAGGCCGGCGAGGGTGCCCTCGCCCGAGGCGAGGGCCGCCCCGCCCGACGCCGGGGCAGCCCTCGCCGAACACCGACGAAGGGAAGAAAGAAGAAAAAAATTAAAAAAAAATTAAAAAAGATTAAAAAAACTTTAAAAAAAATTAATTTTTTTAAATATGAAAAGACCAAAATGCCCTCTAATTCTGGGAGTAAATGTGTCACATAACGAAAGTTCAGGATTTTTGTGTCACAAAAAAATTTTGGAGTAAATGTGTCGCGCTTGGTAAAGTTGGGGTTTTTCACGACACAATAAAAAGTTTGGGGTAAATGTGTCACTCACAGGGCAAAGTTCGGGGTTTTCGCGCTTTTTTCCTGAATAAATTATGTACATTGAGCACAAATTTAGAAATTATATCGAACAAATTAATTATCTAAGGATGATATTATATATTTAGTTAAAATTTAGGGATTAATTGTGTCATTTTTTTTATAAAAAAAAAAAGGGGTTTAAAAAGGAAAAGAGAAAAAAAGAAAAAGATGAAGAATAGATTCGGGTTGGACGCAGAAATCGAAGCTCCCAGTGAGCAAGGCGGGGTATAAACCCCCCCAGCTAATCCAACGATTCCTTCAATTCCCCCATTTGATCTTTTCAGTTTCAGGCAGTGATCGCATGCCGCGACGCTCGTAATGGCTTCGTCGGACATCGAAGTCACCGAGCACTCCGTAGCGGCGACCGCCCAAGACCCTCCCGGCGAAGCGGCGGCGGCGGCGGCGGCCGTCGTCGACGTGTTCTCCGCCTCCGCGTACGGCGATTTGGAGCAACTGAGGAGGTTCGTGGAGCAAGGAGGCGCCTCCCTCTCGACCCCCGACGCTAACGGGTACTACGCTCTCCAGTGGGCCGCCCTCAACAACTTCGCCGACGTCGTCCAGTACATCATCGAGGTATTGCGCCTTTCCGTCCCTCGCTTCTTCTTCCTTCCGCCCGCCGTCAATGATTTTGCGCGCTCAATCGCGCGTTCCTCGCGACGCGGTCCTGAATTCGGGGTGTGTGTAAAGTTGCCGCTTGAAGCATTTGCTTCCTGCTTGTTTCTGTCTGAACGTACCAATTATTGTTGTTCTTCGTGTATGTCGGTGTTGGATGATGAATTGATTGAAGAATGGGGGTAATGTGAATGGGACGGACAACTTGAAGCAGACTGCACTGCATTGGGCCGCCGTTCGGGGATCCGTTGCGGTTGCGGATGTGCTTTTGCAAACTGGAGCTTGGGTAGAGGCAGCTGATATAAATGGGTATCGGGTACTTGTTCATTCTCCACATCTTTCTTTTAAGATAATTGTTATTCTTATTTTATTTACTTACCGTTGTTAGAGGAATTATAGCGTTGGCATGTAGTAAAAGAACGAATTTGATAATTATTTGGTTTCGTCTTGAGGTAAGAAAGGATTTTGAGCTATTCATGGGTGACTTTTACGCTGTACTGATGAACAGGAATGCTAGGGACTTTCGTATCATTGCCAGCAACGGAATTCACTCCATCGGGATTGTGTACAATAACGACGGTTCCATCGTCCGATGCTCTCAACATGGCCGAGACGGGCCGCAAGACACCCTAGTTAGTCCATGTCTCAATCCCTCTCTCTCTCCCTTCTTTTTTCTTTTTTTTTTCCTGCTTTTTCCGTCTGGAAGTCGTTTGTGTAGACAGGTTGCTTTTCACGATGTTCTTAGCTTCTTGTGGCACGGTTCCTTTTCCACAAAGACTGAGGCACTTCTTTTGGCATCTTATATCTCGAACCCAAGAAAAACATGTTCCTCTTTGCTATTCTTGCGGGTCGGTCTGGATTATCCCGAGGAGCGTCTAGTTGTGATATCGGGTTGGATGAACAGAAATGGAAATGCTCCACAGACTATTACCCAGAACCTGAAAATACATATTACGGAGACCACTCACGGGCCCTTCGGATCGGAGGATGCTCTTGGAAGGTTAACGAAATTTCGTATCCCACCAGTACCAGGTGGTGGCAAGATCGTTGGCCTTTTCAGAAGGGCGGGATCATATCTTAATTCTATCATAGCGCATATGGAACCATTTTAGTTACCCGAAAACCGTCTTTAAATTAGAGACAGCGATGCATATAAATACGACTTGGGTAATCTTTTTTCGTACACAATTCACATCCATGATAATCTACTTGGTTATAGTCCGTCAACTCTTCAAACTAATTACTTATTGTCTAAAGAAATGTCGTCTTAATACTTATATTTGTCAATGGGTTAATCCACGAGTTGCGTGCCAAGGAAGATGGAATAGCCTAGGTCCACTCCTGCACTATCCATTTATAATCTATAAATTAAATTATTAGGTAATAAATTTGTAGAGAAATATAATTAGAATTATCGTTTTAGTAGCTCCTCATCAGAAATATAAATTTACTATCCATTTCTATTCACAGCTCTATGGCTAATTTATAGATCGTTTGAGCAAAGACAATCAACTAATTGAGAATTTATAACTAAGTTATGATTATTTTTTCATTATTCCATCATCATCGTTATCATTGATAACCATTGAGAAAAAATAATAAGTTATTACTTTTGATCAATTATTTAGTTTAAAAATATCAAGCAACAATTAGATTTTGTGAATTGTAGTTATTATGAATTTACATAGATAAAGATTTTGCAAACCATGCTAGGCATATACACGATTCCTATTCGTACTCTGTTCTATTCTAATGAAATAATTGTTCTATTCCGATCTTATTCAATTTCGCAAGCTGAGGTTTTCGTTTCCTATGGTCGTGCAAAAGAATGCTTGGACCAAATTTGGACCAAAATGTGTAATTTTCTTTTGGCATCTTTCTAATATTTTTTTGTGAAATTAGGTGATATGCTGCCATTGACTATCTGGATGCTCTTCGCTTTTCTCCACAGATAAAAGGGAAAGAAAGAGATGACGAAGAAAAGTATTCCAAGAAATCAAAACTTGGTATTTACATGCGGCCATGTAAGATCGCGTGGAATCTTCCTTCTATCAATCAAGGACTGAAGCTTCAGATCCATGTCTACGACATTTCAGACGTGTCTCTGTCGCGCATATTTTGAGAGAGATTCGGTTCATGGTCGTGGTCTGGTTTTGACGATTCAAAACCTTATCTTTGAATCGTCCTCGACCGAGCAAGTTTTCTTCGGTTCTTCGAACAGACGTATCTCACTAGCCGGCTGGTCCGGAAATTCAATGAAAGAATCAGAGCACCTACCGATGGCGAAGCTTTGATTTTTTCGTCCCTTCTCGTTCACCGCTTGCACCTTCTCTCTCTCATTTATAGGCTTCGCCTGCGAGGAAAATTTTTAATGGTTTCGATCATACCCCTTGCCTCTTCTTGGTATTGCTCTTGCACAAGAGGAGCATTGAATCAATTCTAAGACCATGTTGACTTCCCCTTCTCCTCCACCTTCTCCTTCTCGCCGTCCTCCTCAATGGAAATTCGATGTGTTCGTGAGTTTCCGAGGCAAGGATGTGAGGAGAAACTTCATATCGCACCTCTTCTCCGCTTTGAGGCAGGCCACGATCCAGTACTTCAGGTAAAATCTATTCAGACCACCTAGTTTCTCTCTCCTCCCCCCTTGACCTCCGCGCCTCCCCTGCCGTCACCAGCACGGCCTCCAGACCGCCTTCGGACCAGAGATTTGGAGGCATGGCCGAGTCTAGATCTGGAGCATGGCCGTGTCCGAGCCAGATCTGGAGACAGCAGCCATGGACGACGCGGAGGGCTTGAGGATAAAGGTTGCGGCCACTTGAGCGGTGGCTTGTGCTAGGGCGGTAATGTATGGCCAGGGTTGTCACGGTGGAGGAAGAGAGAGAAATGAAGTTATTAATTATATTTAATTCTTAATTTATTTAATTTCACGTCGGCGTTTAAGTGCGGAGCTGTTGCTGGATATAAGCACAAAATTGCTCGCCATATCAGCTGATACGAAATGAGAACAACCTGTTGAATATTTTCTCAATGCTTCAGTGACAACGCAAGAGAAGACATTGGGGAAGAAATCAGATCCAAGCTTTTCAAAGCGATTTGGCATGCGAGGATTGCCCTAATCGTGTTCTCCAGGAACTACGCCGACTCGAAGTGGTGCATGAACGAGCTGGTCGAGATTCTAGAGTGCAGGAAGAGGTTCGGAAACCATGGTCACCTAGTTGTTCCCATCTTCCACGAGGTAAAAACCGCAGACGTTTCGAATTTGACGAGCGAAAGTGAATTCGCTCAAGGTTTTGAGAGATTGTGTGGAGGCGAAAGAGATGAAGTGCAGAAACAAAGATGGACAAACGCCTTGAGAGAAACTAAGCATTTGACAGGATTCGACTTGAGGAACGATGCCGGAGAGTACGTATCTCTTCCTCACGTACATTGCATTATCATTTTCTGACTCGGATCATCTTAGATTTAGAGTTATGCATATTTGATGTTGAATGAAAATTCAAACTCTTTCAAGTTTTTGCCATTCTAAGGTCCATGATAGGCTCATACAAACCATTTCTCCTCCTGAAAATATTGTAAAGTCGGAAAATAATTTTCCTTTGGCACTAAGTTTTTTCTTTATCCTAATCAGATGATAAACAAGTAGAGAATTTTGCTAAGTTGAATTTGTTCCCTTAATAAGCATCAAAATCCAAAATGATCTGTTTTAGTAGTTTTTGCACGAGAGATTGTTCAAAGATTTCTATTTATAGATAATTTTTGGGATTCTAATCATTTAGTTTTAGTGGTAGAGCAATGTTACTTCACTAGGGGTGAAACTTCTCATTTCTTAAGGCCTTAAAAAACACGCTGACCGTTGCCGCATATCGCCTCTATGCTTGCCGTTAAGGTACCAGAGACGGCCGCTCTGCTAGCCGTTACAGTGCATACTCGCGACGGTCCCTGTTCCCAAAGCTAGTGGTCGCAAGACTCTTGAGGAAGTCTATAGGGGCGGTGCTAGAATGGTTTTAGGACGTAACCAGCTCTCCTCATCGCCTCTACATATTGCTTTTTCTTCTTTGTTTTCTGCAATTGTAGTAAAATATATGTTCGATTCGTCATCTATGTGAACCTCATTTATCAAATTGCAGAACTTTGACAAAGTCACAATCATTTGACAATTTTACATTATATAACAATTAAATGATATTTTACCCATCCAATAATAAGGGATTTCTTATGCATTTAGTTAAGGATCCAATGGTTGTAGGTTCAAATTATGCCTTGAGAATTTAGATCTAAGTGGGGGCCATTGTTGGGGGTTGCTCTACTAATTTTCCTCTAGATAATCAGGCAATTATGGTCGTGCCCCCAAGTTATAAAAAATTAAGAGAAGACATTTCATATTTTTCTCATAAAGAAAAAAGAATGGACCATTGAAACAATGCATTAAAAAAAAAAGCATAAGTGCCTCCCCAGAGGCACCATTGAACATCCACCGCACAGGACTCCCAATGTGAAATAATTGGTGATAAGCGCATGCTACATCAGCAGAAAAACTTAACAACAAGCACTGATCTAAGCCAAGTTGGATGTTTTTCTAATCATATGAATGTGAAATATCTCAAAAGTATTGTCTCTCTGTGCATATTTTTGCGTTTATTTCTCTTATACTCTTAACTACACTCAACATCAGGAATGAAAGGAGACTCGTGGACATAATAGTAGAGTACCTTGTCGAGAAAATCCGCGAGACACGGCAACTCCACTTTGCGAGAAACGCAATTGGAGTGGACTTGTTGGTAGGCGAGGTGATTTCTTTAATTAGAATGGACCAAGAGGAGGACGTGCGCGTCATAGGCATATGTGGAGTAGGAGGAATAGGCAAGACGATGGCGGCAGCAGTCATCTGCGAGCACATTCGTCGCGATTTCGAATGCTTCGTCTTTCTTGATAAAATCGGAGAAGCAGACCGAGTTGATATATTAGGCCTACAAAAGAAGCTGCTCCATAATCTCATGAAAGTGGAAGGATTGAGGACCTACGGCGACATCCAGACCAACATCAACGAGATAAATAGTAACATGTGCTTTAAAAGGATACTTCTTGTTCTTGACAATGTTACTAGTAAAGAACAGATTGACTACTTCTGGGCAGGAGACCGAGAACTGCTGTGTCCTGGGAGCAGAATTTTGATCACAACCCGAGACCAAAACTTGCTAAAAGAAGATCTCAAGGTAGACGACAAGTATATCGTCAAAGGATTGGACCCGAATGAAGCGCTCCGGCTCTTTTGTCGCCATGCCTGGAAGAGAGAAGAACCTCAAGAAGGCTATGAGGAGTTGTCCCGAAATCTAGCTCATTATGCAGGAGGTCATCCGGAGTCTCTTAAATCGTTGGGCACATTCCTAAACGGCATGCCGAAACAACAATGGCCTCACATAATGGAGAAGTTGGTTAGAAGCCCTTATCTCGATTCGCTCATTCATTCCTTCGAATCAGCTGGGCCATATGGCGGTCAAGGCGGTGATGCTTTTGATGATGGGACACACAATGGGGTGAGGCAAATTAGGCTGTATGGACAATCAATTATTGAATCCATCACCATCGACTATGATCACGATGGCTGTTTCGTGAGATCCTCCCAGCATGGTGGACATGCCCATGACAATGAAACGGTCAGTTTTCTGCCGCTCTAGCAGACTGATTATATATTTTACTACTCAACGCTTATAAGAACGAAAACAGAATCAATTACGCGTTGAATATCATTATTGTGCGTCTATAGTAAAATCTACTTCAAAAATTATCAGAACGAAGAATTTAAGTTTGTCAGGAGAGGATGGCCAACATGTAAACATCTGCGGAAGTGTTAGTGTGTTACTACTTCACGTAACTTTCCCAAGTATGAAGTTATAAATTCTATCATTCCTTTTTCTTCTTTGCTTCTTTTATGTATTTACTTCGTCCCCTTTTGATTTGTTTATGAGACTTTATTATCTTGACTTTCATTTGCGGCAAAATGGGCATGCGGCAGCTTTGCTGAAGGATGAAAGATAAAAAAATTTCCTTTGTTCCTTTTAAATTAGGGATATGTACTTAAACCGAATTCAGCTAAGTAATTTATCTTTCCCGGTAAAGTAATTTATTTTCATACAAAAAGCTCAAAGTCAATATATACTAGGTGTTAGATGGATGCGTTGCTGGTAACACTCATGAAACCTTTTGCACCTCTTGCAGCTGGTGATATTGGACCATCCAAGGGAATACCTGATTTCAGTATCAGGCCATATCGATGATGATGGAGGTCATGATGTTGTTCGGTCTCTCAAGATCCACAGCAACAAGAAGACGTACGGACCATTTGGTTCAGAACGAGGACGGCCTTTTGATCTCTCACAATCTGATAGACAGATTATCGGGTTTCATGGAAAATGTAGCTGCCATCTCCACTCAATCGGAGCCCATTTCGGGCCAATTTCTCATGTGTATCCATATGATGTCGTGGGACCATTTGGTGGTGATAGTGGTATGGACATTTGGGACGATGGAAAACACACAGATGTGAGGCAAATCGTCGTAGGCTTCGATTCGGCAATTAAGTCTATCTCTATCTTATATGATGAACGCGGACGTCCGGTTGGTCCATTCACACATGGCACAAGTGGAGGAGGCAAAACATATACGGTGAGCTTTGATATGAACATCATCAACAGTCTATGTGATTTTGTTCATATCCTCGATACTTTATTTTTATTTTTTCTGGTAACTCTATCTCGTCATTGTGAAAGTAGATACCTCTTTTAGAATTCTTTAATTTTTATCCTTTTTCTGTCTCAGATTAAGCTCGACCATCCAATTGAGTACTTGACATCCATCTCGGGCTATACTGAAGAAGTTTCCGGACTCACCATTCTTCAGTCACTGACAATCCATACTAGCAGAAGGGATCATGGACCGATCGGAACAGCCAATAAAGGGAGGCATTTTTCATTTCCATACACCGGTGGCAAAATTGTTGGGTTTCATGGGAGTTGCGATGGCCCTCATCTCGAGTCCATCGGAGCTTTTTATGAGCCGATTCCTCATACATATCCTGTTAAAGTTTTCGGGCCTTTTGGAGGCAAAGGCCAAAACTCCTGGGATTTCGTTGATATAAACGGGATTGTTGTTCATTGCGCAGACTTCATCGAGTCAATTGCTTTTAAGGTCGACGACGGCACCAGCTCCGAACCGGAAACTATTTATGGTGGAAATGGCGGGCATAGGACTTACAAGGTTGTATTTAGACTCTTCCCTTTTCTTTTTCCGTTCCTACTTGATTGATGTAAGTGTATTCATCGAGCTTATCATAACATTAGTCTGATTACGGCATTATGAACCTTGAGATTCTTAACATTTGCTTCGTAAATGCACATGAAAAGTTCAAACCTAAGTACCTGAGGATCAACGTGATCGAGAGAATTATAAAAAAAAAAAAGGAGTTCTAAATTTATTGCAATTGCGACAATTCATTCTTAAACCTTTTTTATTACCAATAGTGAGGCTGGTCAAAATTGGCCAAATAGACTAAATTGGCCAAAAATAGTTTAGGAATAAATTGTCATAATTACAATAAGTTTAGGACTTTTTTTGGTAATTTCCCTAGACATGATAGAGAACCAAATGAAAAAAATTAATGACTTCACTTTTTTAAAATTAGGCAAAGATAAACCAAGCCATAAACAAAAAGTAATATAACTTTTGATTTACAAAATGAAGTTTGCTACCAAATTTATTAGAAACATAATTTACATCAATCATAGCATATATAACTTATTGCATAGATTAGAATTGTATTCCAAAAGAATCTAGTAATTTATTTTGCTCAGCGACCGATGCAACATATAGTCACTAATGTCGAAATATGGCTTTGTGGCCTAATTGCAGGTTAAACTGAGAAATGGAGAGTACATAACTTCTTTTGCCGGATATCTCAAAAATGCAAAGGATAGTGGCACTCTAATCAACTCGCTCACATTTCGAACCACCAGAAGAATATTGGGACCCATTGGTAGAGAGGAAGGCGAGTACTTCTCCTTACCACTGGAAGCTGGGAAAGTTATTAGCTTTTTCGGGACAAGTGGTGATTTTCTTGAATCTATCGAAGCACACGTAGAGCTGTACTCCAACAAGCTCTATCCCTTTAAGTCTGTGGGGTTATTTGGGAGTTCGGATGCATCTTTTTGGGATGATGGCAATAAGCATACCAATGTAAGGAAAATCGTTGTTGAATTTCAAGCAGATACAGGGCCATGGATCCGATCAATCACGTTTCAGTATGAAGAGGAGAGTAAAGAATTGTGGCAATCAGGGACGCATGGTGGCTTTGATATAAACTACTTCCACATAGTACGGAACGTCGAGATCCATACGGTATGTTCCCATACATACATATGCTTTGTAAAATCCATAAGAAACTTTTATAGCCTCTGTAAGTGGGAGACTCTTTCAAGACTTAAATCATGAATATGATGGTTACGTCTATTATTGCAGATCAAAATAGATGATCCAGATGAGTATTTGACTTCAATATCCGGGTGTTTTTCTGATGAAGGCATTAGGTCACTCACGTTTCAAACTAACAAAAAAACGATTGGACCTATTGGTGATGAAAATGGAGCAACACGCTTCTCATCTCCTGCAACAGGTGGCAAAATTGTTGGATTTTATGGGAGGAGTATAGTACATCTTGAAGCAATTGGAGCATATTTTGAACCGATCTCACATCTCTACCCAATTAAATCAATTGGGCCATTTGGAGGCCTCGGGGGACGTGCTTGGGACGATGGGAAATTCACCGGTGTAAGGGAAATTGAGGTAATGTACGACAATATTCTCCGTTACGTTAAGTTTGTGTACGACAAGAGCGGTGAACAAATTTACTCAATTATGCACGGTGGCTACACTAGAGAAGACAAGGCCAAGGTCACCAGGGTTAGTATCTCTTTTTCCGCTCTTTGATTGGTTGTTGTTTACTTACTCGTAGCTGATCCTTCGAGACAATGTTTCTAGTGTGTGGTCACAATTTGAACTTTACAATTGGGTCTTATTCCTCCACTCATCCAATTTTAAGAGATATTTTCGAGATTGCACAGGTTAGATTGGATTATCCACGGGAGTACTTGACATCGGTCTCTGGATATAAGCGAGAGGATGGTCACAACGACATCGAAAACGCTATCGTTCAATCGCTTACATTTCATAGCAATACAAGAACACACGGTCCCTTTGGCGAGGAGAAGGGGAAGTACTTTTGGTATCCACCGACCCGAAGCAAAATCATCGGTTTTTATGGAAGATGCAGGGATACTCTCAATTCCATAGGAGTGTATGCGGAGCCCATATCACACATGTATCCTTTTAAAACCATTGGACCCTTTGGAGGCTCTGGTGGCACTCCATGGGACGACGGAATGCATACTGATGTGAGGGAGATTAATATTCATTTCGCCGGCCACGGAGCCTGCGGCATAGGGATTATATACGATAACAATGGTTCCTTAGTCCAGTGCTCTCATCATGGTAGCAAAACCTCATCTAGCTGGCAGGTTAGTCCATACCTCAATCTTTCCGTCTCTCTCTTTTGTCTTTAGAGTCTGTTGCGTGTCTGGACGTCGTTCAGGTTTACACGTTGCTCTTCACAGTTGTTCTCGGCTTCATGTAGCACAGTATCTTTTCATAAAAGACTAAGGGCACTTCTTTTGGCATCCTATATCTTGAACCTTCGTTATGTTTTCACAAGTAAAATTATGTTTCGCCCTGTTGTTCTTGCAGATCAGGCTGGATTATCCCAAGGAGCGTCTGGTTTCAATATCGGGTTTGGTTAACAAAAATGGAAACAGTCCTAACACTATCATCCACAACTTGAGAATACGTACCACGGAGACCACTTACAGGCTGTTTGGGAGGAAAGAAGGGTCAAAGGATGAGAAATTCTGCATCCCACCAAAACCAGGCAAAGGTAGGATCGTTGGCTTTTTCGGAAGGGTGGGATCGCATCTTAATTCTATTGGAGCGCGTCTAGAACCATATTAGATTAAACCTACTCCCTCCCCCAAGCTTTTTCTTTCTTTTTTCTTTGGCTTGTGATTGTACGAATATTTTTTTTGTTTATTATTTCCTTTAACATGAGTTGGTCGTGGTAAATTTCACATAATCGGATGATTAACTGTGAAGATGCTCCAAGGAGCAGCTGAGGTAATATTTGGATGGGGAAACTAGTCATCAAAGAAAGGAAAATGAAGAAAATAACCACATAGATAGTCATCTAAGGATTATTATGAAATTATAGACAGAGATACACATGAATACGTAAATAGACCTTCTCAATCACAACATGACCCAAGGTTGAGGCCGGCACTCCCTCTTCGAGTTGGCTCTTAAATTGGGAGTGAAATTGTTAAAAGGATTAATTTTAAATATAAATACGCAATTCAAGTCCATTATAATTCATTTGGATATAGTTTGCTAATTTTTTTCCAAATTAATAAGAACCTAATGTCCAACAATAAGTCATCTTCACATTTAATTTTGCCAATTGGTTAGTCCAAGAGTGACGAGCATGAGAAGATGGAGCGGCCTACGACAATCATGTAAAATGGAGTTCCTCGATTCCTATACTAAAATCGAATAAGGATTTATGTATATTATATTAAATATTTAACTAATCCCATTATAATATTTAAATTATAGTGTAAAACAATAAATTTGTAGAGAAATATAATAAATATTATCATTAGATATTAAATTTATAATCTTTTTTATCAGTAGCTATTGATAATGCTAGTGCGAACACCTAAAGAGGGTGAATAAGTCTTTAGAAAAAATCTTGATAAATAAATGCAGAATAAAATAAGTTGTGAGTAAAGTCTAAATAAGGATCAAAGTCTGATAAATGAGCCATCGAATTTCTGTTAGATGTTCAGAATATGTTATATAATGGAACAAACTTCTGAAATAACTTATAAGTATGCAACAGACTTAAGTAATATGAGTTGAGGGAAGAGAAGATTACACGCGAAATTTATAATGATTTGGCTTAAATCAAGCTTATGTCTACTCTCCTACGCTAACAACCTACTAGTTAGATTCTACTATATGATCAACAAGAGATTATAATTTTGAGTGCAAACATTCAATGGTATATCACACTATCTCATGAAATCACTATTTTGGTATTTCTCTCACGATCACAAATGTTTAAGCTTATGAAAAACAAGTGTATGATCGAAGTTCGCTCAGACTTTGTAATTCTAGATTCTACGCTTCGTCCGTTACTTGCTCATCGGTCTTTATCTCCCTAAATATTTCTCTACTTCCAAACTAGTCGTTGGACAGTATCTAGAAGATCGTCTTCCAATCTACCCATTAGACAAATCTATGTCAAAAAGATTTAGTAGCCGTTGAGGGCGCGTTTGGTAACGATTATGTTCTCGGGAGTAGATTCTGATCAGAAATGAATCTTTTTTATTCTATTCCCGGAAACTGATTCTAGGCATTTTAAGCCGTTTGGTAACTATCCAAAATTTCTGATTTTGGAATAGAATTGTGTTTGGTACCGTGCTCATTAATTCTTTCCAAATCAATTTTTTTTTAATTTTTAAATAATTTTTTTTTACTTTTTTACTTTTTTTTTTTTTCTTTTTTTTTTTCTTTTTTTTTCTTTTTTTTTCCTTTTTTTCTTTTTTCTTTTTTTTTTTCCTTTTTCTCATATTCTTCTTCTTCACCGGAGCGTCGCCGGCCCTTGGCGAGGCTAGCCCTCATCGGCCGAGCCTCGCCGACAGCTAGGCAAGGCTCACCTAGCCTCGTCGAGGCTCGGCCTCTCCGGTGGCCAGGTCGGCCTCGCCAGGGTGGGCGAGCCTCGCCGGTGACCAGGCGAGCCTCACTTGACCACCAGCGGGGCTGGGCATCACAAGGCTTGTCCAGCCTTGCCGGTGGCCAAGTGAGCCTCGTCGAGGCTGGGCGAGGCCCGCCTGGCCACTGGCGGGGCTGGGCAAGGCCTACCTAGCCACCGGCGAGGCCTACCTGGCCACCGGCGAGGCTAGGCAAGCCTTGCTAAGGCTAAGCGAACCTAACCTAGCCCCGGCGAGGTCCGCTTGGCCACCGGCGAGGCTCAGCCTTGCCAAATTTGGGGAGGCCGAGCCTCGCCAATGGCTAGGTTGCCTCCGGCGACGGTGGACAGCGGACGGCGGCCGACGGCGGCCGACAACGGACGGCGGCCGACGACGGCGGACAGCGGACGGCGGCTGGCGGCGGTGGACGACGGTCGCAAGATGGCCAAAGGGAAGAAGAAGAGTTGTTGGTTTTGATTCTCAAATTTGTTCCCGGAACAATAATCAACTTTTTTTTTATTCTTGATTCCACTCCCAATCTGTTCCCGCGAACAAAATTTTTACCAAACACGATTCTAGGCCCAAACTGATTCTGGAAACAAAGAATCAGAATTTAGCCATGTTTGGATGGTTACCAAATAGGGCCTGAGTGACAGAAGTAGAAACTCAAGTTGATTTTAATGCCCATACAAATAAAATCTTGGTTTACATAAGTAGAGCTTCTTCATTTCGAAAAGTTCTTGATGCAAAATCCAAACTCGATCACTAGCCGTTATACATTTGGGACTTGTGTCATGTTCTTTCAAATCGTCTCATTTTGAATATACTATGTTTTGAACTTGATTCGTCACATTTTGGATCATATGTCTCATTTTAGATCTTGTCACGTTCTAGACTTGTGTTTCGTTCTGTATGCAATATCTGAGTATCTTCCGTCTGAAGTAGACTTTATAATCTAGACGTAAGTCCGAACATATTCTGCTTTTTAAAATATTTAACCTTAAAATTTGGACACAGTCTAAATAAGTTCAGCTTCAACATAAAATCTATCTTCTGATTTTTCCAAGTATAATCTTTGATAATGTCATTTACACATTATATCATTTGCATAGTCTGATACTCAATCATTAAACATGTAAGTAACCTTTGATTTGTTTTGTCATTTTCAAATTATCATAAGAGATTTCCCTAACAATTTCCCATTTTCTTATGATAACAAAATAATCTCTGAATATATAGATGTGTAAACACGCTTTTAAAGATATTAATAAATTAGGGTAATCTTAAGCACATAAATAGTTTTTAAATATGAGATATTCAAATAATGTAATTCGAATCAGAAACTAGCATAAGATAGTAAATAGATCGAGCATAATTATATATAGAAAGATAATTGCAATTCAATAGATAATATCAACACATATGCATATTTATATTCTCTGCCCCTTTTTGTCATAATCAAAAAGCGATAACAATGGAAATTGCATCACTTAGAGAATATAAAGCGATAACAAATATATCTTGCATGAAACACAATTTCCAGAAATATCAGCTTCTACAAAATAAGTTGAACACCAAAGATATGTAATATAGCTCACTTCAATCATATATATCAACAAATATCTAGTAAAAATCATGAATGCATTATAAAATTCACTTACTATTTTTGTCATAATAAAACGACAATGTAATTAAGAGATATGTTAATGACAAAAAGTAATAAAAGATACACTAATCAGATTTTGTAGAACTTAATAAGTTCTAACACATTTACTTTTTCCTTCCTTCCATAATAATCAAGATCATGATCAATTTAAAAATATTTTTCCATAATCAATCAATGCTCCCCCTCAATGAGTTGCCTTTTTGGAGGTGATCACAATCTATCCCTTTCTTTTAGATTTACTTTCTTCCCCTATCCTTATAAACTATTTGCAAATAGCACTTATTGCAGCTTGTGCACATTAAACTAAACATCGTTCCTTTATTTCCTTCGTAGCAACAACATCCGCAACGATCATTTAATTTTTTAAATTCAAGGTAGAAATTTGTTTTCTTCAATCAAGCTTGTCTCAAATTCAATCTACATAAACTCAACAAAATTTTTACACAAATACGCTGTTATAATATCCATGTAATATATAATGTCCTTTCTTCAAATAAATAAATTGAATAGCATATATAAGACTATCAAATATTTAAATTTAGAGCTACTCAACCTTTCGTATGGCACATTAGGGACGAGCTCAATAATTTGCCAGAACTTTGCGCAAGAATGAGAGTTTTTCGAGACTATAGAAAATAATATAGAATCTCAATTATTTTTAATCAAGCTTTCCAAACTTATACTTTTGCCACTTGTAAATTCTTGTATAACAGATAACAATCTTTGCAAAAATATCACGTAATACCTTCCTCCGATTTACGGATCAAATGTGCTAAATATAAGATATCTTCTAAGAATATAGCAAGAGTATCCATGAATATGCAATAATATCTTTCATAATCAAAGGGATTTCCTTGATCATAAAACTCAAAAACATATTATTGATGCATTTTGCAAAAAGAAAGCAGATATTTCTATCACGTGCCAAATCAAGCAATAAAAAAAAAAAATGCAACGCCTTATGTTTATGACAAGAGATATTTGTAATATAAATCATATATAATTCATAGGCAATCATCTAGAATCCTCATAAAATCAAGTAGAAATTTGTAAGGCGGGATGATAAAAAAAAAAAAATTATTTTCTTACCGGAGGTATATTTTTAAAGATACCATTGATTAAAAATGATCATAGCCAATCTTCGCATGAGATACTTTTTTGATTGCACCTAAATTTGCATAGATTTGCAATCATTCTCCCCTTATAAAATTTCCTACAATAAACTCGTTTCCTTTTTGGTATCCATGAATTTGGATCCTTCCTTGACGTTAGAGAAAAATATGCAATCTCCATAAATAATCAAATATTATTTCTAAAATCATCTTAATAAAGTATTTAAGAAAGAATATCTTGTATAATGAATTAATATTTCGTAGAACAGATTTTCACTTTGCAAAATATGAAAAAATTTGAAAGCATAAAATCAAATCAAATAAACTCAATTGTCACTAAGCAAGATATAAAAAATAATCACACGTATTAAATCAAATCTCAACTCATCGATAAAAAAAAATAAAAAAAAATCACACAATTCTTCCTTCAATAAAACCAATCACAGAATACAATCATAATAAAGTTCGAATCAACCGAGGCACAAAGAGGATATATTGAATAATAATTATAATGATAATTTTAAAATTATGTACCCAACCCAAATTGAGAATTTAAAAAAAAAAACAAAATTACATTTCTTACCAAATTCTCTTTCTTCTTTTTCTTATTCCCTGCAAAAACAATTGATCCTTTCTTTGGTACCCAAATTTTCTTGGGTCCATGAAAGTTAGTAGAGTATTCTGTTTTTATCCACTCTCTCTTAATTAATATTTAGGCTTTAGGACATTTATTCTCAAAGTGTTCTGAATCTCCATTAGCCAACAGGTTTTACAAAAATTCTTTGAAAAATGTTATTTATAAACGAGTCTATGAGGTTTTTATCTGAGTTTCTCCTTGACTTTAGGAAAGTCTATTAGAGAATCACTTACCCTATTGAAACCAAATCCCGACTTGTTATAATAAGGTACTTGTATAGAAAGGATATACTCTAATGTTTTTGAATCCTTTGAAAATTTTGTCGAGATATTTGAAAATTCTTTCTTTAAATAATCATTTTTTTTATAAGTAAATCTTGACTTTCTTTTGTTTGTAAAAAATCTTTTTGCAAAATTTCAAAATTTTCTTTTCGAGAAAGATCCCGTTGCATAAGCCATAAATTCTTATTTTCTAGTTTGAAGATCCTTTTAAGAGTAGACTTGAGATTTAAGCACAATTCATCAATATATTTAGATACCTTATAAGGGATTTCAGGGTAATTTACCTCAAAATCTGTGTCTGATTCTGATTTCGTATTTGAATCTGAGTCTGAATGTGTCATCAAACATATATTTTCTTGCTCATCATCTTCTTCCATTGTTCTTTTCTGCCCATTCTGCTTGTATTGTTTCTTCCAATTGAACTTCCTTCATTTTCTATTCAATTTTCTGAATTGTTTTTTTATCATAAAAGCAAGTTCTTCGTCGTCTATGTCATTTTCTGAGTCTATATCATCATATTTAACGTAAGATTTATCAGTTCATCAATGGAGAATGGCATAATCCTCTGAGTTTCTCGAATTGAAGTCTTGATGTGATTACAATCTTTTAAGAGACCTTGCAGAAATTTATTGACCTTCATGGGAGCAGAAATTGGTCATCCTTGATATGCTAAACCATTTACAATTTCGGTAAAATGGTTAAACATGTCTTCGATGGATTCTCCAGGTTTCCTATTGAAAGTCTCATATTGGCCAAGCAGAGTGTTCACATTTGTCTCTTTTACACAATCTGTACCTTCATAAGTAACATGAAACCTATCCCAGACTTTTTTACTATTTCATATAAAGAGATTATATTATACTTAGAAGGTGACAATGCGCAATATAAAGAATAAACAGCCTTTGTATCAAGAGCTTCTCTTTTGAACATCTCCGACCGAGACATAGGAGCAGGGTGTTTGGTTTATTTGTTTTTGCCATTCTTATTTGATGTATACGTAGCAGCGGGATTGATGCTTTTTTTCCATAACATCCCATTGTAAGGGATCTTTGGATCGTAGGAATGCCTTCATTATGTTATTCCAAACATTGTATTCTTTTCCATCAAAATATGGTGACCTAGTATTGCTTTGTCTTTCCACAAGCCCTAATGCCAAGATACTAGTCATAGAAAATCTTTAGCTTAGAAGTAAAAACACTTCAATAATCGAGCACTTGGCTTTGATACCAATTTATAATGCTAATGCGAACACCTAGAGAGGTGAATAGGTGTTTGAAGGAAGTCTTGACAAAAAAAATGCGAAATAAAATAAGTTGCAAGCAAAGTCTGAATAAAAATCAAAATTTGATAAATGAGCCACTAGATTTCTAGTAAATATTCAGAATCTATTATACGATGGAACAGACTTTTGAAATAACCTGTAAGTGTGCAACAAACTTAAGTAATATGAGTTGAGGGAAAAGAATATTGCATATAAAATTTATAGTGGTTCGGCTTAGATCAAGCTTACATCCACTCTCCCACATTAACAGCCTACTGGCTGGATTTCACTATATGATCAACAAAGGATTACAACTTTGAATGCAAACATTCAGTTGTAGATTACACTATCGCACTAAGTCACTATTTTGATATTTCTTTCACGATCACAAACGTTTAAATTTACGAAAGACAAGTGTATGATCAAAGTTCGCTCAGACTTTGAAATTCTAGATTCTACAATTCGTCTGTTACGTGCTCCTTAGTCCTTGGTCTCCTTAAATATTCATTCACTTCCAAACTAGCCATTAAACAGTATTTAGAGGATCGTCTTCTAATTTACCTATTAGACAGATCTGTATCAAAAAAAATTTAATAGCCGTTGAGTGACAAAAGTAGTTACTCAAGTTGATTCTGATCGCCCATACAAACAAAATCTTGATTTCCATAAATAGAGCTTCTTCGTTTAAAAAGTTCTTGTCTTCAAGATCCAATTGTCAATCAATTAAATTGAGTTAATCAAATCTATCTTAATGTAGAATCCAAAACAAATCACTAGCTGTTGTACATTTGGGGCCTGTGTCACATTCTATCAAGTTGTCTCGTTCTGAACATGCTACGTTCTAAACTTGTTTTGTCGTGTTCTGGATCATGTGTCTCGTTCTGGACCTTGTCATGTTCTAAATTTGTGTCTCATTCTGTATGTAATGTCTGAGTGTCTTCCATCTAAACTTTACAATCTAAACATAAGTCCGAATATATTTTGCTTCTGAATATATTTAGCCTTAAGGTCTGAACATGATCTAAATAAATTCAGTTCTAGCATAAAGTTTTTTTTCTAGTTTTTTCAAATATAATCCTTGATAATGTCATTTACACATTCTATCATTTGCATAATCCGTTACTCAATCATGAAACACGTTAGTAACTTTTGATTTATTTTGTCATCTTCAAAATATCATAAGAGATTTCCCTAATAGCTATAAGTCCATTTTATAGATAGTTGAAGTAAACAAAATTTAAAATGTGAATTTATAACTAAATTATGATTTTAAAGTTGTTATTACATCACTATTGTCATCATTGATTATCTCTTTATCATTCCTATCTTATTCTCCATGCAATTTTTCTCGGTAAATCTCATGAAGTGTATGAAAAAAATAGATTAGTCTTGGAATGGTTATTCCATTAGACCATTAACGGTTAGCCCATGCCTTGCCAGGTAATTTGGTTTACGTATAATTTCACCATTTTAATTTTCATAGATGCATAATATGGAAATTCAATAAATAAAAACGAACATCTTTTCACATTTAAAGATTCATATACACAGAATCAAGAAAACTTAAGAGTAAAAATTATAGTGAATTTATAGTGATTAAAACATATTCAACACATGATGGTGTGCTTTTAATAAAACAATAGTCGTAAAACCATAATGGTGGAGGAATATAAGAATCTTATGAAGAAGAAGTATAAAAATCATTCAATTATATTTTCAGTAACAAAAAGGAAAATGCATTGAATGCTTTATTGTCAATCACCTTCTTGTAAAAACAAATTAACTCATCAACCTCTTTGTCTAATAAATTATCGATTAAACAAACAAAGCAAATGCGAATCTCCAACTGATAAACACAATATGAAAATAAAGTTTAAAAGACGAAAAACACAACTTGGAACTCCATTACTAGAAGCTCGTTGTAGATGTAAGTGCGATTGTCATCAGACTTCTGTTGACCAAATTTGTTTTCCTAATACTCAATCAGATAATGAAAATGGAAATCTCTCACTAACTAACAGAAAAAAAAAAAAATCGAAGATTTCAAAGTTGGGTAACTAAAAGAGAGAGAGAATACAACCAAATAAATATCTCATATGCTGTATTATCCATAGCTCCTGCGCGTATGTATGTGTAAGATTAGTTTCTACGGAATAATCAATGATATCTAGGGTTTCGATAATTTTTAGAATATTTGAAATCTGGATCAAATGTGAAATCTAAATATGAAACATAGGGAGTATGTATATACTGAAAAGAAAAATCAAAAAAGAAATCCGTTAAATATTTGACACGTGTTTCTTTATGGAAATCTTATATGTAGTTAACCGCATTATTGTTACATTGAGGAAAATAATACAAAACTTCGAAGGAAATGCTTTGAAGGGAGTGGTACAGGAAATGTTGAAATTTCTAATAATAACTAACTAGCAACATTGAAGCTCATTTAAACCGTTTGTTCTCTAACAAAACTCGTGGAATCAAAAAGCACGTGTTCGAAACTGAAGTAAAAGGAGTGCAAAATGTACGAAAGCACCGCTTGTAAAAAGAATAACGAATCTCTTATAAATCACAGTTTTATATGTTAACTGATGGGAGAACGGTAATAATTCGAACAATATCGAATCAACGCAGCGGAATAAAATAATCTCCCCTCTTGTGTAAACCTAATAGGAATCGATATAGTAGAGTAAAATAAATACCAAGCACGCAAACACAAGATGATTTTTTACGTGAAAAACCTCCTCGATGTGAGGAGATAAAAAACCACGGGACCGGAGTCCACCTGAAAATCTTCACTATCAATAAAATTGTTCTTCTTTAGCAAATACTAGAGGTACATAGCAGCAAACACCTCAAGAACATAATTCTTGGCAATACACATAAACTTCACAAGAGATCAAGGATAAATCTGACCAAAAACGCAGGTTTTGATCAATCCACGAAAAACCTAATATATGAAGCTTCAAACAAAAATCAAACCGTTCAAATTCGATAAAATTGCGCCACGAATATGCTAACAAAATTTCAGCTCAATTGGACCACGAATCGACCTCCGACACCCGCTTGATGTAAATCGGATATCTCCAAACTCAGCATTTTCTACTTTCTCTTTTTCTCAATTCTTGTTTTCATTTTTTTTTTGCGGCTACCTCTTTATATAAATAGTGAGAAACCATATTTCCTCATATAACTTATGGGAAAAGTGCCAAAAAAGTCCTAAACCTTTTGCCTTTGTACCAATTTAGTCCTAAACCTTTTTCGGTGCCAATTCGGCCCTAAACCTTTTTAAATTGTGCCAATTCAGTCATTTCCGGCAATTTTGACCGGATTTTGCTTACGGACGCCGGCGGGCTGACGTGGCCTGATCGGCGCTGAAGTAGACAACTTTTAATAATATTTTAATATTTTTTAATATTTTTAAATATTTTATTTATTTTTTATTTATTTATTTTTTTTGTCTTTTTCCTCCAGCCGGTCGCCGGGGTCCGGCACCGGCCGAGGCGATCGCCGACGAGGGCGAGGCCAACCTCGCCGGATCGGCGAGGTCGAGCCTCGCCGGCCCTCGCGAGATCGGGCCATGGGCGAGGGCCGGCGAGGCTCGACCTCGCCAGATCCGGCGAGGGCGAGCCTCGCCCATGGCCGCCTCGCCGGATCCGGCCATGGGCGATGGGTGAGGCTCGCCTCGCCGGCCCTCGCCCGACCTCGCCAGATCAGGCCATGGGCGAGGGCCGGCGAGGCTCGACCTCGCCCGGATCCGGCGAGGCGAGCCTCGCCCATGGCCCATGGCCGGATCCATGGGCGAGGGCCGGCGAGGCGCGACCTCGCCGATCCGGCGGGCGAGCCTCACCCATGGCCGCCTCGCCGGATCGGGCCATGGGCGAGGCTCACCCTCGCCAGCCTCGCCGGATCCGGCGGCGAGCCTCGCCCATGGCCGGCGAGGTCGAGCCTCGCCGGCCCTCGCCCGATCTCCCGGATCGGGCCATGGGCGAGGGCCGGCGAGGCTCAACCTCGCGATCGGCGAGGTCGGCCTCGCCCTCGCCGGCGGTCACTTATGGCCGGTCGCCGAACCTCGGCGACTGGCTGGAGGAAAAATAAAAAAATATTTAAAAATATTTAAAAATATTAAAATATTATTAAAAATTGTCCACGTCGCGCCGATAATGCCACGTCAGCCGCCCGGCGTCCGATCAAGCAAAATCCGGCTAAAATTGGCCGGAAAGGACTGAATTGGCACAACTTAAAAAAGTTTAGGACTGAATCGGCACCAAAAAAAGGTTTATGACTAAATTGGCACAAAGACAAAAGGTTTATGAATTTTTTGGCAATTTTCCCTATAACTTATTATATGGGTTCAAGCTCTTTTTGGACTTACAACTCATTGGGCTTCCTCCACATAGGAGTGAACCCAGCTAACAAATCTCCCCCTCACGACAATGTGGAGGGATTCACCATCTCTGCTATCAAACGACAATGGTCAAGCTTCTCTCTTGGTAGAGTCTTCGTCATCATATTAGAGCCTTTATGATTTGTATGAATTTTCTCAAGTTCCAACAACTTTTCATCTAGAACATCTCTTATCCAATGATATCTAACATCAATATGTTTCGATCTAGAATGAAAATATGAATTCTTACCAAGATGAATTGCGCTTTGATTATCACAAAATAGCACATACTTCTTTTGCTTGAACCCAAGTTCTTTTAAGAACTTTTTCATCCATAGCATCTCTTTACTAGCTTCAGTCGCTGCAATAAATTCAGCTTCAGTTATAGAAAGTACAACACACTTCTGCAATCTTGACTTCCATGACACAGCTCCACACGCAAAAGAAATCAAATAACCAAAAGTAGATTTACGAGTATCAATATCTCATGCCAAGTCAAAATCTGTGTATCCAACTAACTCAAGTTTCCCAGTCCCGAAACTGAGTTTCAAATTTGAAGTTCCCCAAAGATACCTCATAATCCACTTCACTGCATTCAAGTGTTATCTACCTGGATTTGACAAATAGTGACTAACAACACCAACTGCGTGCGCCAAGTCTGGGCGTGTACATACCATCGCATACATTAAGCTTTCTACAGCTGAAGCATATGGAACACTTTCCATATCTTTTTTTTCTTTATCAGTAGTAGGATTTTGCATCACATTTAACTTAAAGTGGGCAGTAAGAGGAGTACTAACCACTTTAGCCTTGTCCATGTAAAATTTCTGAAGGATCTTCTCGATATATTTCTCTTGCGACAAAAATAACTTCTTAGCATCTCTGTCTCGGGTAATTCTAATGCCAAGAATCTGCTTCGCCGAGCCCAAGTCTTTCATGGCAAAAGAATTGGTCAACTGTTTCTTCAATAACTCAATTCTTGAAGCATTCCTGCCAACAATCAGCATATCATCAACATAAATCAAGAGAATAATAAAGTCATCATCAGAAAATTTCAGTTATCCGAGGAAGTCTTCTTATAGCCCTGTTCTGTCATAACTGACGCAAATTTCTTATACCGCTGCCTCGGTGTTTGTTTTAGGCCATAGAGACTTTTCTTCAAATTGCACACATAATCCTCTTTAAATTTCACTTTAAAACCCTCAGGTTGTTCCATATATATCTCTTCATCCAAGTCACCATGTAGGAAGGCTGTTTTAACATCCATTTGCTCAATTTCTAAATCTAGGCTAGCTGCTAAGCCTAGTACCACACAAATAGAAGACATTTTCACTACCGGAGAAAATATATCATCAAAATCAATATCATTTCTCTGACCGAATCCCTTAACAATCAATCTAGCTTTGTACCGTGGTTGTAAAGTATGTTCATCTTGCTTCAACCTATATACCCACTTGTTCTTCAAAGCTCTTTTACCTTTAGGTAACTTCACCAACTCAAAAGTATGATTATCATAAAGTGACTACATCTCATCTCGCATAGCATCAAACCAATTTCTTTTGTAGTCATCTTCTATTGCTTCTGTATAGCACTCTGGTTCACCTGCATCAGTCAATAATACATACTCATCTTCAGAATACCGGGTGGAAGGTCGTCGGTCTCTAACGGATCTCTGGATTGGAACATCCAGTGGAACATCTAATTGAGCCTCTGGTTCAGGAATAGTACTATCTATTTCAACATGTTCGGGAACATGTGCGTTATTTGGAACATTGACTTCTGTTGCTCTTCATAAACTCGTGTAGGAATATTTGTAAGAGGAACTGAATCCAAATCAACCAAATTATCACTAACTGCGGTCTTTGAAAATCATCTCGATTTCTCAATATCCTCTATTGTTTGATCTTCCATAAACACAATGTCTCTGCTTCTTACAATTTTCTTTTCAAGTGGATCATAAAATTTATAGCCAAGCATATCCTGTTCATAACCAATAAATATGCACTGTCGTGTTTTTCGCATCAAGTTTAGACCCCTCATCTTTGGAAACATGCACAAATGCTTTGCACCCAAAGACACGCAAATAATCATAAGAAACTTCTTTGCCTATCCAAACTCTATTAGGAACATCAAACTTTAAAGAAACGCATGGAGTAAGATTTAATACATGCACAACTGTACTTAAAGCCTCACCCCAAAAGGATCCAGGTAGCTTTGACTATGAAAGTAAGCATCTTACCCTTTCAACTAGTGTTCTGTTCATTCTCTCAACTAAGCCATTTAACTGAGGCGTTTTGGGAGGTGTCTTTTGATGTCGAATACCTTGTTGTCTGCAGTATTCATCAAAAGGTCTAATATACTCTCCCCCATTATCAGTTCCGATGCATTTCAATTTCTTTCCAGTCTGTCTCTCAACTGAAGCCTGAAATTGCTTAAAAGCATCTAACACTTGATTTTTAGTTTTCAAGGTATAAATCCAAATTTTCCTTAAAAAATCATCTATGAAGGTAACAAAATAAAGAGAGCCACCTACTAATTTTGTTTTCATAGGACCGCAAATATCAGAATGCACTAAATCCAGTATACCTGACTTTCTTGAAGGAGGGGAGCTTTTAAATGCAACTCTATTCCGTTTTCCTGCTAAACAGTGAGCACACTTCTTTAGCGCTGAATTTTTCAATCCTAAAAGGAGCTTCTTCTTGGCCAATATTGACAAGCCTTTCTTACTGATGTGACTAAGCCTCTTATGCCATAATTCAGCTGCATCTTCGCTATCTACTGTATTAATTTTGTTTGTGGACAACTTTGCCTGCATAATGTATAACGACGAATATTTTTCACATCTAGCCACAACAAGAGAACCTTTGGTGAGCTTCCATTGACCATTACTGAAGGTGCTGCAATACCCCTCATCATCCAACTTGCCTATAGAAATCAAATTCAAGCGGATATCAGGTATATGTTTAACATTATTCAATACTAACCTTGTGTTATTGCTGATTTCTAGGCACACATCACCGATGCCTACAGCTTGAGCTAGTCCATTGTTTCCCATTTTCACAGATTCAAAATCATCTGACCTGTATGATGTAAAGAAATCCCTACAAGACGTAGCATGAACGGATGCACTACTATCAATTACCCAATTGGTCTCATGAGATACAAAATTCACCACATCACCATAAAAAATAGTGAGAAAGTCTACTTTAAGTGCAGCAACACGATTGTCATCACTGTCATTATCACTTTTCTTCTCTTTACCTTTTCTCCTTTTGTTTCTCCCTTTTTAACTGGCAACAAAACCTCTAAATATATCCATTCTGATGACAATACTGACACTTAACATTAGCAAATTTATTATACTTACCTCTAGTTTTGTCTCGACTTTTATCTTTATTTCTCGGATCTCGAGACTCACTTCTTCCCATTTTCTCAACAACCAAGGCATCAAAATGTGAAGAGGACGATCCTTCTGTCTTCCTTCTCATCTCTTCATTCAAAATACTACTCTTGGCCAAATCCATGGTAATCGTACCATCTAGGGTAGAATTAGACAAAGATGTTCGGAACGTCTCCCATGAGTCCAACAAAGTACCAAGCAACCATAGTGCTTGTATCTCATCATCAAACTTGATTCCCATCGCAGCCAACTGATTTATAATTCCTTGAAAAAAAATTAAATGATCAGTCAAACGAGTACCATCATGATATCTCAGAGCCATCATCTGTTTTATCAAAAATAACTTATTATTCCCAGTCTTTTGAGCATATAACTGTTCGAGCTTATCCCATAAACTGCGTGCATATGTTTCCTCAATAATATGATTCAAAACATTATCATCTACCCACTGCCTGATATAACCACACACTTGACGATGAAATATAGACCATTTAGCGTCAGTTTTATTCTCTGGTTTCTCCTCGGCAAATACGGGCAAATAAAAATCTTTCATATATAAAAGATCTTCTATCTTCCCTTTCCAAATATGATAATTCGAACCATTCAGTGTAACCATTCTACTCGTATTCATTTCCATTGTTTAACACAAGGCAGAAAAATCAAGCAATAACCTGATGCTCTGATACCACTTGATGAGAGAACGGTAATAATTCGAACAATATCGAATCAACGCAGCGGAATAAAATAATCTCCTCTCTTGTGTAAACCTAATAGAAATCGATATAGTAGAGTAAAATAAATACCAAGCACGCAAACACAAGACGATTTTTTACGTGGAAAACCTCATCGATGTGAAGAGATAAAAAAACCACGGGACCGGAGTCCACCTGAAAATCTTCACTATCAATAAAATTGTTCTTCTCTAGCAAATACTAGAGGTACATAGCAGCAAACACCTCAAGAACATAATTCTTGGTAATACACATAAACTTCACAAGAGGTCAAGAATAAATCTGACCAAAAATGCAGGTTTTGATCAATCCACGAAAAACCTGATGTATGAAGCTTCAAACGAAAATCAAACCGTTTAGATTCAATAAAATTGCGCCACGAACATGCTGACAATATTTCAGCTCAATCGGACCACGAATCGACCTCCGACGCCAGCTTGATGTAAATCGGATATTGCCCTAAAGCCAAATTTTCTCGCTTTCTCTTTTCTCTTTTATTCTTTTTCCTCTTTTTGCGCTACCTCTTTATATAGATAGTAAGAAACCTTATTTCCTCATATAACTTATTATATGGGCTCAAGCCCTTTTTAGGCTTACAACTCATTGGACTTTCTCCACATAAGAGTGAACCCAACTAACATTAACCTTAATAGTAACCCCTAGAAAAGACGTAGTTATTATATATTAACATAGATAAAGATTTTGCAAACCACGCTAGGCAGATATTCAATTCCTATTTGGGCTCTATTCTATTCTCATGAAATTAGTGTTCTAATCCTATCTTATTCAATTTCGCAAACTAAACGGTTTTGATTTCTATGGTTATGCAAAGGAATGCTTGGATCAACTCTAAACTGGATGCGTAATTTTCTTTTGGCAACTTAAGAAAATGAATTATGAATATCAAGCCCATGTAAAAGAATCTACTCTTCTTTTTCTCTTTTTCCCAAAATCTCCTTGAAGGGATAATAGTGCAAATGATTCATAAACTTTAATTCAATATGTAATGTCATTCCCAAATTTGTCATTTGTTTAATGTGATAGTTGAATTTTAGTTTAACATACAACATAATTCTCAAAATTTTAATTTATTCAATATAATTTCGATATATATTCGATTAAATCATTGAACTATATAAAAAATATTTCATGCCATCCTTCCATCAATTTAAATTCAGGGACAATATTAACTATTTTCATATAATTTAAAGACTAAATTAAATATGTACTAAAAATTCGAGAACCGCATTAAACAAACTAAAAATTCAAAGACCACATTACATATTGAGCTAAAATATAGATACCACATTGAATAAATTAATTATTTAAGAATAATATTGTATATTGAGCCAAAATTTAGGGATTAATTCTATCAATTTTCTCAATAAAAAAAATGGGAGAGTAAAAGGAAAAGAGAAAAAGAAAAGAAAAAGATGAAGAATAGATTCGGGCTCGACCCAGAAATCGAAGCTCCCAGTGAACAAGGCGGGTATAAACCCCCACCAAAACTAATCCAACGATTCCTCCAATTCCCCCAATTTCAATCTTTCAGGCAGTGATCGCATGCCGCGACGCTCGTAATGGCTTCGTCGGAGATCGAAGTCACCGAGCCCTCCGGAGCGGCGACCGCCCAAGACCCTCCCGGCGAAGCGGCGGCGGCGGCGGCGGCGGCCGTCGTCGACGTGTTCTCCGCCTCCGCGTACGGCGATTTGGAGCAACTGAGGAGGTTCGTGGAGCAAGGAGGCGCCTCCCTCTCGACCCCCGACGCTAACGGGTACTACGCTCTCCAGTGGGCCGCCCTCAACAACTTCGCCGACGTCGTCCAGTACATCATCGAGGTATTGCGCCTTTCCGCCCGTCGTGAATGATTTTGCGCGCCCAATCGCGCGTTCCTCGCGACGCGGTCCTGAATTTGGGGTGTGTGTAAAGTTGCTGCTTGAAGCATTTGCTTCCTGCTTGTTTCTGTCTGAACGTACTAATTATTGTTGTTTTTCGTGTATGTCGGTGTTGGATGATGAATTGATTGAAGAATGGGGGTAATGTGAATGCGACGGACAACTTGAAGCAGACTGCACTGCATTGGGCCGCCGTTCGGGGATCCGTTGCGGTTGCGGATGTGCTTTTGCAAAATGGAGCTTGGGTAGAGGCAGCTGATATAAATGGGTATCGGGTACTTGTTCATTCTCCACATCTTTCTTTTAAGATAATTGTTATTCTTATTTTATTTACTTACCGTTGTTAGAGGAATTATAGCGTTGGCATGTAGTAAAAGAACGAATTTGATAATTATTAGGTTTCGTCTTGAGTTAAGAAAGGATTTTGAGCTTTTCATGGGTAACTTTTTATGCTGTGCTGATAAAGAGGAAGGTGTGATGCCACTGGCTGTAGTGGTCATTTCAATTTTTATGGAACCATTTTCTGCCAAAGATCATGGAATTTTATTTTCTGAAGTCATGATTTATTCTGTTTAACTATATGTTTCTCCATGTTTTTCATTGAGAAGGGTTGTTCCTTTTCGTACTTCTTCTGGTGTTAATTTTTTCTTTAATGACCATTCTTCATTTGCTAGCCTCTCCACTGCAGGCAGTTCATGTTGCTGCCCAGTATGGCCAGACAGCCTTCTTAAATCACATTGTTGGAAGGTATCATGCTGATGATGACGCACCAGATAATGATGGAAGAAGTCCTCTTCATTGGTATGTTAAAATTGCGCTGGATGTTAAGTTGCATGAATGTCATGAAACTGCTTTCTGGAAAATAAGTGGACACAGTTGGACACACTTGTTTCTTGACCTAAAAGCTCCATTTTTATCAATGAACGGCTTATCCAATATGGGGAAAATTCCTTTAATGGAAAGAATCATTGTTGTGCTCATCATCTGAAATGCTATTTCTACAGAGTTTCATGACATCAAAGGAGTAAATTATTTGCTTACTCTGCAATGCATGGTTGATGTAGTTGAGCATTGTCAAATGTGATGTCTTATGTACATTCATAGAAATATAATATGGTAGTTTCTCTTTTCTCTCTCTACAATCTCTTTTGCTTGTGAATTTCTTAAACCTGGTTTTATGGCCTATTACGATTTGAATGGTTAGGAGGTGCGAAGTTCTCTGCTGATAGCAATTTGTCTCTGGAATTCATCTTGATCGTTTTCTTTTTCTTTCTTATATGATTAACATCCTGATGTTGTAGAAATCATGATGGAAGATTGAGAAAGCTGTGTGAGGTGCACATAGTTCAATAAGATGCTCTTATATAAATGAAAAGAATGAATAGTTCGATTAGATGCTTTGGTGCCTGGCCTAATTTGATTGCGAGTTGCTTTAGCAGAGAAGACCTTCGCATGATTTCGAAATCTCTGCATTGAATTCAGAGTCAAAACATCTTTGATAAGACACTGATGCAAATCTGGAGGAAGTGTGAATAACTCATCATTAGTTTTTCAACTGAACCTTGTTTATTTGGAGGTCACAAGCTGAACTATTGCTGAACAAACAGTACTGCTTGCTTGTCTGAATGAATGATCTATGATGGCTATAGATGGTTCAAGTTCAAGTTCCTTGTTGTAAGGAGGGATGATTGGGAAGGATTTACTTTAAAATGTCATGAAAGATAGTTCCCATTTCATTTCATATTACTTTACCCTGCAGCTCTTTCTGATAGGAATTTTTATGCCCTGCTCTATGTTTTGTTATGTCTCCATCCGTGATTGAATTTGGGAATTCAACACCTTCTGATTTAACTATACTGTAATCAACTGGAAATTTTCTTGTAATGGCAACAAAACATCATCATCATCATTGTCACTGCCGCTGACGTCATCATCGTTGTCGTCGTCACCATCATCATTATTATCATCTTGAAGTTAACTAGAAACTTTCTTTTAATGATAACAGCATATTCATCCTTCTTTTTGTCCCACATTGTACTTTATGAATTGTCAATGATGCTTGTTCTCTTGCTTTGATAGGGCTGCATATAAAGGATATGCTGACACAATCAGATTACTTCTTTTTAGAGAAGCATCCCAGGGGAGACAAGATAAAGAAGGTGTAGTGAGTATACGCATGGCAATCACTTCCAGATGTCAGGAGAACTAAACATTTACTTTCTTGTGGGCACTTTTAGTTGTTCTAGCAGCGACTGGTCCAGAAAATGCTGCATTTTGGATTGTGTTTTCTCATGACGTTCCAAATATGAAGTTTGCGGATGAGCCTGAATGGACCATACTGTTGGTAGTTGTAATAGATGGTTCGTGATGCATGATGAATTGCCTAGGCAATGGTTTTTTAGTCTAATTGAGTCATTTATTAATATTAATGAGATGAAAATATATTAGCACAAACCTTGGGAATCCTCATACTGCTAACTAAATAGATTAGTTTCTCTCTGTTGTGAATGGTGAAGGCAGAACAATAGGCTGTGGTGCAGCAGCTTGGAGGGACTTAATAAAGGTTTAGCGGCTGGTCTTTACAAAATTTGACTGTGTGGACCAACTTGACCTTGTTTAACAGCTGGTTTTTACAAATTGTGGGGTGGGGCAATACATGTTTCTTTGGTTTTCTTTTCCATTTTATGGTCTATTGCATGCAATGTACATGAACTTTTTTAGATTTCTTAGTTGCTATCTTACTTCTGTTTTATTGGTCCTCATGATGAGATGGTTTATCAGTTGTTCGGATCCATTTATAAAACCATCAGCACTTCTGTTGGATAACCTTTCTTGTGATTTTGGCATGCTGTATTAGGCTTTGAATTTTATTCGATTAAAGCAAGTTTTTAATGCTAAAAATGGGAGCAGTCACTTTTTCTAATGTGGTACTTTTTTGTATCTATGTTTTAGGTTGTACCCCATTGCACTGGGCTGCATTAAGAGGAAATGTTGAGGCATGCACAGTGCTTGTCCATGCAGGCACAAAGCAGGAGTTAAAGGTTAAAGATAATGCAGGAGTTACTCCAGCCCAACTTGCTTCAAATAAAGGTCACTGGGCTGTCGCTAATTTCCTTGTATGTATCTTCCTCACATCTTTGAGGCTAACTTTGAAGGAACTAACATATAGCCACTGTTGCTAATACGGGCTTTATGTATGCAATATTAAATTATTTGATTTTGTCTCTTTGATTACTGTTGATCTAGAATCCACGCGATGGTAGTCCCTCAGACTTGCTCAGTGGAATAGTATATTTCTCCAGAAAAACGTGTTCTTTTGTTTACCAACACTCACAACGTGTTTTTTTCATTCATCTAGTCTAATGCGGAGCGAGCAATGAGCAATCATTGGACTGACAAAATTCGAAGTGGGAAGTTTGGCGATAGTGGTTATGCTCCCATTTTGTTGTGCATTATCATTGGTTGTACCATACTCTTCATCAACTCAGTTCTTGCCGGTAAAAAGCTAATATAATAATTTACTTTTTGGAGATAATTATGCCCTTGTTTGCTTGTTATAAATCAATTCTTGTTCATGTTACCAGCACCCGATCTCCCAAAGGTGACTGCAGCTGTTGGCCTTTGGGCATGGACAGCTATCTCACTGGCAGTTGGTTCACTGATAATGTTCTTCAGGTGTTGGAGGTAACTCCTTTTCAATGCCACACTTGATTTGAAGTTTGAACTGTCTTTTCTTTTGTAAATCTTTTGTTCACATGTTTAAAGTGAACTTTGGTAGGAATTGGCACCTGTCTCTTGTTAATCTTCATTTGCTGGAGAGTTCAGCACACCTCCACATCAGATTATTAAGTGTTTTATTTTTTTGCTTCCTTGATTCCTTGTTTTTTCCTCTCTCTTTAATAAGTGTATAATTTCTATGAAAGAGAGAGCACCTATATGAGAAGAAAACTTTTCTTTTGTGTGAAAGGTGTAGACGCTCTGTAGCATTTGTTTGTATTCTGAATGAGAACTTAATTTTAGATTCTGGTTTCCCGTTTAAGTATCTTTTGACTATAGACCACAGTTCATGGGGGCAATCTTCTTTGGTAAGATGAAATTGGACATTATTCTGCATTACACAACTTACTCACTTTTGATTTGATGATTGAAAGTACAAAACTCAAAAGAACAGTGTAGAGTTTACATTATTGTGGATAGGCTGTGCGCACAATGCCTGCAGTGAAATATTTAGAGTTTCATGATTGCCTTTGGAATGTTTATGTGGGTATCAGATTATAATTGCTTATTGCCTGTGGATGCAGCAAAGACCCAGGCTATATAAAGACACCAAGGGAGCTGGGCAATCACCAGGATGCTGAGGTACAGAATGTATCTACAAATGATTACTGATGTAATTTGTATTAATTTATTCTGGGCTTTGCAAAAGCAACTGTATATATGATGGTAATTTTCAGACAAAATGGGGTTGCATGGGTTGAAATGACAGCTAGGAAGGAAAAAGGCATTTAAGCTCATCTCAACTTTCCTCAAATGATTCTAACTAGGATATCCTCCTGTAACAAAATAATGAGAGCAGTTGGTGACTCTGTAAAGCGCTTTTCTTAATAATGAAGCCGGGTATCCTGGTTGAGATCATGAGGAAAGTATGTGGTCCTGACATGTGAAAGGTCCAAAGATTATGTTGCAGGACTTCTTTTCAGCCAACATATTACGTAGTTTGGATATTTTCTATAGAAAAACTACCTTTGTCAGTGTTTTTACAGTAATTTTTCATTTTACAGGATCCTTTGCTGAGTATTGATGTTAACAATTCCTCTCAATGGACCGGAAAATGGTCTCAGCTTTGCCCAACTTGCAAGGTTTGCTTGATATGCCTTTGGGTTATCTCCTTGTTATCCTCATGAGTACGGATTTGTTCATGTGCATTTGACTTATTGTCATGGTTTTCCATGCAGATTGTTCGACCTGTCCGCTCAAAACATTGTCCTTCATGTAAGCACTGTGTTGAACAGTTTGATCATCATTGCCCTTGGATATCTAACTGTGTTGGGAAGGTAAGAAGTTGCTTTCTTGCTGGTTAGACTGAGAAAAGAAGCGTAGAAATTTTTACCATCAGTATGTTCATGGCTTCCTCTCATCATGTTGACATGACGAAGTAAAACAATAGATCTGAAAATGCTGTTTTATTATGAGACCCTTCTGTATTTTCATGGGATCTTTGTCCATGGTTGTTTTGTTGAAGCCTGGGCTTTTACTTGTCAATGTTGAGTATTGTCTGAGTTCTGCTACTTGGTTTCTTCTTCTTTCTCCAAGAAAGTACCATGTTTTAGCTCTCTCGCATAATGTTTCTGCACCTCATAAAAAATTGTTTGTTATTCTCTAAAGCTATCTCTTGTTACTCTTCGTTTCACAACTAAAATTCACTTGCCTATTGCAGAAGAACAAATGGGACTTCTTTGTTTTGATTTGTATGGCCACAATGACGTCATTTCTTGGTGCTGCCGTTGCAGTTCAAAGTATGTTCCACCCTTGTCTCCCAATTTTTTTATGTTGCCATCCAGATTTATTGTTGACTCAATGAAAGTAAACTTTTGGCAGGGATATGGACTGCCACAGCCGCTTTTCCAACGGACAAGTCATGGATTCATTATGTCATGGTTCAGCATCCTGGAATTGCTGTATTTTTGCTTCTCGATGGCATTGTGTTGATTGCTGTTACAACTTTGACAACTGCACAGGCATCTCAGGTACTTGTCTAGATTCAGGCGGTTTGTAACCTATTTCTCATCCATAATAGTTGATTGAACAGTGTCATAATATGGTTTAACTGGAACAAATAGTTTATTTCTTTGACACGGTGTCATTTTGATTTAGATTGATCTTTGTCCATCTAACACATGGTTGATCTATGCGCATTACTTCTTAAGTTGGTTGGTAGAAGATAACAGGATGCTGGACTCTTTCTGAACTAGTTGCACTATAAAACAGAATCCAACGTAATTTGTTGATGCAGATGACATATGAAATCCTTATCACAATAATTAGCCTATATTGATGCATATGATATTATTTAAATGTATGTGTGTTTGCATCAATCCTTTTTGCATTATTCTTAAAGATTGTTCTCATGATATCTGCTCATCGTGCGTACTCATACGTACCCTTTTCTTTTCCTTACTCACTCAAGCAACTTCCTCTGTGCTGCATTTTGTCTGTTACTTTCTCAAGAACATAAGGAGAAATTTTCCAACTTCCATCTTTGATGCAGATAGCCCGGAATATCACCACCAATGAGCTAGCCAATGCCATCCGATACGGGTACCTTCGTGGTCCAGACGGGCGTTTCCATAATCCCTACAACCATGGGTGCCGGAAGAACTGTGCTGATTTTCTTATCCATGGTTATACTGATGACAATGAGATTGCATGGCCTTCATTACCACAAGTTCATAGTTAGCACCATTCGGGGAGGACTTTGTGCGTGATTAGTACAGAGTTCCCTGGGTCTCTTAATTATCTTATATCAGCTGACACCCAGATGTCACAACAGTTCTTTACGATTCATTTTGCGTGTACCTCTTTGAATAGTTGTGGGAAGTTCACTCCATGGTCCAAAGCTCATATCCATGTACCGGAAAGGGTGTCCCTTCACTAACACCACAAACGGATATAGTTGACCCCCCGTTGCTGTACATGTATACATGAATTTGATTAATTAGGGATGGCAAAGAAGTCACTGGAGCTTTCAGGTTGTGCAACTGAATTTCACAATTTCTAGCAGTGTATCTTCTTCAATCCGCGGAAGATTATAGCTACATGTTCTGTTCCGTCTGTCTTGTTTTATGAGAAAGAACCTGGAGCAGAGGACAAAGGTTTAGGGTGTGTTTAATAATATTTCTCTTCCGGAAAATAATTTCTTTTCAAAATTAATTTTTTCTGTTTTTATTCCCTGAAATAATTTCTAAGTATCTTGACGTATTTGATAATTATACCAAATTTTTATTTTTGGAATAGTAAAATAATATAAATACGTTTGGTATGATCCATAAATTTTTTTAGTCATAAAATTTCTTTAATATTTTAATACTTTTTTATTTTCTTTTTATTTTCTACTTTCTCCTCCTCTAGCCGGCCAGCGACGGTGGGCAGGGACCACTGGGGAGTCTTCAACCACTGGGGAGTCTCCATCAATCGATTAGTAGTGAAAAAAAAAAAAAAAAATAAAAAATGTTTATTTCTAGAAATTATTCTTGCATTAGGAAGTTATTTTATTTTATTTATTGTTTTTATTTTAATTCTGTTCTCTAACCATTATTCTATTTCAAGAAAAAAAAATAAATAAATAAATAAAACAAAGAAACAAAAGAAACAGGAATATTATCATGCAAGTCCTTAGTTTTTCCCCTGTCTACAAATTGGCTGGAACAAGAAAATGCATAATCTGATTGTCTATGGCCAGCGGTGTTCTTTGTTCTGGTCTTTCTCACAGGTAGGTCAGTTTATCCTTCGGACCGCAAGCTACTAAAGGATCTTAAGAAGCAGCAAAAATGAAAATCACGTCTCATGTACATAATATGACCCTGTCGAATTCTACCCAATACCGGAATTTCACGATATTCGATCGATCATCATTATGATGCGTTTCATCCTTCTATGATAAACATTAGAGGTAGAAACAAGACGGATTTGGGACAGCTGATCTCATTCCGTCTTCGTCACCTTATCTTTTTGTAATTGCCCACATATGTCACGGAATTTAACATGAGATCCCAAACTCCAGTTCATCGAATCGGGGTTATCCGCCACACGTAATGACATTGGTGATTATATTTGAAAATCTGTTCACTCGATCCGTCCTCCGAAATACCCTTCGCCACTTGTGCCGAATTAATTCAACTGCCCAGCCTTTGATTTTTCGTCGTACTCGTACGTGGGTACGTGCGAAACCACACTCACCGAAAAACTTGATCAAACGAGGGGACCATAGCGTCTACTTTGAGTCCGTGACAAGGACTCCCCCACAATAATTGGTGTTTGAGCATGAAGCTACGACGAGATCTGCCGTAGTTTAATGTAGTGAAATATACTCGAGGATCTTTGACGATGAATACGATAAAGCATATTATCCGGATCTCAAGAAAGCAAAGCTTGACCACAATGCTACACAAGCTGGCAAAGCGTGGATCAGATCGAGATAAAAAGAACAGGAAACTCTTCAAGCTTCAGTAATTGTCCGTTTCTTGACCCTCCCCGATGGCCTTTCCCCCCAGTTTCTAAGCCCTGGTCCGCAATGTGAAGAAATAAAGATGGGATTTTTTCTGAATGCGGGACCGGCAATTGCCAACCCAAGAATTTCTTGATTGGTGGTACGGCCGTGGCGGACATCAGGTCTAGAAATACCCACGAGCTGTCTGGGGACACGTCGGCGTTTCATTGGACGGAGGGTGGTAAGAAAAGTCAAAAGGAAACTTTTTGTGATTATGGGGTGTGCCCCTGTTCACACGAGCACAAACTGTTTGATGATTGGCCTGTATGAGGACGCTCCAATTATGTTGGGGGTGGCTGGCTCACTAGGGAGCTTCCCTCCTTTCTTATTGGCTTTTGAACGCATGTGTGAGGTGGCCCTGTGGGGTGGATCTTGGAGGGTCCACGTTATTATGCCGCCTGTTTGTGAAAATTTTTAAAGCTTGAACGCGATTTCAACGGCCGGTTGGTAGATAAAATCTCCCTAAAATTTTGCTGGGGCTGGTGATGGTTGTGCTTTAAAAAGTCTCGCTAGGCAACAAAAGTGACTTGTCCATGAAAGTAACATTGTCAGCAATAGCGACCCACTAGTATATAATATGGGTTTTTCTTGATTAAATTATGACAAGCATCGGTGTCAAATGCAGGAGGCGTTTTCCCATCAGGAACTCAACCTTATGCGAGGGAATTGCGTTGCGTAAGAGCTATAAGATTGAACAAGCACAAGGTCTTCTTCTAGAGGGGGAAAGCAAAAGGGGAAACTTCGTTCACCATCTAAGGGTGAGGAATTCTAGTCTTATTCTTAGAGTTCTGCAACTTAAGCTGATTTCTTATTTGTTTAGCCAATTAAGTTGATTACTCTTCTACTTTCTGCTCTTTGCAATCACAATCGCATAAGTTCAAAAGCTTGTCCATATTTATATGATTTGGCATGCTTTTTGGGAGATGCATAAGTTTGAATGTAGCAACTTCTTTAATCTATATGTCCTCAAGATTGAGTGACATGTTCGTTTAATTGATCGTAGGATTCTCCGACTTGCTCTTTCAATCTGAAAGAAGCTTCTTCCATGGAAGTAACTACCATGAGAGGACTCCCAGATATGGTAAGTTTTCTGTTGATCGTCTCTTGTCCGACTATTTTTCATCATGAGGGTCCCTTCCAAGGTATTGGTAAAATCTGACTAAGTTTTCAACCAGGAGAAGTTCAACTTAGGTTAGATTTGAGATTAGACGAGATATCAATGTGCAACTCCTGGAATTGTGATGACTGCAATACAAGTAATATGTATCAAATAATATAAATTCCACTTTGATTGCACAGGGAGTGGAGGATTCCAGCTTCATCAATCAGTGGCAAATGCATTCATTTGATGAGCTTCACACGCTTCCGCTAGCAGCTGCACTGGGTGAACATATGCAAGGCTTTTTCCCTCAACCAAACATCAATTTCAAAGCTTCCGTGGATGCTTCTAACTCCATGATCAACAGACCAGTAAAACAGCTCAAAACAAATAGCTGGGATTCATGCAGAGTTGATCCTGTGTCAACTCCTCAATCTTTCTCTCCCCCCAATGTTCTTTCTTTCGTCTCTTCCAACTTCACAAATCAAAGCAGTGTTGTGAAACCTAAAGAGGAGGCAATCGGTTCTAAGAGCATGGGCAATGTCTCTTCTGATATGCTTTTTCCTCAGGGTTCATTTGGGAACCAAAATTATGTACTTAAGGCTTGTCATGGAGGTAAAAGGGTAAGTTCAAACAATAGTCTATCTCAGACGCAAGATCACATCATAGCAGAGAGAAAACGGCGAGAAAAGCTCAGTCAACGGTTTATCGCCTTATCTGCCCTTGTCCCTGGACTAAAGAAGGTGGGAAATTTTTTTCTTGGAATGTTTTTTCCTTGACATGATCCAATATTATCATATGGAAAGTTTCTTCAGTGAAAGTTTCAGAGCAATACGTGTTAAAATTAATAGAGCAGTTGGACAGTTGGGGTTTTGGTTGCTACATGTTTTGCTTGTCCTCCCTCTTCAATTATATCATCTCTTGTTTACCCTGCTTTGGCCTTTCATTAACAGATGGACAAAGCTTCTGTTCTTGGTGATGCAATTAAGTACTTGAAGCAACTCCAAGAAAGAATCAAGATACTTGAGGAGCAGACTCGAAAGAGAAGCATGGAGTCAGTAGTCTTTGTGAAAAAATCTCAGGTATTTGAAGATGGCATGAATTCTTCTACAGACGAGAATTTCTCTAGTGGTCCCTGTGATGAGCTGCTACCAGAAGTAGAAGCAAGAATTTGCGACAATGATGTCCTCTTAAAAGTTCACTGTGAGAAAAGTAAGGGAGTTCTGGAAAAGATTATTGGTGAAGTTGAGAAACTTCATTTGACCATCATTAACAGCAGTTTAATGACTTTTGGGACATCAGCTGTTGATATAACCATTCTTGCTCAGGTAACTTCTCTCCTTCCCTTTGCTTTCGGTCTTAGATTTAATATTTGGGAAAAATATTCTGCAGTTTTCTTAAGTGCATCAAATTAATCAGATATTCCTTCTTTAGTGAATAAATTAGGCAAGTCACAAATGTAGTTACAGTTCATAAGTTTGAGTTTAATTGTACTGCAAAGTAATCCTTCACCTCCTTTAACTATTGCAGATGAATCCTGAATTCTGCATGCCCGTGAAGGATCTCGTGAAAAATCTGCGCACAGCTTTCAAGTCATTCATGTGACGGAAAGAAGAAAGAACTCCACGAGAGAATAACTCCTTGCTTCTGTTCATATACAGAATAACCACCATTTCTGTTCACTTCCTGTGTTCAGGAGCTTCGAGAACAAGGAAGAGTCCATTCAAACAATCTCAATATCATCTATATTAATCTGTTTACAAGGCCTGTGATGCTCTGTGCTCCAAGACCATTTACCATCAACGGTTTTTTTTTTTTTTTTTTTTGCTGTGAGGCTCATTTTGCAGGAGGGCTCTCCATCTGATTTTTGCGTGGTCAATCTGTTGATCATGTTCATGGCCATCCTGTTCAAGATTGTTCTTCTCATGGCTCTTCAAGGTCTCTCCTTTTAATCTGAAGAGACTGGTTTTTTAGGAGCGTGGAGCTTGTGGCCTTTGTTTCCGTACTTGGTTCTGTCAGTGTTTTAGAGGCATCTTAAAAAGTCGATGAGCCTCTTTTCCTTGTAGTAGTTTATTTCAAGGTAGTAAAAATAAAATCAGTTGCCTTGTTATATTTACATGCTATTGTCCGGTCTTCTGAATATGAAAGCCTTGCCAACAGTTGTCCAGTCGGCTCTACTGCCACGCAATGCATCTTCCTAAAATTCACTTAGTTACGGGGTAAATTGATGAGAAAATCAGCAATCTTTGAAGCTTTTGCAGTATATAATTCCTACAATTTGGTATAAGGAGAAACTCTGGCTTTATCATATTGGAGAGACCGCAAAAGCTTTGGTTTCATATGGAATCGACCGGGATGTCTAATCGCTTTCAATTAGACCGCTAAGAGGATTTACAGTGTAACTTTCTGCAGTTACTTATGACACTAACGCTGTGGTAACTCTGTGTTCAAACTAAGTTCAGTATGGAGGTTGATGTCAATTAGGTGAGGTGTAGGATTATAGCCAGTGCTGCCCTTAATTAGTTTAGAGAATTGGTAGATGAACATTGACTTAGAGAGAAATTGACAGCTCCAATACAATAGAGTCTGATCCCAGAAATGTGGGAGTGCAGCTCTGCAGAAGCCAATCAAACCATAAGCTGACCTAAAAACTTAGTGCAACCATCTGTCATCAGAGCTGTCCCCACCAAAGATTGTGGATCTTGATTTTGATTGTGAATCTCTCTCCTAATCTCTCTCCTCTCATTGATTAATTTAAAGCTGGCTTTCTTCATGGACTGGACAACTTCTTGGACTATGACATCACTAATCAGACTTAACATAAACGTCAAAAACTTACAGATCATTCCGCTTCATTAGAGCACCATTTAAGGCTTGAAGATTGTGTCAGATTCTTGCGTTACTGACGTGGCATTACAAGATTGGCCACTGCGGAATAAAGTCTTCACTGAGTTGGCTTGCTTTCCACACCATGCCACCGAGTTTAAGAGTCATAGGTTCCAGCTTATAATTGCTCGCCCATCGTTGACAAAAATATCGAGGATCCCACTGATTCTTCTCCAATTGCCCGAATGATTTTCTTGCTACGGAGGTGTCGTTTCTTGACTGAAGAAACTGAGCTCGCGGTCTGCGGTGAAACGTTGAGTACTATCATCAGGCATATGAAGAAAAAATTATCCCAAAAATTGCAAATCTATTGTGTTTTTACCAATTTAGTTCTAAAAATTGTTCAAACAATTCTAAACTTATTAGACTTTTATCAATTTAGTTTTATTTTTCAATTTTACCAATTGAGTTATCTAGTCCATTTTAACCAAAAATCATTGACATGGATATGGGTAGTGCTATTTAGAATAGTTGATGCTAATGTTGACAATTCTTTATAATTTTTTCAAAAAATGATTTTTTATGATATTTTTTATTCCTTCTTTTTCTTCTTTTTACCAAGTAAGGTGAGGGTTGTCGGCTAACCCAAGTGAGGGCCATGGAGTCTCGCCAATTGTAGACTAGGGTCTTGGCTCTTGCCCAAATTCAACATGGGCTGCAACCCTCACTCGATTTAAGCAAGAGCTATAACTCTTATCAGGTTTGAAAAGGGAAAAAAAAATTATAAAAGTTGTCCTTATCAACGCCAGCCGTGCTACATAGGACGGCTAATATCAACATCGGTGATTTCCAACTAAAATTGATAAATGAACTCAATTGATAAAATGTGCAAAAATTTAAAACTCATTGATAAAATAAAGGGATAATACCCTAAAAAACCCCAAACTTGGTACACTTGTGATAAATTTACCCCAAATTATTTTTTTGACCACCAAAAACCCCAACCGGTATACTTTTGACAAATTTACCCCAAATTAGTACACTTGTGACAAATTTACCCTATGTTAATTTTCGTTAAATTTTATTTTCGAATTACAAAGTTAAATAACACGTGATGCTTAACCAATATACCAATTTAGGATTTTACGTTTTGTTTGTCACAGTTTACAATTTTTATGATTTTTTTGTGGTATTAATCCAATTTAGCATATGGTATATTTGTCACAAATTTACCAGTTTAGGGTTTTTTGCAGTCGAATAAATTAGTTTGGGGTAAATTTGTCATAAATGTATCAGTTTAGGGTTTTTTATAGTTAGTCGGGTAAATTTGTCACAAGTTTAGGTTGGGGGTAAATTTGTCACAAAGTGTACTGGGTTGGGGTTTTTAGGTATTAACCCTAAAATAAAAATGTTTAAAGCTAAATTACAAAAATACATTAATTTCGGACTTCTAGACATTTCCCTGCATACGAAATAACAGATTTGGTGAGCCCACGTATCAGTCATTTCCCTCTTGGGTTATTAAGAAAATAAATAAACGCCAGAGATGGGGGTTTTCTTTAAATGAAGTTTATTATAATGAAATGAGTTTCAACAACGGTGTCGTGGTGTAGTTGGTTATCACGTCAGTCTAACACACTGAAGGTCTCCGGTTCGAACCCGGGCGACGCCACTCTTTTCCCATCATTCTTTTTTCTTTTCCATCTCCGTCCTACAAACGACGTCGTTCCCCTACACCGCGTGATTTACGCAGAATAGTGGGCCCCCGGTCCGGCCCATTCGTCGGGCGAGATTTCCGGGCCCATCAGAGACCCCGAAGCCACAAAAATGCCCCCGAAACCCACGTCGCCGACGCCACGCCCATACCCAGTCAACCGACCAATCGCGCGCGCCTGTCGGATCACCTTCCCTCCCCTCATTGGTCCACGTCACCGGCCTCCACGTAATCCCCCGCCGCGTGTCCAGAACCTTCGTCGTCGTCCTTCCTAGAAATGTCGGGAATCTTTGTCCCCGTAGGCAGTTAGAAAAAAACCATCGCAGCTGCTTCCTACAAATCCCAATCCCAATCCCAATCCGATTCCGATATCAACCGGCGAAAAGGCGAAGGCAAAAACCCTCGCTCCCTCTTTCTCTCCCTCTCTCTCCGTCGCCTCGCTTGCGCTCTCGCCGCTCCGATGGCTTTCAGAGCGGTACAGCTGTGCCCCCTGTTCCTGGCGCTCGCGGCGATCCTGCCGCTCTCGACGGCCCTGATCACGGCGCCCGGCGTCCACTCCGCCTACCCCAAGGCCATATCCGTGAGTCCTCCTAGCTTTGCCCGATTCTGTCGTTCCGGTTCTCTTGGGAGAGTTTTATTTGATTTCGCGAAATTGATGCTTCTGAATGGATTGATCGATCTTGGTTCTATCTGGGTCGAGCTCGATTTATTAATTGCGGAATTGATTTGGGAGGTTAGGTTGGGGGCTGTGTGGAATGATTTCGATTCTCTTGTACTGGTTTTGCTTGAGCGGATTACTAGCGGGGTCCGGATGATGATGCGACGTTGCTCTTTTTTTTTTTTTTTTTGGGAGATTTCTTTGATTTGGCCGAAATTGATGTTTCTTGATTCATGGATTGATCTCGGTTTTAGCTCGGTCGAGGTCGAGTTAGTTATTCTCGCGGCTTGATTTATTAATTGTGGAATTGGTTTTGAAGGTTGGGGGTTGTGCGGAACGGTTTCTGATTGTTGAGGGAATTTTGGGTATTTGTTGGAATAGGGTGGGATTTCGTAATCGATTCGGAATTTGTTGACGTGATGTGTGTGTGGCCCTTGTAGGATTTGAAGGAAGCGATTGTTAAAGGGCTGGGTTTCCAGGCGGATGATTTCAAGGTGTCGGATTTGATGTCGGGGACGCGCTCGTGGGTCACGCCGTGGCCTATGAATTTGATGTGGAGATTGACGACAAGGTGCTTCCGTTGAAGCTATTGGAGGACGTGAACCGGTGGGAGTATGTGGATCTGCCCATATTCCGGGCTGAGGATGCGATCCGAGCTGGTGAAGGGAACGCTTTGATTGAGAAGAGGAAGTTGGATCGCGCCCTGCCTGTGCTGGCTCCGTTTCAGCTGGCCGGGCCGATGGAAATGTGGATTCAGGATGCAAAAGACATGCGGATCTCGTTGCCAGTAAGTGATCATTTGTTAATATCCCCTTATCAATCATGCTTTGCAATGCATCATCTTTTCAAAGTTTTTGTTAAGATTAATTCGGGGAATAGACATGGATGATGGATGTAGGAAATTGATTTGTTGTTAATTCAGCAATTGATGGTGCGATGTTAGAGAGTTATTTATGACGGTACTTATGCATAGTTCTTTCACAACAGTGTAGAACTGAAAAAATGAATTCGTTGAACTGTTGAGAAATTCCTTGGTGGAGAAGTGCTGTGATCATGCAATAACAATGCCCTTTTTTTCAAAGATGTATCCACAAATTGAACTCTTGCTTTGAAAATTGATCATTTAATCCCTTCAAGTTTCTTTTCTTTATTTTTTTTGACATTTTGCGTTGCAGCAAAGCACTGTTTGTCTGTTAATTTTTAAAATGGAGCTAAGATAGATGATTGTCATTGTATATGAAGAATGAAAGTTAATTTGTTACCAATTATCATTGTTGTCCCGTTGATCTATGCAGCATGATGTGGATGCTGGCGTCCTGAAGAAAGTAATCTTAGCAGAGGGTGCTGTGGTCACTGTCAAGGGTGCCAGATCAGTGAGCCTTCGTCGACCTGTAGAGCTGCCACTTCCTTTAAATAGGACCGGTGATGGGTTTGCCTCTGGTCTTCTTGCTCTTGCTGAACGGCTCCGTCAAGCATCCCGTGATCAAGGTGAACCACTCCTTTCGCTCCGCATAGTTGGCCCGACCTCGCTTGCCTCACCATCTCCATCCTCCACCTCTTTGAGCAACCGGCTCAAGCTCAAGCGCCTTGCACCTGGCCTTGTGGAACTGTCCTCGCCATCGAAAAGCAAGGCTATTGAACGCGTCGAACCATCAGAAGATGCTATGACCCTGCTAACCCCAAAACATTTCGCCACCTTGTGGCCAGTTGCCTCAGTCAATGGTTCCAACTCTAATCTTCGAGGCTTCGAGGCGCTGCTCTCTTCTGTTCTGGGTCCCAAGGCTGACAAGGAAGGTTCCTTCAGGCTACTGAAGGCAGATGTATCTGCTCAGACATTTCTGAAGATAGGGTTCGGAGTAGAGAGGAAATTGAAGGCAAGCGATGGTGAACTGGAAGGTTTCCCCGCATGGAGGACGAAGCCTGAATCAGTGAGCATGCACTTTGAGGTGCTAGCCAAAGTCGACGGCGAGAAGTTCGTGCCTGAGAGGGTGATGCAGGTCAATCCTCTCATGGTGGAGGACTCAGCAGCTCCGAGCATGCTCACGAACAACATGACCATGTCGAAGATGCCCATCATCCATCCTCCTTCCAACCCCTTCACATTATAAATCAGTCAGGCCTGAGACCTTCACATTATAAATTAGTCAGGCCTTAGATATTTTTTTACATCGAGGTGCTTGAAGAAGAAGATCAACTGTAAAGTTTTCCCCCCCTTTTTCCCCACTTTGGGCGGCCTCCAGATATGACGTTTAAAGAACTTCAGACACTGTATAAAACAAAGATCAATGAAGCTTTAACTATTCACATAAATCTTCCTGTTTATCATTTGCTTAAATTTACGTTGTCATTAGCGTCCTTTAGATGCTGTTCCATTTTTCTTTTTGCGCCATTTCCGCACGCCCGCATGATTGATTAACTTGTTTTACCTTGAATAACCGGAAGTAAACATACCCAAGCGTTTCACGTCAATTCCTTATTTTCTCAATTAAGCAAAGACAAATCTGCATTCAGAATCTGGAAAATCGGAAACCCAAATTTTCTTGATAGAGTAGTAAGAAAAACTTTAGTGTAATCTTGAAATTGAAGTTTAAATAATAACTAGGGATGGTTCCCTGTTTCAAAATGTGCATAAATATAGTATATATCTAGAATCGGATACGACAAAAAGAGGATAAAATTGAATAAAAAAATTCGAACCCACCAAGTACCCAATAATGGATTTCCATCCAGCCGAAAAATAAGTAAGGCGCATTTAGTAACACTTCTATTTTCAGGAATAATTTTTGATTAAAAATGATTTTTTTTTATTCTATTCCTGTGAACAATTTCTAAACATTTTAAACCATTTGATAACTGTACAAAATTTCAATTTCCGGAATAGAATTGCGTTTGGAGTGTCCTCAAAATATCTACTTCAAATCATTTTCTTTTAATTTTTAAATAATTTTATTTTTTTTTCCTTTTTTTTTTTCTTCTTTTCTTTCTCCTCTTCTTTTTCTTCAAGGTTGCCAGTTGTTGGCCTTGGGATGACTAGCGATCGGCCAGACAAGGACCGACGATCTCACTGAAGTGTCACTGGCCCTAAGCGAGGCCGTGCCTCGTCTGGCCGAACCTCATTGGTGGCTAGGCAGGCTTTGCCCAATTTATAGCCGGCAACTAGCGGCGGAGGCAACAGTTGAAGAAGAAGAAAGAGAGAACAAGAAAAGAAAAAGAAAAGAAAAGAGAGAAAATAAGTTAGTTGATTCTAAAATTGTTCACAAAACAAAAATCAACCCTTTTTTTACTTCTCAATTATATTCAAAATCTATTCCTAAGAATAAAAATATAAAAATTTATTTCTAGAAACAAAAATTTTATCAAATGAATTTTTATTTTAAATTTATTCTTAGAAATAAAAAAATAGAAATTAGTACTATTGGTAAGTTGCCAACCAGAACCTTATTGTTTTTATTGTTTGGTCGAATTTGTAATGTTTTTTTTAAGGAGGCGCATTTTGGCGGTAGCGAACTGATTGACAAGCGAGACAGGCCGCTGATCGGACATGCGCACTTGATAAAGTTGGGACGCAACCTACGAGAACAAAAAGAGCAATAAAAATCGCAACTTTAAAAAAACCATGAACTCGTCGGGGCTTCTATATCGGACTCCGAATCTCTCCCTTTCCAATCGACTCCCCTGCCTTCGACTCCTCTCTCTCCACTCCTCCGCCATTCCCAATCGCACTCGCAATCTCGTCCTCTCAGGTTCTTCTCTCTCTCTCTCTCTCTCTCTCTCTCTCTCTGTGGAATGTATGTGAGCTGGCGGGGTGATTTGACATTGATTTCTGTCGATGCTTTACACCACGAACGTTGCTGACAAGCGAAGCGATACCCACCTTTGTTCTCGGATCCCAATGGTGTGGATCGCCTCGGTTTTGTTGACCCTTTGTGTCGATATATAAAGGGTCTTAGCGGTGGCGCCAGCGGTGGCGCCAGTGAAGAGTGCGCCTTCGTCCAATTTCAGTCGATCGGTTTCTCCTCTATCCTTCATTTTGCGCACTGTTTTGAATTTGTCCAGGAAGGAGGAGCTTCGGCCTGCGCGTTCGGAGTTCGAGTCTCGCGGCCGAGACCATGTCGAGCGGACCTGCCGAATTGCCGAAGGATGCGACGGAGGTGAATCGGGAGCTTTATGCTCCTATAGAGCCGTATAGCACGGGGTTCTTGAAGGTTTCCGATCTTCACACCCTCTATTGGGAGCAATCCGGAAACCCCAGTGGATATGTGAGTATCCATTATCTGCTGCCGATGAAGGATTATGCGATTGTCCATTTCGCTCGTTTTCATGGATCTAATGGATGGTGGTGTGATGATATATCGGCATGAATTATATGCCAAATTAGTTTAGTTCACTTGTACTGCGAATGCGAAAAACGACAACAGTCTAGTTGTGCTCATGCTTTGTCTTGGTGATGATTTCAAAACAATAGAAAAGGCAAAAGCTGGTGGCGTTGTATGACTATATTGATATGTAAGCTGCTTTTTGGAAGAGGATGAATATTTTGCTTTCTCCTCTCTCTCTCTCTCTCTCGCTCACGCGAATTGACAATTTCTGCCCGCTTTATATTGGTATCATGATTTTTTCCCCATGATGATCTTGGTTAAATTTTACATTTTTAGAACTACGTCATGGACGGGTTCCTACCTATATTTACTTGCCTTACTCTTTTTCTCTTTCCTTCCTGAAATATCTTGCAGCCAGTTGTTTTTCTCCATGGAGGTCCGGGAGGGGGCACGGCCCCCAGCAACCGTAGGTTCTTTGACCCTGAATTTTATCGGATAATCCTTTTTGACCAGGTAACCTCTTTAGTTGATTGTGCAAATATATGTTGGATCTGCCATTTTCGCTGAGAAATATCTCCTTTCCCCAGAGAGGTGCAGGAAAAAGTACACCCCATGCTTGCTTGGAAGAAAACACCACATGGGATCTTATTGCAGACATCGAAAAGCTAAGGGAACATTTAGAAATTCCAGAATGGCAGGTAAAATTTCATTTTTAATCACTGTCTTTAATACGACTGCAGTTTGGTGATGTGGACAGGGGATCAGGATTTCCACAATCATGAAATCTAATATGAATGGACCCTCAGATATAGAGACTGAAGACATTATTGGTGCATCGATTTACCTGAAAGTTTTTGAAATGACTCGGAATATAGTGCCGTTACCTTACTTGCATACTAATTCTTTTCAAAACACTTGGCAGAAAGCATAATTTTCTCATCTTTTATATGCCACGAAATCAACAAGATTTACAACTTTTAAGATATAAACTATCAATTTGAAAGTGCATCAGTAATTTTTTCGTTCATGAGTCTAAAGTCTTTCATCTTTGGAAAAATATAGGATACTAGCTGCATTAATACTAGCATATTTAAGCTTAATTTGTTTGTCCGTGCTATTAGGTATTTGGCGGGTCATGGGGAAGTACTCTTGCCCTCGCGTACAGCCAATCGCACCCTGAGAAGGTTTTTCTTTTGCATTGTATTTACTCTGTCAAGATTACGCTCCCAGGCAATTTCTTGTTATTGCCCTGATCTTTGTGTCACTTGAAGGTTACCGGATTGGTACTTAGGGGGATCTTTCTGTTGCGGAAGAAAGAGATTGATTGGTTTTACGAAGGTGGTGCATCTGCCATATACCCGGACGGTACGTTGGGGGAACTTTTTCATGCGGCTATCAATGACTTTACTTATGTGTCCTGCAGAAGTGAACTTTGGCTTAAAATCAGTAGTTACCTTGAACTTCTACTGGCAAATGGTAATTGTTTAAGCAGTAAGCTGTGAATGCAGTCTGCCATTATATGATCATGGCACATTTGTCTTCACTGGAATTTCAGTGAGACAACAGTCTCATTAAGTTAGCAGGGTGTTGTGATTCTCCTCATATTTCAGATTAGGAGAATTTGCTAGATATGTGTAGGATGATCCTGGTCTGAAGCATTTGCAGTTCAAGAACAATATGTAAATATATATGAATGAGAGAGGATTAAACCAAAGAACATCATATTGTCTTAGTTCCTCTTTCTGATATTATTAACCTTCAAGAAGCTATTCAGTGACGCTACATATGAACTTAGTTCAAATTTGCATTCCTATTGTTTGTTTGACATAAAATAACAACCCTTCTTTTCTATGCAGTCTGGGAACCATTTAGAGATCTTATTCCAGCGGATGAGAGGCAGTGTTTCCTCAGTGCCTATAGTAAGCGATTGAATTCTGATGATTTGGAAACACAGGTAAGAGTGTTTTACAGGATAATCATATATCCTTCTCCCTTATTTCCCACATGTATGCATCTATAGGGTGCTGGGTGCTTTATCATTGAACACAAATTAGGTAGACTTACCTACGCATCTCATACTTAGTAACGTTTCCCTAAACTCTGTACCAAAAGTAGATTAGAAATAGTTCTGATGCCAGAATTTTGTTCTATTCCGTGACTGTAGCAGTAGTCATAAACTTATTGCATATCTACTGCTTGAACCCATCTTCTCATTTCATGCTGTGAAAATTAGGAATTTGTTTCATACTTGATTAATCGTTTTTGAGAAATATGTAAGCCAATAAAGTGGAAGAAGAAAGTCATGGATTTCAAGAGGATGTCAGTAATTCGTACTGAAAGACAGAAAAAATCACTAAGCAGATAGCAGTTTCTTGCCCAAGATGGAATAACTGCATGGCTTTGCTACCATCTGCTTTCTACAGCATTCCTCTAATTTTCTGGACACTTCCACGAATCATGACAGAAATGGCTAATGAAATGAGTGCCTTCCCTATTGTACCACAGAAAATTGACTGTACTAGCTCATTTTAAACTAGGACTTGCCAGTTTACACATTTGATATTCTCACTTCTCCCTTATCTACTTAGTATGCAGCAGCGAGAGCATGGACAAAATGGGAAATGATGACTGCACATCTACTTCCAAATGAGGAGAATATAAAGAAAGGGGATGATGATTATTTTTCACTGGTAAGTCCTTTAGAGATTAAAATCACGTTTTCTACCATGACTTGCTTAGATTGTGTCTCTAATGTCCAAGGCTGGTATTTTTTACCATAATATCTGAAGCTGCTTATATGCTGCATTATTGCATATTGATTGTCTTGATCAGCTTTTCTAATAAATAAATTCCCATTTGCACTGGATATTGTGAGTGCTTAATAATCTGAAGTTTCTTTTGCTGGCTTAGTATTTTAATGATATTTGGATGCTGTACAATGTTTATAATTGGATATAGTCACATGGAATATACTACACCTTTTCATGACATGGTTCTTGTAGATTAATCTATGGCCATGGAACTCTTTGTAATGCCATGCTTCTATGGAATAGTGACACAGTAATTTTTTGGATGGGGAAATCTTGAATATAAGTGTGAAATACTTTGACCAGCTTCACTGGTGCTCATGACTTGTAATGGTTTTGCTCCAGGCATTTGCAAGGATTGAGAACCATTATTTTATGAATAAGGGGTTCTTTCCTTCCGATTCATTCCTGCTGGATAATGTTGATAAGATAAGGCATATCAACACAGTAATTGTGCAGGTAATTAGATTACGTCATTCTCATGCTGGTTACTTCTTGAACTATGAATAATACATGGACAAAAGTACTAATTGATTGTGAACATTAATACTCTAGCATTACCCTTTGTGTCCTTCAACACTGAAGCACAATACCTGCCATTTACACAGAACTGTTAGTGTCTTACCCCAACAATACTTGCAGGGAAGATATGATGTTTGCTGCCCTATGATGTCTGCTTGGGATCTTCATAAAGCATGGCCAGAGGCAGATTTCAGGGTAAGCAGGAATTTTTAAGCTAATTAGGTGGACAAAATTAACCTTCATTACCATTTTCAATTGGATTGAGTAGTCACATCTGTCTTCTTACCCATTGTCATTCCTCTTTTATTTTAAATCCTTTTTGCTTTTCATTTACAAGACTTGTCAAGATGTCCATTTTTCTTATAGTTATAGACAGTGCACTCCATTGCTAGAGTGCCATTATGTGGTATCTGCTCTTCAGCACAATCTACCATTGACAAGCCTTTGGTGTATGATTTTCTGGGGACCATACTTCGACATGTCCATTTTTTTAACATAACAGTTATGCTCTCAATGTGAAGAGAATTGACTCTGGCTTCTCTTGATTGTTTTTGAGTTTTTGTATTGATTCTTGCATTTAGAAGAAACAATACCTGCTTCTGTTCGACTTCATTGAGGTATGCAATTTGATTTAGGTAGTGGAGAGTTAGAGACTTTGTGCATTTAGTGTTGTGGCACAGGTTGAAGGGATAGGTACATGGTGGACTGTCCGTTGATTAATTGAGTCGTTTTCTCGTTTTCAACTTGGTTGCATAGGGTTTATTCTTGTCATATGATCAGGCAAAGCTATAATAATGATGTGGCAATGATGTGGCAAATTACTAGTTGTATGAGCTTACCAGTTCTTTTGGAAAACATTGGTTTGAGAAACCAGACCTCATTGATGGCCCGGCATGAGCAGATTGTGTCTGGTATGGGCCCTAAAAACTGTAGCTCAGGCCCGATCGTGATCAAATCGTATTTAAGTTTCTATGCAAAAACTAATAGGCTGGGCAAGCTGGTCCAAAGAAGGAAAACAACTTGCCGAGGCCCACCCAGTTTCACTTTGGGCCTAGGATGGCTTGGATGGCCGCTGGGCCCATGATTAAGGTTTTAAAGTCGTGGAGTTCAAATACACAAACGAATTTCTCACAGGATACTATGGCAGTTACAGAATGAGTCATGTTGATGTATCTGTTAGGTTCTGTGGACGGTCACTTCAGATGAGAATTCTTGCTTATGATTTTGTGATTTTGATTCTGCACATCATAGAGATTTATGAAGTAAAATCTTCATCCATTATCCTGCTTATTCAATTGCTGCACTATCAACAGGTGATTCCAAATGCGGGACATTCTGCTAATGAACCTGGCATAGCTGCTGAGCTTGTAGCTGCAAATGAGAAACTCAAGAATATTGTGAAGAACTGAGGATAGTGAATTTGGTGTAAGATGCACACGACAGGGTATATGCAATTTTCTCACCTACCTCACTGAAACAATCTTGATGTTGATGCATCCAGAAATGGATGGTGGTTGCAAATAAATTGAAAATGGTTTGGTGCAATGGCTTGTAGACTTTTAACATGCTTCCTTGTCTTTGACAATATATGCTCTCATATGTGCCAAATGCCCACCAAAGCCTGATTTATTTTGCACATGTAATTTAAAATTGTTTGTTGACTTGGAATGTCAAGGACATGCTCAATTTGCTAGAAAATAAGCAGTGGAGAAACTTGAACCTGATGGTTACAAAGTTATTTGCAAAGAGGTCTGTGGAGTGTTTGCTGCACAAATAGTATGTTAATGTCTTTTTTCATTGTCATGTGGATGTAACTTAAGCCATTTGAGCTACAAAACTATGCCTGGAAGTAGCATTTTGAACTCGTGGCAAAATAAGCAAGCTTCCATTAATGTTATTGAGGATTTTCAGGATGTTTATACTGTCACAACTGACAATGGGTGTACACAATTGATACATAGCTCCTAAAAGAGACAAGTACAGATTGCAGGAAAGTTGCCATATGGTGTTGGTTGGCCAAGAATTTGCGTATATATTCATCAAGTTGTGCAGAAGAGATTATAGAGTGGATCAGCAGAGTTCCGCTACAACCACAAGACGCTTGTTTAGGTTTTCAGTGAATTTTTGAACAAAAGGTTAACACTAAGTATCGAAAGGCTTATGCAGGAAATTTGTATTTATACACCGTAACCCTCGCTGAGTACCAACAGATATCTCACTCTAAGATCGAGCGATAATATGCACATTTGCTTATATTAAGGGAGGAAAGGGTTCATGGCAAAAAGAAAAAGAAAATAAAGTACAGAAAGGTTGGTGCTTCTTCACCACAATGGTAGTGATCGTTTTTCGTTTTTTGCATCCAGGTTATTGATAGTTCAGACAAAAGGCTACCTTACTAGGCTAACGTTGTCTAAGCAATAAAAGGGACCGGTATTCGTTATGCGTTAGCCATACCAGCAGACATTTCCCGCTAAGATTGAGCAATAAGGCACATTGCTGAGATTAAAGAAGTAGCAAAGGGTTGATGCTACTCTGCAACAACGATCATGATTTTGCTGCTTGTTATACGCGATTCTTTAGCAATCCATAAGTAGCTGAATGCCTTGAGACAGACCAAATTTGACGAGGAAAGTAAACTCTCCAATCTACAGCAATTAGAAAGCCAAATAAAATGGGCTTCGATAATTGCCCATCATGTCAAAATTCTATGCATTTTCGTCTTTTAAATGAATAAATATGATCATTGGCTGAAGTAAGCATGTAAAGAGCTCATAAATTTCTATCTAATTATTAAAAAATTATTTAATAAAATGAAGCCTAATGGTAATTACAAAGGGATTACTATTATTAAAACATACTAATTATATAGATTCAAAAAAAAAAATCATTCTTTACCTAAGGTTTTTTTTTTTTTTTTTTTTGCCTGCATAGAGATGTTGTTACCCTTGCGAGAGAGAGAGAGAGAGAGAGAGAGAGATGCAACTCAACATTTTCATTGTATTATTGATAAATAATGAAGGGATCACGGCCAAAAAACAGAAGAAACTAGTTTAGTGATAAATTTGAGAAAGATTATCATTTGAATATTATGTTACATTTTACAAACAATTCCGAAAAGGAGCCACCAAATTTATCTGACAGCGCAGATCAACGAAACAATTGAACAGCAGTACTATCACACTCAACTAAACAAAGAAATTGAACGGGCATACTCTCATGTCAGTTTCTTGATGCAGCTTTTCGGAACATGGATATCATGGAAGTTCGGTTCTATTGGAATGGTTGGGAGCCTTCTGCCACGTGACGATGACCTCGAAGTGCCAGAAGCAGTAGGTTTGGTTGCTGAAGCACTGCGTTGTCGGATCTTTGCTGCTTCTTTTGAATCGCAGTCCATTGCAGATGTCTCCTTAATGACACTCAGTTGACATGTTCCTTCCTTTTTCCTCGATGGTGCGCTATAAGTTCAGGAAAGATAAAAACAGCAGTGAGCTTCTTGTTCCCTGTATATTCCTTGACCCTCAACTTTGAAACCCTACGATGAATTTTCATTTTGTTCCTAATTTCTGCAAAAGCATTGTTAAGATGTACTATGACTAGGATAATTTAAAACCTCTCTTTGAACTTTCCTGTCCTCTTTGAACTTTCCTGTCTTTTCCTAGTTTTTTTAAAAACAGTGTGAAGACATACTATGAGTCTATGATAATGCAAATCCTCTCTGTGAACCCCCCATGATATCCTCTAATGCATTTTTGGACAATAGGAAATGAGTGATCTGTTTGTCAAGTTCAGTTTTCCAATTAGAACCATCACTCACCTTCCAGGCCCTTCATGTCTTTTAACTGAGAGTATTCTGGGCTTTTTGACGCTTTCCCTGGACCGCAAGACTGTAGGGGTAAGGTTCTTTTGCTTTTTCGAAATAGTGTTTCTATCGGGAGTAGATGCAGCCATTTTCTGTCCAGCTTCTCTGTGAAAAGTGCTGGACTCAGGAGCTTTGATCTTCTGCTTCATGTCAGTAAAAGAATCTCAGCCACATCAGAGTTGTTAAAGCAATCTCGGAAAGTAGTAACAAATACTATGTGATCAAGAAATGCTTAAGTGCCGATGGTCTGGCATTTCTCTGGTCTAATGTCAACTAATTTATGTCAACGAATGCTTTCCGGAGGATTGTCCATTTTTCTAATAGCAGAGTCAAAGAAAATGACTTTGAGTAGTGTTGTTTCGTAAGGGGAAAGACATGAAACAAAGTAAACCGAAGTCTTACTTTCTTTATACTCTGATTTTTCTTGGATGGAAACCCTGGCGCAGTTGCATCCTCTTTCAATGGCGTAGAAAGCTTTTTCTCATGGTTCGCTTCCTTGAGAACTCCCCGTTCCTGCGATGGCTCACATTTGTCAGCCAACATCAATAAAAATTCAACTTATCAAGTTATTTGCAGTCCACATACATCTGTTCTTAGCCTGAAAGGCTTAGGATTGGTGGGTCTTGGTTTTACATACTTCCCACCCTGCGCACTTCTTTTGTCTACAATAGAGCTCTTCTTTATCTTCATCAATGTTTGAGTGACCTGAAGATTTCCGGTGGCAAAAAAATTCAGATGCTGAAACATAGTCGAACACGGAATAGTGGATGTTGCAATCGGTAAATGAATCAACAGTATGAACCTTCTCATGTTTCTTGTGATTATCAAGCTTCCCCAGAATTTTCCTGTTGCTGTCACCACTCTGTTCTCTGCAACAAAATGTGAGAAGCAATTTAAAAATGAAGACAAACAAATACTTACGGTTGAAGAATTGGTTATCAATCAAGAAAAATGAGCAAACTATAGAACATGGCGTAGCAAATGCATAACAAATATTGGGTGCAGAGCAGTTCATACATGTTACGATCAGGGGCCGTAGAATTTTCTTTGTCGTCATTATCCAAGACATGATCCCCAATTTCTTCATCATTGGCAGGAACATCATTCTGGTCACTGGTATTGCCAGTGTTTTCTTGGATTTTCTCCTCCTCTAAGCTTGATGCACCCTCTTCCTGAGAAGTTGATCCATTCCTCTCCTCATCTAGAACAGCTTCAACCGTAGGAACTACATCTGCTCCTGAACCCAGCACTTCATCAGCCTTTTCAACTCCCACTATACTCGATGAATCCTCACTCAGACTTTCTCCTGATTGTTTCTCCGACGTGCTTACATTTGTAAAAGATTCTTCATGTACATTCAGTGCAGTATTCTGAGAGGTTTCTTGTACAAGACATGCTTCCAAAGATCCACGTTTGGACCTGTCGTCGACTTCCATGTCGCTGGAGTCACCTGAAGTTCCTTCAGTTGTGGCTAAATCAGAGCAGTTTTTCGAGTCTTCAGCTCTGTCCTTTTTCTTCAGGCATCTAGAAGCTTTATCTGCGCCCTTGCACTTTTGAGTCTGCAATGAATCGAAAACCCGACTCTTGACCTCCCTGGCACGCACTTTTTTCTTGGAGCCAGCAATAGGTGCCGGCGTATCATACCCCAATATATTCCTCTTTTGGCCTGCGATCTCCAGCTTCTTCATCCCGGCACAAATCTTTCTCATGGTAGTATCCAACTCTGATGAGATTTTAATCTTCGCGGCCTTTTTGGGCGAAGGAAATGCCAAAGCTTTTGCTACCACTCTCTTGTTCTGCCCGGCATTAGGCTTCACCTTCGGGTTCCTAACACTCAGAAATAGTTCCGGATTGGAGACTCTCTTGGTGTTTCTAGGGGTTGTTAATGCCTTAGCCACATTGGATGGCTGCTTTGCCTTAGCGTTAGGGGTCGGAGCCACCACGGACGAGAAGTTTTGACCCTCTCTTTACCGCAATTGACTGGCTTTCCGGCAATCGAAGATAAAATAGCCAGCCTTGGTAATCTGGATCTCGATGGTTTCGCAGGAGCCGACAGCGGACATTTCTCTGTAGTACTGAGGATCGAAAGCGCAATAAAATAGCAACAAAAAAAGAGAAAATGAGGCACATCATAAGCTGAACCTTATTTAGATGGAAATTCGAGTCCAAGATTATGCAATGGGTACATACTTAATCGGCTTTCTAGTTAAGGCTTTGCGGAGTCTTACGTTGGGACTTCTGGCTGCCATTACCTGCAATAGATCAGCAGCATTACGGCGACTTCATCGACTTAGAGGCCTCCTACTTACGATAAAAAAAAAAGAGTAAAGATGGAAAGAGGCTTTAGTAACTGACCCTAAGGACGAAATTCTTGTAGATTGCTTCAGCGTCCAGTTCATCTTCATGTTTCTGGTCACATCCTGCAAACCCAACAAACCCAAAGAACTAGGAAAATCAAAACTTGTGCATCTCGAGCTCTAGAATTCAAAAATGAGATCTCAAGCAGTCAATGCACTTCTAGATCAGACAAAATTTGGAAAGTATGGGCCAGTAGACCAAACCAAACTCAAGTGAACAGAAAAAAAAAATGCAAACTTGACGAAGCAAGAGTGACAATTCATGAGCAATAGAATCCGAAATTTACCAAATTTCTCCAGATCGAAACGACAACAGCAAGAAAAGCAAAAGCATTGGCATACCGACGCGCAGGCAGAACCAGTAGCGGTCGGTGTCGGGAGGGTAGCGGTCGGGCGCGGTGAAGTCCACGAACTTGGGCGCCTCTATGTCCTCGTAGAATTCGTCTCCTCCTCCGCGGTTGCTCGCCTCCATGCTCGATTTCGTCATCGACCCGATCCACACAGAGAGAGAGAGAGAGAGAGAGAGAGAGAAAGAGAGAGAGAGATTGAACCGCAGCGGCGAACGGGCGAGAGAGAGAGAGAGCTTTTGGCACTTTTTTTAAATGCCTGCTGCGGCGTCTTCTCTCTCACTGATCCTGCAAACTAGCCGTTGGAGAAAGGGAGGTTCGATTCGGACATGGTTGGTCTCGTGAAACGGCACTCGCCGCCAGGGGCATTTCCGACATCTCACACCTCGCGTTCCTCACCTCCTCCTGTCCTGTCTTCGTGACGGGCCCGTCGGTTCGGACATCATGGAAAGCCCATGATGGGATTTTGGACATCGCTCGAACGAAACCCAACACGCCACGTGTCGGTCCAGGAAAGCTTGGAAAATTTTACAAAACGGAAAAGCTGGGCGTGACGGAGACTCTGGATAGAAACGTTAAATACCTCTCATTTTTTCTTTTTTTTTTTGTTAACTGAGGAACTGTTAGAAATCATCTTAGAATCACACGACCTCTATTGCCCGGCGGCACTATTAAGTCTCGCCGCAAGTAGCTATTTAGAAGTAAATCTCGGCTTGGTGAAATGGAATTATTTCAAAATATTAAAAAATTCAAAATTTCAAAATAATCTCCTATGATCGCATGAATCGAATTGACGAATTGTTGAATTCAAGGTAAGATATATACAAACCGACGCTACAAAAATCAAGTGCTTTGGACTGGAAAAAGAAGGAAGATACGAGAAAGGACGGTTTGATTTGGTCCTTTACTTAGTCCCAAAGGACTTGCGACATCAAAAGGATCAACTCCATGATGCCCTCGAATTGTCGCGCACCCCTTTCGTCAAAGGAGAGGGTTGCCCAGGAGCTTCTCCCAAAAAAGCAGCAATCATGCGTTCGATGAATGGCCACGATGGAATAGCGGTCTCTATTGTCTCCTCCTGATGTGACCGACGGGAGTAGGCTCTTTCTAAAGTCCCTTGGTGAGGTCTTGTTTTCCATGCGTGACCAAAATTGATAAATATTGATAACGATGACAGCAATTTTAAAGTAGTAATTATAATAATAATTTGCATCCTTCTCGCTCTGTACATGGGCCAGAGCACCATACGTTCGTTAAAAAATTTTGCATCTGGCCTATAGAAATCTCTTATTTATATGGGCCATTTCCCAGCCTATTAAGTACCACGTATGGTATATAAGACTTAACAATCTTGATTTGTGTAATTTACATATGTTGTATATCCATTATATGGTGAGCATGCACATACTACATCATCAGCCAGCATGGTATTGATATACAATCAATATTATCACACGTACCCGCCTTCTTAGTTGGATCCACTGCTTCGACTAGTAGTACTACCTTTAAGACCCAAGATTAGTCCAGGAACATAATGCGCAAGACTCGATAATATTCCAATGTCCATACACTCGTCTCGCTCTATATATCAAATTATGGCGCCAACCAACATGGGCTCCTCAACCTCCATTGTTCAAAATTGGATGACTTCCTAAGTCAACAGCAGTGTGTCCATGCCCACCAGGGGAGAGAGAGCTGGCATTTTCCCTTAGTATGCACACCTTGAAATATCTATACAGAACTTTTTATGGGTCAGAATATGCAGGCCGCGGGGGGCGGCTAGAGCTACCAAACTCCCCAATATTCAATGGCTTTTGCCATTGACTTCTCTTACGCGGATCTCGATTCCAATGTGAAAGCTTCAATTTTCTGCATTCTGGTCTCTTCTCTCCTCCTCCTCCTCATCTCTCTCGTGTCGAGTGTTTCATTGCTGTGGCCACTGGTCTGGCCACATGACACGTTACTTCCTCTTGACCAAACAAGGGTTTTCTTGGGCTTTTAATGAAAGATGGACCCGTCCGGATATCTTTTCTTGTTAGCAGTAAATAATATATAAAGATTGATGTGCAGGTTTCCTCTCTCGATTGGGGGATATAGCGTGTGCTTTGCATTGCGGGATCCATGGGGAAAGGCGCATACACATTGCCCGGTCAAAGAGAGCTTTTCATGTCAAGCTTGTCTTTCCTTGTGGCTTCTGTTATGTTGCCAAAACTACAATATAGAAACCTTAGATCGGACCGTGTTTCAGACTCTTGTAAATCGACTCGAGGAGAAGAATCTTAGCTTTTGATTTGTACGTCCGTATCAAAGTACAGTTGATCTTGTCTAGACCAAGATGTAGAATGATTCTCCTATCCTCTTTTACTTATTTCAATCCTCCAATCGCTTAGGTTAGGATCGATCGCCCTTGTAAGAAAAACTTAGATATGGCAAGGGACAGAGAACTCTATCTCCTCAGTCATTTCTTATATAAGAGATGAGGACCTATTTTGATGGCACATACATACAACTTCATGCATGTTGATAATCACTGCAGGTGAAGCTACCGTTTTGTATTGTCTTGAATGTTCGATCGTTTTCTTCGATTTTAGGGTTTCGTTTTATCCGGAAAGAAGCAGGACGCGCGCCCTTGTCCTGCTCCCGAACCGTTCGTTCCAATCAAATGGCAAACGTCTCCACGTCGATGATTTTGACGCGTTGAACATCGCCATTCTACTGGGACATCGATCGTCTCCTAGCCTAGGCTTTTAAATCAATCTTGATCTAGGCACGTAGTCGTTAGCACCTCGCCTCGATCTGTCCTTACATGGAGAGGCATTTTCAAGGGAGCGACAGCTCGGAGAATAATGCACGTAGAGTTAACAGACTGCGGGAATTGCTCGTTAAGAACAAAACGTGCGACCTCAAACATCTTTTCTTTCTTTTCCTCCTACGTCATCATCGGGCCAGTGCAAGCTTACTGCTCCGCAATACGTCGTGACTAATCTAATCATTAAACTTATACGCTAATGCTCATTGAAGCCATAAGTGCACACGGCAAGTTAGTAGGAGATCTTATAGTCGAACAAATTATCCAAAAGAATTCTAAATTTATAATACGGCAATTAATTCAATCCAAAATCTTTTAATTATGTCAATTCATTCTAACCATTTTGGTCAAAAATTGCTGACGTGAAAATTAGTTATCCTACATGATACAAGCAACAATAATGTAGATAATTTTAACAATGTTTCTGAATTTTTTCCTTTTTTTTTTCCTTTCCATTAAACGAGGGTCGTAATCCTTGTCCAAACAAGTCATCACCAAATTTAGCGAAGGTGACTTTTGCCCTAGAGAGGACGACGAACACAAAAGGGTGGCCCCCACTAGCCACAAGCTAAAAAATAATAATAAAATAATAGTAAAAAAGTTAAAAAATATAAATTGTCCACGTCGACTTTGGTAGCACCACATGTTGATCAACCCGCATTAGTAATTTTTAATTAAAATTAAATAGAAAGACTATATTAGTTACTGTCAAAGTGAAATTTAAGATGTGCATAGTCCCATTTCCACCTAACTGAAACAACACAATTATGCAAGCCTTTTCTGCCGCTGACCTAAAAATAGCGACTCATTTATGGTGCCTTCCTCTGCTAATTATGCGATCAGGGAAACGTGGTCTAATCTCGCCAACCTAGCACGCCACGCAATTGGCTGGGAGTGTACCCCTGCTAATAAATTGACAGCCCATGATGGAACGTAATGTCTAATTCAATCTACAAAAATAAATAAATAAAAATAAAAAAAAGGAAAAAAATTATATAAATGAAATTTCGCAAATCTCAAAATTTGGTGGGAGGAGAGTCAAGTCAAGATGGATCTTTATTATCCTGGTGTGCTCCTCTTGCTCGAATAAGTCAGCATGGTACTGCGCTCCCGGTTCTTGAATAAATCATGCAGAAAGCTTGACCGTTCCTCGTGCGGTGGGCAGTTGGAAAAATTCGAGTTATAAATGGGTCTGTCTATATCACAGACCAATTTTTCTTTCATTTTTAGATTTACTTAATATAAATTCATTTTTTACTTTTAGTGCGTTGATTACACTAGGACACTCGGGAACACAGTCCATTTATAAATAATTCTTGTTAAGATCGCTAAATACAGTAAGAACCATTGAAAAATGCATTTTGAAAATCCAAAAAGAACGTTATTCAAAATAGTGATGCGATGCAAGTACAAATGTTCGTACCTTTTTTAGTTATTTATTTATGAAAGTTATTACCTGTCGCCCATCTTTTTTGTTTAATCCAATTAAGAACAATCATTTCGACAAAAAAAAAAAAGAACAATCGTGATAACCCATGCATGTGGGAAAGTACACCAACTCCGATGAAGAAAATGGAGATTAGGCGTGCATAGTGCACATCCATGCACAAGTATTTACGTTGACAAGGATAATAGAGATATTTAAGAAAAAGGAAAAAAAAAAAAATTATTATATACACACACATAAATTTGATAATGTCGATGATGATATAACATGAAAATGAATATAATTTTCACTATGATTAGCACATATAAGAGATTTTGAAGTATTTCTTTCAAATTATAAATCCATCCAAAATCGATAAACACTAGAGATGTTACCTTAATTAATATGTCCTATTTTTTTCTAGATGTCAACAGTGTGTAATTTCAATGCGTTTCTTATAATTATAGTTTGGCTCAGGCATACGATAGTGTTTGAGAATTGTAACCATCGGCTGATTTAACAATTAATTTAAATGGGTGCTAATTTTCTTTTGCTTATGTTAGTTTGGCTGGTCTACTCTGGCTTTCTTTGATTGAACCGCATACTATTAGTAATTTGGTCCGACATGCGACGCAGTTTTGATAGCACCGGTCCACGGGTAGTTCCAAAAGCATGCACATAAGTCTCGTCGTGAACATAATTTTCAGAAAACACATAGAACACTATCTTGAAAACATAATCAAATATCGCATTGAGGTATCCGACAAACAAAAACCCTATTCGGATCAGCATTATTGTAAGAATCTGAGGCGTAAAAAGAAACATATGTCCTTTCATTCACCACTTTCAATTCGAAAAGGCTCTACAACCTTCCTCTGCTTTCGTTTTCTTCTTCGTCCGGTTCTAGGGCAACCCAAAGCTTTCGCTCTTATATCTTCTTCACCGGGGCGTACGTGTGTTAACGTATACACAGCGACAGGCTCATTTCAGGAATAAATCCTCTGTACAAGTCGACAGATGTTTCGATGTCGGACGTTGATATCTTTCTCTTTTAACTTTCGAACTTTTCGTGACGGTGCAAAATTTTCGAGCTCAAGAACACGATGTTCACATGCTTCGGGAGCTAATGAAGACATGTATTTATCTCTGTACTAAATAGAGACGATTAGTGTACATGTATAAATACAAATTCGTGTGCATTCACCGGCTTACGAGAGAATCCCGCGCTGTCTTCTTCACTGTGAAAATGACATACGGAGAGAAAGACATGGGAATCGATGGCGCCGGCAATAAGTAGCTGCTATATAATGTTCTCTTTTGTCTGATATATAATAAGATTCCGTCAGCAGAATTTGGCTAAGATAATTTACTCTAATCACCATCTTCGAAAGCGTAATATGCGAGGCTCTTGCACATTCAAGATGATGATCTCTTCAGGTAGAGATGGCGAGCGCCCTCGGTTTTGATTTCCACTATAATTATCGATTCCAGCCTTTAGGATCAACACTAGCATAGGAGGGAAAGTAGGTATGAGACTGGGGCCAGTTTTGACTTAAAAGTGGTCCAGTCGATACAAATCGCGTCACCTTTTTTTAATGGGTTAGATGAAAGTCACAATTAGTATTGGGGTTGCATCCACCTACATGTCGGTTCCTCTGTGTAGATCCAATTAAATGAAATTGGAAAGGGAACCGCAGTATATTCGGATTATTATCCGCCCCCTTTTTGCATTGGACTTTGACTTCATCAAATTGTCATCCCTTGTAAGGATGATGTATGTATGCATGTGCTTGGGTATGTGTTTGCGTATGTTGTACTGTTATAGGGATAGTCGAATTTTTGGCTCAATAACTCTCACAATATGCGCAGACTTTTTCTCCCACATGAATAAATAAACATACACCCACAAGCTAGTGAACACGACGCCAAACGTTGCTCAGACTTAGAGACTGCCGTAATTTGAATATCGAATTTGACGTATCCAACTATTGCTTTACCATTTCACCAATAACTGAGGTTGCATGTCGTCCAAATTGAGTGCTTTGAGTATCCTGACTAATTCGTCTATATTAGCGAGATAGCTCTCCGTTTGATGCGCCTAAATCCATTGTCGAAGATAACCATAAAAGAAATGGTTAATACCCTGAAAACCCCAAGCTAGTACACTTATGACAAATTTACCTCAAACTATTTTTTTTACTACAAAAAACCCTAAACTGATATACATTTGATAAATTTACCCCAAACTGATACACTTGTGACAAATTTACCCTTAGTTAGTTTTTGTTAAATTTTACCGTTAAAATATTAAGTTAAATGACACGTGACAGTTGATTGATATACCAATTTGGGATTTTACGCTACATTTGTCATAGTTTACAATTTTTGTGATTTTTTTGTGATATTAATCCAATTTAACGGAGGGTATATTTGTCACAAATTTATTAGTTTGGGATTTTTTGCGGTCGAATAAATTATTTTATGGTAAATTTGTCATAAATGTACCAATTTATGATTTTTTATGGTTAGTCGGGTAAATTTATGACAGGTGTACCAGTTTAGAGTTTTTATGGTCAAAAAAATAATTTGAGGTAAATTTGTCACAGGTGTGCCAATTTAGAATTTTTCAGGGTATTAACCCTAAAAGAAATCACAAACCGAGCAATACATACCCTAATTTCAAGAAAGAGAAGAGGGGCGGATTCGCGCTGCACCACACAGAGATTGCACAAGTCTCTGCATGTGTGTGTGTGTGCATGTTTGAATGTCGTAGTCCGAGAGTCGAAAAGCTGACTATATGGATCGTAAATGGCCGCCCGCCATGGTTGATATTCGAGAGCGCTCGCTCGTCCACTTTCCCCCGGTTGCTGGCGCAACGGGACGACTCCCTCCTCGCGTCAAACAAACCATTAACAAAAAAGCTAACGACAGCAACGCGGCCGGACGCTCAACATGCCATAAACGAGTAAAAACAATTGAAAAATGGAGACCCCGCAAAAGGTCGCACCATCAAATGTCCAAAAAATCGTGAATTTTAAATACATGAGGCTTTCAAATTGCTTTTAATTACGTTGTCATGCCACGATTTGAGTTGATTCCGTGAAATCGCCTTGCTTTCGGGCCAAGAGGCATTAAAGAAATGAATTCTCGCATTCCGTATTTTAGTGGGATTGGTAATAACCCCTTGAAGGCACCTTTAACTTGGTTGACTTAGGGAAAATTTCATTGTCGTATTCCTTACCAAACCCCTCTTTTTGACCAACCCGGCCCTCGCTTTTGAGCGTTGCTCTTGTACTGTTATTATCTTTTGACTTGGTTTAAACGATCCAATTTAACGGTCTTCTGTTCCTCTTTACTCTATATCTTCTTGCACAATCATATGTTTTGAATGAAAATTTAAGGAAAATTTGAGAAATTAAACATGACATCTGAAAACCCAAAAACAGATGGGAAAAAAATGAAGACAATTAACATTGGGAAGCGTGAAATTGACTGATAACAAGCATGGAGGTTCCATTTAATGTTGTCGCACCCAACCATCACTCACCGTCCAATAATGGTGTAGCGAGCCCTACGTTGGGAAGCCTTTATTGCCAACCGTATGTGGTGGCGTTTTTGCTTTCCCTTTCTTCTTCATGGAAATAAATTCGACACGGCACGACCACCGTTCCTAGGTACGGGATGGAGGCGGCAGATCGGTTTTTGATTATTTGTCGAATCAGATCCTGTCCTCTATTATTAACAAGAGATTTTAAACTCGTCTCGAATAATCAATCAATATTAATTGGAAATTGATTGATTCCTCACTTTTTACATGTTTGGTAAGAACATCGTCGAGTTATTGACAGGTTCCAAATAGTCGTACCCTCATAAAGACGGATTTTGAAATTCCACTTCTAAAATTCGGTTGAGTGTGAGATGGACTCAAACATAATCGGATCTTATCAAGACGGGCTAACTCATTCAAAAATTGTCCTAATCATAATCAAAATCGAATCTTTTCATCATTTTTATTTTTTATTTTTTTTTGGAACTTTTCGCATATGGTTCCAGCTCTTCCCGAACCAAAAAAATTTGGCCATGCTGGTATTACTTTGTGATTGTGGATGGAAAAAGATGTTTTGTAGATTAATTCAGCAAAGCACTTAGGCGCTGAGAATCCATCGCCCAATAATTTTTCTTCACTATATTTTTTTTTATCCTTGCCTACGAATGAGCAAGGAAATTGGGGTCATATAAAATTCCATTTCTACGTTCAAACAAATACAGCTCCTTGAGCTCTCATTTAAAAAATAAATTAAAAATAAATAAATAAATTACCGTGCCGCAGCAATTTGTGTTGGCGAAAAATACGCTAACGCCAATTAAAACAAAAAAAAAATGAAAAAAAAAATTGGAAAATACGGTGGAAATGGCAGGTTGGCGACGGCAGGCGCGTCCACGTTTACGGTGACGAAAACGAGAAAAAAGCAGAGCGAGAAAGCCTCGTCGTCGGCTATAAAAGAGCGCCAACTTCGCTTGAATGCTTCACCACACGCAAACACAGTCTGAGCTTGCACATTTCGGAAATCCCGTAAAGCAGCAGCTTGCCCCGCAAGACCGGAGCTCCATCGGCGGACGTTTCTCGATCTCTCTGCTGTCGCGTCGCGGAGGTTGGTTGGAGCTGTTGAGCCGGGATCGGTCTCTGATGGACGGTCAGTACTTGGTCAGTGGCGTCTTGGCTCTGTTCCTGGGGATCTTCCTGCTGTACAAGGGGCTCGGGAAGCAGAAGAGGAGGCTGTCCAAGAAGGGTCGCGGCGATGACTATGTGAAGAGCTCTGTGGATGGAGGTTTCGTGCCCGGCGGCGTCGATGGGAGCACCGACATCGTCATTGTCGGAGCAGGAGTCGCCGGTGCGGCTCTCGCTTACGCCCTCGGGAAGGTAGTTAACGCCATCTTCTCTCTCTCTCTCTCTCTCTCTCTCTCTCTCTGCTCTGTGCCTCCGAAGTGAAGAGCAGCCATGTCTCGTGGAATTTCGGTTGCGTTCATTGGATACTGCCGTCGGTTGCGAAGGATTGGGGAACTGTTTTCGTTTTTCGTGCGAGAGCCTGTTGATTGCTCTCTGGATTATGTTTGAAACTGCGGCGTTCGTCGCGTCTCAAGTGCCCGAGTGACCCTGAAGCTTGTTTTTCGAGTTCCCAACTTTTCATTCCTTTTCTGTCCGGTTCAGCTACCTAACGGAGCACAGCAAAACCAGTCTTGACTTTCCGTCTGGAGTTAGCCTTTTAGAATGGTCAGCGAGTTTGGGAGAGGATTGCTTGCCGTTTTCCTTTCATGGTCTTTCAGTTAATGATATTGTGACGTCTGAATGATAATAGCAGGAACGAACTTTAGCGAGAAAGGCTTTATGTTTGGCAGTTTTAATGGCGTGAAAGCATTTTCATTCGGCATTTGGGATGATCTGAAGCAATTTTTTGTGTCTACGCAGGATGGACGTCGCGTGCGCGTAATTGAGAGGGACCTGACGGAGCAAGATAGAATTGTCGGCGAGCTTCTTCAACCAGGAGGTTACCTGAAATTGATGGAATTGGACCTTGCAGGTGAGCTGGGTCTTGTGTTATGCCTTCTAAAATCGTTTTTTCACGATTCAAAACATGGCTCTTGGTCTGTTTTAAGTATGCTAAATATTCGTCATCATGCATCTGGTGCGGACTTTTATTGAATATAATTCATTTGGTGTGAGCAGATTGCGTGCAAACAATTGATGCCCAAAGAGTTGTTGGCTATGCTCTTTTCAAGGATGGGAAACACACACAGTTGTCTTATCCATTGGAGAATTTTCATTCGGATGTCGCTGGCAGAGGTTTTCACAACGGCCGTTTCGTTCAAAGCATGAGGGAAAAGGCCGCAACTCTTCCAAAGTACTTTCCTTCTCCGATCTGCTATTCGCAGCCGCCTTGTGTTTTCTGTTCGCTTCTCTGCTCTGATGTTCATCTAGCTAAAGATGGCGTGATACTTCTAAGGCGACCTCATTTTTGAACATCAACTTGATTGTGTGCTTCGATTATCCGATCATATTACGCTTGTGTCGATTAAGAGACTTCATTCTAAGGTCATCATCTTACCTTCCTTTTTTACCCCTCATCTGTCTCAGCGTGAGTCTAGAACAAGGGACAGTAACATCTCTAATTGAGGAAAAGGGAACTGTCAAGGGAGTGCAATACAAGACCAAGGCTGGGGAAGAGTTGAAAGCATATGCTCCCCTCACCATCGTATGTGATGGTTGCTTTTCAAACCTACGCCGTAACCTCTGCTTTCCGAAGGTGAATATGAAGGGTCAATCGAGCAGATTGATCTGTACTCTGAAGTTGTCGCCAACATTTTGTTCATTCCTCAAATCTTGGTCGATCGTACTCGAGTCTAAATTAATATGTTCCCTATGTCCACAGGTTGATGTCCCCTCTCATTTTGTGGGGTTGGTCGTGGAGAATTGTGATCTTCCATTCCCAAATCACGGCCATGTCATACTGGCAGACCCTTCGCCTATCTTATTTTATCCGATCAGCAGCACTGAGATCCGTTGTCTGGTCGATGTCCCTGGCCAGAAATTGCCCTCTGTAGCCAGCGGTGAAATGGCCACATATTTGAAGACAAAGGTTGCTCCCCAGGTATATGTCAAAACTGCTCAGCAATAGTGTGTTCCATAGTCGCATATTGACTAGTTAGGCACCAGAAGTTATCTCAGCTGCTCCTCCGTTTCTGTTAATCTTGTTCTCTAGTCTAGATATTCTGGGGCTCATCGCATAATTTCGTGTTTCAGGTTCCCCCTCAATTGTACAAAGCCTTCATCGCAGCAATTGACAAGGGAAACATCAAGTCGATGCCAAATAGAAGCATGCCTGCTAATCCTCAACCCACCCCTGGAGCTCTTCTGATGGGAGACGCGTTCAACATGCGCCATCCATTGACAGGAGGAGGAATGACCGTGGCTCTTTCTGATATCGTTTTGCTAAAAACCTCCTTCGCCCACTTCAGGATCTGAATGATGCATCTGCTCTATGCAAATATCTCGAGTCGTTCTATACACTGAGGAAGGTGAGAAATGTCTACCCACTTGATCCTAAAGTACAGAAGTGTAGAAATTAGTAGCGTCGCTTCTCAAACTGCATGCTAACCGGACCTCTCCTTTTCTTCACAGCCTGTGGCATCGACCATCAACACCCTGGCTGGTGCTCTGTACAAGGTCTTTTGTGCATCTCCAGACCCGGCAAGAAAGGAAATGCGCCAAGCATGCTTCGACTATCTGAGCCTTGGCGGTCTCTGCTCAACTGGGCCAGTCTCTCTGCTCTCGGGTCTAAACCCCCGTCCAATGCACTTGGTCTGCCATTTCTTTGCAGTAGCAGTATATGGTGTCGGGCGGCTATGTCTTCCATTCCCTTCGCTGAAACGCATGTGGCTTGGGGCCAGACTGGTTAAGGTGAGCATCTACTTTCGACTTTAGGATCATATTCTCAAACCCTTGAAGTGGCTTCGCATTAGATTGAAAGGCAACGGTTTCTAATCAGCACTTCCTATTTCAGGGTGCATCAGGTATCATCTTTCCCATAATAAGGGATGAAGGAGTGAGGCAGATGTTCTTCCCCGCAACTGTGCCGGCTTACCACAGAGCTCCTCCTGTTCACTGAGAGAATGCAGCAAAGCTCGATAAGCGCATGAATATGCGGTCAAGTTCGTTTCTTCTAGTCACATTCCTCTCTCGTAGTAGATGGAGAGGCCTGCTAGTTATACTACACTCGGAAGCGAATTGTGCAGTGGAACTATAGACTTCGTTACGATATGTAGATTCATTCAGAAACCAGATTTTCCCAGGAACATTGAACTTTCCTTTGTTCTCTAGCTGATCCAATCAAATGTTAATAAGTACTACTTTGCTCTTTTCTGTTCGTCGCCTATTACTTTGGAATCACCATTTCAGTCCACCTTATAGAAGAATGGAAATAAATGGTCGATAAGATTCTTCTCCTTATAGATTTTTCGTAACGGCGAAAGAGCAACAAATGGAATTTGTCCTAGTAGGTGTATCCATTAATTTGGCGAAAGAGCAACAAATGGACTTTGTCCTAGTAGGTGAATACGTTAATTTCGCTCAACCCCCAAACCGGTGCTTCAATATCACAACCACCAAAATTGGCTGTGGTCCTTTCCTGTGGAATCAATCAACACCAGACGCAACTCCGCACCTGTTTATTCAGAGAAATGCGACGCAAAAGAGCAAACCGTACACCGATTGATTTGTTCTTTCGCGTCACATTTCTTGGAATATCTGCATACAAAATATACGCACCGTCGCCACCATCCATTGGTGACGTGCGAAATTCTATTTGCAAAAGTCCTCGTCATCTTCTAGCTGACCAGAAGAGTAGAAGGTGAGATAATATTCTTGACATGTGAAATGGTTGCTGCTAGAAAGTGAAGGCTTTGTTCCATTAGAGCCTTATTCCATGAGAAATCTCACTTCAGCTAAATCACATCGTCCAGGAACTTCTGAGCTGTCCGGCTGCGCAAAATGCCAAGCTGAATATCCGATTTCTTGTACCATCTATTTTGTCATTTGAGGAGATTGCTTGCAAGTTTAACCTAACTTTGCTTTTTAAAATATTTGAACCGCCCTTTGCTTGCTTCACAACTCAACACCATCGAATTGTCAATATTCTCTTCATACATAAGATATTCATTATCTATATTCTCCTCTTAAGATACTCATATTCCTAACACATTTGTCAATATTGAATGAGCTGTCCAGCCATATATCGAGATCGGGTTCTGATTTGTTGTCTAATCAATTCCGAACCTCTACAGGGTCTTTAATAAACAAAAGATCTCATACCCGTTCTGAAAAAAGCAACCAATATCAATTAGGGTTTGCTCGATTCAGGATTTTATTTGGTAGAACCTAAGAACATCTAGTCCTCTCTTTCTTGTGTTTGGTAAGTTGTCGTCTATATTATTATTGGTGGGTTAGAAGTGGGTTTCGCATATTATTTCACCTTCCCGATCCTAACAAACCTCATGAATTATTAACAAATGAATTGTCTTTTGTTGGCACTTTCAGTTGATGGATTTCTTTCCAAAAAAAAAGTTTTGCACATGCTGGTGGTGCAACTTGGTTATGTAGATGTAAACAATGTTTGAAGCTCTCAATTCGGCAAGGGGTAAGACCCCAGAAATCTTGGGACGACAATTGTCATTCAAAATCCCAGTTTTGCGTTTAAACAAATCCAGCTATTTGGGCTCCCAAAATGTAAACCGCAGCGATTGTGTTAAGAAACACAATCAACAACGTCATCTAACAAGTAGAAGAATTGAACCTTAGATCTCCTACTTTAATAGGATATAAAATTTTATGGAATCATGTGAAGAGAAATATTGTATACATAAAAAGTATATAAATCAAATAAACAAATGATATGAGATATTTCAAGACGTGCAAACCAAATTAAAAATGGCATGTAGAATTTAATGACTGGGATGGCACATACAAGAAAAAAACTGGCCCGTCTCTAATACTGCATTTTAATATTTGAATATTTGAATACCCCCTCATACACTGGGAGACAAATAAGGTGTTGGAAAGAATACTATATAATATTTTGTTGATCCACTACTAACTATTTAAAACTTGTAACTCGGGAAATGAATAGGTGATTAAATATTTAAATATTAAGAAATGACTCGATGATGGCTCGTTGGCCTGACGAAGCGGCATCCACCACTCATTTAAAGCAAGAAACATGGTCGCTTCTTTGATGGGTTTCCACTTTCAAGATTGTAGCAATAATTAAGAGAAAAAAATCACATACTTTTATAACTATATATTATTGCAACAGCTCACAAACTTAATTAAGAAAAAAGATCTAGTAAAGCTTCTGTTCACTCGTTGAATTTATTAATTGTAATGTCTTACCTGGCTTAAAATTAGTAGAAGTCTACATATTAAAAATCGCAAACTTATTAACTTTGAACTCTTCGACACTGATCCTAGATGTTGCTCAAGGCTATTTGTTTTAGTAATAACAACACCTAATCTACATAGCTTAAAGCATCGATGAATTTAGTTCAAGCCATAGCAGTTTAACTTAACTCAGAAATCCAAATCATCATCTCATGGCTAGCGAAAATGAAATATATTTCAAATTTTAGGATATATCAAATTTGTTTTATTGGATTTTCTGCCCCCACCGTGCTAGCCAACTTTTAATTCAAAATAACTTGACTAGATAAGTTTATATTGCGTCTAAGCTCTAACAAATGCCAGAAAGGAGACTTATTGAGTGTACAACTTTTTCACTTGTTTGTTAATTTTTTCAAATCTCATTAGATTAGATAAAAATACACGTGGATTATTTAATTGACTATTATTGTAATTTTCTTTCTTGAGAAAAGAAATATTGTCCAATATCTAAGAAACTTTTTCTATCAAATTTCTATTTCAAATTTGCTCCGTGTCTATCGATCATAGAGAATAACAGAGCCATATCGGGAAAATTGCCAAAAAAGTCCTAAACCTATTGCAATTGTGCCAATTTAGTCCTAAACTTTTTTTTTTCCAATTTAGTCCTAAACATTTTGTTTTTGTTCCAGTTCAGTCCATCCGGCCATGCATAGTCGGAAAAATCTGATGTGGCATTCTAGTCAGCGCCAGTCAGCGTTGCCAACGCTGACATGGCACCGGAGAGCAAAACGTCATCGTTTTGCTTTAAAAAAAATAAAAGCCAAAGAGAAAAGGCAGAAGAGAAAAGAGCATGCAGAGAAAAGGGCATGGGGTTGGCTAGGTTCTTTCCCAAAATCAAGCAGGGTTGATTCATGGTGCCTGACATTGATTCTTGGTGGATGCCTCCGTTCAACACCTCCGTTGAAACCCTTTGGCCTATGCTCGCCCAACGCCCGCTCGACGCCTCCGTCCAACCCCTCCAGCCAATGCTCGCCCAACGCCTGCGTTCAAGCCTCCATCCAATCCTTCTGGCCAACGCTCGCTTGACGTCTCCATCCGACGTGCGCGTCAAATCGACGCCTCCATCCGACACTCGACTCACCCAACATCTTCGTCCGATGCTCGCCCGACACCTACATTTGATGCTTGCTTAGATTCGCCTGCTTGCTTGACGCTCATTGAACGCCTTGATTGTCTTCTTGAAATTGCGGTGCTTTATATTTATGTTGTCTTGATTTCACTTGAATTTTATTTTAAATTTCATTGACATGGGTTTGTCGCAAAGAATGGGTTTGTGGTTGTTGAACTGGATGGCTAGGCAAATTGCTGACATGAGTTTGTGGATGGTCTCGCGTAGAATGTCTCTGTCTCGCCTAGAATTTTTGGTATTGTTGCTACTTTTGGCTCATTTGGGAAGAATATATTGCTTTGAGTTGCTGTTTTTGGCTCATTTGGGAAGAATATATTACTTTTGAGTTGCTGCCTTTGGTTCAGATTGACAAAGTTTGTTAGGTATATGGAGTTCCTAATATACTTCTCGTTTAGATTTTCCAAAGCTCGCTTGGATCACCTAAATCTCATTACAATTGCAGCAATTTTGGCCTGCCTATGTTGTGGATTTTATATTATACTTGGAGGGATTTTGTATATATCATCCATGAGCACAGATGCCATATATGATCTAATCATGTTTTGAATTCAATCTGCATTAGCTCCTTCTAGTCCCAGATGTCATATGATCTGATCATGTTTTGAATTCCCGATATTGATGCAGTCATTCTTATAAGAAGATTGAGAGCACAATTATTCTTTTATTGTTGGTATCTGACTATGCTTTTTGTTGTGCTGATCATGTCCACGCTGACCGATGTTTTCAGTTGGTTGGCCGGCTCGACAATAGTGCTGTCTCATCAGCCGGTGCCAAGTTGGCATTCAAGTCCAATGAAGAAATAGAACTTCAAGTAAGGTCCATCCCACTAGACGAAGTAATACCAAAGTCAGAACCGGTTCTTCTCGTCAAAATAGTTGTTCAAGGCTGGGAGCATCATGTTCTGAAGGGGGCCGTGAAGTTACTGTCGAGAGAGGTAGGCAAGGCACCATATTTGATTTATGAGGAGGATGAACGGTTGTTGCAGGCAAGTAACAACGGTTCTAAAGAGATTCAAGAATTTCGTCACTCTGTTGGGTATTGTCATTACACCCAGCATGGTATAGACGCAAACTGCACCAAGAACAGCTAATAGTGGATTAATTTACCTTAGCCTTGTGGATGTAAGATCACCTAGTCAAGCATGAAAAGGGACAATTCTTTAGCAGATTCCTTTGTGAGAGTTTTGCCCTTAGACAGAACTTCCACTCAGTTCTAGATGGAGAATTAGATTTGGAATTATAATGAGACACACTGTTCATTGAAGGAGCCAGTTATTGAGCAAGTGAGGAAGCACAGATACATTATGGTTTTCTCTTGAAGTATAATTAGGGTTGTATCTATCGCCATTAGATCTGCCACACTCAATTTGTTATTATGTTTATTTATTGCAATTCATGCTTTGTATTTGTAGCAAATGACCTTGTGATTTGTGAGTGAATGCAAAATAAGTTGTTGACCAGAGCTTACAGAGGCATATTCAATACCTTTTCACTTGTAGTCTTGTTTTTCCTGTTCTTTTTTTTTTTCATAAAAACTTTCGGAAATAAATTCGTATGTGCTCCCGTATTCAAAATTATTCTATCAAACTTTACACGCACCTAGTTCAAAACCTCATTGTTTTATTGGGAAAATAAAATTTGGCACCTCATTTTTTTTCTTGTCCAATAACCCTTTTGAAATACACTTGGCCAACTTTTTTTCTTTAAAGCTGAAATAAATTCGTATGTGCTCCGTACTCAAAATTATTCCATCAAACTTTGCACGCACCTAGTTTAAAACCTCATTATCTTATTGAGAAAATAAATTTTTGTGTCCAAACCCGACACCTCATTTTTTTTTTATTTCTTGCCCAACAACCCTTTTTGAAATAAACTTAGCCAATTTTTTTTTCTTTAAAGCTTTCGGAAATAAATTTGTACGTGCTCCCGTACTCAAAATTATTCCATCGAACTTTGCACGCACCTAATTTAAAACCTCATTGTCTTATTGGGAAAATAAAATTTTAGCATCCAAACCCGACACCTCATTTTTTTTCTTGCCCAACAACCCTTTTTGAAATAAACTTGGCCAATTGTTCTTTTTTTTTTTTTTCTTTAAAGCTTTCGGAAATAAATTTGTACGTGCTCCCGTACTCAAAATTATTCCATCAAACTTTGCACGCACCTAGTTTAAAACCTCATTGTCTTATTGGGAAAATAAAATTTGGCATTCAAACCCGACACCTCTTTTTTTTTTCTTGCCCAACAACCCATTTTGAAATAAACTTGGCCAACTTTTTTTTTAAAAAAAAAATTTCAGAAATAAATTCGTATGTGTTCCCGTACTCAAAATTATTCCATCAAACTTTGCACGCACCTAGTTTAAAATCTCATTGTTTTATTGAGCAAATAAAATTTGGCATCCAAACCCTGCTTGATTTTGGGAAAGAACCCAGCCAGCCCCACGCCCTTTTCTCTTCTGCCTTTTCTCTTTGGCTTTTATTTTTTTAAAGCAAAACGACGACGTTTTGCTCTTCGGTGCCATGTCAGCGTCGGCCAAGCAACGCCGACCTGGCGCCGACTAGAATGCCACATCAGATTTTTCCGACTATGCATTACGGATGGGACTGAACTAACAAAAACAAAAGCTAGGACTAAATTGGCCCAAAAAAAAAGTTTTGGCGACTAAATGACACAATCGTAATAGGTTTAGATTTTTTTGGTAATTTTCCCATTATCTTAGATAAAATAAAAATAAGAAAATTACGGAGGAAAATAGCAACGGTGGGGCCCAAAATAAAAAGGCCGGATGGAGAATTCTGGCCCATAGGTTCGGGCCCGGTGTGTTAATCATGCCCGATTTTAGTCGGACCATCCAATCTAAAGGTCCGAACCGAAACCCGAACTGATTTGTGATGGTTTGGTTCGAATTCGGATCATAAACCGGAAACAACCCGAACCCGAATTTGTCAAACGGGTCTATTATGCAAGATCCCTCCTTTCTGCGCCGTTCGCTCGCTGCAGAGACTTCCTCCTCTATGCGCCGCTCCATCGTGCGGCGGCGGCGGCGGAGGGAGTTTGGGAGGCGATCGACGGCATTGATCCGCCACCGAGCCCTCTCTGAGCGAGCCCCAGAGCTCGACGCGCAAGCACGGTGCGCAAAAAAAAGGTATCGGATCATCAGCGCGAGCTTGTCGGTCCGTTTTGGGCGATAAAAATCTCGTCTTGTATACCGCCCCTCGTGAAATTATTGGTCCTCTTTGTCTAGAAAGGTGATTCTGGTGCGATGTTTGTGGAGTTTGACAACCAAGATCCGATCTTGGTCATGAAGGAAGATACGGCGTGATAGGAACTCTCTCTTATGCTTGGAGACAAAAGTTTTTTCTGGATAATCCGATAACCCGATCGGACCCTGCTTGATTCGGATCAGGATTCGGGCCGGGTCGCACAAGACGTATGCCTTTGATATCCGGATCGGTTCCACGTGGCCGAACCGGGTCGACGCCCATAAGCTGCGGCCTTCTTGCGAAGCTACGAACGACGTCCGCATTCGTCGCATAAAGGCTCCACTTTTTTTTGGTCGGTTCATAAAGGCTCCACTTTGGTCGCCCCCCTTCGTTCTTCGACGGATCATCTTCAAGCTCTCGCACGGCGGCATATATTCGCCGCGATTACTGTTGAGAATTTGCGGTTAGGGTTTTCTGCGCAAGGGAAAAATTCTCGATCCTCCGATTTATCGGCTTGGCGATTAACCCCTTGATCGATTGATCGAAATTCGGTAAGTTTCGATTAATTTCTCCCTGTTGGATTAGATTCCTTCACCGTTCAATCATGGGTAATCGCAAGCACTGTAAGATAGGTCGAAATTTTGTAGCTTTCTTCGCTTTCATTCGTGTCGGTAAGTTCGATGCTTTCTTAGTCTATCTGGAAATTGTTTTGTGTTTTGTGTTTCCGTGGAGATGATCAGGGTTCGTCGAATTCGAAAAGCGAATTCTTTTGGAAGCTGGGAAGTTTGTGGATGAGAAAAAGATCTCAACTTTTGATGTGCAGTCTGATTATGTCATGTTGAAAGTGCTGAATTTTCTAACGGAAAAGGGTGAACCTGACTTGAGAAACTTGAGTGAGATATTCGTCAGTTAGGGGAAGTGAGGGCAATGAAGCAATTTTGTGACGCCCGAGATCGCATCCTGAAAAGACTATGTCGTTTTGTGATGGAAATTTTGCTTAGGAAGATTAACTCTTTTTAATTGTATGAGAATGAGATACACCATAAGTGTTGCTCATATGCTTATTCTACTGTTTCTTTAGGATCCAATGGATTTGGAAACGGAAAACAGAATTGCTGCAATCCTTATGAAAGAAGCGGCGGAGTTACGTAGACAAGCTGAGAAAGAAGGCGCACTTGCCTATCTTTGCAAGCCCTCTGTTAGGGCTCGGCCCAATTCGAGGTTTCTCACCGCAACTGTTCTTGGGGTGCAGCAAGGTTAGGCCTATCTTTTGTATTTAGACTTGCACATTTTTTCAAGGTATGTGATTGCATCGCTAAAGAAACTTCAAAGTGGACACTTCTGGAGCACGTGTATTGTTTTTATCATTGTGGTTGGTGGACCAAGAACGACACTCTTGAAGAATTTTTCATTTGTTTGATTGAGGCGCTCTATACTTGCATGTCATTGCATAGTCGCATGCTCTCAGCCATCTATGTTTTTCAATATTAGGGTCTCGTCTTCTGTAAGAATGTTGCATCTCTCACCATATCCAGCAAGTGATCTGTGGAACTTTGTCAGGCATGGCTGATGGTGCCATCTTGATGTGATTTCTTGTGTGGTTCCATTCCTACTTGTTGACTTAAATCTGATTGTTCCTTTGCCCTGATGCATCACATCATCTTTGCTTATGAATTTTCTGTTGTCTCTCATTTGTAACAGTTAGCTTCAATTTAAAATTCTTTAAAGTCTGCTTCAGTATATCAGTTAGCTCCAATTTAGAATTCTTTAAAGTCTGCTTCAGTATATAACTTTTTGCTAGCTGTCTCCATGTTCAGCCAATAAAGCTGTGGAAGTGAACGAAATGTGGCGTCTGCGTCAGAAGGAGGTGGAGCTTGATAATCGGATCAAAGGAAGATCAAGAGAGGAGAGCAGCAGTAGGAGGCACCATAAGGATGCCAGTTCTTCGAGGAGCAGCAGCAGCAATAGGCATGATATAGATGATCACAGTGTTGAATCTTCATGTTCTCAAAGTAGAAGTGCACATGAAAGTCGCCATAAAAGAGGGGATGAAGGTTTGGGGGATGAAGAGATTGAAGAGTTTCTACTCTCAAGGTTGCAGCTTCTTCTTCTTTTTTCTCTCTCTCTCCCCCCTCTCTGAGAATACATGCGTGTCTTGATTTTGTTGAGAAGTGTATGCTTGTTTGGTTTGGAGAGTAGAAGAAGCAGGCATTGATTTCTAAATTAATTACAATTGTGGATGCAGAGTCAAGCGCGGCAGAGGTGCCATAGGGTCAAGGATGGATGAAACAGGTCCCTACCTTCCATCATGCCCAGGTTCCGAGGAGTTGTCTCCAAGTCCTGAGCGTAGGGAAGCACGTGTAAAGTATGGGCCAGAAAAACCATATTCACTAAAGGCTTCTGGATCACCCAAAAAGGATGGTCATAGAGACAGGCATAAGAAGGCAAAGAAGGTCCACTCTTGCTCAAGCAAAAAACACTCCAATAAGCACAGGTCTGAAGGGAAGTCTAGGAAAAAGAAGAAAGAGAAGAAGAAACATAGAAAGTAGTTTGGAGCTGTAGTAGTTCATGTGATTACTTCTTTGGCACTAGCCAATTCTTGGGATTTCAGGTACTATTTTTGGTATGGGATGTGGATTAAATCACAGCAATGAGAGTATCTATCGGAACACTTTGCAACAGTGTGCACCGAGATGGTGTGGAGGGTGCTTGTTTGCTGTCCTTCAAGTTCTTTTCAGATGTTCTCTTTTGATCTGATTTCGACCTCGAAATCTTGGTTGAGCTGGGTGACGTATTCTGTACATGTTGGCTAGTTTTTATGAGTCGTCCAAAAGTGTTAAATATTCACTAAGAGTGCTGAAAAAAAGACCTTTCATTTGCTACTCTCTGCTTCACTCATAATCAAAAGAGATTTGTTCCTTTTCCGAGCATTTGTTGAGTAAGACATAAGATACTATGTTCATTACTCCTATGGTCCTCGAGCGTCACTTTCATCGATAGGGTAAAGGGAATGAGTCATGTTTGACAAGCTCACTAAAAGTGAAAGCTCATCAGAAAGCTAATCAAGCCATCAGGAGATTTTTGCTGAAATGCACTTCCCCCTCCTGGTTGATCTCTTTCGAGCTTTCATTATTGGTTCCTTTCCTTTCCAAATTCGCCGATTCCAACGGTTCCGATCTGACCGAGGCTCCAAGAGAGTATTTGGAGCGCGCCCAACTTGGTCATGGAGGCTGGGGTCCGTCCAGAGATGTGGTTGAAGCAAGAGTGGCAATCGAAGCCGACCAAGTGACATAACTCGGGATCTGCTCGGAGACGGAATTGAAGCTCAATTCCATCTCAAATTGAGCCGGAACCGTTTTGTGGATTTGGCGAGAATTGGGGGTATCATCCTTCGTGAGCTGCCGCCATTGAAGCTCGGGCTAGAGTTACGGTTCGAGTCCTTCTCTTTCAGTGAACGGACTCGATTGAGCCGGGCTACAGATCGGAGGTGGTGCAGGCTTGAATGGTGGCACAGAGAAAAGAAACACTAAAAACCAAAGGAAAAAATTAGTGAAGTAAATATATTGGACGAAAATGCATGTCATGGTGTGGAAAGTGGCATATGAGATCTACACGCTTGTGTCACGGCCAAGAGATTCCGGTGCCAAGGGGCCGTGACAATGCCGCGGTGGACTTCCTGTGCTCACTTGGCTTCCCCACAAGTCTCCTTCCAAAATTTTCCGAGGGGCGGGCGTAACTGTCAATACACCAAGTTCTAGAAGTTTCTAGCTCTATTTATGTCGGTAATTAGTAGTTGGCATTAATGTCGGTAGTTGAGGCAATGCGATCCCGGGTCAATCTAAATCAACAGATGTAATCAAAGGGCTTCTAGTATAAGAAGGGGTGCCCTCCCCCTCATTTGTATACATCCAACATTTTAGTAATACAAAACTCGTTTATTTCCGGAGCTCCTCTCTCTCTAGAAGTTTTCTCTCTCTTCGATCCGTGTGTGCGAGCGAGTTGTGCAATTGATTGAGCAAGGCTTGGCTTGGGTGATCAAAAGTGCTGAGTCGTCGCGCGGTCACGATCCCAATCGATCGGCCCATGACAAGTGGTATCAAGCAAAGGAGAGATCCGTTTTGAGAGATCGAGGAGCGCCAGCTGTTCGAAAGAATGTCGAGCCAAGAAGCTGCTATGGATGGAGAGGCCGTGTAAGTCAAGGAGACCCACGGCCGACCAAAGAAAAGAGATGCCTCGATGGATGCCATAGCTGCGTTCGATGAGAAGATTGGGAAGGTCCGGAAGATCGGGAAGGTCCGGAGTGCCGTGCTCGAGCTAGGTCTTGACGATGTGCAAAACCGGATCATGGAAGTTGAGACCTTGCTTCGTGAAGACTTCATGACCGGCCTCATCAAAGTTACAGCCTCGTTGCACAACAAGGACGAAGCCCTTGAAGAGCGTCCAAGTGATCGAAGAAAAAAGTCCACATAGGGACGAGGTCGAAGCCATGAAGGCAGAGATCCAAGAGCTCAAGACGGAGCTCACCCTATGCAAGCTAAGCATTGCCAATGGAGCAATGCCAACACAAGCGGTGCCCAAGCTCGATGTGCCAAGAGTTCAAAGGCAAGCGATCCGCCAAAGAGGTGGACAACTTCGTCTGGAGCATGAAGCAATACTTTGGCGCCGTCAACATCCAAGACGAGTCGATCAAGGTACGAACCGCTTCGATGTTCTTTTCTGATACCGCGATGCTTTGGTGGCGAAATAGGTGCGATGAGACTAGGCACAATGCCAATCCCATGGAGACATGGGATGACTTCGTAAGGGAGTTTCAGGACTATTTCTTCCCCGAGTTTGCTCAACAAGAAGCCCATAGAAAACTCCATCATTTCGAGCAAAGAGGTGCGATCTGAGAGTACGTGAAGGAGTTCACGGAGTTCAAACTCCAAATCCGCAACCTAAGTGAGGAGGAGGCGCTCAGAGCGATCATGGATGGATTGAAGCCATGGGCACTACTCGAGCTCAAACAAAGGGATGTGCAAAGTCTCACAAGAGCACTAAGCGTGGCCGAGTCGCTCGTCAACATCACCAAAGCCGAACCAAGGAATAGAGCAAGGGATTAGAGGTCGGATCGATCCAAGGACGAAGGAAGGAACACTCCCGAGGCGCGCATGATCAAAGCGGCTAAGTCAAGACATGGGGTGAAGGCACTTCCAAGCTGTCCTTCCAAAAGGGTCGACCAACGGACTCTACGACGAGTAAGTTCGATCAACCCCCGCCTTCTCTTTGCTTTATTTGCAAAGGTCCACATTTGACCCAAAAGTACCCAAAGAAGGGCATGGGTGAAGGCACTTCCAAGCCGTCCTTCTAAAAGGGTCGACTGTACGACGAGTAAGTTCAATCAACCCCTACCTTCTCATTACTTTATTTGCAAAGGTCCATATTGGACCCAAAAGTGCCCAAAGAAGGGCAAGAGCAATGCCCTCCTTGCCAGAAGTGGATGAGGAGTCCAAAGAAGAAAAGCGGCAAATGCGGCTTGGAGCTATGAAGCGAGTCAACTCCGTCCAAGCCCGATCGCCGTCCAAAGAAAGGAAGCTACACCCGACACGGACATGTTCTTCGTGGAGGTCGAAGTGTGTGGCCGAACGCTTTTACACTTTGGTCGACACAGGTGGATCGAACACCGTGGAGTCGACTGGGAAAACATTCAAACCCATCAACTCGAAAGGCCTCCATGGTGTAGGATCGACTTCGGATGTTGATGTCAAAATCGGTGGATGGAAGGGCAAGATGGCATTCGAGGTAATCCTTCTTGATGGTTATGATCTCATTCTTGGTATGCAATTCTTCGATAACGTGAGAGCCATGATCGATATGAGGACTAAGTGCATTATGATCTTCGACCCAAAATGCCCGTCAATGATTATCATGATCAAAGGAGTGATCGACACCAAGACCATCACCACGCATCTCGACAAGAGCTTGAAGGCCATGAAGTGCATGAATAAGCTGGCCGAGGTGAAGTCGAAGGTAGAGTTAGATCCTACTCCAACACACGACATGCTGATCCAAGTGCTCTTCCCGAGGTCAATTACTCACCGTGTGCTCCACCCAAGTCGAAGATGGAGCCGTGTACCAAGTCCGAGCTGATAATAAAATGGTGTGGACCTTCGTTCGTGAGCATCCGAGGGAAGCAAAACAAAAAGAAGAGAGCATGTGCTCGTGCGAGGAAGGTTGCCTGTCGAGCTGTGAGCGATGAGGGCATCACTCGAATGAGTGGGGGAGAACGTCACGGCCAAGAGGTTCCGGTGCCAAAGGGCCGTGACAATGCCGCGGTGGACCTCTTGTGCTCGCTTGGCTTCCCCACAAGTCTCCTTCCAGAATTTTCCGAGGGGGCGGGCGTAACCGTCAATATGCCAAGTTCTAGAAGTTTCTAGCTCTATTTATGTCGGTAGCTAGTAGTTGGCATTAATATTGGTAGTTGAGGCGGTGTGATTTCGTCCGCCAAGTCAAATCTAAATCAACGAATGTAATTAGAGGGCCTCTAGTATAAGAAAGGGTGCCATTTCCCTCATTTGTATCCATCCAATATTTCAATAATACAAAACTCATTTCTTCCTAAAGCTCATCTCTCTAGAAGCTTCTCTCTCTACGATCCAGATGTGCGAGCGAGTTGTGCGATTGATCGAGTAAGGCTTGGCAAGGGTGATCCAAAGTGCCCGAATCGCCACACGGTCACGATCTCAATTGATCGGCCCGTGACACTTATTTGCTGGCTAGCCAAAACTTTGGTCGGCTGGCAAACTCAAAACTCTTATTTAAAACTGAATCATCATTTAGGGCCTTTATTTATAAGAAAGTCTACTCTAGATTATCTTTTGAGAAAAATACATCACTTCAATCCTTTATTTGTTAAGACTTCTGTTAAGGGATATCTGGGTCACGGAAGTTCCTGGCCATCTTTCCTGCCGCGGGTAATCATGTTTCGATGTTTCCTCATTTCATATCCCAAAAAGGAGATGACATGTCGTGGAGAAGCCAGTCCAAAACCGCTCTGCACGTCCCTTTCTTTGAAAGGTCTCCAAGGAATCGACTTGCTTGGCAAAAAGATCCCGACAACTCCGTTTTTTTTGTCAGTAATTTTTCACAAGAAGATTTTTAATTTTTTCAATACACTATCATTCCTAAACTTTAGGTAGATACAATATCCTCTCTAAATTATTAATTTATTTAATGTGACCCATGAAATTTTATAAACGTGTTCATTTCATTAATTCAAGTTAACGAAATTTACTTATTTGATTTTCAATCCGACAAGTTTTGGATGAGATATTCAATTTAAATTAAGAGATAATAATTCACACTATCAAATACCATGATTAATCATTTTTCATATTGAATACATTAAACAAGTTGAATATCTTACGTGCAAAATCTACATGTAACTTTTTTTCCCACCGTTCAAATCTATCAAATTCCATTAAATTTAATTAATGAAAAGACTAAATCTAGAGATTAAATTGAACATGTATTGAAGATTTAGGTACAACATTGAACAAGTCAATAATTCAGAGAAAACATCGCACATTAAATTAAAGCTTAGAAATGGCAATATATATGGGGCCAGATACCATTTCTGTCATTTTTCCCTTTTGCGATATTTCATATAGCAAGAATTACCATGGAAAGCAGTAGCAGAATAAGATATGGAGAGTTCAAATTCTGGAAAAAGAAGCTTAGAGAGGAGATACCCGACATAGTTGAACTATTCCCGATGCGAGAAAACTAACAAGCAAACGATGCAAAATGTCGACAAAACAGGAACAGCTCGTAAGGCAGTCAGTTTAAGCATGGCGCAACAATGCTTTCCAATGCTTTCTTTTCCTTGCTATACAACTTCAACAAAAGCAAAACCGTAAAGTGTAAGATACACCAATTGTCTTGCACACTTCCCTACGGTTGATTTACAAACACGACAAAATAATGTTCCAAGTCCACAATCCTCTATTCCTTTGAAATGATAAGACTAAAAAATTCGTAGCTTTTCTTAGTCCTTTTGGTAGAGAGCTAAAACAGTACAAGTAATACCACATACATTGAAATGATATGAAAAAGAAGTACAAAACACTGCTAGATGCTTGGCATATTGCTATGCATGGGATCCGATGTCATGAATGTTCATCATGGTGATCTGTCTCATCAAAGATCTCCTCCTGAAGAATGTCACAAAGGAATATGTCAGAAACAAGGTAATTCATGGGGTACATTGTTTAGAATGCAAGCAACGATGAAGAATATACGAGACCTGTAGCAGTTCTTCTATGACATCTTCCATGGTTATTATGCCCACAGCTTCTTCTTCTTCCGCAAGCTTTGGAAGAGGACCTCCATCTAGTTGTAGAATATCTGCATACATGTAATTTGTCCACTTCTTGTTCCTTGAACTTCCCTTAACTGAGTTATTTGAGTTGGGGAAGCTCTTCCATTTTTGCAGAGATCTCTTGTTTTTCAATTTCTTCTCTTGCGGAGTCTTTTCACCATCAATGTCCACCTGGACATCGTTCTCAGTACCTATTTGAAGAGAAGTTGCAAATTCAATTTAAGTTGACAGAAGATTAACAATGGGAACATTCTCAAGAGGGCACTGTAAATTGGAACTTACTATCGACAGGGCTCTTGTCAGTGGACTGCTCGGTTGACTCATTATGCTGTCTCACAACAACAGCCATGTGGCTGTGACCTTTCTGAAACTCATTTAATATGTCGTATAGAGGCATCTTTTCTGGAACCCTTTGGTCATAGCATAAAAAGACAAGCTATCATTAATATGACAGCCATACTCATGAACCACTCTGCTAGTAAATTGCAAACAATCAATCCATAGAAATGAACCTTGGAATTTTCCGAATGGTAACATTTTTCACTGGTACTTCATCTTCTGGGTGAATGGTCAGCAAATTCTTCACCTAAATGACAGGCATATTACATCTCTTTAAAAGTTGCGCGTTAAATAAAATGAAAACACCACAACATTGTTCGATTGCAATATAATCCTCTAGAGTCAAGGTATTTAAAGTCTATTAAAATGCTGAATAATACTTGTCACATCATCAAGCATCTCTCAAATACAACAAAGTCGCAAATCAATTTACAATTGCATCAGATCTGAAAAGCATTAGCCAAATAAATCATTATCATTCAAGTTATTCATATATAAAGAAAGAAACGCGAAACTAAAAGTTTCCTGTAGATACCAGAATCAATCCAATTATATTGGTAGGCTGCTCATAGAAAACCGGCACTCTGCTGTGCCCTTTCTCCAAAACCAAGTTCATCAAATCCCTGCGTCATGACAAGTAAGTCCCAAGATCCAAAGCCACAGAAAGAGTCCAAAAAAATAAAAAAGGAGAATCTAATGCATTGAGAAGAGCAGCGCAACTGATCGAGCTTGGCATTGATGTCAATTGCAAATGTCTCTGCTATAGGAGTCATGGCATGACGAGCTGTCTTATCTGAAAGTTCAAGTGCTCCAGCAATAATAGTTGTTTCATCATGCGTCAATTCTCCCCCCTTTCCAGCCTGTGTGTGGAAGGTGAGGCATAGCATAGGTTACAAGCACCATCATCCAACAAATAAACAAGCTTGATTTGCTCACATCCAAATAAAAAAGTAACTCAAGAAGGAAACAGCGTAAGATATATACCTCATTTCCATGCAAGTCGACAAGGGTTTTAAGCTCAGCTCTGCGGAAGAGAGCAACATGTCCATGACCTAGTAGATAGTCTAATAACTGGAAGCAAAGAAGAAACAAAAAGGATGCTGAGCAAGTAAGCCAAGTAGATAAATAGAAAGCAACTTTCTTAAACCCTACGAGCACCACCTTGCTGATTGGATATGCAATGGGAAAGCAGATCCAAACAAGAACACGCACAGCCGGAGCCACGGCCGCACCAATTGCCAAACCATATCGAGAACAAACAGATTGCGGAATTATCTGTTTCACGAAGCAAATGGAAATGACCAGTAGTCCAACCAACAAACAAAAATCAACTTAAAACTCTTAACGCCAACAAAAATCCGAGATGCAGACTTCGTGCGTACATTATAAGTTATAGAGGGTAAGACGTCATCTAAAGCAGCAAACTAACCCCCAAAGTTGCACAACCAAAGTATTTCTCGTGACAGAAGAATTTGACATGATATTTCCACCAAAAACTGAATCTAACCCCATTGTCCACCAAACAATCTTTCCCTACCATGAAGAATGGATGTTACTCTAACCACATGAGAAGTGATTACCAACCTCTCCAAACAGAAGGATCAATGTCACTGAGATCAGGATAGCGCCATAAGCTGAAACTAAACTGTCAAGAAAAATAGGAAGGGCCTGAAGATAAAGAAGAAAATGCACATGAGATGGAAGCATCCGCAGAATCATAGTGTTTATATATGTATATACAAACTGTTGGAATTTACCTCCATTGCAGCAGCATTGCATATCAGTAATGTGCAAAGCAGAAGATGTTGATTTTTTACAACTGGCAGTATCTTGGCTATAAGAAAAGCATGAGTGGAATTAGATAAATGTATATGAAATCAACAAAGTTGTAACCCCATAACAGAATGGTAATAGACGAGGAGGAATTAACTGAAAAGTAATCACAATATAGCTAGTTGAGAAGAGTCTAACCAACTACTGATCGTCACAAACTGGATAGCAAGAATGCCAATAGTGCCACTTCCAAAAACCAAAGCTGGCCGCCCAAACTCGTTATCATCAATGCATTTCATTCTTTTCAAAGTCTTACTACCTACAAATGGTTTACATGATTCTTAAAATCCCAACCATTTTCCTTTGTACTTTCTGGTAATGCTTTCTACCATTCTCAATCAACCGCACTGGATGCAAGCATGTGGACCTCGCATATCCTGATCATCAGCCCTTCCATATCAAATTTGTCCATTGCTATATTTAGTTTCTACTTATTGTCAGTGATCGCAACAGAGCACGACCCAAGTAGGTGACCCAAATTAGCTCTCAATTAGCTGGTAATCGGGAATTACAAATTTTCATCTTTTAGCCATCCACTTGTGCCAAGGCCCACCATACATCGCAATGTTTGCGTCGGTAGCAGCCAACTGTAAGTTCATATCTATCAATAACTTAAGTGCTCTGCAGAAGCAGTAATCTCATTTTTATGTGTCAAGATATCATATCCAGAAGCATACATCAAACTTGTAGCGCAAAAGCTCTCGTGCCACTACATGCTCATTTTCACCCCTGCGAATTCTCATGAATACTAGAGGAAAGAGCCTACAATCCTTCAGCTTGGAGAGTTGAACTCTAGTACCGAAATTCCTTTCCTTTGTTTCTGAATAAAATTCTCAGGGGTTATATGGACCCATCACCATGGCCGAGAAAAAGGACCAAATCCTCCCTTAATGAGTTCCTTACATTACAGAATACTCGGTAGATGCATCAAGGGAACAAATAACTGATTTTCGAGCCGCCTTCTACTACAAAGCAAGATCCGAGCTTGAATGGGAGCAAAAGCATCAGCAGCACCCGGCATAACTGCAAGCCCACACTGCCAAACGATACCAGCACCACCATCCGGTCGCATAATTCACCAAACTACACTCATCCGCCTTAACCGAGTGACGTTACATGTTTTAACGTTACGCTCTGCTTTGGACAGGGGGAAAGAGCAGTAGAAGTCCCCCGCCCCTACCCAGAGCTTTTACATGCTTTTCTCCGATATTACGACACAAAAAAAGACATTTTGCTACAGAATCTTGTTAATCAGGCGATTCAACATAGATAGTTGCAGAATGAAAACTTCGACTTGGCATCTACGGGTGAAGCACTGTTTTGGCGTGGGCCGCTAAGTTTCGCAACCAATAATTGCATGAGAAGACCGAATTTCACAATTGGAATCCTATAAAAACTTGCTACATAGTACATTCTAAATAAAGCCCCCGAGTCACAGCCTTCGATTATACAGAAGTTCTCTCAAGAGCGTGTCCACGGGCGATCTCAAAAGGCGGACTAGGCGAGAACCACCAGTCCCATCGAGATCACGAACGTCGACCGAGAGAAGAAAAAGAAGAAAAAGAAAAACCCTAGTCAATGAATCAATGAATCAAACGCACCTGCGTGCTTGCGATCCAGAGGGTGCCGGACTTGGCGAGGACCTCGAGGTCGACGAGGCTCATGGACATGAGCCCCAGCGTGAGGCCGGACATCACCCCGGCGAACATCACCAGCAGCGCCACGATCAGTATGCGGATGAAGAAGGCGCTCTCGCAGCACATGTAATGCTCCGCCATTCGAGCGCACCTCCACGTTCGCTCTCTCTCTCTCTCCCGCTCGCTCGCTCGCTCGCTCTCTCCTCTCCGATCTCCGGCTTCCCCCCACACGAGCCCCCCCGACGCTCCTAGCCTGCGTTAGAGAAGGCACGAGAAGAAGAAGAAGAAGAAGCGAAGCTGCTGGACCGTATCCATGGCCCCCGGGAAACAAGCGCTCACCCCCAGATCGCTCAGCGTGCACGAGACAGCAACGCTCCTTCCTTCCTTCCTTCCTTCCTTTCTTCCTTGTTGTTGCGGTGATCTGGCGAGAGGGAGAAGGAGATAAGAGCGAAGAGATACAGGGGGAAGCAGGGAGCAGCAGCAGCAGCAGCAGCTGGGACAGGGCCCGATCCCCAGGGCGGTGGACGTCATCCCCTCCCCCCGCAACCTACGGTCCTCCAGAATCGAATCGAATCGATTTTTCTTTTTCTTTTTTCTTTTTTCCTTAAAATAGAAAAGGTAGGGGGGCTCCCACCGACCCCCTTTGCTTTTACGGCACCTGCGAGTGTTGATTTGATTTATTTTGTAATCACCCGCACCTCGATTCAAGTAAAACGACATTATCTTCACTTTAGAATCGTAGGTTACTTTTGGCGCCGTTGATGCATGGTTTACTAATAATAAAACAAGAAACGAGTGCGCCGGAAATCATCAAAACTTGTCGAGGAAGCTTAATTAAAGTGTAATGAAGTCGTAAAACTGTCAAATTTGTACAATTGGCTTCCTCCGTCGACTCCATTTAATTCGAAAGGCGTAAATTCACCGACGTGACGTGTCAACGATTTATTTGTGATTTTAGCTTGCAAATTTGTAAGGCTTTGGCGTTCCAAGCATTGCGGCTGATTTTGAAATTTGTCGATTAGTTTTAACCTTCAAATGAGATCATCCGGGAATTAATATTCAAGCATAGTGTAGTTTGTCCTTTCAGTGGCCATTAGTTTCAACCCTTAAATGAGATCATCCGTGAATCATGGTTTGATTTGTCCCTTAAAATTGAAAATAATGATAACTAAATAAGAAAAGAAAAAGCAAAAGCATTCCCATTTGCCCTCTGTCGCATCACATCCCACCAAAAATCTCCGACTTTAGAAAAAAGAAATTTGTCGTATTTATTGCGGAGAAAAGAACCAACTCATCGCCATCTTTAAACCATCAACTTCAAATCTCGCTTCTCTTTCCATTGCCAAAGTTTCATTTGATTTTGTATCCATCGTGGGTGACGTCATGTTGATTTAAGATGCGAATAATGCTTGTTGATGCATGCTTGTGCTTTCATTATGATATTATTTTTATTTATTTATTTATTTATTTTGGTGACCAAGGAACCCGCACGACCGGCAGCCGGAAGTAAACCACTGGGGGCGACACGTGTTAGCCACCACACACATGCCACCGGATAAGTCACTAAGAGTCTCAAGCTAACCTTCCTGCAACCAAGAGCTTCAAACACTAAACCTCCTCGATGGAAGCCTAACGCCTAGCCAACAATTGAGCCACGCGGCGGGTGATATGATATTGTTATTAATGTTATGTAAAAAAGTTTCTAATTTTCGCAATACCACTCAAATACATTAAGAGTCATTCTATCCTATGGTTCATCAATAATATTTCGTGAATAAAAACACAGTTGAGTGATATGATGAGAACTTTGAATAACTTTGATAATCCTAAGTATCACATGATGATTGTTTTATAAATAGGAATTTGTGTATTTGCCAACAACGATAAAAGAATATTTGGCTTTTATCCATCTTAAGTGCATTAATATTTATGTTGTCGACACATAATTGCGCACAACAGTCCTGATGCGATGATTATTTGCATGCTGAGGATTTTATGTTACGAAGACCTTTACCATGGCTTATAGGCTAGAAAGCGAATGAGTATAGTGAAAGATATGTTCTAACATAGGTATTTATAATAAGAAAATTGAGAGCACATAGGTTCTATGATTTTGGACTTGAGTAGGTCCTTAAAAACCTTAAGAATGAAACGGGCGAGAGATCCGTCTTGGGGTGGGAGACCTCGCGTCAGGATAGACAAGGAATTAGGGGGTCTCACCGTGAGAAAGATAGATTCCTTGTCGGGTTATCCTTGTATGCTTTGGCTATCGTTGGATAAGCAAGTATAGTAATCACTCGTGCTTAGAGCGTCATCGTGAGGAAGATAAACTCATCGTCGGGTTATCTTTGTAGGCTTTGGTTAACATTGGATAAGCAAGTATAGTAATCACCCAATGTTTAGGATGAGCGAGAGTTGTTGGTATCGCTTACGTGGGCTGACATGGCACGTGGAGACCGTGCCGTGAAATAGGGGAATAGCCATCGTCGGGCGGTGGAAAATGACCGAAACGAACCGGCAAAATAGGGATGACGAGAGAGAGAGAGAAGAAGAAGATGAGAATGAGAGGTCCAGTGGATAAAATAATGATAGTACTGTTGAAAAAATTGCACTCCAGCCCAGCGGAGTGGTTGGGATAACGTTGAAATAATGTGGAGGCATAAAGGTCGATAAAAGGACAAGATCCCGATCGTGTGCCTGATTTGATTTGCGGTGGTCTCCAATGTACGGTGGGGGTCCTTCCTTTAATTTGCTTACGTCACCTGCTGGTCAATTTTTATTGTTCACATCGCTTCCCTTCCGTTGATTAAATATTTCAATTGTCCAACTGTAATTCATTCCAAAATCGATCAACCTTCACCGTTAAGTAAAACTAATATTATATGTATAAAAATAATTAAATATTTCAATTGTCGAACTGTAATTCATTCTAAAATCGATCAACCTTCACCGTTAAGTAGAACTAATATTATATGTAGAGAAATATTATATTACTTGATGATGGAGTTATATGCTCTTTTTAGAAATAATCGTAAAAAAAATCTTAATTTTTTAATGATTTTATCAATTCAGTTTTAAATCTTTTGTTTTTTTACTAATTCAATGGAAACAGTTTGTAGTTGTGTTAATTCAATTTCATCCGATCAACGTTATTATAAATAATCTTTTTATTTTTAATTAATTTTTATTTTTATTTTTATTTTTTTCCCTTCATTTTTTCTTCCTCTAACCAATTGTTGGGCCTCAACAACCTACTAGGGACAAGGGCCGGCAAGGGCTAGCTAATGGCAAGGCCCGCCCTTGCCGACCACTAGCGAGGGCGAGGTCGAGCCTCGCCAAATCTTACTCGATGAAGGTTGCCATGGCCTCGCTAGCCTCGAGCAAGGCCACCTTCGCCAACGACAAGGCCATGGCGAGGCCAGGCGAGGGTTCAACTCTTGCTAGAGCCTCATTGGCCACTATGGGGAAAAGAAGCTAAATGAGGAAGAAGAGAAAAAAGAAAATGAAAGATAAAAAAAAAAAAATGAATAAAATTATTAAAAAATTACCATGTCAACGTCGGATAGACAGCTAGCACCGGCCGACGTTCACATCAATGTTGGTGGCCAAATTTGACTAAATTGATTGAATTAACATGATTACAAAATGTTTAGAACTTTTTTTTATAATTTTCCTGCTCTTTTTATGTATATGCGATTTCCGTCCACCTACAAGTTTAAATCTTTGAGTTAGACTTTTTAAAATAAAATAAAATAAAATCCCCCCTCGAAGCATTTACTTTCAGGATAAGTAAAGTTAGAATTACAAATCTCACCACGCCTGTTTATGTGTTTAAGGTTCATTGTTTGTTTAGCATTTTGGTGGTCATGGTGTAGAAGCTGCATTCAGTAATCCAAACAATGTGTAAACTTGGCCTCCATGTCGGTGCAATGTATTCAAATGTTGGAGACTTCTCACTCCAGAATCAGAGTTCGCCCTTCTTTATTGCACTATTTAATCTCATTCCAGATTTATTCTGGAAGTTTGTGCGTGAATAAATTTCCGCGGCTGATCTTAGATGAACCACAAAGATCAATTTGGCAATTCGTCCAATCAAACACCACTGAAGAAGATGTTTGTAAGATGACTCCACGATCTATTTGAGATTAGGCCGCTTTGCTCTTCCGAATTAAATTTAGGTCAAGTTTTGAGAGTTTTACTCCCTCGAACTAAATCTAAATATAGATCTGGGAGTTCCTTACATGTATTTAATCTATATTCTTTTAATATTTTGATGTTAGGGTCTTTGCATGGCAATGGTGATGAGGACATTGAGCCTAGATACGCACCGCAACCTGTTGCAAATGGAGTAAGAGATCTTGGCATGTACTCATTACTGAATCCAGTGATCAACCTCTGATCATTTAGATTGTTCTTGAAGGATAGAATAGTACTTCTAGCTGTAAATTATGCTTTGTTATTTGCTTTGTTCTATTTTGGATTTACTAGGTTTGAAAACCTTCTACATACCTCTCAAATATAATTTTAATATATGAATGGTATCTTTCTTTTGGGGAAAAAAGAAAAGGTAAACAACAATTCAATTGACCTCCACCGCCCAAACCATGGTATCCTCAAGCCTCCCCCATTTGAATTCCTGTCAAGGTTTCACACAACTTCTGACAAAACTGTATCTGCTCGTGTTTTATACTCGACCTTGCATCATGAGATTAAGTAGTAGTATTAAGAAGCCATGCCGATGTAACATGCAGACCCGAACAGGCTAATTTCGACTCATTGAGGCGTAATCCATCCGAATATGGCACGGCAGCACTCTTTCTTACGCTAGAGAAGTGAGAAATGGGACAACAGACGAAGTTGCCAGTTGAGTTCCTTCCACCGTGGTGAATACACTACTGATCGATGCGATAACCACAGCGTGGTCCCCATTTAGAAAGCTTCGTCGGCATCCTACAAATCATCAATCGTGACTAGATGTTCCTTGACCTGTTGAGTTTTTGGAAGTTAGGAAAGACAATTCTCCATATCGGCCCGGATATCCTACCATGTGGTATCATGAATTCAACAGATTCGGTTCGACTAATAATCACGGAGGGGTCAAAATCTTATCGAGATAGGGTAAGTAAGACATCGCAACATGGATGATGATGTCATTTCAAGGATTTCTCTCTCGAGTTGTTTGTGCTCCTATTCAAATGATCGCTTTGCAATGACATTGCTTATAGTCCAAGCACAAACCCCAATCTACCCCACTAGACGGTAACTTTGAGAGCTTCATCATACCAATGGGAATTATAAAGGGAAAAAAGGGACGGCTTTCCCGGTTTGCGTAATATGCAAAACATTTTGATTGCAAAACCCAATCAGTAAAAAAACATGGCGTGCACATAATCACCTGGTAAACCAAGCATGCAAGCAAGTTCAATTATGCTTTTCCTTGTGATACCAAGAAGGCTTGAAGATGCCATGGATTGGGTAGGCTTGAAGATGCCATGAGTTGGGATGTTCTCGCCCATGTTCAACCGGGCAAGGCTTGACCCTTGCCATATCCCATGAGGGCGGCCTTACGCTAGGCTAGTGAGGATCGAGCCTTGCCCAATCTCTAGCTGATCATTGAACCAATGACTAGATAGAGGAAGAGGGAAGGGAAAGGAAAAATAAATAAAGAGAGAAGATAAACAAACAAAAATATATAAATTTTAAAATAATTATATTATAAAAAATTATCTACATCAGCATCAATCCCATCAAATAGGATGGTTGATGCCCACATTAGCGTCGCGTCGATCAATCAAATTTGACCAAATGGATTAAATTGATATAAATGTAAAATGTTTAAGACTACATTAATAAAAAAAATAAAAATTTAGGATTGAATTAGCACAAGTGCAATAAGTTTGGGACTTTTTTGGTAATTTTTTTCATAAAACTAACAAAGAAGCATCCCTCGTACTTGAAGCTCTTGTAATACAAAATCCATAGATCCATATTGGCCTCTCTTAACCTCACATTATCTCTCCCATTTTTTTCTTTCTATCGCAAATGAACATGCTCGTTCTATGGAAAAGCAAGCACCCTTGCTGCAGAATGAACTAGAGCAGGATAAGTTATCTAGAATAAGTGAAAAATTCAAAAGCAGAACGAATAGAGTAAAATATAAAATATACTATGCTTTTGAAAAGGCTATGACTCTGCACAAGCGTAATGGATTTCCAACGAAAGGAATAAAGTTAACGTAAAAAATAAAAGAAAATGACTCGTATTTAACAAGTATTAACTTTTTGTGATGCCAAAGTCACAATATTTAATTATGTCGAAACATAGACACGTATTTCTCTTTGAAAATAAAATTTAATTACTTTTCTGGCAAATTACTTCGGAATGCATATTCTTTGTGCATAATTAAACACAAGAAAAATTCTTTTATGGGTTCCTCGGTTTATAAAAAGGTTTTGTTAATAAGTGTCATAAGAAATTGTTGAGCAACCAATTAAGGAGCCTTTCGATATCGACACACTGTTTGTTATCATAATAGGTATAAACCTATTTGGCATTGTGCCGATTTAGTTCTAAACCTTTTTTGGTGCCGATTTAATCCTAAACCTTTTTAAGTTGTGCCGATTCACTCCTTTCCGGCCAATTTGGCCGGATTTTGCTGATTGGGACTGACGGCCGGTGACGTGGACCATTTTTATTAATATTTTATATTTTTGAATTTTTATTTTTGAATTTTTTTTTTATTTTTTTATTTTTTATTATTTTTTTATTTTTATTCCTCCGGCCGGTCGCGGTCGGCGACCACCTCGCCGGGTGGCGGGGGCGGCCGCGCGGGGAGGTCGAGGTCGCCCTCGCCGCCACCTCGGCAATGGCCGAGGGGGTGGCCTCACGCGGGCCGCCCCCGAGGCCAGGCGGCGGCGAGGGGGAGCCGTGCCAGCTCGTCGGATATGGCGGCGGGTCGGTGAGCAGCGGTGGACGGCATCGGGCAGCATTGCGGCGGTCTCTCTCTCTTTCTTTCTCGATCTCTCTCTCTCTCTCTTAAGTCCCACCAAGATCAAACGCCCTCAGATCTCGAACCGAATCCTTGAAGACCGCGAGCTCCGGCCTGGTCCGACGAACGCAAGGCACAAAAAGGACCGAGGCCTACCGGAGTTTCGGCGCTTGAAACCGGGCGCGGCCGTAGGCCGACGGCCACGGCTCAGTGCGGTGGCCGGCGGTCTACCCCCTCCGACTCTCTCCCCCCGATCGAATCCCCTCACTCGCCGATCGGCAAGCTGGTGGGGCTTGCCCCCGTCGGCCATGGGCGAGGCTCGACCCTCGCCGGATCCGACGGGCGAGCCTCACCGCCCAGCCTCGAGGGCGGCCTCGCGGGGCGGCGCGAGGTCCGACCCTCGCCGGATCCGGCGAGGTTGAGCCTCGACGGCCATGGGCGAGGCTCGACCCTCGCCAGATCCGGCGAGGGCGAGCCTCGCCGCCCGCGCGAGGCCGCCCCGCGCCCCGGCGGCGAGGTGGCCGGTCGCCGGCCACCGGGCTGGAGGAATAAAAATAATAAAAATAATAATAAAATAAAATTCAAAAATATTAAAATATTAAAAAAATGGTCCACGTCGCCGGTGGCCGACATCCAGTCAGCAAAATCCGGCCAAATTGGCCGGAAAGGACTGAATCGGCACAACTTAAAAAGGTTTAGGACTAAATCGGCACAATGACAAAAGGTTTAGGACTTTTTGGCACTTTTCCCATTAAAATAATATGAATAACCATTTCACCTTATGTGTGATTAGCAAGAACCTGGGGTCAATTGTTAATACGTCCCTTTATAAGACATTCGAGCTACTTCGATTTTGTTTATCTCAGCAATCCTAAGAAAGAACTTCATATATATATCTAGTTCTAGTGCTTCATTTAACTTAGATGTTGGACCAGCGTCATGCAACTAGGGATGTCAAAAAAACCCGGTGTGACCCAATCCATTGACACCCCTACATGCAACAACCCAAAATATCATGAAATTTAAGAAGACATGATGCCAATGCCTAAAGCATCCACAGGTCAAAGAGGTCAACAGCAACAACAGGGTAAAACAAACTTGGAACTTCTGTCTCCAACATAAAACTGACAAACAACCAGCTCAATTGACCTCCACCATCCAACCCATGGTGTCTTCAAGTCTACCCGTTTGAATCCCGGTTAAGGTTTCGCGCAGCTTCTGACAAACTGTATCCGCTTGGGTCTTGTACTCCACCCTGCATCATGAGATTAAGTGCAAGTGTCAAGGAGCTTTGCCAATGAACAGCTGCAGATACGCATGCGCTATTTCGATTTGTTGAGGCACTATCCGTCCCCGAATCGCGTGGCACTAGACTCTTTCTTATGCTAGAGCGAAGTGGGAAATCAGGGAAAAAAGGATGTGTCGATGGATGAAGAGTTGCCAGCTGAGTACCTTCTACCCTGATGAGTTACACTTCCAATGGATGTGACAACTACGGCAGTTCCTGTACAGAAAGCTTCATCGGCATCCAGCAGTTCATCAAGCGTGACAGGACGTTCCTCGACCTGTCGAGTTTTCGGAAGAAAGGAAACATAATATCCGCATATTAGCCCAACTATTCCCTCGTATAGCACCATGAATTTGACAGACAATTTAGTTTAACTAATAATCATGATGGACTCAAAATCTTATCGAGACGCAGCAAAGCAAGACATCGCAACATGGATGATTTCGTTTCAGGGAGTTCTCTTTGTGCCCCTATTCAAATGATTGATTTGCAAGAATTTTGCTTATAGTCCACATATAACCCCCAATCTTCTCCCCTAGACTTGAGAGCTTCATCATACCAACAGGAATCATCCAAAGGGAAAAAAAAAGGACAGCTTTCCCGGTTAGTGTAAAATGCAGAACGTTTTGATTGCAAAATCCAGACAACACAGTGAAAACATAATCACCTGGTAACCAAGCGTTCGAGCAATTTCAATTGTGCTTTTCCTTGTGACACCAGGAAGGATCGTTCCATGTGTTGGCGGAGTTATTATACTATTTCCCTGCAATAACAAGCTACTGTAAGTATACTGATCCACTTGTATTGATTATCTCATTGTCAAAAGCATTGATTCCCATATATAAATTTGCAGATGTTTGTTTTTCTCCAAAATTCTTCCATGTATGACAAAACAACAGCAAAAAGCGCAGTTCCTTGTCAGTGCCACAGCAGCATCGTCTTCCTTAAAATCATACAAATCTAGGAACAGCACCTCTCCAGTTTTTCAAGTAAAACATACTAGCCAACAACAGATAAGATTCTGTTCAACTAAACATCCAATTCCTTCCAAACCTTATGAATCTTGTAGGACAAAAGAACCATACAAATAGAACTAGAATAGACCACTTGAAACTAACCTTCACTGAAAAAATGTTGCATGCAGAAGCCTCATCAATGTACTTTCCAGTTGCAGCATCCAGGAATAGAACCTCACAAAAACCTTGTGCCTTTGCTCTAGCCAGTGCGTTCAAAACCTACAAGAGTAAGCAAGTGAATTGGTAATTGGAACCACGTGTAATAATCAGAAATATGAAATCGGTATTTGGACTACATAAATGTTAAATGCCTCTAGTTAAGACACTGGTCAGAGAAATACTAACCATTAGACTTTAACATGCATGAACACATGAAAGCGTTTCCTAACAAATTGACAGTTTTGGTCCTTACTGGTGAATAGTTGGCCACAGTCTTAATACCTCCCGTTCCACCATGATAAGCTCGATGATGCTTCTCCTCAACCACCAGGTTCAGGGACTTCAGGCCCTAGTGTGATGGAAAAGTCAAACTTTGTCAGTACTATGAGTCACGTCATCGCACATCAAGCAAAACCCAGCTGCGAGTTGGCTACCACATTAGATAATCATTTCACAAGTAATCACATACTACGCGTATTAGCTCCAATGTCTAGGATTGTAGTCATGCAAATGAACTGAGGTATCCAGTTTCGAGTTAAAGAACTGAAAATCAAAGAGTCTTAAGAAGGTCGTTCAAGTGAACAACATTTTGTCATTGTTTTTTTCTTTTTTAATCTAAGTGAGACCAAATGGTGGTTTAGTGAGGGCAATCTTATACCTTATGATAGCTTCCAACCGGCAAAGCATAGACTAAGAATGTGTATTCCGGCGCTGGCCCTAATACCAGACTGCCGCCACTTCCCATGAGCAAAGGCCTTACATACAGAGATCCCTTCCCGAAAGGAGGCACCTGTTTGAATGTTCAACCAGAAAAATCAAAGGAACGCCACACCAACTGAAAAAAGTCACAATCCGAAGGCATTGCACAAATTGAAAGAAAACTCAATATAAGACCAAGGCATTCTAGTGCTTCAAAAGAACTAAATTACCCAGCGTTCATTGGCCAGGACAGTTTGCTTCACTGCATCAACAAACTGCTCAATAGAAGGTGAAGGCATGCACAATCTCTCTGCACCTGCCTTCATCCGCAAAGCATTCTGGTCAGGTCGGAATAGCAGAATCCGGCCATCTTCCTTCCTATATGCCTTCAAGCCTTCAAACAGTCCCTACGCACGACAGAATGTTATTGTTTTCGAAAGCAGTACAATTTCTTACTAAAGTATGCTTAATAAGTGCTCCGAGAAGATTCATTCATAGGATGGACGACTTATTGATGCTGCTCACCTGTCCATAATTTAGGATCCTCGAACAAGGACTAAGCTCAATATTACCATAAGGAATTAGACTTCCCTGAGGAAAGTTCTCGCCAATAGCGCATTTCATCACATACATATAGTCAGTTGTAATCACAGAAAATCCCATTTCTTCCCAGTTCACATCAGGAGACTTCCCATCATTATTGCTGTACGACCAACAAGAGAAATTAGGCAAAAGCACATGTGACAATGTAGAAAAGCCTATTCAAGTAAATGCTGTGGAAGAGCCAGAGCTAGAAAGGGTGTTCGCTGAAACAGAAGGAACTTTAAGGATTGCAGTGACTAGAGATCACTGCAAAACGCTAGTCGACCAGAGGCAAGGTGACAGGCAGTTTGCATGGATCACCTGTTGCCATCGGCTTCAGGAGTTGATTTCAGCGATGGAGCCATTGGGGCAAGAAGAAGAGATGGTTTCAGACTGCAAAACAGAGCAAAAAAGAGTGAACGCGTCTGTTATGAGAGAAAGCCGACATAGAAAGTAGCCTCTTATAACCTGGGAAACGACAGAGAATCTCGTCCACTCGCAAAGGACCTGCATGGAAACGTTTCTCGTTTCTGTTTCTAAACATTTTTTTTGTTTTTTTGTTCCTGTGAACAAAAAAATAACAGAAACGCGCTTTAGTTGCGTTTATTCTTTTTTTTGTTTTTTGTTAGGAACAAAATTGGAGTAAAAAAAAGAAACAAAAAAAAGTTGCTTCTTGTTTTAGAAACAATTGTTTCTTCTTTAGGGACCTTTCACGAGAACTGGGGCACGTGGGTGGTGGGGTCCTCACGTTTGCCTCCCAGGGGTTTCACCAAAAAAAAAAAAAAAAAAAAAAAAAAGACAATTGTTTCTCTTCTCGGCGGGGGTTCCCTGGGTCACCAAAAAAAAAAAAAAAAAAAAAAAAAAAAACAATTGTTTCTTTTTCTTCTTCTTTTCTTCTCCTTTTTTTCTTCTTTTTTCTTTGGCCGGTCGCCGGCCTCGGCCATGGCCGGCGACCAGCCGTCGAGGGCCATGGCCGCTGTCGAGGGTCGGCGACCTCGCCGGAGCGTCGCCGGCCTCCGGCGAGGCCGAGCCTCGCCCAACCACGGCGAGGCTACCGCCCCTATCGGTCGGTCGCTGGAGGCCGGTAACCAGCCGAAAGAAGAAAAATAAAAAATAAAGGAAAAAATGAAAAATAAAATAAAAATATTAAAAAATTAAAAGAAACAAAAAAAAGAATAAAATTTACCAAACGTGTTTCTATTTATTTTTATTCTCGGAACAAATTTACCAAATGCATTTTTCGGTAAAAATTGTTTAGGAACAAAAACACTTTTTTTATTTTATTTCGTTTCCTAGAACTTTAAAAAAAAAAAAAGAACGAGAACATTACCATGCAGCCCCAAAATATCTTCTCACATCAGATGTGTGGCTTCTTGTCTTTTAGGGCCTGCATGTTTTTACTCCTCGTTTTTGTTTCTAAACATTTTTTTTGTTTTTTTGTTCCTGGGAACAAAAAAGGAACAGAAACGCGTTTGGTTGCGTTTGTTCTTTTTTTGTTTTTTGAAACAAAAAGAAAAAAAAGAGCAAAAAAAAAAAGTTGTTTTCTTGTTCCATAAACAATTTTGAAGAAACGCTTCTCGTCTTCTTTCTCTTCTCTTTTCTTCTTCTTTTCTTCTTCTTTTTTTCTTTGGCCAGTCGCCCGCCTCGGCCATGGCCGGCGACCGGCCGTCGAGGGCCGGCGACGCCGTCGAGGGTCGGCGACCTCGCCGGAGCATCGCCGACCCCCGGCGAGGCCGAGCTCACTCAGCCAAGGCGAGGCTGCCGACCCCATCGGCCGGTCGCCGGAGGCGGGGGCCCGGCCGAAAAAGAAAAAAATAAAAAATAAAGGAAAAAATGAAAAATAAAATAAAAATATTAAAAAAATAAAAGAAAAAAAAAATAAAATTTATCAAAAGTGTTTTATTCATTTTTATTTATAACAAATTTACCAAACGTATTTTTTGGTCAAAAATTATTAAAACAGAAATATTTTTTTTTATTTCTATTCTCCTGGAATAAAAAGAACAAAAACATTACCATGCACCCTTTAGCGTTTTCGCTACAGAAAAAATCGCCATCATGCATGCAGGTACTTTGAATGATGCAAAAAAAACGTCATGTTAGCAGTCACTTAAGAAAATGAAAAACTGATGTGACAGTCAGCGCGATTTGCTGGTCAATGAAGTTTCTAAAGAGTCCCTGCACATTGTCGTTTTACACGAGAACCTCTTAAGACTTCGCTTTCTACTGTGGTTGGCATTGTCATTTGGGCCTGAATTCTTAACCAGTTGAAGAAGCCAATCACCACAATCAAAGGAAAAAATAAAATAAAAAATCAGAGTTAAGTTTCCCACAAACTCGATTGATTCCTGGACAATGGCCAAAAAGGGATTACAAAAATTCAAAAAAAAAAAAAAAGGGAATCAGTACTCATTTCATGCGAACAATCTCTTGGAGAGGCCAAGAGCACACGAGGGACAACATGCATCACCTCTATAACTGAGGTGATACGATCGATCTTCGTCGTTCAGAACCAGCATATGCACGTAGACCTCTCCATCCAACGAGGGATGTCGGACGAGGGCGGACTCTCGAGTTTACAAGGGAAAAGTCGTGATCCGGGTTCTGAACACGACACCCCGACACATATTCCATGTGTCCGTACGCGAAGACTGTATACAAAACCCGACGCAGGGTGTTGGGACAACGTCCAGTACGGACAGATAGGAGGGAAGAACTTGGAAAACTGGAGTCACGCGACGGTTTTCCCCGGGCAGGTGAAATTGGGAGAGGAAGATGAGATGATGCAACACGGCAAAACGAAACTTACGTTGTGATTCGAGGACGATCGTCGACATCTGCTGCGGAACGTGCGTTCGTCGCGTCCGGTGGAAAGAAGCGAATGCGAAGCGATACGACGGGAGGAATGGTGAGTGATGGTTTGGAGGGATGGCGCTCGTTCGGGGAACGAACAAGAAGACCCTGATTGCGAAATGTCCTGGAACCGTACAAGTTCTTTGGCTGCGCTTGGGAATCGGTTACCCAACACCCCTCGACTCTAGGCCGAGGCCCTGGGCTAGTACAAATATCCTTTGACAAACTTTTTAGACTTCTAGGGAGATGCCTTCGATATTCCCAAACACCTTTGTTTGTTTTTATCTATAATAAAACCGAATAAAATATGAACTCTATATATATATATTTCTTTTCTTTTTTTGTGACTTAAGAATTGTTGTTTAGCAAGGCGTGTAAACTCGGGACAACCGGGACCCACCTCCCATGACGTCGTAAGTAAGGCGTGCAATGCGCACGCCGGGACATGAACCTCCCCCCTTCCGCAATTAGAGGGGGAAAGATCCAAGCCAGCGTGCCCATAAGCAGGGTGGGTAATATGAACTATATCTTTATTCAATTGCAATGATAAAGTTGAATATATTTATGTCTCCTCATAAAATAATTTTATATGGCATATATCCCTTTACGGGTGCATTTGGTTGGACTTTTGGGGAAAGTCTTTGGAAAAATGCAAATGACTTTAAGCTCCGTTCGTTTCACTGGAAAAATCATGTTTCCGGAAAATATTTTCCTGAAGTCATTTTCCAGAAAATGACTCTATTTTCCTAAAGGTGTTGGCTAAAATCTAAAATTTCAATGGAAAATATTTTCCACCGTTCGTTAGCTCATTTAATTATTTGGTAAATTTTATCAAAAATTGAATTTTAATATTTTTAAATGACCAAAAAAATTATTTTATTTATTTATATTTTTTTAAATGATTTTTTTAATTATTTATATTTTTAAAATCGAAATTTTTATTTTTATTTTTATTTTTTCTTTTCCTTCCTCCTTCCTCCTTCCTCTACCGTCGCCTCCTTCCTCCTCCTTCTTCCTCCTCCTTCCGCCGCCGCCACCTCCTTCCCGCCTAACGATGGCCGCCGCCCGGCGGTCGACCAAGACCGGTGGCGGATCCGGCGAGCTCGAGGCTCGGCCGATCTCACCCGAGCTCGCCAGATCTGGTGACAGAGCTCGAGCTCGCCTGGATCGGCGAGCCGCGAGCTCCGCCGCTTGATCCGGCAATCCGCGAGCTCCGCCGCTTGATCCGCGACCTCATCGCATCACCACAAACAAGCATAACCGCGAGCTCCCGAGCGGCTTCGAACTGCGAGCTCATCTTAGCCGCGAGCTCCCGAGCGGCTTCGAACCGCCGGGGAAGCGGAGCACCACGGCGGCGGCGGCGGCGCCGCGGCCGGAGCAGATGGGCAAGAGCGCATCACCACAAACAAGCATAACCGCGAGCTCCCGAGCGGCTTCGAACCGCCGGGAAGCGGGCGCGCGCGGCGGCGGTGGCGGCGGCGCCGCGGCGAGCGAGATGGGCGGAGCGCATCACCACAAACAAGCATAACCGCGAGCTCCCGAGCGGCTTCGAACTGCGAGCTCATCTTAGCCGCGAGCTCCCGAGCGGATTCGAACCGGGGAAGCGGAGCGCCGCGCCGCGCAGCGGCGGCGCCGCGGACGGAGCAACGGGCGGAGCGGCCGGGAGGGTAGAGAACGAGGGATGCTTCGCCCATCATTGGCGTCGAAGGAGGAGGAGGAGATCAGAAACCCTAAGCGAGAGTGCAAAAATGAAAAGGAAAAAGGAGCGCGAGGGGAGCGTGAGAGACCAGGAAAATGTTTTCCTCTTTTCAAAAGAGGAAAACATTTTCCTCAAAGTCAAGAGAGAATTTTCCGTTGACCGGAAAATGTTTTCCTTGACCATGAATTTTCCGTCCACCGAACACCGGAAATCCAGGAAAATATTTTCGTGGAAGTTGTTTTTGAAACGAACGGAGCTTTAAGTTAAAGAGATTTTCCAAAATGCAAACTGTCTTTAGTAAATTGTAGTTTGAAAGCCCATTGTAAAGTACATTTGAGTAAAATAGTGTTTGGAAAGATTACCTTTGTAAAAGACTTTGGTGATTAATAAAAAAAAAATTATCAAAAAATAAAATAAAAGAGTTCACTGGTGAGGCAAGTGGCCTCAGGCATAAAGGTCGATAAAAGGACAAGATCCCGATCGTGTGCCTGATTTGATTTGCGGTGGTCTCCAATGTACGGTGGGGGTCCTTCCTTTAATTTGCTTACATCACCTGCTAGTCAATTTTTATTGTTCACATCGCATCCCCTCCGTTGATTAAATATTTCAATTGTCGAACTGTAATCCATTCAAAAATCGATCAACCTTCACCGTTAAGTAAAACTAATATTATATGTATAGAAATAATTAAATATTTCAATTGTCGAACTGTAATTCATTCCAAAATCGATCAACCTTCACCGTTAAGTAAAACTAATATTATATGTATAGAAATATTATATTACTTGATGATGAAGTTATATGCTTTTTTTAGAAATAATCATAAAAAAATCTTAATTTTTTTGTGATTTTATCAATTTAGTTCTAAATCTTGTCTTTTTTCTAATTCAATGGAAATAGTTTGTAATTGTGTTAATTCAATTTCATCCGATCAACGTTGACATGAATAATCTTTTTATTTTTTAATTAATTTTTTTCCTTTTTTTTCCCTCCCTTTTTCTTCCGCTAACCAATTGTTGGGCCTCAACAACCTACTAGGGACGAGGGCTGGCAAGGGCTGGCTAATGGCAAGGCCGGCCCTCGCCAACCACTAGTGAGGACAAGGTCGAGCCTCGCCAAGTCTTGCTCAATGAAGGTTGCCATGGTGTCGCGACCTATTTTTTGGGTGCACCACCTAAAATTAAGTTAATGGACTACTAAGCTTTTAAACTTAGCTCGGGCTCTCCCAAGCCCATACCAAATCGCGACTTAAGTCTAAATATTTAAACATGCAAGAGGTTATTAATTAGGAGTCGCCACTAATCGGTTTATGGTAGGTCGATTAGACACCTAAGTAAAATAAAGGGAGATTTATTTTACTCCTACGAACGAGACTAAGGGTACGGGACTTGGTTACACTAGAATTTTCTAATGCCCTTTCGGTACCATTTCTTTTTAATTTTTCAAAATGTTTTTGCAAGCATTGATTTATTTTAACCTAAATTACTATCATGCAAATGACCACACGGATGCTCAAACATTTAATAAATAAATTGCATCGCACGAAGCAAACAATTCTTTTGGGGTTTTCTTAAAAATTAGAATTCTTTTATAAAAATGCATTTTTTTAAACTAAATGACTTAATCCTATTAATATGCAAATTCTAATTAAATGGGTCTATTATGCAAATTAATTAATAGGCATCTCATGACCTAACTTCACTAATGAACAAATTCTGATTAAATGATCCTATTATGCAAACTAGTTAACATGCACCTAGTATTTTTGTATTTTTTTTTTTTGTATTGAAATTCAGAATTTATAAAGATCCTAATTAATCTATCTAAGAAGGGATAATTTTCTAATTTATTCTAGGGATTAATTTGATTTAAACCCTATCCTGTCTTAGAAAAACTATTTTCATTTTTTTATTTTAAAAAAAGGATGAGAATATGAAAATGTGCTAATTATGTCTAAGACTTCTAAAAAGGCTATTTAAGTCTAATCCTAACTTATTTCTTTTAAAATATCTAAAAAATGCAGTCCTAAAAATATTATCTAAAAATGCAATCCTAGCAATATAATCCTAAAAATTTGATTAATTAAACCTACGTGTTTATTATATTAAACCTTAATGTCCTATATGCTTATGCAAATTTTTTTGAATATTTTGATTTTTTTGATTTTTTAGTTTCTTTTTAGTTTTTTTTTTAAAGCTGAATAATTGTTAAACAAGAGTTAAATCTAAACAATTAATATAATCACTAAATAAAGGATCAAAATAATTGAAAAAATAACTGTCGTCTCATAGGTTAAATTAACAATTATTCTAACCCTAATCATCACAACAATTCGAAATAATTAAAAAATCTGGTCCAAGTCTTATGGACCAAATTAATTAATTATTATGATTTAATAACTAAGATTGTATTAAAAAGCCCAAAAATTAAAAATAATTAGAAAAATGATCCGATGTCTCGGATCAAATTAATAATTATATTAATTTCGGACAAAATCCTTACGGATAATGCATACTAAATTCACAAATATTAACATTTGATATTACAATTCAAATAATCAAACTAAAAGAATGCTATCAAATAAAATAAACAGAAAAATAACATAAAAATAAAGACAGTAAAATAAACTAAACTATAAAAGTAAAACAAAATAAAATACAAAAGAACAAAAACTACCTAAGGGTGGGGGTAAACCGACGGTGGACGGCGCTAGCGGTCGTCGGGGCTCCGGCGAGGAGCGGCTGCAAGTGGACGGCGGCGGGCTCGAGCTCGGGGCAGCGGAGATCGGTGGAGCAAGGGCACGGCGCGGCGTCTGGCGGGGCAGCAGACCGGCGAGGGGCTGAGCAGCAGCGTTGGGCAGCAGATCCGCTGGACGTCGGGGCAGAGGAGGGTCGCGGCGGTGTGGCTGGATCTCGGGCGGAAGGCGCGACGAAGGGCTTCGTGGATTGCAAGACCGACAGCGGAGGCGGCGTCGAGGCGATCAGCAGCTCTGTGATGCGCGGGATTGGGTCGCGGCTGCTACGGATCGTAACTCTGGCAGTTGATCGGCGGGTTGCAGGGAGCGTCGGTGAGGAAGGCGCGACGTCGGGTCGTCGCAGCAGGTCGCTGTGGTGCCTGGCGGACGGATGCGGGCGGCGCAGGAGAAGCGGCGACCGGAGAAAGGCAGCGGAAGGCGTGGCGGACGGAGGCGCGACAGAGGTTCGGCGAGGGGGGCTCGCGGAACGGCAGTGGCTGGCAGAGGGAGACGCCGGCGTTCGGAGGCGCGGTGCGGCTCGGCCAGCAGACGGACAGCGGACGCGCCAAGGAAGAAGAACAGTACTCTTCCCTTTTTTATTTTTATTTTCTTGTTTTGGCTTGTCACTTCCTCGCAGACTTCTTCCTTCTGCCGACTTGACTTTTCTTTTCTTCTGCAGGTTGTCAGAAGGAAAAAAAAAGCATGAAATGACTTGGACGAGAAAAAGGATTTCCTCTCACTCTTTTTTTTACCTTCGCGGATCCTCTCAACTTTTCACGAAAATTTTTTTAGCGGATTCTCTCTCAAATTTTTTTCGCCCCCTCTATTACTCACGAACTGTAGCCCTTTTATAGTGAAAACCTCTATTGATCTTTAGAAAGTCGTGTTTCGATCGATTGCGGGAATTACGAAATTTCGGCCCCGATTTGCCATCGCAAATTTAAATTTCGGTTTTTCACTCACGTTACTAAAAACGCATCCAGGTTCGTTTTGATTTTTGCAAACAAGCTCACTTTTTGATGAGTATAATTTTTTATACTTTCCTTTTGATTTATCAATCCGATCAAAATCATTGCCCTTTGTTCACCTGATTTTTAATTGTTTCTGCATTTATAAAAATCCGAATATCCATCGTAATTTCAAATTTCCATGCATAATCAATCAAATCAATTTTTCCATTTGTTTTATTTATTTATTCAAAATGTAATTTCATTTTTCCAAAATTAGGTGTCAACACATGGCCTCGCTAGTCTTGGGCAAGGCCACCTTTGCCAACGGCAAGGCCAGGCGAGGGTTCAACTCTTGACGGAGCCTCATTGGCCACTACGGGGAAAAGAAGCTAAATGAGGAAGAAGAGAAAAAAGAAAAGGAAAAGGAAAAAGAAAATGAAAGATAAAAAAAAAAATTGAATAAAATTATTAAAAATTACCATGTCAACGTTGGATAGACAGTTAGCACCGGCCGACGTTCACATCAATGTTGGTGGCCAAATTTGACTAGATTGACTGAATTAACATAATTACAAAATATTTAGAACTTTTTTTATAATCCTCCCGCTCTTTTTATGTACATGCGATTTCCGTCCACCTACAAATTTAAATCTTTGAGTTAGACTTTTTAAAATAAAATCCCCCCTTGAAGCATTTACTTTCAGGATAAGTAAACTTAGAATTACAAATCTCACCACGCCTGTTTATGTGTTTTAGTGTTTGTTTAATATTTTGGCGGTCATGGTGTAGAAGCCGCATTCAGTAATCCAAACGATGTGCAAACTTGGCCTCAATGTTGGCGCAATGGATTATAATGTTGGAGACTTCTCACTCCAGAATCAGAGTTCGCCCTTCTTTATTGCACTTTTTGTTGGAGGTTTGTTTGTCAAAACAAGCTGAGTGTTTTCTTGTCCCACATAGGAAAAGTGGGAGGTAGTGGGCTTATTTAAAAATGTGGGATTTCCTTTTTGTAGTTAAAGGAATAATTGGGTTGGACTAGACCCCACCATACCCGCATGTGGGTGCGCGAATAATTGTGCGATTTTGGCGCACTTAGCACACCTGCGGTTTAATTAACACTAATCCCTTGTTATTTATTTATTTATTTTTATTTCTTAATTTTTTAATCAATTCAAAGGTTGCCTTTTAATTTGAGAATTTTCGGAAATAAAATATAAAATGAAAATTCGAAATTCTATTTAATAAAAAAAAAAACTATTCCGAATTTTGTTTGTGTCTTTTCAAGACAACCTTTGGAAAAATTACTTATTTTGTTTTGCAATTTTTTTCCGAAGGGTTGCAATTGTTCGGATTTTGACTTCTTCCGAAGAGTCGCATTTGTTTATCCGAACAATTTTCTAAAGGACGTGTTTGTTCATTCTTTGGCAATTTTCACGAAGAGTTGCAAGATTGTTTCATATATAAACTTGTCATTTTTCGGAAAGAAAATAGTGGTCATTTTTCGAGTCTTCTTTCTGAAAAAACTACAGCCAATTTTTCAATTGTTTTCTAGAGAGACCCTGGAGAAATACTAGAATTGCTATCTAGTATCCTCATCAGAGACTTTGTTGTATCCTGGAGAATTTTTTACGGTGACCATTAGCAACATTGTGGGAAAAATAAATCTTTAAAGATAGTGATTTCACGCCTCAAAGTCCAAGTTGTTTTACTCGATCCGATTTCATTGTTCAACCCATTTCAAAGCCATATTATTTCCAATAATTTTAAGGATTTATTTTGCTACAATGGAGTCGGAGACAATCAAAGTTATGAATCAAGATATGGTCAAACTGGACCGGTTCAATGGGAACAATTTTGCTCGCTTGAGGGACAAGATGATGTTCTTACTCACTGCTCTAAAGATTTCCTACATACTGGATTCTAACTTGGCGCCTATAGAAGATCCTAAGCCTACTGCCGAGGGAGGACAGCCAAGTGTGGAAGTCATCAAGTGGGTCAATAAGGAAAAGAAGAAACGTGTGAAGGATGAATTACTTTGTCGAGGACACATTCTGAATACACTCTCCGATCGTCTATACGACTTATTCATTGAAATGAAGTCGGTTAGAGAAATTTGGAATGCACTGGAATTCAAGTACAAAGCAGAGGAGTAAGGTACCAATAAATATCTAATCGCAAAGTATTTTGATTTCAAGTTTATTGATACTAAACCCTTACTGGAATAAGTCCATGAATTGCAAGTGATTATGAATAAGATTCGTGCCCTCAAGATTGATATTCCAAACGTTTTTCAAGTTGGAGCAATTATTGCGAAATTGCCTCCAAGTTGGAAAGACTATGGAAAAAGGCTGATTCACAAGTTAGAGGACTTTACCTTGAAACAAATACAGAAACATTTTCTCATTGAGGAAGAGTCACGTTTACGTGATAATTCTGTTTTGTACAATTCCAAGGTGAATGTTTTGGATAAAAAACGAAAACTCGGCCAGAACTTCAAAGTAAAAAACGGGGGGCATAAATTCAAGAGAACACAAAAGAAGCAAAAGGGTTGCTGTTTTGTTTATGGCAAACAGGGATACTACGCCAAGGATTGCATTCACCGCAAGAGCATTTCAAAGGACAAGAACATTTCGGTGGTGAAAGCAGATGCAAATATGGTTGAAGAAAATTATGTAGCCATGATTTCAAACATGTTTTCGAACATGGAAATCTCTGAAATCAATGATGTGATGGTTATGGTTTCTGAAATTAATTCTACCACTGTCCAATCCGGTTGGTGGATAGATTCTGGAGCAACAATCCATGTGTGCAAGGACAAGTACATGTTCAAGCAATTTAAAGAGATTGTTGACTCAAATGTTCAAGAGGTCCTGATGGCAAATAATGCTCTTGCAAAGGTTGCTGGAAAAGGCACGGTGGAGATAGACTTCACTTATGGAAAGAAGATAACTCTTCTTAATGTGTTATTTATACCCAAAATTAGGAAGAACCTAGTTTCTATTGATTTACTTTGTAAGAGGGGGTTTCGGGTTTTGTTTGAATCCGACAAAGTTATCCTGTCGAAAAATGGGCTGTTTGTTGGAAAGGGTTATGCCAATGATGGCATGTATCAACTGAGTATCAATAATAATATTTCTAGTTCTGCTTATATTGTTGAGTCTTCAATTTTATGGCATAGTAGGTTGGCACATATAAATATTCGTTATTTGAAGAATATGAGAAAATTAGACTTGATAAATTCTAATGACGAATTTGATAAATGTGAAATTTGTACTAAGTCAAAACCTACTAAGAAGCCATTTCCTAGTGTTAAAAGAAATTCGAATTTATTGGATTTGGTTCATAGTGATATATGTGAATTTAATGGTATGCTAACACGTGGAGGTAAAAGGTATTTTATTACCTTTGTGGATGATTGTAGTAGGTTCTTATATATTTATCTCATGAGATCGAAGGATGAAGCATTTATCATGTTTAAGAAATATAAGGCTGAAGTAGATAATCAATTAGAAAATAAAATTAAAGTTCTACGATTAGATAGAGGTGATATTTTTTAAATGAATTCTCTTCATTTTGTGAAGAACGTGGTATTATTTATCAAGCTTCAACACCATATACTCCATAACAAAATGGTTTAGCTGAAAGGAAAAATCGATCTCTTGGAAAAATGGTTAATTATATGCTTTCAAATTCAAAGCTACCAATTAATTTTTAGGGAGAAGCATTACTAACTGCATGCTATATTCATAATAGAATACCTTCCAAAAAAAAATAACATAACCCCTTATGAAATATGGAAATGTAGAAAGCCAAATTTATCATATCTTAAAGTGTAAGGGTATTTGGCATACTACCGAGCTCCAGATCCTAAGAGAACAAAGCTTGGTCCTAAAGCTATCAAAAGTGTTTTCGTTGGATATGCTGAAAATAGTAAAGCTTATAGGCTTCTTGATTTAGAGTCTAATGTCATAGTAGAATCGAGAGACGTTGAATTCTTTGAGAATGAATGTTTTACAAGTTCTGAAATTATTGAAAATAATTCAGGATCTATGGAAACTCAAAGTGATTCTCAAGAGAAAGAAACGAATAATTCTAAAGATATGATTGAACCAAGGAAAAGTACTAGAGTTAGGAAAATAAAAGACTTAAGTCCTGATTTTATTACTTATGTTTTTCTTGTTGAAGGAGATGGAAATAATAACGTGATAAAAATACTTTTTTTTCCGTTGCTCTGCCTCGTCGCTCCGCCGAGCGCTCGCTCGCCTGCCTCCTCAGCAGCTCCGCCCGGCGTCCGGCGTTCGCGCTTCTGCCTCCGCCCGACGCTGCGCCTCCGTCCCTGCCTCCGCCGTCGCTGCGCCTCCGCCCTGCCTTCGCCCGAGCGCCTCTCAGCCGTCGCCCGCGCTGCTGAGCGTCGCTTCTCTCGCTGCAACCACCAGCGGCTCCGTCGCCGGAGCTCCGAGCGTCGTTGCCTCGCTGCTCCCGCTGCCCAGTGCCCGCGCATCCGACTCCGACCTCGGCCCTTCTCCCGCGCGCCGCTCTGTTCTCCGAAGCTCTCTAAAAAGGGGGTCCGAAGCCCTGTTCCTGCTGACAGTTCGTTGAAGCCCGTTGTTGGCGACTTGGGGCGCCTGGTAGGCCTCTTCAACCCCCCCTTAAGTTTGCCCTGGTACGTGTTCTCTTTGGGCTTCAAATGGCCGAGTTTGGTTAGGGTTTGCTCGCCCTTTCTCTGCAATTCGTTGCTGTTATGGATCCCGGAACTTCTTCGGCCCAAATCGAGGGGGAAAGGGCTGTTCGTAGCCCTCCCGTTCCTGACCATGGCCCCTCCTCTCGTGGCGGTGTTGCTAATGAGAACTTGGGTGGTTCTGTTCGGCCCCCTGTTGGTTCAAAGCAGCCTTCCGTTCAAGCCCGTTCCTCTCGTGATCCAGATGGGCCGCGAGGGAGAAGCAGAGGTAGATCAGGTTCGAAGCGACCTCAGCGAGCAATCTCGAGAAGCTCGAACCTGCGCAATTGGGTGAGTGTGGCTGTGGCCAGAGTAGCCACCAAAGGCTACGACTTGGAGTTCATTCCTCCAGTCGATGATGGGCCATCTGTGGAAATGACCGATGATGATTTGCGAGGCTGACCCGAAACTTCAGGATTGTCTCGTTGGATATTATCTGGGCAGAAGAATTCCTTTTAAAGTTACAGAAGCAGCTTTCAAAAAAGCGTGGGGGCCTAATTTGGTCGAACTAATGGCCGATGGGAAGGGGTTTTTCTATTTCCATATTCCGGATTGGGAGTTCCGGAGAAAAATGTTGGAAGGAGGCCTTATTACCATTTCAAAAGTGCCTCTTGTGCTGCAACAATGGAGACCGGCATTGGATTTGAGGAAGGACTCCCACCTTACGGTTCCTGTGTGGGTAAGGCTTAAAAACTTACCTCCCGTGTTCTGGTCTTCTCAGGCTATCAGTAAGATTGCAAGTAAGGTTGGTAAACCGCTTTATGTAGACAGAAGTACTTATCAAATGAAAGCTCTAGCTTATGCTAGAGTATGTGTAGAGATTACAGCAAAGCAGCCTTCATGTGAGTCCATTGAATTGGTTCACCAAGGCAATTCGTGTTTCGTAGAAGTAGAATATGAATGGAGACCCACGGCTTGTGTAGGTTGTGGTGTCTTTGGCCACAAATGCAAAGGTCTGGTGTTGCTCAGCTCTCTACTGCAAATGCTCAACGTTCTTTGATCGCTAGACCCCATGCTCCTCAAGATGGGACTTCATCTCCTAACCCTTCTTCTCGGCCTGCAGTTCAAGCAAGCTCGCATCCTCAGTTCGCTCAGTCTTCGGACAGAACACATGATAACCCCTTGTTTATTAAGAAGCCTGATGCTGGACCTACTCCAACTGAGGAGACCCTCCCTGAAATGCATAAGGTATCAAATCCTACTGCTGATAAATCTCCGAGCTCTCTCAATTCTACTGCTATGGCCTCAGGATGCGAAGGAGCTCAGGAGTTGCCTTTGCCTACTGTCTCTACTGCAATCCCTCATGCTACTGCTGACCCGGGTTGGAAGCAAGTAAAAAGAAATAAGAAGGTGGTCAAGAAAGGAGCTGCATCTTTTAGATTAGCCCTGCCCACTGTAGGGGGGCATTCTCTAAAGCTAAAACTAAAAGGCCCTGCATCTAAGGAAGTTGGTTCTGCTTCGTTGTCTCACAAGACTCCTCGAATCTCATTACCTTCCTCGAAGGCTGTTGAAAGCTCTTCTTTGGCAAAAGCGAAAGTCGTCTCTCCTCCTTTGATTCTACCCGATTGTTCGGACGAGATTGGTAACTCCAAAGCATTCATGCCGTTTCGGACAATGAGGACCCTTTTGTCCGGTTGGATGCCCTTCTCCGAAAGCCCCTCACAAAAATGACCCGGTTGAGACACTACAAGATAAGCTCCTGCTTATATGCCCGGATCCTCCTACTTCTGTGGCTCCTAATCCGACTGTGGGTCGGAAAAGGGCCACCAAGAAGAGGTAATCTTCTCCTTCTTCTTTTTAAATATGTATATAGGTGCTTGGAACATAAGAGGCCTCATGAACCCTGTCAGACGGGCAGAAGTTAGGAGATTTGTCTCCACCAACAATCTGTGCCTTATTGGCCTTATCGAGACTAAAATTCCTGAAGTTTCTTTTGAATCTATATCCTCCTCCTTTTTGAATGGTTGGAATTGGGTTGCAAATTATGATTTCTCCCTCGTGGAAGAATTTGGGTGGGCTGGAACCCCGAGTATGTTAGCTATGAAATGTTGTCGATCGCTGATCAAGCCTGTACATGGTCGTGACATACACCTTGACTGGTATGGTTTGTTGCGTGTCTATTGTTTATGGAGAACATTCTTTCAGTCGCCGCCGGCCTCTTTGGGAGGACTTGCTTCGTATGAATAATCTTATGCAGGATATGCCTTGGTTGGTAGCTGGAGATTTTAATGCAATTAAAGATCCTTCGGACCGGTTTGGTGGCTCCAGCTTATGGATTCCTTATTTTGATGAATTTGGAAACTGCTTAGCTCAGACTGAATTGGGTGATCTTAGGTATGTTGGCCTTCGGTTTACTTGGTCGACCTCGCTTTGGTACTTCTAGAAAAATGAGGAAAATCGATCGCGTTTTGGTTAATTCTAAATGGAATATGGAATTCTCCTTCTCTGAGGCCTCGTTCCTGAATCCGGGCATCTCGGATCACTCGCCCATGGTTGTCAGAGTCCTTAACCCGTTTTTTAAAAGAAGGCCTTTCAAATATTTTAATTTCTGGGCTAAGCATTCTGACTTCCCTTCCATTGTTCAGCAAGCTTGGGATACTCCGGTTGTTGGGGTTGCTATGTTCAAACTAGTATCCAAGCTGAAGGTGCTAAAAAGTCGGCTCAAACAACTGAATAGGGAGGAGTTCTCCAATATTTCGGTGAGGACAGCGGAAGCTAGAGAAGCTCTTCGTCTTGCTCAGCTTGATCTCCATCTTGATCCGACCAACTCTGACTTTGCTGATCTTGAGAGGGTGCACCGTAAGCTCTTTGTGAACTTGCGTAGAGATGAGGAGTCTTTTTACAAGCAGAAATCAAGAATCCGCTGGCTCAAGGAAGGTGATCGAAATACTAAATTTTTTCATAATTCCGTCAAGAGAAGGCAGCTCAGGAATAGAATCCTCTCAGTTAAGGATTCTTCGGGTGCGTTGATCAGTGACCCTTTAGCGGTTCCACAGGTTTTTGTCTCTTTCTTCGATGATCTCCTATCTCCTCAAACGGTGCTATCCAAGCCTTCATTGCAGGACGTTAAAGAATTCATTCGAAGACCTCTGTCGGTTGATCAGGTATTCTCCCTTTCTAGACCGGTCTTGGAATCTGAAATTAAAGATACGCTATTTTATCTCGCGAAAGGAAAAGCCCCGGGTCCTGACGGCTTTACCGTTGAGTTCTTTAAGACTTACTGGGGGACTGTTGGCCCGTTGGTGACGGAGGCGGTCTCTGATTTCTTCTCTTCAGGCCGTCTTTTGAGAGAGGTAAATAATACCATTCTTGCCTTGGTACCTAAAGTGCCTAATGCTTGTCTTGTGTGACCGATTTCCGACCTATCGCTTGCTGTAATACTATTTATAAGCTCATCACAAAAATCTTGGCTAATCGCCTAGCTGCTGTCTTGAGCGATTTGGTTGATTCTTCCCAGAATGCATTCGTTAAAGGGAGAAGGATTAGGGATAATATACTGATGGCGCAAGAGCTTTTTGCTGGTTTTCATTTAGAACCTTATACTCCCAAATGCGCAATAAAGGTTGATTTTCAGAAAGCCTTCGATACTGTTGATTGGGACTTTCTTCAAACTACTTTGTTGGCATTTGGCTTTCCTGAACCTCTTACTCAACTCATTATGGTTTGTGTTCGGACCCCGAAATACTCTATTTCTATCAATGGAGAACTGCATGGCTTCTTTCCGGGTGGGAGGGGGCTTCGCCAGGGTGATCCGATGTCCCCCTACCTCTTCACCCTTGTAATGGAGGTTTTCTCTGGAATATTGAATGCAAATACTGCTCGGAGGGAGTTTAAGTATTATTGGAGATGTAAACCAGTCCGTCTTTCTCATCTCTTTTTCGCTGATGATGTATTCCTCTTTAGTCAGGCTGACTGGCCTTCCATTACTCTTCTGAAAAAGGGCCTTGATATATTTTCTTCTTGGAGTGGGCTCCTTCCCAATAAAAACAAAAGCGAAATCTTTTTATCGGGTGGAGCTCCTTCGCTGCGCAACTATATTCTTATGGCATTTGGGTTTCAAGAAGGAAAGCTCCCAGTGAAATATTTAGGTGTACCGATCATCTCCTCCCAGACTTGGGAAAGCAGATTGCGTGGCCTTGATTGTTCGGATTATCGCCGGGGGCCCAGTCATGGACTCAACGCTTCCTCTCTTTTGCGGGTAGGCTGCAACTTATAAGGTCAGTCCTACATTCTATTCAAGCGTATTGGTCCAGTGTCTTTACTTTGCCGGTTTCGGTCCTAAATAGTATTGAGAAAATCTTGAGACAATTTCTATGGAAAGGCGCCACTCTTGCGCAGGCGGGGCTAAGGTTGCATGGGAAGAAGTGTGCCTTCCTAAAAATGAAGGAGGATTGGGTATTCGTAAGTTGAAAGATCAGTAACAAATCAGCGATGCTTAAATACATTTGGATTCTTTTCACGACAAAGAATCCTTATGGTGTCGTTGGATTCACTCCACTTTCTTAAAAAGGGACAACTTTTGGATCTCTTCCTCACCTTCTGTTTGCTCTTGGGCCTGGAAAAAAATCTTACTTCTAAGAGCGGAGTTTCGGCCATCTTTTCACTGGAAAATTGGAAATGGCCTTTCGACTTCCTTATGGTTTGATCGCTGGCTTTCGGAGGGCCCTCTTGATCAGCTTATTCCTCCTCCTCTTATTGAAACATCTGGTCTTCCAAAGAATGCAGTAGTCGCAGATCTTCTATCCCCTATGGGCGATTCCTTCAGGCTTTTCCTTCAAAGCTTGGGATTCTCCATTCCGGTTTCATCCTCTACTACGGATCGTTTCTTTTGGAGTCGTGATCCCTCCGGATCCTTCTCGGTGGCTTCTGCTTGGGATTGCATTAGAACAGGAAAAACCGGGTGCCTTGGGCTTCTCTTATCCGGAACTCGATATTGCTCCTAGATTCCAGTTTAATTTGTGGCTGATTACAAGGAACGGATTGCCTACCCAGGAGCTCCCTTCTCTCTCATGGAAGAATCGACTTTTGCACTTGTGCGTTATGCAATGAAGTTCCGGATTCCATCAATCACCTATTTTTTGATTGCCATGTCTCGCTTCTCTTGCTTTCTTTTGGGCGACAAGGTGTAACTTACCTTGGCGAGCGAGACCGTGGGTGGATAACCTATCTTGGGCTATTAAATTCTTATCCGGTAAAGGGTTCTTCTACTTTGTATTGCTAGATTTTCTTTTGCTGCCTTATGTTACTTGATTTGGAAAAAAAGGAATGATATTATATTCCGTGGGGAAGCCTTGGTCGTCTCTGCGCTGAAAAATCGCCTGATCAAAATTGTAAAGGAGAAAGCGCTTACCTTCTCAAATGTTCCAGATATCCCGAGAAACAGACGTCTTCAGAGGAACTGGGGCTTTCATCCCTCCATTTTCTCAGGCTGTACTTCAACTCTATAGGTTGCTTGGATCGCGTTCCTGCTTCAAGTTATTTCAGCTCTCCGATCTTGGTCTCTTCGTTTTTTGAATTGCCAAGGTTACGTGTTGGCTGTCGTGACTTCTGTTTTAGTGACCGTGTTGGTCGCTTTCTGTTTTTCTTGTTTTTGTTTCTCTTTGCCTTTGGCTCTTTCTTCGGCTCCCTTCCACTCTTACTACTTACTGTAGTTAGAGTGTAAGTCTTTGGTGCCGCTTTTGTATTTTGTCCTTAGCTATATATCCATTACCTTTACCAAAAAAAAAAATAATAACGTGATAAATAAATATCATTTAGTATTAAATTTAAAAAATGATCCTAGAAACTTTGATGATGCTATGTCTTCTAGAGATGCTTCTTTTTGGAAAGAAGCTGTGAATGATAAAATTGACTCAATTATATCCAATAATACTTCCTTTGAAAAAAAATATCCAATAATACTTGGATATTAGTAGATTTACCAAAAGGATCAAAACCTATTGGATGCAAATGGGTTTTTAGAAGAAAATATCATACTGATGGTTCTATTCAAGCTTTTAAAGCTAGACTTATAGCTAAGGGATATAGGCAAAAAGAATGAATAAATTATTTGATACATATGTTCTTGTTGCACGTATAACTTCTATTCGAGTTCTTTTTGCTCTAACTTCCATTTATGATCTTTGTGTTCATCAAATGGATGTTAAGACTGTTTTCTTAAATGGAGACTTAAATGAAGAGATTTACATGGAACAATCGGAGGGTTTTGTTCTTCTTAGAAATGAAAGAAAAGTATGTAAATTGATTAAGTCTCTTTATGGACTTAAGCAAGCTCCTAAGTAGTGGCATGAAAAGTTTAATTTGATCATATTGTCAAATGGTTTCATCAATAGTAGTGCCGATAAGTGTATATACTTTAAATTCACTAAAGACTATGGTGTCTTAGTGTGCTTGTATGTTGATGATATGCTTATCTTTGGAACAAATATGATTGGAATTAATGAGACTAAGAAGTATCTAACTTCCATGTTTAAAATGAAGGATTTGGGTGAAGTAGATATTATCTTAGGTATTAAAGTTAAGAAACATAGTGGGGGGTTATTCTTTAAGCCAATGTATTTATGTTGAAAAATTATTAAATAAATTTCAATATCTTGGTTTTAAAGAAATAAATACTCCATTTGATTCCAGTATTAAATTAAATTATAATACTGGTAGAGCGGTGGCACAACTAGAATATGCAAGTGTTATAGGGTTCTTAATGTATGCGATGCATTGTACTAGACCCGATATTACTTATTCTATATGCAAGTTGAGTAGGTATACTAGTAATCCAAGTATTGAACATTGGAGAGCTATTACTAGAATTTTTGGTTATCTTAAGAGAATTAAAAAAATTTAGGATTGTTCTACAATAATTATCCGGCTATATCAAAAGGATACACTGATACTAGTTGGATTACAAGTGTGGGAGATGAGCGTTCCACTTCTGGATGGATCTTCACATTAGCTGGAGGTGCTGTATCTTGGGAGAGCAAGAAACAGACATGTATAACTCACTCAACAATGGAATCTGAATTTATTGCTTTGGCAGCAATTGGGAAAGAGGCTGAATAGATTAGAAATTTGTTGTTAGATATCAAATTATGGTATAGTCCTATGCCTCCTATTTCTATCCACTATGATAGTCAGGCCACTTTGGCAAGAGCCTATAGTAGCACTTATAATGGTAAGTCTAGACACATTAGTCTAAGACATGAATATGTGAGACATTTGATTAAAGATGGTACCATAACAATTGCCATGTGAGGTCAAGTAAAAATCTTGCCGATCCTTTGACAAAGGCTTTACCAAGACATATGATAATAACGACCTCACAAGAAATGGGGCTGAAACCCTTTAATTGAAATCACCAATAATGGTAACCCGACCATTTTCTAGAACATCACTAGTTACAATATTTAATGGGTAAGAACAAGTTATTGAATGTGATTGTTTGATACTGATGTAGCCCTGATATGAGAAGTCAGTATCGTCTGTTACGTTTTGCAGGCTGAATTGAATTCTTAATGAAGTATGATACAAGTATGTAGTGTGTTGATAGTAGAAGAAACACATGGTAGATACTTCACCTATATGAGCTTAGAAGTGGTGCCGCTTCTTACAAAAGTTAGGATTGCTTTCTAGAGAGCTCATGAAACAAGATCTAGCACAAGACCATAATAGTGCAGAGTACTATAGAAATTCTTGTTGAAACAAGAGGTTAGTGTATGTGTGGTATGTCCGGTTCTATTACATAAAAGTACAAGTTTAAAGCCAAGCTATTTGTCACTTTGATAGAGCTTTGATATACTTGCACTAAATAAATGTTTAACTTGAAAGAGACATTTATGTGTATATATATATATATATTAGTCTTACTGAAACTTTGGATGTAATTTTTTTTTTAATTTTATTTTGAAATCTTTGTTTTACAAACAAAATGGGGGATTGTTGGAGGTTTGTTTGTCAAAACAAACTAAGTGTTTTCTTGTCCCACATAGGAAAAGTGGGAGGTAGTGGGCTTATTTAAAAATGTGAAATTTCCTTTTTGTAATTAAAGGAATGATTGGGTGGGGCTAGACCCCACCATACTCGCGTTCGGGTGCGCGATTTTGGCGCACTTAGCACTTAGCACGCCTGCGGTTTAATTAACACTAATCCCTTGTTACTTATTTATTTATTTTTATTTCTTAATTTTTTAATCAATTCAAAGGTTGCCTTTTAATTTGAGAATTTTCGGAAATGAAATATAAAATGAAAATTCTAAATTCTATTTAATAAAAAAAAAACTATTCCGAATTTTGTTTGTGTCTTTCAAGACAACCTTTGGAAAAATTACTTATTCGGTCTTGCAATTTTTTCCAAAGGATTGCAATTGTTCGAATTTCGACTTCTTCCGAAGAGTCACATTTGTTTATCCGAACAATTTTCTAAATGACGTGTTTGTTCATTCTTTGGCAATTTTCACGAAGAGTTGCAAGACTATTTCATATATAAATTTGTCATTTTTCGGAAAGAAAATAGTGGTCATTTTTTTAGTCTTCTTTCTGAAAAAATTGTAGCCAATTTTTCGATTGTTTCCTAGAGAGACCCTGGAGAAATACTAGAATTGCTATCTAGTATCCTCATCCGAGACTTTATTGTATCTTGGAGGATTTTTGTCGGTGACCATTAGCAACATTGTGGGGCAAATAAATCCTTAAAGATAGTGATTTCATGCCTCAAAGTCCGAGTTGTTTTACTCGATCCGATTTCATTGTTCAACCCATTTCGAAGTCATATTATTTCCGACACTTTTTAATCTCATTCCAGATCTATTCTGGAAGTTTGTGCGTGAATAAATTTTTGCGGCTGATCTTAGATGAATGTAGAGATCAATTTGGCAATTCGTCCAATCAAACACCACTGAAGAAGATGCTTGTAAGATGACTCCACAATCTATTTGAGATTAGGCCGCTTTGCTCTTCCAAATTAAATTTAGGTCAAGCTTTGAGAGTTTTACTTCCTTGAACTAAATTTGAATATAGATCTAGGAGTTCCTTACATGTATTTAATCTATATTCTTTCAATATTTTTTTTTAACTATATTCTTTCAATATTTTGATATTAGGGTTTTTGCACGACAATGGTGATGAGGACATTGAGCCTAGATACGCACCGCAACCTGTTGCAAATGGAGTAGGAGATCTTGGCATGTACTCATTACTGAATCCAATGATCAGCCTCTGATCATTTAGATTGTTCTTGAGGGATAGAAGAGTACTTCTAGTTGCAAATTATGCTTTGTTATTTGCTTTCTGACTTTTGTTTTGTTTTGTAGTTATTTTGGATTTACTAGGTTTGAAAACCTTCTACATGCCTCTCGAACGTAATTTTAATATATGAATGGTATATTTCATTTAGAGAAAATAGAAAAGGTAAACAACAATTCAATTGACCTCCACCGCCCAAACCATGGTATCATCAAGCCTCCCCATTTGAATTCCTGTCAAGGTTTCGCGCAACTTCTGACAAACTGTATCTGCTCGTGTTTTATACTCGACCTTGCATCATGAGATTAAGTAGTAGTATTAAGAAGCCATGCCGATGTAACATGCAGACCCGAACAGGCTAATTTCGACTCATTGAGGCGTAATCCATCCGTAGATGGCACGGCAACACTCTTTCTTATGCTAGAGAAGTGAGAAATGGGACAACAGACAGAAGTTGCCAGTTGAGTTCCTTCCACCTTGGTGAGTTACACTACTGATCGATGCGACAACTACAGCATGGTCCCCATTTAGAAAGCTTCGTCGGCATCCTACAAATCATCAATGGTGACTAGATGTTCCTTGACCTGTTGAGTTTTTGGAAGTTAGGAAAGACAATTCTCCATATCAGCCCGAATATCCTACCATGTGGTATCATGAATTCAACAGATTCGGTTCAACTAATAATCATGGAGGGATCAAAATCTTATCGAGACAGGGTAAGTAAGACATCGCGGCATGGATGATGATGTCATTTCAAGGATTTCTCTCTCAAGTTGTTTGTGCTCCTATTCAAATGATCGCTTTGTAATGACATTGCTTATAGTCCAAGCATAAACCCCAATCTACCCCACTAGACGGTAACTTTGAGAGCTTCATCATACCAATGGGAATTATAAAGGGGAAAAGGGACGGCTTTCCCGGTTTGCGTAAAATGCAAAACATTTTGATTGCAAAACCCAATCAGTAAAAAAACATAGCGTACACATAATCACCTAGTAAACCAAGTGTGCAAGCAAGTTCAATTATGCTTTTCCTTGTGATACCAGGAAGGCTTGAAGATGCCATGGGTTAGGTAGGCTTGAAGATGCCATGAGTTGGTATGTTCTGCCCATGGCCGACTGGGTAAGGCTTGACCCTTGCCAGATCCCATGAGGGCGGCCTTACGCTAGGCTAGTGAGGATCGAGCCTTGTCCAGTCTCTAGCTGGTCACTAACCAATGAATAGATAGAGGAAAAAGGAAGGGAAGGGAAAAATAGATAAAGAGAGAGAAGATAAACAAACAAAAATATATAAATTCTTAAAAAATTATATCATGAAAATTATTTACATTGGCATCAATCGCATCAAGCAGGATAGTTGGCGCCCACATTAGCATCGGTCAATCAAATTTGACCAAATGGATAAATTGATATAAATGCAAAATATTTAAGACTTCATTAGTAAAAAGTAAAAATTTAGAATTGAATTAGTACATGTGCAATAAGTTTAGAACTTTTTTGGTAATTTTTTCATAAAACTAACAAAGAAGCATCCCTCGTACTTGAAGCTCTTGTAATACAAAATCCATATATCCATATTGGCCTCTCTTAACCTTAGATTATCTCTCCCTTTTTTCCTTCCATCGCAAACTAACATGCTCGTTCTATGGAAAAGCAAGCACCCTTGCTGCAGAATGAACTAAAGCAGGATAAGTTATCTATAATAAGTGAAAAATTCAAAAGCAGAACGAATAGAATAAAATATAAAATATACTATGCTTTTGAAAAGGCTATGACTCTGCACAAGCGTAATGGATTTCCAACGAAAGGAATAAAGTTAACATAAAATATAAAAGAAAATTACTCGTATTTAACAAGTATTAACATTTTGTGATGCCAAAGTCACAATATTTAATTATGTCGAAACATAGTCACGTATTTCTCTTGAAAATAAAATTTAATTACTTTTCTGGCAAATTACTTCGGAATGTGCATAATTAAACACAAGAAAAATTCCTGTATGTTCCTCGGTTTATAAAAAGGTTTTGTTAATAACTGTGTCATAAGAAATTGTTGAGCAACCAATTACGGAGCCTTTCGATATCGACACACTGTTTGTTATCATAATAGGTGCAATTAAAATAATAAGAATAACCATTTCACCTTATGTGTGATTAGCAAGAACCTGGGGTCAATTGTTAATACGTCCCTTTATAAGACATTCGAGCTACTTCGATTTTGTTTATCTCAGCAATCCTAAGAAAGAACTTCAGTATATATATCTAGTTCTAGTGCTTCATTTCTCTTAGAAGTTGGACCAGCGTCATGCAACAACCCAAAATATCATGAAATTTAAGAAGACATGATGCCAATGCCTAAAGCATCCACAGGTCAAAGAGGTCAACAGCAACAACAGGGTAAAACAAACTTGGAACTTCTGTCTCCAACATAAAACTGACAAACAACCAGCTCAATTGACCTCCACCATCCAACCCATGGTGTCTTCAAGTCTACCCGTTTGAATCCCGGTTAAGGTTTCGCGCAGCTTCTGACAAACTGTATCCGCTTGGGTCTTGTACTCCACCCTGCATCATGAGATTAAGTGCAAGTGTCAAGGAGCCTTGCCAATGAACAGCTGCAGATGCGCATGCGCTATTTCGATTTGTTGAGGCACTATCCGTCCCCGAATCGCGTGGCACTAGACTCTTTCTTATGCTAGAGCGAAGTGGGAAATCAGGGAAAAAAGGATGTGTCGATGGATGAAGAGTTGCCAGCTGAGTACCTTCTACCCTGATGAGTTACACTTCCAATGGATGTGACAACTACGGCAGTTCCTGTACAGAAAGCTTCATCGGCGTCCAGCAGTTCATCAAGCGCAACAGGGCGTTCCTCGACCTGTTGAGTTTTCAGAAGAAAGGAAACATAATATCCGCATATTAGCCCAACTATTCCCTCGTATAGCACCATGAATTTGACAGACAATTCAGTTTAACTAATAATCATGATGGACTCAAAATCTTATCACAGCAAAGCAAGACATCGCAACATGGATGATTTCATTTCAGGGAGTTCTCTTGACTTGTTTGTGCCTCTATTCAAATGATTGATTTGCAAGAATATTGCTTATAGTCCACATATAACCCCAATCTTCTCCCCTAGACTTGAGAGCTTCATCATACCAACAGGAATCATCCAAAGGGAAAAAAAAAAGGACAGCTTTCCCGGTTAGTGTAAAATGCAGAACGTTTTGATTGCAAAATCCAATCAATGGATAACACAGTGAAAACATAATCACCCGGTAACCAAGCGTTCGAGCAATTTCAATTGTGCTTTTCCTTGTGACACCAGGAAGGATCGTTCCATGTGTTGGCGGAGTTATTATACTATTTCCCTGCAATAACAAGCTACTGTAAGTATACTGATCCACTTGTATTGATTATCTCATTGTCAAAAGCATTGATTCCCATATATAAATTTGCAGATGTTTGTTTTTCTCCAAAATTCTTCCATGTATGACAAAACAACAGCAAAAAGCGCAGTTCATTGTCAGTGCCACAGCAGCATCGTCTTCCTTAAAATCATACAAATCTAGGAACAGCACCTCTCCAGTTTTTCAAGTAAAACGTACTAGCCAACAACAGATAAGATTCTGTTCAACTAAACATTCAATTCCTTCCAAACCTTATGAATCTTGTAGGACAAAAGAACCATACAAATAGAACTAGAATAGACCACTTGAAACTAACCTTCACTGAAAAAATGTTACATGCAGAAGCCTCATCAATGTACTTTCCAGTTGCGGCATCCAGGAATAGAACCTCACAAAAACCTTGTGCCTTTGCTCTAGCCAGTGCGTTCAAAACCTACAAGAGTAAGCAAGTGAATTGGTAATTGGAACCACGTGTAATAATCAGAAATATGAGAACGGTATTTGGACTACATAAATGTTAAATGCCTCTAGTTAAGACACTGGTCAGAGAAATACTAACCATTAGACTTTAACGTGCATGAACACATGAAAGCGTTTCCTAACAAATTGACAGTTTTGGTACTTACTGGTGAATAGTTGGCCACAGTCTTAATACCTCCCGTTCCACCATGAGAAGCTCGATGATGCTTCTCCTCAACCACCAGGTTCAAGGACTTCAGGCCCTAGTGTGATGGAAAAGTCAAACTTTGTCAGTACTATGAGTCACGTCATCGCACATGAAGCAAAACCCAGCTGCGAGTTGGCTACCACATTAGATAATCATTTCACAAGTAATCACATACTACGCGTATTAGCTCCAATGTCTAGGATTGCAGTCATGCAAATGAACCGAGGTATCCAGTTTCGAGTTAAAGAACTGAAAATCAAAGAGTCTTAAGAAGATCGTTCAAGTGAACAACATTTTGTCATTGTTTTTTTCTTTTTTAATCTAAGTGAGACCAAATGGTGGTTTAGTGAGGGCAATCTTATACCTTATGATAGCTTCCAACCGGCGAAGCATAGACTAAGAATGTGTATTCCGGCGCTGGCCCTAATCCCAGACTGCCGCCACTTCCCATGAGCAAAGGCCTTACATACATAGATCCCTTCCCGAAAGGAGGCACCTGTTTGAATGTTCAACCAGATAACTCAAAGGAACGCCACACCAACTGAAAAAAGTCGCTATCCGAAGGCATTGCACACATTGAAAGAAAACTCAATATAAGACCAAGGCATGCTAGTGCTTCAAAAGAACTAAATTACCCAGCGTTCATTGGCCAGGACAGTTTGCTTCACTGCATCAACAAACTGCTCAGTAGAAGGTGAAGGCATGCACAATCTCTCTGCACCTGCCTTCATCCGCAAAGCATTCTGGTCAGGTCGGAATAGCAGAATCCGGCCATCTTCCTTCCTGTATGCCTTCAAGCCTTCAAACAGTCCCTACGCACGACAGACTGTTATTGTTTTCGAAAGCAGTACAATTTCTTACTAAAGTATGCTTAATAAGTGCTCTGAGAAGATTCATTCTTAGGATGGCCCTTTTGACAAGTAAAATTAGACGACTTATTGATGCTGCTCACCTGTCCATAATTGAGAATACCGGAACAAGGACTAAGCTCGATATTACCATAAGGAATTAGACTTCCCTGAGGAAAGTTCTCGCCAATAGCGCATTTCATCACATACATATAGTCAGTTGGAATCAAAGAAAATCCCATTTCTTCCCAGTTGACATCAGGAGACTTCCCATCATTATTGCTGTAAGACCAACAAGAGAAATTAGGCAAAAGCACATGTGACAATGTAGAAAAGCCTATTCAAGTAAATGCTGTGGAAGAGCCAGAGCTAGAAAGGGTGTTCGCTGAAACAGAAGGAACTTTAAGGATTGCAGTGACTAGAGATCACTGCAAAACGCTAGTCGATCAGAGGCAAGGTGACAGGCAGTTTGCATGGATCACCTGTTGCCATCGGCTTCAGGAGTTGATTTCAGCGATGGAGCCATTTGGGGCAAGAAGAAGAGATGGTTTCAGACTGCAAAACAGAGCAAAAAAGAGTGAACGCGTCTGTTATGAGAGAAAGCCGACATAGAAAGTAGCCTCGTATAACCTGGGAAACGACAGAGAATCTCGTCCACTAGCAAAATATCTTCTCACATCAGATGTGTGGCTTCTTGTCTTTTAGCGTTTTCGCTACAGAAAAAACCGCAATCATGCATGCAGATACTTTGAATGATGCAAAAAAACGTCATGTTAGCAGTCACTTAAGAAAATGAAAAACTGATGTGACAGTCAGCGTGATTTGCGGGTCAATGAAGTTTCAAAAGAGTCCCTGCACATTGTCGTTTTACACGAGAACCTCTTTGGACTTCGCTTTCTACTGGGTCGGCATTGTCATTTGGGCCTGAATTCTTAACCAGTTGAAGAAGCCAATCATCACAATCAAAGGAAAAAATAAAATGAAAAATCGGAGTTAAGTTTCCCACAAACTTGATTGATTCCAGGACAATGGCCAAAAAGGTTTACAAAAACCCAAAAAAAAAGGGAATCGGTACTCATCTCATGCGAACAATCTCTTGGAGAGGCCAAGAGCACACGAGGGACAACATACATCACCACTATAACTGAGGTGATACGATCGATCTTCGTCGTTCAGAACCAGCATATGCACGTAGACCTCTCCATCCAACGAGGGATGGCGGACGAGGCCGGACTCTCGAGTTTACTCGGGAAAAGTCGTGATCCGGGTTCTGAACACGCGACCCCGACACATATTCCATGTGTCCGTGCGCGAAGACTGTATACAAAACCCGACGCAGGGTGTTGGGACAACGTCGTTCCTCGTCGGTCGACGAATGTCCAGTACAGACAGATACGAGGCAAGAACTCGGAAAACTGGAGTCACGCGACGGTTTTCCCCGGGCAGGTGATCTTGGGAGAGGAAGATGAGATGATGCAACACGGCAAAACGAAACTTACGCTGTGATTCGAGGACGATCGTCGACATCCGCTGCGGAACGTGCGTTCGTCGCGTTCGGTGGAAAGAAGCGAATGCGAAGCGATACGACGGGAGGAGTGATGGTTTGTAGGGGTGGCGCTCGTTCGGGGAAAGAGCAAGAAGACCCTGATTGCGAAATGTCCTGGAAACGTACAAGTTCTTCGGCTGCGCTTGGGAATCGGTTACCCAACACCCCTCGACTCTAGGCCCGAGGCCCTGGGCTAGTACAAGTATCCTTTGACAAACTTTTTAGACTTCTAGGGAGGTGCCTTCGATATTCCCAAACACATTTGTTTGTTTTTATCTATAATAAAAGGGAACATATCACAAATGGTCCCTATACTATTACTTAATGTGCAATTTATACTATTACATGAACTTTTTTTCGATTGGCCAACTTGGCCCCGAACTATTGATAAACGCCCGATTTGATTCCCGAACTTTCGATCGGTTGATTTGATTCTTGAACTATTGATAAATGTCCGATTTAGTCATTCATTATTATTTGTCCTTTTCTTTTTTTTCTTTTTTTTCTCTTTTTTTTCGTTATTTTTTTCATTACTATTTTTTCTTCTTTTTTTTGTTATTTTTTTATTTTTTTCAATTTCATTACTATAAGCAAAAAAAAAAAAAAAAAAAAAAAAAAAAGGAAAAATAGTAATGAATGACTAAATCGAACATTTATCAATAGTTTAGGGACCAGATTGAGTCGATCGAAAATTCGGGAACCAAATCAAGCATTTATCAATAGTTCAGGGACCAAATTGAGCCGATCAAAAATTCATGGACCAAATTGCACATTAAGTAATAGTATAGGGACCATTTGTGACATTTTTCCATAATAAAACTGAATAAAATACGAATTATATATATATATATATATATATTTTTTTTTGTGACTTGAGAACCATCATCCAGCCCGCACGCTAGGACATGAACCTCCCCCCTTCCGCAATTAGAGGGGGAAAGACCCAAGCCAGTGTGCCTACAAATGGGGTGGGTAATATGAACTATATCTTTATTCAATTGCAATAATAAAGTTGAATATATTTATGTCTCCTCATAAAATAAATTTATCTAGCATATATCCTTTTATGGGTGCGTTTGGTTGGATTTTTAGGAAAGTCTTTGGAAAAATGCAAGGGACTTTAAAGTTAAAGGGATTTTCTAAAATGGAAACTGTGTTTGGTAAATTGTAGTTTGAAAAAAATTATCAAAAATAAAAATAAAAGAGTTCGCCGGTGAGGCAGGTGGCCTCAGGCAGCCCTCAGAGGCGACCAACGAGGGCCGCCTGGGGTCGAGCGACCCCCGGTGAGGGTTGCTGGGGTTGGGCGACCCTCGGCGACCCTTCACAGAGGTCACCCGACCTAGATCTGGGTCTGCCGGAGGTCATATGATCTCATGACGACCTAAATCTAGGTCATCGGAGGTCGTGCGATCTCGCGGCAACCGGCGCAACCCAGATTTGGTCGTTGGAGGTCGCGTGACCTCGTGGCGACCAAATTTGGGTTGCGCTTGAGGTCGCGCAACCTTATGGCGTCTAGATCTGGGTCGCACTAGTCGGCGCGAGGTCGTGCGACCTCACGGCGACCAGATCTGGGTTGCGCTAGTCAACGCGAGGTTGCACGACCTCCGGCGACTAAAATCTGGGTTGCGCCTGAGGTCACGTGACCCAGAGCTGGGTCGCAGCGACGAAACTCACGAGCGGTCGCCACGACTAGCCGGGGTCGCACGACTGGCTGGTGACAATCACTGCGACCTCGCCAACCTTAGCCTTGACCTCGCCGGCCTCTCGAGCTCGTCTCTGATCAGCCACACCACTAGAGAAGAAGATGAACAATGAACATGAGGCATTCGAGAATGCTAAAAGCCCAAGACAGCCTAGGATCTGCCTTGGGCTTTCAGCCTTACAAATGTTAGCTTTGCCTTAATGCCCACTGGAACACAATTCCCAAACACCTTCATTTTGGACCAAAGGCCTTTAACCCCCCAAAAGCCCCTTGGAAAGCAATTCCAAACGGAGCCTATATCTGACTTTATTTTGTCTTGAACAGGTATCAAATATATCTTATCGTAAATTTTATCCTAATTCCCAAATGTAACCTTGAAGGACTTTAGTTTAAGATAGGCTAAGAGATGCTTTATGCTTTGAGCATTTCTAGAATGCATTTACAATTTTTTTAGTCAACTTTACCCTTGTGGAACTTTCAAAATTTTGGAAATGTCGCTACTTCACGTGACAAACCATTGATGAAGGGCCGTTGGTTAGGCCAAATCTAGCTACCAACCAGCCTCGCCGAGGCTTGGGATATATTAATGACTAAAATAATTCCTATGTATCGATTGAATCTTTTGATGGTCAATTTCTTGCACTGACACAACAAGCGTGCACATCATTCTAATTGAAGTATAACCAAATCAGCATCACAGAATGTGGTTTCGTCAATGGCCATATCTACCGAGCAACGGCACTGGCGCCGGCAATTGCTAATGTGGACACAAGATGGGCTCGTCGAGAAACATGGGCCCCCTCTTCAAAGTGTGCAACGGAGCCAACAACAAATGGGTCTAATTTTTTTAGTCTTGCGAAGCCCATGAGAACAATAGAGCATTCGGTATGATCTTGTTAATTATGACCAAAAAAAAAAAAACGAAAAAGAAAAATATCCAAGGACCATTCTATATGGAGAATCCAACATGCAAAATTTTGATCCCTGCAATTTCCTTTCATGCAAAATACAAACCATGAAAAAAAAAAATCCAATTCTTTTAATGACCAAATGCATGAGACCTTTTTCTATGAACATTTCATGTGAAATTCTATTTGTGGCCTAAATTCCTCTTCTTCTTTTTCCTATCAATTTGTGGCATAAAATAGATCTTGATTGTCATCATTTAATGACGAGAGATAATTGTGGAATTATAAGGGAGCAACTCATGCCCTACAATATTTTGTTGCCCTCCTAAGTTAGGTTGATTCTGACCAGGGTTATAACCATATGGGTGGAAACTCAGCCAGTGCTACGAACATGGATCACGGCCATAGCCTTAACCATAACCCTCACAATCGTTGTCAGAAAAGAATATGGATTGAGTGCCATTTGATGAGAAACTGAGAACAAGGGAAAGGGATATAAAAAGGATGAAGTAATGAAAGAGGAAGTCATTGCTAGTAGTGAGGACTTGTCATGATCCATTGGTTCAACCTACCACTAGTCGGTTAAGTACGCACCGACCGCTCTACCGCGGAGCTATTAGGGTGTGGCTTGCTAATCAACTCTAGTACCACGGGCTGAACCTACCTACATATTCTAACCATTACTTGGGCCAGTGAGCCTTGTATTTCTTGGAACTTATTTAGAAGTTCTTGGTATCAGCCCTTTCGAAAGCTTTCTTTCTTTCCCTTTCCAAAAGTCTAGTGCACAATCTAAGTTCGTGAACCGACCAAAAAAAAAAAATCTAAGTCCGTGAGGAGTCGTGATCATGGCAACGTCTGAGATTTTGGATGGCTTATGCACGTGGCTGATGAATAATAACTTTCACTTCCCAATTTTGAATTCTATATTTTTCTTTTTCTTTTTAGCATATGCTCCGGAAGTTGCAATTTTATACGTTGTGAATAATACATGCATAGTATGGCAATTTTTCTTCCCATGATAACGATGGGCGTCACATGACTTCACTATTGCACCGAGATTATAACATTTGCTCGGTTGTGTATATTTCTTGATGGCATTTTCCAAAGTTTCAAGCTTTAAATTTTTCCAATTTTACATTACGAAATTACCAAGCATAAGTAAATTTATGTGACATGATACCGGCAAGGGCGTCCGGCACAAATTGACCACCACCGGGCCGAACTGCCTGGGGCAAGCGATGTCTCTTCTTACACAAATCAAGTGGAGATCCATGATTTCCTTTTTTATTTCATGATGCGGATCGTAGTTTTGATTATTTGTTGTTGTTTTATGGAAAGAGTAAGATCGAGGGGATGGATGGAGCCCGTCAAGGCGTGCCCGTGAACCTTAATTTCGCTGTTTCAATGCTAAACTTCGTGAATAAATTAAAAATTTGTAACGCCGTCACTTTCAATAAATACTTAAATATCTTTTGATTCCTCCGTTATTACTCCAATAAATACTCCTTACAACCATACGAAGTTATCATCCATACATTGCATTGCACCAAGATCCGTCTATGGTCGCCCTCGCTTGATGCTCCAACCATGAAATTGCTCTTACCTTCTTCTCTGGCCATATTCGTATACATCATCGGCCTCATCTGCACCCTCGCCGGCATCTCGGTGGCGCAAAACTCTCATCAAGACTTCGTCGACGAGCACAATGCCGCCCGTGCTGAAGTCGGGGTTGGCCCGATCACTTGGAACAGTTCGGTTGCGGCTTATGCTCAGAGGTACGCTGACGAGCGGAGAGGCGACTGCAACCTCGAGCACTCTGGAGGGCCCTACGGCGAGAACCTGGCCAAGGGCTATGGCGTCCTGAGCGGCAGGGACTCGGTGAAGCTGTGGGTGGGAGAGGAGGACGACTACGACTACAGCACGAACTCGTGCTTGGGAGGCGAGTGCCTGCACTACACTCAAGTCGTGTGGCGCAACTCGGTTCATCTAGGATGCGCTCGAGTGAAGTGCGATAATGGGTGGTGGTTCGTGACATGCAATTATGATCCTCCTGGCAATTACGTCGGCGAGCGGCCATATTGAGCAGTCTATATAAGTTCTGAAATAAACTCGTATGATTCATATGATTCTACAAAACCGCACCAACTGAAATTACTCGCTGTTTGAAACATACATATCATAAGCTTGTTGTCACTAGACGACTACTTCCTCCCAAGAACTTGCATTTCTCTCGTTATCATAAAGAAAGTCACACAACAAAGTACAAATCATCATAACTCAGTAATCTTGGTACGCTTTTTCGGTTTCTTTTTCGACTGTTTGTTTCCAATCCCTCCATATGAATCCTCTTCACCAGACTCGGACCTCGCGTGCGTCGTTGGAACTCCCGCTTGATCATCATCGCTATTCTCATTGTCATTTTGGCCGTCGTCGTCGTCATCTGTAGTATCTTCTGAATCTGTTTCGCCAATGCTAGAAGCTAATGGATTCAGAGGATGACAACTCGCAGCTGCGGATTCTGCAGCTGCTACTGCTTCAGGGGTGTGAAGATCAGCGATCCCCAACATTAAGTCCTGTTTTACAAGTGTCAACCGATGGTTCCATCATTCAAAACTATACCAGGGTAGACCAAATAGCAGCAAAAATTTACCATTTCTATAATTTCTGATTCATTCCCGTCAAGAACTTCAATGTCATAGCTTTGAGGATTGTCCTACATAAACCAAGAGCTGTCCGTGATAGGTCATAACAAGTCATATCAATGCAAGAAAGACAATGTCACAGGAGCAGCAAGATGATTTTCCAAACCTTTGCATTGACTTGCAATTTGTTATTAGCTTCGGATATAACTCCCAGAAAATCCTTCACTTTTCCAAGAACTGCAGCAAAGCCAAACAGACAAGGGAATTGACTCTTTTTGGAAACAAAAGAATAATTCTTTGAGACCATGGTAAGTGGTGGTACACACCACACAACCATATCCAATCAGCTCATCGCTTCATAGTTTTCAGGAAATTAATTCGTCTAAACAGCCATTTTCATGAGTTATGAGGTGAACATAAAAGAGCTTATAGTTGTCAAAAAATGTTATTCTGATCGAAAAGATGGGATGATGGATTCGTAACCTTGGCTTGTAGGAACTGAACTTGCTAATGGCTTTCCACTGAGGTGCTGTTGCCTTCTTTGAGAGTGTGAATCCTTCTTTTTACAGATAGCCAGTGTGGACTCTGCATGTTAAAGCACATAAAATAAAATCACATAATGGCGACCACAGGCATAAATCAGGCAAACAGAGCCATTCTTACAACCCAAACATCAAAACTAGAGGTAAAATCAATACCTATAGATGAGGTAGCGGAACCTTTTTTCTCTAGCTTCAGAAGTTCTTTGCTCGTGGTCTCCATCTCTATTGCTAAGCCAAAGTACTATAGCAATAGCAAAGTTGAAGGATTGAAGCTGTCACTGAACAAAGAACAAAACTAAATCATAATCAGATGAAGAACATAGCATTTGATATTCTTATAAGATCATCATAAACAATTTGCAGCAAGAATTAAACATGTTCTGTCCTAGCTGTATATCGATGTCAAAGCATGTTGAACTGAGGACAGACTAACAAACCACCCAGATAAAACTCATTCCAACCAAGAACAATCCCAGCTGCAAATTCAATCCATCCAGCAACTCTTCCATATTCCGTACTTGGCTTACTATATTGAATCGAGGTGCTTAGGCAGACCACTGTGAGCTTCAAAGGAGCAGCAATTTTCCAGCTTCGTTCCCTCCTCACTATGGAAGAAGAGGTGCAAGCAAAGAGAGCTCACTGCTTGCTCAACAATGGATACCATGATGCCATTAGTGACACAAAGCCCTCAAAACTCCTGTCTTCTCATCCACTCCTTTCTACCCCCCCCAACAAAAGCATATAGTCCTCAATCCTCCCTTCAACCCCTCAAGACTCAATTTTTTCATGTGAAAAACCCAAAACCTTTTCCCTTTTATTGAAAAAGCAGCAATCTGGCAATCAAGATGGACACCATCCCAAGACTCGTGAACAAATTATCAAACCGAAATTCCGAAGAAAGCACTAAACTATGCTAAATACCCAAACTTGATCAAAGTTATCGGAACCCTTTGCGCTAGAAAACTAGAGAGAGGACTAGAATTAGAATTCAAAATACGAACTAGAAGAAGAAGCAGCGAAAGGCAGAGATGCTACCTGCGTTGTGCTGAGCAGTCGGTGCTTCCTGCGTCGGAGAGGAGGCGGAAGAAGAAGAAAGAACGGTGGAGTCGACCACAGTAAAGGAAATTCCGTTTTGGGCCCGGCCCAGTGTATCGCTCTGGCCCAATATTAGGACAACGATAAAAGCAAATACCTTAACACATGAATTTCATTCCTTTGTTTCTGGAAATAAATAAAAGAAATAAGACAAGGGCTATATTCTATTCTGTCCTAACTGAAAAGAATTTCCTCAACAGTGTCTCTAATTAATAGGTTACGAGTCACAAATGCAGCCTAGACTTGTGCTCTCCCCTTCTATCTCTTGTCTCTCTCACATCACCAAGTCATCACCCTGTGGTTGCAACAAAGCTTGACATGGCACACCAAGCTACACCTTGTCACTATCGACGAGTGTCACCATCGATGAGCTACTCATCGACAACGACAAGATTTGAAAGGCCCTTCCAAGATTCAGCCATCGCCAAAGGATCTCGTATGATTTCTATTAAAATATTTTTATATTAAATCGCGTATTCATCTGATAATTCAAACATTTACAATGCTTGACGATGATTTTGCAAAATCTCATAATCTCGATTGTCGGATCACGGATCTCAACAAGGCCTCGCCAAGATCTGTTGCCAAGATCCGGGGTGGGGTGAAAAAAAAACTGGAGTGAAGGAAACAGGATCCCAAGGGACTTTGTTGGTCAAGGGAGAGAGAACTTGGAGCCGCGAGCTTGTGTGGCCACGAACGTGGAGGTAGGTGCTGACCGGTGTGGTGGTGGCGCCAATAAGGCAACTGGCAATGGATGCAGGTGAGCAAATTCGGCTGCCTAGCCATAGGTAATGAGTGGGGAGAGAGAGAGAGGCTAGTTGGGTTTTAGGTGGAGAAATATGAGTCGATTTAACAATTAGAGAGCATGACGCAAATAGACAATGGGAAGGTTGTTGATAACAGATGATCTGCAAACCCAATATGGGTGATGACCGTAACTTATGACCCTATAAAATATTATGAAAAGAAATTTCACCCCAACAAAAAATGGAGGAAAAATATATTGTTGCAATTGTTGCTTCACGTGAAAAGTAACCGCCCGCAATTTAGGCAATGAAAGGTTGCATCTAGACACATCTTTTCATCGTACATCGGACCTGTCGGAAGAAGGACATCAACATCGACTTGAGTCTAGTTGTAAATTCATCATCACTTCATTGTAATATAATTGTTCCACAGCTTCCTTATATTTGTCGCATTAGACATGCAGAACTCTTAAGACTCAGTCTTCAAGAGAAAAGAGAAAAATGACTTGGGTGATATTCCATCATATTTGGAACTTTGGCAATGCCATGACAGAATTAACTAAGCAGAGGATCATTTCAAAACACAAAACAAAACTCTAGGGACCATGAGGTATTCTCAATGCGACATGACCTCTTCTTTCCTTTGGCAAATCTATGTTCATTTTCTCTTTCTGATGGCCTGCTTTTCATGGACTCATATAAGCAAGAGAGTGGGAAGTGGGGAAAAAGCGTCTTCTTCTTTTTGTTATATTAAGGAAAAAGTGTGTCATGTGTCGTTGTTTGAGTTTCCATCAGCCCTTGACAATGCAACACTCATATTATTTGTAGCTATTGAAATCGCAAAGTGGCCAAAAGAGAGTATCCATTTCGTTTTTAATGTTTTATAACGGCGCAAATGAGTGAAAAGTAACCCACGCTCGTGACATAAAATAAGGAGGAATGATCTTTTTAAAAATTTTTGGGGCCAAAACTTTTTATTAACTTGTGTAGTTTATTAGAGTAGTAAAAAAAATAGGAGGAGCTAGATTTCAGGAGAGGGCTTAGGATTCCTGGTTCTTGCCTTGTCCTATCCGCCGCTGCCATCAATCATCATGTGATTCAACAGTCCTGAAAATTCCAGCGGAGCCAAGCATTGGATTCCAGGACATCATCATCCATCCCTATGAACAACAACTACTTACTGCCAAGGCACAGGGACAACATAAAATAAACCCAACGCAACAGTACGTCAAAAATCCAACCAATGAAACATCAAAAGCCAATTCAAATTCCAGTAGTGATCACAGCTCACGAGATGTACATCAAAAGAAAACAGCAACAAAAAAACAAAAGTTAATGATCGCCCCTAGTCACCCTCCTCCTATGTACACTTCCTAATCCTCCAACGACCAAAAACAAAATTCATCAAAAGAATCATGGTGAGGAAAATTAAAGAACAGAAAATCAAATGCCCCGCGTCACGGATCATCCGCTCCCACGACAATCGTCGCATCATGAGAGGTCCACGTGAGACTTGATTGTAAAAAACGACGTGGCCGTGACCCCATCGCGCTCCATCCATCCTGAGTCGAGATTTCGACCTGAGTAGTAGTTTCGACGGGTTATTGCATCAGATGGCGCACTCCTGACTCTGCTGCCTCAACTCTGTCCTCAGCTTCCGGGAGAACAATTTGCAAGCATCCATGCTCAGGTCGATGGCGGCCGCCAATGCCACGAAGGCCGCCGCGTCCTCAGTGCACGTCACGTGCTGAACCCCCACCTCCACCTGCGGCTTGCTCGCCTTGTTCACCCCTTGCATGGTCGAGGACATCACGAACCCACCGGGCACCGAATTTGGCCACAGCCCCAATCCTACAAAGTCCGAACCCGATCCCGACCCGGACCACGACCCGGACCCTAAATCCATGCTGCTGCTCGGGCTGCTCATCGGCGACACGCTGTTGGTCAAGTCTATGGTGAATTTGCCCCCGTTTTTAATGCTAATGGAGGAGTTGGCCGCAGTGGCCGTGGTCGTGGTGGTGGTTTCGGGAAGGAGCTCGAATCGGTGCGAGAGCATGTCGGAGCTGCCGTGCTCGAGCCAGGCCTCGAGGCGGCCCCACGGCCTCCAAGTCCCGTGCTGCGGGCGCAGGATGAGCCACGCGCCCGGGTTGGACCGGCTGACCCGGTCAGACCCGGGGGACGGCACGAAGGGCGTCACCATCGACGCGGCTGCCACGGGAGAGCCGGAGAGGTCGTGGATGGTGACGGACCATCCCTTTCTCTCTTTAGATTGCGAGTCCTTGTCGCTGCCGACCAGAGACGGTATCCAGCTCCGCGATGTGCTTGTTTCGGACAAGGACGATCTGTTCCATGGCAGGAGGACAGCATGGTTAGAATCAAAACCAGATTGAAGAAGCACCAATAATCGCAAAAATCAAACTTTTTGTGATCGAATGATTCACTTTTCGTTTTCACTACAACCATTTTTCTTATTTCCGGAAACAACCAATCGGGTCCTACCTACTAGACATTTCCATTTTTAGAACCAAAACATACGGTGACAAGAGACCGTAAAAGCTTCGATCTTTTTCACGAAATCCACTTTTACCGTTCAACCCAGCAAGATTAAAGTGAAAAAGCACCAGTTCAAATCGAAAGCAAGACCAATTACCTGGATCGCAAGCTCCGGTCACCGACGTTGTTCCGGAAACTGAAGTTGCAAGTGAAGACCGGCTGCTTCACGCTCCCCTGGACCTGGAACACCTGGGGGCTGCACTCGGGCTCCTTCTCGAACTCGAACACGAACCTCGGATCGGGCTCCGCCCTCACGCTCACGTACAGCTTCTCCCCGCTCTTCCTGCCGATGTCGACCCACCCGCTGTGGACCGACGCCGCCCGCGTCTCGGCCCGCCTCAAATCAAGCGGCACGGACACCTTCCCGATCAGCTTCGAGCCGCCGACCAGCCCGCAGGCGCCCCCGAAGCGGCCCCGGTAGACCTCGATCCTCAGGGTGGGGTTCTGGAGGGCGAGCTTCTCGAGGAGGGGCTTGGGGAGGCTGAAGCAGGCGGCGAGGGGCTGGGAGGAGGGGGTGGGGTTCGGGGAGCGGTCGGGGGAGGTCAGGGGGAGGGAGGCGTGCTGGGGAGGGAGGTTGGAGAGCTTGACCTTGCAGAAGAAGGAGGAGGAAGAAGGGTGGACGGTGGTGGAGGAGGAGGGGGCGGCGGAGGAGGAGGAGGAGGAGGGCTGAGGGAGCTTGAGGGAGAGGTTGCCGACGAGGATGCGGAGGAAGGGGCAAGGATCCATGCTTGGATGGCTGAGCTCTTTCCTTGGAGTGGAAGCAAAGCAGAGAACCCCCCAGTTTGAGTATATATGTGGAGTCGTGGGGTTTGCAGCTTTGAGAGAGACAGAGAGAGGGAATAAGAAGGGGGCGAATGATGATGAATATGGAAAGGAGGGGGAGAGATTTGGGTGATGGAGGAGGAGGGGGAGGGTGGGGGGGAATGAACAGGCTGGAATCTAGCTGGGGCATTTCAGACGTGAGCACTGATACAGCAAGGTCAACCCCACTGCCTCTCCCCTGGACCCCCTCTCTCTCTCTCTCTCTCTCTTTCTCTCTCTATCTTGCTTCTTTCTTGTCCTTGTTTTCTTCCCCCTCATGCTCCAGCCAATTCTCTCAAATTTTGGGGAGTGGATAAATATATATTATGTCGGCTAGTTTGCGCTTGGGATTGGCAACAGCTTACTCATTGTTGAAATTTTATCTGGAATCTCCTCTCCCTATGACCAAGCTGTCAATGAACAAAATCATATTGAAATGAATGCAATTGTACAATTAGTATTTTTCAGGTGTTTAGCTGTCCAATTACGTGAAGTTTTGATTTTTCATCCCTCTTTTGGGATTCATCATTTGCCATAATTTTAAGCAGATGTCTGTGATCTTATTTTTTTTTCCTTTAATGATATAATTGGACCAAAAAAGGGAGGAAATACTTCACGACGAATATGAGTTATCTCCAAAGACAGCTGTGTTCTAGTGCATTAGTCCTATCTCTTGATATATAAAGAAGTCTAATTAACGTCTTATGCGGCTTGATTTCATTCTAAGATGAACCGAGCATAATTTTGAATGTAAAATTTATGGAAACTGGTCTGTCGATCTAGATGCGTTTGACTAGTCAACGTGTCATAAAAGGAATTTCATCAAAAGTGGAATAAATTAAAATAGCTAGACTATATAATTCATGAAATGATCATTTCATATGATGATAAAGGGACAATGGCGAGGAAGGTTCCTATATTTTTTTTTCAATTTGTGCAATATCGATCATGACATTTTCCTTATACAATTAGGTCCTTCAGCTATATATTTGTATGTTCAAATTAAACTTTATATTAAAATAGTAAATGAAACGGTGATGCAGTTGTTAAGTGCTGCGTTGGCACTTACACGGTCATTAAAACAATTAAAACTTAAAATAGAAAAAACCATCGCAAAGAAGAAATTGAAAGAGAGAATAGAAAACGAAAAATTATTCTAACAAGCTACTACAACTATTGTATATTTTCTTTCGCCATCCACACCCTAGATAAGCCAATAAATGCGGAGGAATCTATAAATGCCATTAAAATTTACAATGGTCTTTAATGTCGAATAAGTCGCGATCACTTTCAATTCGAATGAGCAAAGAGAGCTGAGTCTTATTATGATAAGGCCCAATGCCAACGGCGACGTTAGCACTCTCGATGAAATATTTTAACAAAAGGAGTCGTCATGAAAAACATGATTGAATAAATAAAAATTTAAGTACGACATTACATAAATTGGTGATGAAGTTTAGGGACCCTCCTCAGTGATTATCTCAGCGATAAAACAATACGAGACAACACGTGTGAAACAAAGTATGGTGGTTGCTTTTTGATGGGGGATCAGCGAGGCGTTGGCTGGCGAGCATTAGGAGTTCTCGTGGCTGAACTTGGAAGTCTAAAAGCTCGAGACGTCGTTTTCATTTCGTGGCTTTCGATTTTTCAATGGTGGGCTGGTCATCGCTTCTTTGTTTGGACAGGGGATTACCTGTCACGTCCCAATAACCAAAACCATAAACCGAAACATGATTTACATGACTGATCAGGTATCGTGTTAGGCGAGTCCTGTCTAAAAGTTGGGCTTATTCCCCCTCGTTCTTTTTCCTTATAAAATGAATAGAAGCTCCAGGTGGGACAAAGTGTTGAGTGGGTCCAAAAGGGAAATAGAGAGGGGACAATTTACAAAGGAAGCGACTTCATTTCTATCTTAGCAAAAAAAAAAAAAAAAAAAAAAAAATCAAACAAATGCAAAACTTTTTACATATTAAAAGAGGACATTGTTTTTTAAGAAAGTTTTAAATAATAGTTTAAAATGCTTTTATTTTTTAAAATAAAGATTTGAAATGGATATTATTTAAAATAATGAGACAAAATACTCTCATTTTCTTAAATAAGAGCATAATGTAAACCTGCTTCAAATAAGAGTCTGAATGTTTTTTTTTTTTTTTTTGGTAATTTTTCTTCTTTTTCTTTTTGAAGTTTTAGTCTTTATTGAGTAAACAAGATGTTATGAGGTAATGACTTGATTGCATTTGATCCACGGACTCAAATTCGAATAGGTGTATTTCGATTTTGAAACCAGGCTGATTCTCAGCAGATAATTTATTCCCATTTCTCCATCAATAGTTTCATCGATTTAATCTACTTTGAGCAATAAAAGGTCTCCTCCTTTGTTTTTTTTTTTTATTTATTTAAAAGGAAGTTTTCACTATTTAAAAATATCTTTGTTTAGACTTAGGGCCTGTTTGTTTATTTGGGTTTTGTTCCTCGAAAAAAAAAAAAATTATGTTCTTTTGTTAGGAGATCAAAAAAGAAAGAAACGCATTTGTTTACACTTTTATTTAGGAACGATTTAGAATAAAAACAATAAGTAGAAAAAACTAGTTTTTGTCCCAAAAACACTTTCGAGAAAACACTTCTTCTTTTTTTCATTTTTCTTATTCTTTTTCTTTGGCTGGTCACTGGCCTCGGTTATGACCGGTGACCAGCCAAAAGGAAGAAAGAAAAAAAGGAAAAATAAAATAAAAATATTAAACAATTAAAAGAAATAAAAAAATTATATAAGTTTTTTTTTTTTTTTTGTGAAGGGAACCCGTGACAGCCGGCTGGCGGCGGCCGGCAAACGGCCGGTGCGCGGAGACCCACCACCCCGACGTCACGCTTAAGATCCCGTCTGTGGCGGGATTCGAACTCCTCCCTCTACCAAAGGGTCATGGGGCTTATCCAATCCATTGGCCGCATGGCGGTGTAAAATTATATAAGTTTACCAAACGCATTTCTGTTTTTGGAGTAGAAATTTTTTACAGTTACCAAACGCGTTCTTATATTTAGAAATTGTTTCTTAGAACAAAAAAAAATACTTATGTTAAAAAATTATTTCCTAAAATAGAAACGTTATTAAGCGCCATCTCGACGAGCCCAACGTGATCAACGTCCAAGATCCTAGCCCATGCCAAAAAGAAGAAAGTGTTCGTGGAGATGACGTGTCAAGCTCAGAGAGGCAGGGGGTTGATCATGCGGATGCGGAGGGGAGAGCTCACGGGCGCCCGAGCTGGGAACGGGGGGCAGGGGATCCTGGAGCCCGGAGCTCCAGACAAGGGTGCGTGCATGGGCATGCGTGCGGCTGAAGATGTGAGCTGTTGCCCGGCGCGCGCACGTACATTCGGATTGCAGGCGCCAGCACACCCCCTCTCTCTCTCTCTCTCTCTCTCTCTAAATAATCATAATAATAAAAAATATAAATAATCAATTAACAAAAAAAAAAAGGAAAATAATAATTTTTCCCGACTCTTTTGTCTTTTACTGCACCCTACGCGTACGGAAGCGGCTCCTCCTTCAGTCGGTGGGATACAACGATTCGCCAGCAACTCCCCCTGGTTTTTCTCTTTTTTGTGTTTTTATTTTTATTTTTATCGTACAGCTTTATTTCGTTTCGAAAATTTCCTTTTATTTGTACGGCTGGGATGGAGGCAGGAGCTGGGCCAGCGCGCATCGGCCCCGGCCCAGGCCCCACATCAAAGTGCGGGCCCCAGCCGTTTCTTTTCTTAACGAACCATACTGTCATCATCTTTCAAATCTCTCCCGTTGATTGGGTGGCGTGGGCCCCCGGTCAATCAATCTGCCACCTCAGCCCCCCGTGGGGACAGGCATTTTTTTGTCTTAGCTGTTTTCCTTTGGATTCTTCCTCTACCGGCTCGTTCCTCCATCGGGATCCCATTAATATTGTACCTTCCACATTATCCAAATCCCTCCCCCTTCTCCTCTTTTAATATATATAAATATACACATATATATAATTTAATAACTATGTTCTCAGTCCTTTGTTTTATAATCATCGATCCAATCGTATTTTGGACCCCCCATCCTCTTATAGGCATTACACCAATTAATCGACAAAAGAGAATCCAATGAGTACGATATGACTTTCGATTTAAATTGAAGATACCTCGATATAGAAAGCTATCATCTAATCGATCGAGATTGCATTTATGTTGAAATTTGTCATTTATTGATGTTTCAATTTGTTGTCTGACGAGTAACTCAAATTCACGAAGGTTGCTCATTATAGCAACATAAGTTTTCAAAAATGAAAGGCCAAAATTTCAAAAGTTCGGGGACAATAGAGGCGTTACTTAAACAAAAAGAGAATGATGGTGGAGTCGAGGCATCCCAATTCCACAATTTTAGCTTTTATTAATTGCCCTTTCCTTTCCTAAAGTTTGCATTTTTATTTTTATTTTTATCAGGGCGTCCCTCTAGGCCCGGAAGTTGCACTTTGCCATTATGTGACGACCCCAATCCAAGTGCTTAATCATCACTAGAATATTGGGATTTTAGTGATTAAAGTAATGCTTAGTTTAACCTTGTCAAGGCGGCCGATTGCAATGTATTAGGACACTGTGAAGAAAGAGTCGCTTTGGAATGAGGATTCCAGCTCATTCTTCTTTGGTTGGACACTTATATTAGGATGTTTGATTTTTCTTTTTAATTGACAGAATATTAAACAAGACTTTTTCAAATAATACGGGGTGGGAACGGCGGGGGTTTGGCAATCAAGTCAACGTATAGGGAAGTTAAAAAAAAAATCATAAACTTATTACACTTGTGTTAATTCGATTCCAAACTTTTTAATTGTACCAATTAAATCATAAACTTCTTGTTAATTTGCTAATTTAGTCATTACAGCCAATTTTAAAAAAAAAAAATATAAAGGTGGATGCCGATTGTGTTCTAAGAGGCATGAGTGATGTTAATGTAAATAATTTTTACAATCTTTTAAAATGATTTAGATTTTTAAAATAATTTTTTCTTTTTTTCTATTTCTTTTTCTTTCTTCCTTCTTCGATTGTCGAGCCACGGTGATGGTGGCAACCGGTCTCAAGTGAGGCCAACCTCATCATCTTCAACTGAGACTTGTCCTCGCCAAGATCTGGTTAGGTAAAGCCTTGGTAGGCTTGACCTCATCAAGATAGTGCAAGGTTGACTCTCAAAGGCTCTATCCTATGGCTAGTGGCTGAGGCTTAGTGGTTGCCAAGAAAGAACGAAAAAGGAAAAAGAAAGAAAATGAAATTTAAAAAATTGTCCTAGTATCCATATTAACAATTTTCAGCTAAAAAGATTAATTGACAAATTATCAAAAGATCTAAGACTCAATGGACACAGTTGAACCATTGGGGTTCGCCCTAGTAGCCACCTTTCCAACTTGGAAGGGAGATGTAAGGGGTTCAAATCCCCACATTCTCAGGAGGGATTGGGTTGGGGACGATTTCATTTCAGGAGTGGGTTTCGACTCCCACGCCTTGCAAGGAGACAAAGCAAAAGTTTGAGCGCAAGTGTTAGAATAAGATTAGAGTATGACCGACAAAAAAAAAAAAAATTGACACGGTTGAAGGATTTAAGACTGAATTTACTCAAATGCAATAGGTTTAATACAATTGAATACAATAACCATGTTCTCAATCTTTTGCTTCTAATCATCGATTCGGTGGTATCTTGGTCCTCAATCCTCTTACGCGCATTACAACTAATTGAGATTAAAGAATTCAATGTACATTGTATGGCTTTCATTTCAAAGCGAGGTTGGCCCGATGAAGAAAGATATCATCTAAGTACATTTACGTTGCAATTGTCATTATAAAATTTTCAATTAATTATCTAACGATTAACTGAAACTTGCGGACATTATATTTTCGATCATTAAATATTGCAACATAAGTTTCCAGGAACTAAAACCAAAACTTTAAGAGTTTGGGGACATCAATCAAGGACATTATTTTAATCAAAAGAGAATGAAGGTGGAGTTGAGGCATTCAATTCCACAATTTTAGTCTTTGTTAATTGCATTTTCAATTCCTAAAGTATACTTTTCTTTTTATCAAAGGCGTCTCGCTAGGCCCGGAAGTTGCACTTTGCCATTATATCGAACCCTAATCCAGATGCTTAATCAACGTTAGGTTAACCATCTCGAAGCGGCCGATTGCAATGTATTCGGACATCCTGAAAAAAGAGTCGCCTTTGAACGAGGATTCCAGCTCATTCCCTTGGCGTGGACGCTTATTCTAGGATGTTTGATTTTTCTTTTTGTTTGACAGAATGTTAGACAGGACTTTTTCAAATAAAACGGGGAGGGAACGGCTGGGGTTTGGCAAGCGAGTCAGAGTAAATGCATGGACTTGACTTGGCGGGGCATTTTTGATTAATTAAGGTTATATAACAGATTTTGTTTTGAATTTAGACAATAATTGATAAAAAAGATGAATATTTGCAACTCGGAATTCGAATTGCTTGCCAAAAGCTATGGGCCCGACGAGGAGGGTTTCTTTCGAGGGGGGGTCCATGTCTTCTTTCTATTTTACATTTTGAACGACGATGGGAGGGTAAATAAATAGATTGTAAACCATATTCTAATTTCCAATTATTTTGTGGCAAATCAGATTGTCTATATCTGGACTATATAACCCCGTGTGAGAGCAACACGATCATATACAACTAAAGATTATTCAATTACTTCTACATCTATTATATATATGTGCCAATTCAATTATAAAACTTGATTAAATTTAACAGTAAATACATTACCTCTTTTTTGGGATTTTTTGAAGAATTAATGGGAAAAGCATTAAAAAAGCCATAAACCTATAACGTTTCGTCAATTCAATTCTAAACTTTTTAATAATTTATCAATATAGTTTATCTAGTCAATTTTGACTGGAAATCACCGATGTTGATTGTTCTACATGACAAGATAAGCGCTAATGTGAGCAATTTTTATTTTTAAAAAGTTTTCAAAATTTTTAATAACTTTTTTTTTCCTTTCTTTTTTTTTCCCCCAATTATAGACTGCGACCTTCTCTTGGATTTGGACAAGGGCCCAACACCCTCGTTGGTTGGCCAACAAAGAGGCCATGAGGCCCTCGCTAGCCTAGAGTTGGAAAACAAATCAAAGAATAAAAAAGAATAAAAGTTCATTTTAAAAAAATATGAAAAAATTGAAAATTTTATTTGCATGAGCACAAATTGTGTTACATAAGATGGTTGATATCCATGTCAGCAATATTTAGCCAAAATTGGTCGGATTGGTTATATTGGTCAATTTACAACTCAGTTAGTACAACTAAAAACTTTAGGCTTGAATCAGCACGTTGAAATTGTCCACTTAAACTTATTGTACTTTTACCAGTTCAATTATAATCTTTTCAATTTTACTAATTGAATCCTAAACATTTTCACGTTTTACCAGTTGAATACATCCAGCTAATTTTTGCTGGAAATTGCCCATGTGAACACCGGTTGTTCTATCTAACATGGCTAATGTTGACGTGGGAAGTCTTTAATATTATTTAAATGTTTTTCAAAATTTTTAACGAAATTATTCCTTTTTTTCTTTTCTTCTTTTTTCCTTCTTTCCCTTTTCCCTCCTTTTCTTTCTTCTTTCTTTTTTCCTTTTTCCTAGTCGGGGCCTAAGCGTCCCTCTCTTAAGATCGACGAAGGTAGCATTTGCCTAAGGCCAGCAACCTCCATCGACCATCAACAAGACGGAGTGAGAAAAAGAAAAGGAAAAAATAAAAGATAAAAAGAAATAACTAATAAATAATAAATAAAATATTTAAAATATTATGAAAAATTGTTCACATCAGTATCGGTCATACTATGTGAGACGATTGATATCCGCGTCAGTAATTTTCAGTCAAAATTAACTTAATGAACTCAATTAGTAAAATATAAAAAGGTTTAAGATTCAACTGACGAAATTAAAAAGTTTAGAATAAATTATTAAAGTTGCGATAACTTTAGGACTTTTTGCGCAATTTCTCCAATTGGCACAAGTCCAATCAATTGAAAATCTTTTCAGTACTTTTCCCGTTAATTAATACCCCATGATGTGAGTGCAGTGCCTCCGCACCAGCACATTCCGATGACAACCGCTGAGCAAGTGTAGTGCATCTCGAACTCTTCACGCCAACTTTCTCAAGATTCCTTGAGCATTAACAGGAGCAGAGCCATGGAAATTCAAGCGGATAGAGCTACCCAAGAGTTGCTCCGCCGTTACTCAATGAGTGTCTAGATCGAATCAGCTAATTCCTAAAGTCCGCTCGAGATCAAGCCACTCAAGTGGCTTGTTCAGGCGAGCTAGAGCCGACTAGCACTTAGATGGATGAGAATTTTCCAAAAGATCCTAAATTTATTGTACGGCGGCTAATTTAATTTTGTGCTAATTTAGTCCTAAATCTTTCGATGATTTGCCAATTTAGTCGTAAACTTTTTAATTATGCCAATTTAGTAATAAACATTTTGATAATTTGTAAATTTAGTTTTAAATCTTTTACCAATTTGCAAAAAATCTAGTCCTTTAAGCCAATTTAGTTCTAATCGCCTAGGCAAGGGAGGGCAACCCTCATCATCACAAGCGCAGGTGACCTCCTAAGGATGTTGAGGCCCTTGTTGGTGACTAGCAACCTTCACCAGCCATTGACAAAGGGAAAAGGGGAAAAAGCGAATAGAAAAGAAAATGAAAAGGAAAAAAAAAAAAAAAAAAAAGAAGAAATGCAGAAAATTAAAAAAAAAATGCGAATGTTCTCCACATCAACACTGATCGTGTCACGAAGGATGACTTTTGCTGACTAGACCACCATATCAGTTATTTTTGGTCAAATTTGGCTAGAAAGACTAAATTATCGAAATGTTTATGACTAATTTGAGAAATCACATAAATGTTTAGAATTAAATTAGCACCATTGAAAGTTTTAAGATTAAATTGGTCGCCATAAAACAAATTTAGGATTTTTTAGATAATTTTCTTTAGATAGATAGGCCTGCAAGTTTTATCGAACAAGTAATTTTTTTTGTTAAAGATTTTTAGTACTCGTAAATTGGACATGAAAGATCTTAAAAAAACATATTACAACCCAATAAACATAATCGAGCTTGGTCAAATTGATCTCAAGCAGGGTATATTTATATTACTCAATCAAGCAAAAGTCGATTTCTAGGATTGAGTTTGTGAGTTGCATCGAGCTCGAGCCTACCAGTGTATCGACTCTACTTAACTCAACTTGATTGCATTCATACCCTTGAAAGAAAACAATGGACATATGAATAATTCTATATTTCTCAAGAGAACCTTCATATTCACTTAAACTCAATTTTCTTCTCCTTTGGTTATATCAACATGGAAGTTTACCATTATGATTGTTTATCTTGAGTGCAAGTTTTTGGTGCGGTGATCTTTTGTACTTTTGGCCTTTCCTCATTATATCTATTACCTTTTACCAAAAAAAACATGAAAGTTCACCATGTTTCAGTTTCCAAACTAGAACCATAATTATCTCATAAATTACTTTGGTGTTATTTGGCATAGAGCTTCACTTATAGATGAGAGTATCCCAAATTCTGCCAAAGATCAGCAAACGAATAAAAATGGAGTCAAAAAAGAGCAAACAACAGGAGCATTTATGTACCCTGTAAGAAGTTTGCTGGAACCACTGGGGGTTCGCCCTAGTGGCCACCCTTCCAAAATGGAAGGGGGAGGTGAGGGGTTCAAATCCCCACCTTCTCAGGGAGGGATAGGGGTAGGAACATGTAAGTTTTCGAGAGTGGGTTGCGATTCCCACGCCCTGCAAGAGGTAGGGCACAAGTCTGCCGGTGAGTGTAAAGTAGGAATAGAGTAGGACTGACAAAAAAAAAAAAAATTTGCTAGCACTAGAACAGAACTCTACGCATGTTGCAGCCCCTCGTTTGTCTCCGCCAACTTCGCTTTTCAAAGCGCAAACCAGAGGTGACATATTGTCATCAAAGCTGATCACTAGAGTCTGTTTTTTACTCTGAATGATCCGATGGTGAAAGAGCCACTATGTCGAACATGCTAATGTCTGGGTGACGTGTATATTTTCCTGTCAAGGATCGAGGTTATCGAATAGCTCTTGAATGTCAAGTGAACGACTCAGTGTTAAGCTCAAAGTCTGATTGATCTGATGGTCAAGGAAAGAACCGCAGATGCAAAAGATATGTCGAATCAGTTTAATAGCCTGATACAGACTAAACGTTTTAGTATTAAGCAAAGCTGCATAAGCGAATCTGCTACAATTGTGACTCATTTCATTTGGAAAATCTTTTTTTCTATCAGTAAAAGAACAACAGTAACAATAAATCTTCGTAGCAAAGTTGTCATTGGAACAAGATAATCCTATACTAGGACGATCAGAGAAACTGGTAGGTGGGTAATGAAAAAAACACTCATTTTTCAGTGTAAACAACATAAAATTCTCATTTTTAATTCAGCAGAAAAGAAAAAAGAGGACATTGAAAAGTGAAGAATGAATTATACTGGTCATGGCTTTCGCCAAACTTCACATGTTGCTGCCAAGTAGGGACGTGCGATCCGACCCGTAAGTGCTCCATGATCTTAAGTACTCCTGCAAAAGCGGGCTTCAAAAGGCTTATTTGAGTGAAGCCTGTCGTCATTAGCAGCATATAAATGATAATGTTCAAGCATATATGTCAAGTGAGATTGTGCGATGTGCATTCTGCATCTTCCTGAGTCATGAAAGTATCGATAGCTGGATGGAAAGATAAATCTGCTCTACTGTTTTGATTCATATAATTAGAAATCGTTACAATTCAAAGGGATAGGAAACAAATACTCTTTCGCCTCATCAGGAGTTGGCCGTATGCAGGAACTTTGATAGTTCACTTCTATTTCCCAACAAGAAGTTTTTAATTCCTTCCTACCCTGCACATTCAACCATATTCAAACTTTACATACATCCCGGTGCTTAGTTTGGCTTCCTACTAGTTTTTATTGCCTTCAATATGCTGAGATGGAAGGAAAAATGGATGAAAAATACTTTTTACATACTGCATTTGGTGTCCATTACTTTCTTTCGAATATCAAAATGGCTTGAGGAGAGTGACAGCCACGGACCGGCTTCGCGCGTCATGGATGTGAAATGCCGAAAAACGTATCCTTCTTCTATGGTAATTACTATACGAATGAAGATCTGCTAGATTACGGCGATCAATCCAACTCCTTCGCATTGTTGAAACCGTCGCCTACATCTGGGGATCTATTTTTTATTTATTTATTATTATCAATCTTCTGTCCTTTAAAGAATAGAAGATCTTGTCCCTAGATTCAATTAACCAAAGCAACATGCTTCAAGTTCAATGAGGATAAACCTCCTAAGACAATCGGTTTAAGGGAGGGTTAACTGGCCCGCTCAGATGTCTAATTGCAGCAGGTGACGAATGACCGATGATCGATTGATCTGAAGCTATAACATAATCAAGCAACAAGAGCAAAGGTTGAGCACAACATTCTCACTAATCAGATATGAACATAACAGGGAACGCATTATACCCCTTGAAATCTTTAAACAGACCCCTTTAGCTTCTTGTTTTGTTATGTAAATGCAAAATGACTTCACACATACGATCATACAAGCAAATAAAAGTTCAGAAACATAAATAACTTCAAAATACATCACTAAATAAGCATATAATCACATATCCATAGAGCCGATAGAGAGCTCAAAAATATCCGGATCCAAATCCAAAGTTGTATTGATGAGGGTTGGGTGGCATCACTGGAGCGCTGGTTCCGTTCTGCGATTGGAAAGGAATAGGCGGTCCATGGCTCGAGCTTGCTCCAAAGAATGGCTGAGTGTTGGTTGCCTGGATCACCATCTGCTCCGTCTCCTTGCTGACGTTCTTCCGGAGCTCAAACAGCGAGATCTTCAACTGCTCAAGTTGTGGCACGCTCAGCTCATCGACTGGTCTCTCCCACCAGTGGTTATCCTGGTTAGTCCTCACCGCCTTCTTGAGCTCCTCGCCACGCTTCTTCTCCATTTCAAGTTGGCCAAGCACCTCAGTCAGCTGCATGTTGAGCTCGCAAATAGTGGCGTTGCGATGAGCCTCAATGAGCTGCGCCGTGCCAGCGGTCTGCTGGGGCAGCTCGTTGCCATTGAGGAATCGATCGAGCACGGTGTCGACATTAGGGTGACCAAAGGAGAAGGCCTTCTCGCCTGGTGAGAAGACAATCAGCGCGACATCTGCACCACAGAGAGTGCTGAGCTCGCTTGCCTTCTTGAAAAGGCCAGATCGGCGCTTTGAGAAGGTAACTTGAAGGTTACTCTCGTTGTCCATCTTAGCCATCTGAATCCTTTGGCGACCCCTAGTCGTTCTCGCCATGGCTAAAGCACAGGAAAAGGGCAAAGGAACTTCTCGAGAAAGACCAGATAAGAGAATGGAGATGTGAGTTGAAGGGCTTGGAATAGGGGGTTTTATAGGAGCTCCTGTTTTGGTCAGGATTAATGTTTTTGGTTGTCAAAAATTTTCCTGTCTTTCAAGCAATTAATCTCTTACCGCCTAAAGACAGCCCAGAATCTCCTTCAGTCTCATGTATATGGCATGTAAATTAGTGATTATTGGTATGTATAATGCCTCATACATGCCAACGATACGTGTATACAGGCAAATGAAATACTAGCCACATCTCATCCTTAGGTGCACTTGTGTATTTCAGGAAAAGAGAAGGATTAGGATGCTCAAAATTCTTAGTTGGACAATTTAATATATCCTTATCATCGCCATATAAATGCTATACTATCGTAATTATGGTTTTTCGAGAAAATTTAAGTTTCGAAAAGTACCTTTTAAAAACAGTACATATCCTGCTTCCTGGTGCCTTCTGTGTACTGCTTCATTACTGAAATGGCTTTCCCATATCGGTGGCAGTTTTTACTGGACAAGGACAAGTATTTATCTGTCGAGATATGATAAGAAATATATCCTCCCCATATGATTTGCGTTTCCTGTCCGTACTAGAACCATGACATTTCTCATTCTGTGCCAATTTTGTGAATCCCCCGAGTCCACAATCAGCTACGTTGTATGATGCAGCGCTTTAAGCAATTAATTCCGCGATAAAACTGCCATTATCCTCCACATTTGCATTGTATTATCTCATCAGTTATTTATCAACCAGAAAAATCTCAATTCTATTTCGACTAAGGAAATCTCAGGTGATTTCAGATAAGGTTCAAGCATCATTGATGGTATTAATAACCAACGTATTATAGGCTTTGGAAATAAATCCATCATTAGGTAGATTCATGTATCATGTGGAAGCAGAACAAGCCACACAATTATTTTGAAGACAGATATAGCAAAAACGCAGTCGACCACTCTGCATTTCCTATATTGAGTTTGCAAAGCAACTGGCGTTATTGCAGCATTATTTTCATTAGTATTCAACAGTTGTCATTTGAATGCGTTCGAGCCTAGATATTTTTCGTACATATAAATGTACATAGTTTAAAATGTATACCCTTTTGACAGATTAACGGGATTTAATAACTGATATTCTAGGTTTTGGAAACAAATCCATGAATGACCAGATACATGTATCATGGGGAGACAAATAAGCCACATATGCCATTGGAGGTTGATAATAGGAAATGAAGTCGACCGTGTTCTTGTTTTTACCATATATCATGTGAGCATTATAAGGCATCCTGGCATTATTACCAGTTACATGTATCATCATGTCCAATATGTCAACAGTTGTCAATGGCTAACGTTCGGATAAAGACGTAACCATTTGCATGGTTAGCATGGGCACTCGGGCAGCGTTGCGAACTTCTGGAGTCTTTAGGAAGACGAGTTATTTGAGCAAAGTCAGCCATAAGTTTTCCGGTATATGAATTAGAAGAGAGCAAATCGTGCAAACGTGAGTAAGTCCGACGATATAAGTAGGCAATGGTTTTTATCAAAAATTAGGTGCTGCGACTTTCGATAAGAAAGAGAAAGACCCCTCTAAGAAGTATTGGCTTGGTAAAAACTAACTTGCCAGCCACAGCTCATATTATCGGGCATTCAGTTTACTTATTTAGTAAGAAGCATGAAAATTATCCTGGTAGTGACAGGGAAGTCTGTGAAGCATTTGAGCCCAGGGACCCAGATTTTGCAGGGTAGCAGCAGCAACAGCAGTAGCAGACTACTCCATTCAGAGAGAGAGAGAGAGAGAGAGAGAGAGAGAAGGAAAGCAAGATCGTGGAACAATAGTAAAGGAATATCAGGGAAGACCTCTTGGCCTAGACATCTTTAAACATGACAAATTACTTCCATTGAATTTACTTGTTTTCAATATTCCTTCAGTTATCTCAATGACGTGTTGCATTCTAATGGGTACTGAGAACTTGGAGATTTTTTTATTAGTGGAGTAGGTGAAGGGGCTCACAAACAATATCGTCACGTCGAATAATCTTAAGGAATTAGGAGCTTCCATATTAGAAAATGTGATGCCTAAATGGAGAGAGAGAAGCCGAATGCGTTATAAGTTTCCTCACTTGTACACTGTCGGATTAATTTTTCAGCACAATTAATCCGTGAATTCCATAAAGAAAGGAGGGAGGAAGTACGGTGGATGTACCGAAAATTATATATAATGTTCACTTTAAAGTCAAAAATTTTCATGATTTACTTAAGTGCCAATCGGAGAAAAAACAATCATCTAAAGTATCAATGGCGGGATATTCTGATCAAAATTATTACTTGACTTTTATAATTAAAAAAAAAATAGATCGAGTTGGATATTCTGTTGAAAATTCAGGTCCACTCAATCCAATGTGGCTCTGTGGACCACACAACGCCTCACCAACGCGTTGCCGGAAAACGATGCCGCACCATCTTTGCCCAAAACAATGCCGCACCAATGCTGTTGCCCAAAAATGACGCCGCACCGTCCTATATCCAAAAACGATGCCGCACCATGATGAATGAAAGTTGGTCCAGCTAAGGACCTTAAATAAATGCCATGATTATCGGAGCCTCGTTCCACGTAAATAAAATGGAAGGATTAACCTCGGGAGGAATTTGTAACCAAATTTGGAACAACTCCCACCGTCCACCATTCTCCTTGTTAAGGTCGCCCACCTTCACTTGCTCACCGTCGCTCGCCCTCCCTTGCCACTGAGTCACTCAATGGAGGGAAAACATTAAAAATTTGAGCCTTTTGCTGGAGCTCCTGCCCTCTATTCGTAAGATTAAGCTATTAATTTTGGAGGCAAAGCGAAGTAAGGGTTTAAATTTCAATTGAATGGTCGATTAGCATTTCAAATTTGGGTTTCTCTTTTTTATTTGGGGATTTAGGGTTCTTTTTTTTAGGGGGAAAGCTAGTAGACGACGTCTTTTATGGTTTAGATGGTAACTGGACTTTTTAGCAAGCCGCATCAACTTAAGAAATTAATATAAAAAAAAAAATATCACGTTAGATTTTCAGCCAAACACATCAAAGTTGGCATTGCATAAATCATTTTCATAAAAATTGACACTTTAGTGTTCATAAAGAAACTTTGCATTAAAACGAACGCCATATATAATTTTTGACACTTCTAATATATTTCTCGCCATAAAAGGAAAGATCCAAGAATAGAGGAGTTCAGTTATTCGTCGAAAGCGGGTTGAATGAAAGAAGCTAAAAGATGTACAAGTGCTCCCATCTCCTGACTTTCCAGATCATACGGAGCATACCATTTGCAGCGCAAAATCTGACGGCTGAGCCGTAGTTTTGCAGTGTCAATGTCCAACAGAGAGCAACACTAAACAAGAATGAAAAGAGACGCGGCTACCGACCAGGTTCCCCACTACTAAACCAGCATAACCTGGCGCTGTAAGAGTCCATCCGTTCAACGTTCAGCACGAATAGATGAATGCGTGAACTTGCCATAACAAAGACCCTGTCCTGCCACACCTAAGACATTTTTATTTCGAAAAATAATTTATTTTTAGAAATAGTCTTTTCTTTTTATTCCCTCAAACAATTTATGAGTAAAAGAATGAATAATTTCTTTTAATTTTTCAATAATTTTTTTTCGACTTTTCTGTTTTCCCTCTCTTCTTCTTCTTGCTCCTCCTCTAGTCAACGGCGGGCAATTCTCTTCTTCTTCTTGCTCCTCCTCTAGTCAACAGCAGGCAATGGCAGGCGGTGGTGGGCGGCAGACGATGGGAAGAATAATAAAAGGATAGAGAAACTAGAGTATGATCATGCGCATCCTGATTAACTTGATTTTGGGTGCGTACGTACATGTGCTTGGGCACCCTCGGGCGCTTATAAGAAATGATGCCATGTGTAATTCAGGAAAGATCACCTGCTAAAGTATTGCTTCTAAAATTCATCGGCAGCGTGAAGTCCTCTAGGGTCGTGATCGGGTCAGCGTGATCCAAGATTCACTGCTTGTAATACAATAAGCTTCTACGTGTCAAAACGACGAGTCACAAAATTTCCAGAGTTCACTCCAGAGAGTTGTCAACCGACGCATGAGGGACAGAACCAATTATTCATATCAGCTACTTCCTTTTTAAGAGATGCAGCCATAGAGAATCAAGATTGCAATCCATCAACGATAAAAAAAAAAATAATCAGATGAACGTTACTTATCAGCGAAGTTTCGTCCTGGTTCCCAGGCATGTTTGACGCAACATTGACAATTGGCTCATTAGGTGTATAGCTCTTTCAAGCCCTGGACTGACCAAAAGGACTAGGACTATAAAAATAACAAAAAGAAAAGCTGCTTTGCTGATCAACAAAAACTTTTGATATTCCATTAGCTACATTTATGAAGACAAACTTATGAGGAAGTACATTCCAACCACTCATGTAATTAATCCTTTTATTCTTAGCCCGCTCTTGAGACATTAATGAGATTAAATGAGAAAAAATAGGTCACATCTTCAAAAATGATAGCTACAAAGAGAAGAGATAACTCGACACTAATAAGTTACTGGGCCTGCAAGGATAGATCTCTCAGCTGCTGAGGATCGACCTCTGAGGGTGCACGAGTCAGGGCACACTGAGCAGTAGTCGTTTTTGGAAAAGCTATGACATCCCTTATTGAATTAGCACCGGCCAATAACATCACCAGTCTGTCAAGGCCGTACGCGATTCCACCTGCACCAGAAACATTGAGGATAAAAAAATGATTACCTAAGTATGCATACTATTTAAGACACTTGCAATGCAATCAGCATTGAAACTGTAATTACAGCATGGTCTGTCATGGCATGAACATTTCCAAAACTTTAGGAGCCCACAACTGCATATTGAATCAGAAGATTATGTGTAGAGATGCACACAAAGGAAATCTCATGAGGCAAAGAAATTCCTTACCATGGGGAGGAGCACCTGCATCCAAAGCCTCCAGAAGGTACCCAAACTTTGCTTCAGCCTGTTGATCAGAAAAATAACATAATGAGCCTAAAGGACAATTGACATAATTTGAGCAGCACCTGCATTTGACCCACTACAGAAGTCAAATGAAGGGTCTATAGAAGTCAAATATATAAACTTAAAGCTGGGGACAAAAATCAGTAATCAGAAATTAGGCATCATTAGTGGAATATATGGTTTGGAGTGACATCTCACGTTTTATATAGCACATCAGTAATCAGATGACCTTCATATCTACCAGTATGCAGCCAATAATCACACAGAAGCCTGAAACTAGCAGAAATTCTGTTGACTATAGACATTATGTAGGTCCATTTTCATTGTAGACTAAAAACATCAAGGCAAAGGTTGAACTTATAGGCAGATATATTGTGAGATGAAGCTGAAGAAATTTTCGCAACCATGTTTGTAACGGAAGTTAGACATTGAAGATATCTGTCCTCACCTCTTCTGGAGAGATTCCAATAATTTCCAGAACCTTTTGTTGAACTTCGCGTTTGTAAATTCTCATGCTCCCGCCACCAATCTAAAGGAACAGATGGATGGCCAAGACAAATTTTGATTCTCCATATCATAAGATTAACATAATTTACCAACAGAAGCTGCTGAAAATGAAATACGTGCCTCTACTCCGTTGTACACCATGTCATAAGCCAAGGCACGAGCAGATGAAAGATTTTCCATGTCTTTAGGGTTCGGGGCAGTAAAGGGATGATGCAAGGCCTGCAAAAGAACAAGATAATGAAGACAAGATAGAACAAACCAACAGCTAAGAGTTACCAGTTCTTCTGAAATTAAAGGTTCCATCATGAGTCATGAGAAATACACCAATGCGAAGAAACTTGGATCAGTTTTAATGAGAATATTGTTATTTTTTCACCATTGACGTCCACTTGTAAACGAAAAGGCTGCCTAACTAGTAGAAGGTAAGAGGACCAAAATGGTTGGAAAGGACCAAAGTGCATCATACCATGGTCAAGCAGGGATAAATTTACCATATGAAGTATGACATTGGTACACCAAATTTTGATAATGTTCACGCTCTAGCAGTCATGTCTGACAAACATAAATGTAAATATATCTGGATTTTGGACATAAAGGATGTGTATGAATAATCCCAAGATAGATGCATTCGCTGCTTGCCATCCAAAACTAGATCATGCCAATGCACATACATAGATGTAGAGGGGGGGAAAAGGAAATGAAACCAGGTGCTTATCACATCTAAATTGAAGTGGAAAAGATTTCTTCACTTCATGGTAAAACTACCCATTTCCCCTAAGTGGAAAAGATTTCTTCAATAAAAAAAATCCTCGCATACGCATAGAAGTGAAATTTATCAATATTTCATAATATCTTGCCCCATTTTCTAACAACCGCATCTCAAGGACACAGAAGATGACTGGTTTTGCTGAGCCCGTTCCTTAAGGCTTTGTTTGGGAAGAAGTGAAGATGGGGAAAATGAGAGATGAGGGAGGAAAATGGGTAAGACTTTGAATTTAAGTGGAAATTTTGAACTTACGAGAAATTCTCTCCCCTCTCCAAGTATCCCTCCCCTCACCTCTTCCCAAGCAAAGCGTAAGTATGTAACCCAATAGCAATTACCTCAACTGTGAAAATTAGCAAAACTCATCCATCTGTGGAATCTAGCAAACGTCCTGGTTATTGAGTTACACGGCAGACAGTACAGTAACCAAAAAAAAAGAAAAGAAAGAAAGAGAAAAGAAAACGAACTGAAGAGCAACAAAGAAAATGACAATGCACACCACAAGCAGCAAACTGACTACAGAAGCCCTTTGCATAGAAACTTGTCCTCATCTGACTTCAATTGCAGGTGAAAAAATGGAGACAGCAGCCATACCTCAAGTCTCTGCTCTGAATCGTTCCACTCAAACATTGGAAAGTCAGTCACCCACAGAATTGAATGCCTGGACTACAGATTGAGGAAGAAAAATTTATCAGGCAGCCTACAAAGGTAAGTCATGCCATTAGGTTAAATCAGAAAAGATAATTTAAAACCTCACATGATCAACCAAGCCTAATTCCTGCGCAATAAATAACCTAAGTCGGTCCAGAGATCTATTGACAGAACCAGGATCTCCAACTGCAAACAAAATAAGGTCACCAGAGGCTGCAGCACATCTTTTCAATAGCAAGTCCTTTTCTTGAGGGCCCAAACTTGATACTAATGCAGGAATGCCCTCAATTTCCCCTGAAAGATTTCATTCAAGTAACTAGTCAAATGAGGTCAGCTATAATGAAAAGACTGAAGGCAACAGTATTCTAATTCTACCATTTTCCAAGACTTTCAGGAAAGGCAGGCCCTTTGCCCCAGATCTAATTGCTTCGCTGTAAAGTCCACCTTTTTTGAGAGCTGTGTTTGAGTAAACCTTTGCACCCAAAGGAACACATAATGCTTTAACAATCCCTCCACTTCTCAAGGTGTCAGAGAAAACCTTAAAGGATGTGTCCACAAATATATCAGACACCTGTAGAAGACCAAGATAGAGTTACCGATGAATCTGCTTCCAAGATGTCAAACAAGAATCCATCAATGGTTCCAGCATTAAATTTCATGATTACACATAAATTTGCTATCTCAAGATGTGTCAAAACCACGCCCCTGTAATATGAGCGCCCCAACTCAAAACAAAGATCGTGGCCACAATACTCAAAAGAAAGATCCACGGACAGTTAATTTAGTATTTGTTCAATGTCTTACTAAGGCAAAAATCTCACAAAAATGGCACGAAATGTGGCTTTATTCTGCTTGCAAATGCATTCAGAAATATAAAAAAGGCCATCTACATGAAAATGTTTCATTCATACACGTCCACAATTTAAGTGGATGGTGAAGAGCAAACAATGAAATGTCCTCAAACACATCAGAGGATCCGCATGTTTTAACTTATCTTTATATTTATCACAGGGATCATATTCACATACTATCATATCATTCACCAAAAAACCAGAAAACATCAAGCAAAATACCATCAGATCAATTAAAATTAAAAGCAAAAAAAGGGTGTAAATAATAGGAACATGGCCCAGAGAAGGTCATACGAAGCTGGTCCTAGAATAGACTCAAAATAAGACAGGCATTGTAACATCATTTCATATTTAAGAACAGGAGCTGTCTTATCATATGAGTGGAAGGAGGAGTATCCTCTTTAACAATGCTTTGCGGTATAAATTCAGCAGTTATATTCAAAGGAAAGGTAAATCAAGAATTACATCTTTCAATTCTAGCGCATAGCGAGTATCAGGTCGGTCTGAACCATATCTGCTCATTGCTTCAGTGTAAGTGAGCCTTGGAAAAGGGTCAGGCAGCTCGATGCCTTTTATCTCCCAGAAAACCTGTCAATCAGATTACTCATGAGCATGTATTGGCTTTATGCAGATGGAAGGATGCTAATCTAGTCAAATTGCTGTAAACCATAGGTGAATTTTACCACGCACATATATACAGAATAGAAATATCTACAGAGCAGGACACAACGAATTTCAGGTCACATCCATCCAGAAAAATGCTTGGAGAACAAACTTTGACGAAATATCTTTCTTTGTCATCCTGACCAAGCTAAACATATTCATAGTAAACCTACGAGCATGGAAACTGATCGCAGTTGCTGCAGGTCCCAACAGGGTTTATTATAAAGGTGGACTCAGACTTCCTAAATAGTTAAAGAAACACCAAAATCAAAAGAGCAGAATATGGTATCTATTAGAAAGAAGATTTCATCCATAGGAGAAAGTGTATCTATTTCAACATCCTAGATGCTTTGTCCTTTTTCTGCTTAATTCATTAGCAATGGGGACAGTCTCCTAGGAAGGGGAATCACCCACTTCCCAGTGACCAGTGAGATTGCAAGAGGCATAGTGGTGAGGAGTCAAACAGACCCATGTTGATGAGAGGCCGGTCCCTTGCTGCTGCACTACACTAAACTCCACCTGGAACCACAGTTTAGATTTTTAAAGTCTATTTGAATATTTCGAAGTGCTTGCCCCCAAAGTTCATAATTTCTGCCTAAAGAAAGCGACAGGGAGACTGCGCTCATAGTCCACCCTTTTTGCTTTTGTCTAAGTGCGCTCACCATTTACCTTTGACATTCCTGCTCCCTGCAAGCATTTTCCCCTATGGGAACAATGCCAAATGATTAATGTAAACCCAGGTAACTATAATGAATACTGTGTGCAAAGTATAATTTCTGACCAACTGATCCAACCAAAAAGTTGTATTAACCACTTCATCTGGGATGTAGCTACCTTTCTAATTAAATCCTCATTGAGCTTCAGCATATCTTCCAAAGGCATGAAAGCCATTTCAATATCAAGTTGTGTAAATTCAGGTTGCCTATCAGCCCTTAGATCTTCATCTCTGAAACATCTGCAACATGAAAGAGCTAAATCATCATCACTAGTTTTCATTTAAAAGTATAGTCACCACAATTAAATTGGCATTGGTTCCAGACATTAGCTGAAGAAAAAAAAGCACCAGTCTATCTCCTAGACCCACATTAGCTTGCTTCATCATTGACCCATTCACTCCATCTCCTACATTCTTACAACTCCAACAATCCTATGATACAAAACATATAAGAGCAAGCATTAGGCCAGCTAAATCTATATTTTTCTCATTTTGGTGGGACAGGTTCAACCTAAGGACGCATCCCTCAAGAGAAAGCTCATAAACTACATGAACAGGAACCTCTATCGGAAGAAACACAATTAATCTAGCTGCAGTCTTGCCACTAGAGTATCATGAGTCCAAAAGTTCCATCTTTGAGGATATTTCTCAGTTAGAGTCAGATGCATGTCCAAGTTATGGCTAATGGCGAGAACTTAGATTAATGCATGCAAAAGTGACAGCAAAGGGACAAATTGACACCACTTTACCTTGCTATTTGATAATATCTATCAAAACCAGAGACCATCAACATTTGCTTAAACAGCTGTGGACTCTGGGGCAACGCATAAAATGTTCCTGGCTTCAAAATAAACAATTAAACAATCAGATTAACAACTCAATAAAAAGGCATGTTTAGTAAATAATTAATCAAAAACTACTGTCCTTCCTTGCTAGAAGATAATATTCTTACTAGAAGATATGCAAATCAGAGGTCCCCGATTGTAGGAAGCAGAGAAATAGATAATCATGGAGCTTATTATTCTCCTTTCACATTATTTGGAGTACATCCATGTACCAGACATATAGACAATATTCATTTACATTATCTTTACATTATCCTCGTATACTTCTCATGTGATTTATTTATCAAAGGGGTTGCTCTCAGGCTTCACACATCTGATGCCCACAATAAATAAGAAATAGTATATAACTCCAAATTGATTGTGCATATATGTAAGCGCAGGAGCATTGCTGCATGCATTTCAGAAAGAGAAGGATAAATTATCAGAGAACTCCATGCCTTCCCAACCATAATTTCAGGAACACGTTTGATTTGCTTCTGGAATTTACACTGCCAGCTGATGCCAATCATGTAAGAAGATGATTCACTAGTGAGTCATGATTCTCACTGTGGCTTGATCTGGCTTAAGATTTTAATCTAAATCCATACTGAATGATTTACAATATCCATCAAGATAATTCGTTTAGTTTGTGTACAAAGGAATATCCAAGTTTCTACAAATTTTTCTTACCAAAATATCTAAGTAGTTCGAACAACTAATCAATCAGTTGAAGTTACCTATTCTAGCAAACTAGGCACTTCCTGCCTCCTGGTTAGCCCATTCAAGGCTGTCTCCATTTGGTAGATTCATTAGTCTACCAAGGACTTCCTGGGGCTCAACCATTAGATTCGCTACCCCGTCTATACCAGTCCATTTTCCAATTCAGACAACTCATTATGTCACGTGGCATTTTATCTGCAAGATCAGAATCCCTTTTATGCCACAGTAGTCATAATACAAACTTCTTCCAAAGCTTCATTGTTCAACAAGGGTGCTGTTGTGGGGTAAGCACCTAGTCCAAAATCATCCTTCTAAAAGCTTCGAATATAGACAAGCCAAGCAAAATGTACAAAGAAATGAATTACCTGAACTCTTGATGGCACCAAATAATCTCGAGCACCTTCTGGAGTTGATTTTGAAAGAATTGGAGTCTCAATCTACCTTATATCCATGAGAATGTTGAGAACTCAAGATCAAAAAAACAAAATCGACGAAATAAACAAGCAAAAACATACATATTCCAGCATGGACATTCAAAGTTGCTAGTCCATCACAAAACAGTACCTCCACAAAACCATGCATATCCTCCAGGTACTGCCTAATGAGTTTGACCACTCTGTGTCGCATCGTGATGTTGGAGTACATTTGTTGACGGCGCAAATCGAGATATCGGTATCTAAGGACATTAATCAAGATTCCTTACAAATAAAATCTCCAAAACATATGCTGGAAGAGTATTCACTATTCACATAACAATCACATTGCAGATACCTCAGACGAATCTCCTCCTTCACTGCATCTTTTCCTTCATCTCCAGTAGTGACCAAAAATGGCAACTTAGACTTGACAGCATTCAACATTTGGACATGCTCGGCAGCAACCTGAAATCCAGGAACCAGATTGTATAAAATGCGATAATGCCACTAAGGAATTAGGACAGTCTAAATGCACGAAGCGGGTTGATTTCTGTGGACAATCGCCAATCATAGGGAGCTAGAAATATGACCCACCCTAAGCGCAAAAGGCTAGATGGAGGAGCATATTACCATGCCTGCTAACACTTAGAAGAGATTCTTCTTCTTTTGAGCCACAAAGGCATAAAGGGCAAGTACAGTGTGCAAAAGTTGTGTATGTACCTCTATCATCCCAGTTTTTATTTTCTTGTTGATTGACTCAGCTGGCCGACACCTCACGACTCCTTCAACGGAAACCACATATTCAAGCCTCAATTGATTTATGGCAGCGTGAGCCTCCGGGAACTCATTGGGCAGGGTTGTGACCTATGCGTAGAATTAAAAAAGTACACAACTTGGAAATTAAGCCACTTTGGTTGAAAAGGCTCATTAGAGCAAAATAACATGAAAAACACAGCTTAAGTTTGCACGTTATAGTCAATAGAGTCTTGTTGCACCCTCAATTCCATTCATATGCCTTCGTATAGTATTCTGAAACAAAACATTATCATCCACAGGAGATAAATCAGACCTCCTTTTGCTTCAACCAACTTTACTTTGGAAATATCCATAAGGATGACAATATTTGCAAATGGCAATTCACATGCTAATACACATTAAAGCTCCTCAAAAGCATTTCTGCTCCACTATCAAATTCCCCCATGACGCAAACCAACACGGACAAAGCATCGCCAAATATGCCAAAACTGGAAAGCTTGGATGAAAACTATACCCCTAACCATGTCCTCGAAGCCAAATTCCGTCAAGTAATCATAAAAGAAGGGAAGTTTTTCCCGTCAAAATCCAATCTTTTTTTTTTGTTTTTTAATCAATAACGAATAGCAGCGTCTTCTAGTACAGGAACAGCGCAGAAGCACAATAACAAGAACACGAACAGCAAAAGCACCGAGCTTGAACATGGACCTGCACAATGCCAGAGTGGTCTCTGAGATTGAGAAACGTGAGACCACCGTGGACCCGATGAAGCGCGACCCACCCGCAAAGCCGGACCCTCTTGCCCACGTCGTCGGGCGACAGCTCGCCGCAGAGCCCGGTCCTCGAGACCCAGACGAGCCCGCCGTCCTTGGGGGCCACGGGAGCTTGAGCACCGGCGGTCGGGGCTTCCGACGAAGTCGAGAAGGAGGAAGAAGAACGGTTGGCGGCCACGGGGAGGGAGCGGACGCCGTGGTTCTTCCGCGGCGGCCGGAGGCCGAGTCCGAAGACGCCGGGGACGAGAGCGGAGCGGGGTCTGAAGCGGAGGGAGAGGAGAGGGATGGCGCGGAGAAGGGACATGGTCGGATTGCGTCGAGCTCGAAGAAGAGAGAAGAGAGAGAACTTCGAATGTCTCTCTCTCTCTCTTTCTCTCTCTATCCGTTGTGTCTTCCCGGAAAAGACTCTTCATTTATCACTCGCAAGCGCAGACAAGAAGATACGACATACGAGGTTGGGGGTCGCCTCCTACATTTTGCTCGAATTCGTGCGCTTGTAATGGACTTCGAAACATAATTACGATGTGAAAATTTTTATTTTTTGTACGTGAAATTGGAAAATGAAAATGAGAAAGTCCGGTTAAGGATTTTTGTAGTCCGGTAATTTATATAGAATTTGAGTCAAGGTGAGAATCAATGATGTGATATTTTGGATTAAAATATGATTAGACAGTGATTATATACCTAGAAACTCTAAAAGAAAATCAGGAAAATAAAATGATTATTGCCGATTGTTAAAATGGCGATGGGAATTGCTTCGTTCAGCTTTTTGTATAAATCAATGCGTAATTCCCAAATTTTTGAGTTTGTGTGTCTTGAGTATTTTTCATGTCACGTTAAAATTGAGATTTTCGATGATTTAATTCAAGCACCAAATTCATATTTAACTATTTTGAATATTATTATTGAATGATATGCTAAAGAGGTAGTGGTGATAAACCTAATTTTCAAATTCCCGGTGTTTGCAAAAAGGAAGCATTAAGAGGAGTTTTCGATTAAAAAAAAGTATTTTCAATTTAAGAGCTAAATCTTTGAATGATGATGCTTCCAATTATGAAATCGAGATAATATGAGCAATATTATTTTCAACTTGCACACTAATCCAATGACTTATGGTGCGTTTGGCAACGATTCTATTCTCAAAAACAATTTTTGATGAAAAATGATTATTTTTTATTCTGTTCTCGGGAACAATTTTTAAGCATTTTAAACCGTTTGGTTACTGTCTAAAATTTCTAATTCTAGAATAAAATTGCGTTTGGTACCGTGTTCAAAATTTCTACTCCAAATCATTTTCTTTTGATTTTTAGTTTTTTTTTTACTTTTCTTTTTATCCATTCTCTCTCCTATTCTTCTTCTTCAAGTGGCCGGTCACTGGCAATCTCACCGGAGCATCACCAGGGCTGGGCGAGGCCCACTTGGCCAGATCGCGAGGCTTGCCCAGCCTCGCCGAGCCTCACTGCTGGTTGAGCTTGCCTCCGGCGAGCTTGTCGGATCTTGCCTTGGCCTGATGAGCCTTCAACGAGCTCGCCGGACCGATTGCCGGCGGCGGTGGGCGGCAAACGACAACCGCAACGGTGGCAATAGATGAAGAAAAAGAAAAGGGAAGAATAAGAGAAAATATGGTTTTGATTTTTAGATTTGTTTTTAGGAACAAGAATCAACTTTTTTTTTATTCTTAATTGCGTTCTAAATCTACTTCCGGGAACAAAAAAATATAAATTTGTTCTCAAGAACAAAATTTTTATCAAATGCAATTATGTTCTAAAATTACTCCCGGAAACAAAAAAATATAATTTGACACTATTGTGATGGTTACCAAACAGGCCCTTAGTTTCTTGAAAAGATTGTGTCTTCCTGATTTATTGCTAGTATCCATAGATGGTTTATATGATCCTGGGAGAAATTTAAGGATTCAGGGCCATATTTTTTAAGAAGCTCCTCCAATTGGTATTATAATTGGACATGTACAGCTATGGATATCACCCCATTTCTTAATGAAGTTAGTATGGAGTGATGTTTATATCCATGATCAATTAACTGTAAATATAATTAGATGATGTTTTTTTCTACTTGAAATGGAGGAAGACCCAATGTAATCCTAAAATGCTAAGAACTATTGTTTTGTTATAAAATATTACGTTGTAAATATATAATACAGATAATAGAGAGATTAAGTAAAGAAAGCAAGTAAACACCAAGAATAGTAGAGAAAGCTAGAGAAAAAAAAAATTATTTTCACTATATCACCCTATATGTATGACAAAAACTAAGCTTATATTTATAAGAAAACAATGATACACTTATCATTAATATCAATATATTGAATAATACATATATTGAATAGAGAGATGAACATTCAATATATAGGGAGACGTACTTAAAATGTGAGATACAAATGTATCATAATAAGTATATTAGATAATATGAATATAATGAATATTCATTCACATATTTCATAACATTCTCCCTTAAATATTTATTGTATTTAGTATATTACAAATGTACATTGAATGATACTGGCTCATTAAAAATCTTAAGTCGGTAAAACCCAGTGGGACAAAAATCGGCCAAAGGAAAAAAGAGTACAAAGCAAATATTTTATGATCTCTCCTTTTTACTGATTCATTAATTACCTCGTTAAAAACTTTAAGTCGGAAAAACCCTGTGAGAAAAAACCAGACATAAAGAAAAAAAAGTGCAACGTATAGTTCATAATATCTCCCTCGCAATTGAGTCATATAGCCACTATTGGGGTTAGTCAATCTTATATCTTGTGAACTCGCCGCATACTAATGCCATGTACTAATTTTTCAAAAGTTGACATTGACAATGATTTGGTAAAAAGATCTGCAATATTATTTATGGATTGAAAAATTTCGGTGAGATATGCTTGGTCCTATTACTAGGGTGTGCAAAATACCCGGGATCCACCTGGACCGCCCGGAACCGGACTGGAACCGCCCGAAACCGGTGGTTCTTGAGGGAACCGGTCCGGTTCCCTGTTCCATGGGCGGATCTACTCGCCCGCCCACCCGAACCGGACCGGTTCCCTTTTAATATTAAAAAAAAAAAATTACTAAAACAAACCTAGGTCTCACGCTCTCTTCCACTTCTCTTCAGTTTCTGCGGTTGCCTCTCTCTCTCTCTCTCTTCTACTTCTCTTCAGTTTCTGCGGCTGCCTCTCTCTCTCTGTCTCTTCCTTGGTTCCTCTCTCTATTTCGATTCCTCCTCGGTGACCTGTGCATCTGCCTCACCACATGAGCCACGAAGCCGCTGTAGCCCAGTCGTCCGCCACCCTCCTGCTGGTGCCGCTCCGATTTCATACCCGCGCGCTCGCCAACTTGCGATAGCTCCGCACCTCCGCCGCCGTCGTCCTGCCAGATCCGCCTTCCCCTCGACATGCAGCACCGCAACCGCCGCTCGTTTCTTCACGCCGGTGGTTGCGACTCCAGCAACCCACGAGATCCATCCGCGACTAATGCTTGGCGTCCCCTGCTTCAGCCGCGCTGATCTCGCTCGACAATTATAGATCTGAGCTCATCTCAGCCCTGACGCCGTCGCCGTTCAGCCTCCCTGCTAGATCCGCCTTCCCCCCAACATGCAGCACCGCAATCGCCGCTCGTTTCTTCACGCCGGTGGCCGCGACTCCAGCAACCCACGAGACCCATCCGCAACCAACGCTCGGTGTCCCTTGCTTCAACCGGCGATCTTGCTCGACGACTACAGATCTGAGCTCATCTCAGCCCTGACGTCGTCACCGTTTAGCCTCCCAGCGACCCGCGACCCAGCTCCGCCGCTGCCTCTCGCCCAAGCAACCCTTCTGCAGATCCCAAAGAACCAGCTTCGCCCGCATCAAGATCGGTTCCATGGATCCACTCAGGAATCGATCTGGATCGACGGTCCGATTCCCGGGTGGATCCCAGTTCCAATTTTTCGGAACCGGTATTTAGCGGGCGGTTCCCAATTCTAGGTCGGGAACCGCCCGCCGGACCATGCACACCCCTACCTATCACCTAACGTGTGCAACACAAGCAGCATTATTTTTATAAATTATAATGGGAGAATTTGTAACTGGTATTAAATAACAAGAATTTTGAATGTGCGTTATAACAAATTTGAACCAAACACACTCTCTTCCAGCTTCATATAAAGCAATAATTTAAAAGTGGTTAGAGGATGTAGCTACTAGCATGGCTTCATAGTTAGCCAAGAAATAGCAGTATCGTTATAACAAAATAAATAACCGGTTTAAAAGCGAAATAAATAATCCGGGGAACAAAAAAAGAACAAAAACGTGTTTGTTTAAAGTGTGTTTGGTAACAATCCTATTCCCTAGAACAGATTCTGATTAGAAATTATTCTTTTTTATTATGTTCTCGGGAACAATTTCTAACCATTTTAAGCCGTTTGGTAATTGTTCAAAATTTCTAATTTTGGAATAGAATTGCGTTTGGTACCGTGCTCATTGATTTTGTTTCAAATCAATTTCTTTTAATTTTTAAATATTTTTTCCTTTTTTTTTTTCTTTTTTTCCTTTCTCTCTCATGTTCTTGTTCTTCCGTCGGCCGAGCCTTGTTGGTAGCTAGGCAAGGCTCGCTAAGCCCCACCGACGCTTGGCCTTGCCGGTGGCTAAGCCGGCCTCACCGGGGCTGGGCGAGGCTTGCTTGGCCACCGGCGAGGCTGGGCGAGGCCCGTCTAGCCGCCAGCAAAGCTCGCTTGGCCACTGGCAGGGGATAGGGTGAGGCCTGCCTGGCCATCGGTGAGGCTCACCCAGCACTCCGGCGAGCTCGCTGATGGCCAAGCGGGCCTCTGGCGAGCTCGCCAGATTGGTTGCTGGCGACCGGTGGCGATGGCGGCAGGTGGCGGCAGATGGCGGCGGACGGCGACCATGGGATGGCGGTCGATAAAGAAGAAGAGAAAATGGAAGAAGAAGAATTGGTTTTGATTCTTAGATTTGTTCCCAGAACAATAATTAACTTTATTTTTTATTCTTAATTCTATTACAAATCTACTTTCAGGAACAAAAAAAAATATAAATTTGTTCCTATGAATAAATTTTTACCAAATGCGATTTTGTTCCCAAATTGATTCCGAGAACAAAAAATTAGAATCAGACACTGTTTTGATGGTTATCAAACAATGCCTTAAACTTTTGTTCCCGAGAACAGATTTGGAATAAAAACAAGAAATAGAAAAAACTTATTTCTTGTTCCCAGAAACATTTATGAGAAACACTTTTTTTTCTTCTTCCTTCTTCTTTTTTCTTTTTCTTTTATTCTTCTTCTTCCTTTTGTCGGTCACTGGCCTTGGCCATGGCCGGCGCTGGCGACCGGCCAGACAAGGGCCAGCGACCTCACTAGAGCGTCGCCGGCCCGAGCCATGTGTGGCCACGGCGAAGCTCGCCTGGCTAGCGGCGATCTCACCAAGCCACCGGCGAGGCTCGGCCTCACCCAGATCTGCTCGGCCTCACCCAGATCTGGCGAGGCTGAGCCTTGCCGAACGTCGCCGTGGCCGGCGACCGGCCAAAGAGAAAAAGAAAAAAAGGAAAATGTTATAAATGGTCCATAGACTTCTACTTAATGTGCAATTTAGTCCCTAATTTTGATTTGCTCAATTTGGTTCTTAAACTATCGATAAATGTCTGATCTAGTCCTTTCGTTTAAACCGTTAAGTGATGATTGTTTTTCCTTCTTTTTTTTTTCTTCTTCTCTCTTCCCTCCGCTTGGTTGGCGGAGGGAAGCCGTTGTTCGGCAAGAGTCACCCTTGCTTGGGCTGGCTAGGGCTGCTCGATGCCGGCAGGGGCGGCCCTCATCGGACGCCGACTTCCCTCCGCCAGCTTCGCCATGGTTGGCGGAGGGAAGAGAGAAGAAGAAGAAAAAAAAGAAGAAAAAGATCAAAATACCCAATTCCGTTAACTTTAACTAACGGAAGGACAAAATTGGTCAATTATCAAATAGTCAGGGATTAAATCGGACATTTATCAATAGTTCAGGAACCAAATTAAGCAAATCGAAAACTCATGGACGATATTGCACATTAAATAGAAGTCTAGGGACCATTTGTGACATTTTCCCAAAAATATAATAAAAATATTAAAAAAATTAAAAGAACCAAAAAAAAAATTATACAAGTTTACCAAACATGTTTCTATTCTTAGAGTAGAAATTTTTTGCAGTTACTAAGCGTGTTCTTATATTCAGAAATTGTCCCCTGGAACAAAAACAAAAAAAATTTATTTCTGTTAAAAAGTTGTTCCTCGAAACAGAAACGTTACCAAATGCGTCTTAATTTAAAATCTTTCAGTTTGAGATTTTTCTAGTCATATTGTGCTTAAGGGAGGATAATAGTTTGGTATGATCATACCTATCCTTCAACCTCCTCCACAAGGTCTGAGGGTCTCGATAAATATATCATGTAAATGATGATGAATAAAAATCAGTACATTTACTTTATATTTTACATTTGAGGTTTTGTGTTTTGTAATCACATTAGCGAGACATTGCCTTTGAAGGTGCATTTTTACGTCAAGGCACCGGGATAGATAATTCTTTCCACTCACTTCCAAGATGTGGAATTTATGCTTTTCAATATTTGCCACAATTCTTGCAAAAATAAATCCTCGAATTAATTAGAAGGATTTTCAAATATCCACCGCTATTTCAGGAGCAGAAGGATACTTTTAGATTTGAAATTGGCTTTGGGCCAAGAAAAATAAAAATGAAGAATTGATAGGAAAAGATGAAGTGTAAGTTGATTAATGAAAATAAAAAGAGCACTTACTTGACAAAAATTACTTACTCAGTTGATAAATCTTCGTGCTGATAACGTGTTATAAAATATTGCGTTGCAAATATATAATATAAAGAATAGAGAGATTAAGTAGAGAAAGTAGGTAAATACCAAATATAGTAGAGAAAGTCAGACACCAAAGATCGTAGAGAAAGCTAGAGGAGAAAATTTATTTTCACTATATCACCCTATATATGACAAAAGCTAAGCTTCTATCTATAAGAAAACAATGATGCACTTATTATTAATATCAATGTATTGAATAATACAGATATTGAATAGGGAGATGAATACTTATTATATAAGGAGATGTACTTGGAATGTATGATACAAATGTACTATAGTAAGTCCATCAGATTAGATGAATATAATGAATATTCATTCATATATTTCATAATATGTTTGTCCTACTTAAAAATGTTGTTAAGAGACTCACATAGTTATATAAAGTCTATATCTCCTTATGTACTTATTTTCTAAAAAAAATGTTCCTTTTTATTCCATAAAAAACACTATTGTTACATGAATACATTTTACCGGTTGAAAAAAACTAATTTTTATTTTCTTTAGCTGAAAAACAAACAACTCACTCGCTATCCATTCGTAACTTTCCCTTTGAAACCACTTCTTACCTTCTCTTAAAAAATCAATGATGAAAATAATCATCTTAAAACTCAATAATTCATAAACATTAATAAATTTTTTCACCTATCAATATTTGGTTATCTTCAAAGGCTTTAGACACGCCATGTCATAAAAATGGTGAGTGGAGGGGGGTTGGAGGGACCTAGAACAAGGTCCAAAAGACAACATTATTGGCCCCGCAAGTTGATCTTTAGGGCCTGTTTGTTAAAAAGTGATTCTCTTCCCCGGAACAAAAATTTATGTTCTTTTATTTCGGGGAACAAAAAAAGAACATAAATGTATTTGGTAAAACTTTTGTTTAGGAAATAGATTTGGAACGTAAAAAAAAGTAAAAAAAAAAGTAGCTTCTTATTCTTAGGAACAATTTTGAGAAACAATTTTTTTCTCTCTTATTTTTTCTTCTTTTCTTTTCTTTCCTCCTTCTTCCTTTTGTCGGTTGCCGGCCTCGGCCATGGTCGGCAACGCCGACCTAGCGGTGGCCTCGCGAGAGGCTCGGCCTTGCCAGGCCAGGGTGAGGCTGAAGCCTTGCAGTGGCCCGGCAAGGTTCCAACAAGTTTGCCAGACCTCGCCCAGCTAGTCACCAACCGCCGCCATGGCCGGCTATTGGCCACAAAGGAGGAAGAATGAAAAAAAAAAAACAAAGAAAAAAAGAAAAAGAAAGAAGAAAAAGAAAAAATATAATAAAATATTGAAAAATTAAAAGAAAAAAATAAAATTATATAAGTTTACTAAATGCATTTATATTTTTGGAATATATATTTTTGCAATTACTAAGGCTACACATGATGACGTTTCGGGCTGGGTAAGAGTTTTTTTAAGAAATAGTTCTTTTCTATTTTTATTCGAAGGAATAATTTTTAAGTAAAATAAGGTGTCTGGTAACTACACAAAATTTATACTCCAGAAATAGAAAAAGAATAGAAATGTATTTAGTACGAAACGGTTTTTTTTGTATTTATTAGTTTTTTATTCTTGCTTAGGAATTGCCGATTGCCGACCACTGGCTGCTGTCGCCCGTTGCTGACCATCACCGCTAACCGCCGCCGCACAGGCCATCGGCCGCCACCGATTGTTGGTTGCCGGAGGCCTGTGTGGTGGCGACCGACGACAGTGACGGTTGGCGACGGATGGTGGCGAACGGCAGCGATGGTTGGCGGTGGCTCTAGGCGGTTAGAGGTGGCAGCGGTAAGAGAGAGAAACAAAAGAAAAATAAAAAAGAAAATTGGCTTATATTTTAAAAATTGTTCATAGGAACAAGAAGCTACTTTTTTTATTTTTTTATTTTGTAAATGTAAGAATATATTGAAAGCTTTAACCAATGGTACACAAGATCAGTGCAAAAAAGAAACACTCAAAGAGACAAAGGTCAAAAAGAGTATAAGGGAGCCGATGTAAAAATACAACACCCAAGAAAACCAGGAGACCAACTAAACAACTAAAAACCAGGCAAAAGAGCCAAAAGAAAGCAACCACTCGACAAAAGGGAAGAAAACAAGGACCAACTGTCTTTAGGAGATAGAGACAAACACCGGCCAGCTAGACGAGCAGCAGTGAATGAGGATAAGCACTCTACCCAGACCGAGAGGAGGCATTAATAGATTGAGGACTGGCGAAGATGGAAGAATCGAGCCCCCAACTTCGCTGGAGTCTCCTGTTTCTAGGGTTGTCCACCACGTTACTGAATGTGAGAGTCTTGTCTTTGACCACTTTGATGAGATGGTTCTTCAAAGCCACCAACTCCAAGGTCTCCCCACGGATAAATAATGCTGTTTCGCTTCTTCCAAATCAGGTGGCATAAGGCTCCAAAAGAGAAACGGGCGACGAAGTGGAGAAAATCCTTACTGGGAAGGAATTTCAAAGCCTAAGAGAGGTTCTCCGACCAAGATCTGTTTCTCCACGGAAGATTACATCTCGCAGTCCAACAATAAGCGAGGCTAGCCGAGATACAACAATCAAAGAATAGGTGATCAACAGAATCTAGCCTGGAATTACAAAAAGCACATAAACCACTATTAATTTTGCCATAAGAAAGGAGGAGAACCTGCGTGGGTAAACGGTTTCTAATTATCAACCAAAGATTAAACTAAAATCTTGGAGCGATAGAGTTGTTCCATATAAGCGAAGCCCAAGAAACACGATCATTCTTCCTCCTAATGATTTCCCAAGTCGAGGCTACTTAGAAAGCACCAGAAGAGCACCCAAGCTAGGTAAATCTATCAGGGTAATGAGAGAGAACCGGAAGAGAATAATCTCCAGCTTCCAAAAGAGTCCTGAGGTCACCACCATAAGGGGCGAAGAGATCCGCTAACGTGGCTTGTCTAGAAAAGCCCGAACTATCGATGAAGGAATTTGGTAAGAATAGGTGAAGCGGGCCTCTCGGGTGCCAAAGGTCAAACCAGAGGGAAACCGAGAAACCATCACCAACTTCCCAGGAAAAGGATGATCAAAATTCCTGCCTTAAATGCAGAATTTTTTTCCAAGCCTAGGAACAAATAGAGGGGATGCGAGAAACCCAAAAATTCTCTTTCTTTAAGAAGGTCGTGTGGATCCATATATACTACAATGACTCCTTATCTGTGAAAATGATCCAAATATACTTGAGCATCGCAGCTTTATTACAGTCACGAAGTTTGCAAATGCCCAAACCTCCTTCAACTTTCGGGAGACATACTTCCTCCCAAGAGACTTTGGCCCCCCCAACCTCAAGGGAAGGGCCTTTCCAAAGAAATTGTCTCAAGATTTGTTCTATGCGATTTAACACAGAACAATGAAGAATAAACACACTGGTCCAAAAGCTTTGGATGGAATGGAGAACTACCCGATTAGTTGAAGTCTTCCAATGAAAGAAAGGAATCTCTAGGCCCAGGATTGGACTCTAGTTGTGATGCGATCAACAAGTGAAATATAGTCCATTTTGCTAAGCATCTTAGTGATGATCGATACCCCCAAATACCTCACCGGCAACTTTCCTTCTTGAAACTCAAGGGCCATAAGGATGTAGTTCGAAGAGAAGGGGGGGCCGCCTGCAAGGAAGACTTCACTCTTATTTGAATTTAGTCTCAAACCGCTCCAAGAAGAGAAGATGTCCAGCCCTCTTTTTAACAAGGAAACCAACGCCCAATCCACTTGGCAGAATAAGAATACATCATTTGCGAAAAAAAGTGAGAGAGCTTTAGAGCTTTGCATTTCCAAAAAAACTTGAAGTCCGAATGTGAGGAGCAGGAGCTAAGAATCCCAGAAAAATCCTCCATCACTAAGATAAAAAGGTAAGAAGTTATTTTTTTTGTTTCTTATTTCTATTCCAAAACTGTTCTCAAGAAAAAAAAAAATTACTCTTAAGAATAAAAATTTTATCAAACGAATTTCTATTCTTTTTTGGTTCCTGTAAGGTCTTATACTCAAAAATTGTTTATAGTTCTTACATAATGGTTACAAAATGTGCCCAATGTCACCCAAAACATAAAATGGGGTGTTCGATTATTTAAGATGGGAGGAAGATACGACACTGATGCCCAAATATACGGAGAAGAAGGGACAGCATCCTCTCTCGGACGCAGCATCAGCCAAAAAAAGGCCTGCACTCTCTCGCGTCGCGTGCCTATTCCATCGGCGTATTCCCCGCAGCAAGCTCTCATCTTTCCGCATACCCATGTCCCCTCTCCCCCGTGTCTCCAGCGAGGTGACCGGAGGGATTGCTAGGGTTTAGGGTTTGGCTGCTTTTTCTGGTGGTGGTGGTAGAGGTGGAGGTGGAGGAATCGGGAGGATGGCGGCAGCGGCGCAGGCGCTCCGCTTCCTCGTCCCCGGATCGGCCGCGGGTGGCGGAAGCTTCGACGCCTTCAATCGGATTGTCGCCGACCTCTGCACCTCCGGTAACCCCAGGGTACTGTTCTCTCTCTCTCTTCTCTCTCTCTCTCTCTCTCTAAGTATTAGTGGTGTTCTCTGTTTTGGGTGTCGCCGGGTGGAGTATGAGAAATTGGGGGGGGTGTGGGTCGAAGTTTTGCAGTGGCCTGCGTTGTGGGTCCAACTCCAATTCTTCTGGAGAAGACGGTGAAGCTGAGTTTCTGAGTTTAGTACGTGCCCTCTACTTTCTTAAGTATTAGTGGTGTTTTCTGTTTGGGTGTCTCCCGGGTGGAGTTTGAGAAATTTGGGGGGTGTTGAGATTGAACTTTTGGAGCAGCGTGCGTTGTGGGTCCAACTCCAATTCTTCTGGAGAAGTAAGTGAAGCTTAGTTTCTTAGTTTAGTACGTGCCGTCTATTATCTTATTGAATTCTAGGTGGAGGATGGATGTAACTCTGGACAGGGCAGGACACCGTTCTGTTTTATTTGTTAGGACAACCGCAGGAAATAGGGCAGGATGTAGCTTTATACGTCTCGTCTCCTCTTTGGTGGGAAATGGGATGTATGGCCTGATCTCATTCATGTTTTTACGCTCATGATCGGACATGATGTCGTTAGTAAAGAGTGCACAGTAGTTGACGACTAACAAGTACTCTCATCATATATAACGAAACGAGCTATGAAGGTGGTCTGATGTCATGTGGGTTTGGACGTGGTGGGGATGAGCCACGCCCCTGCTTCTTTATAAAACATACTCCTCATTAACTTGGTCGGGTTAGCAAACTAGTTTGATAACAATTCTTGCTCTTGACCCAAAACTAAAATGATCAAATAGAACTTCGACTTGGGTTGACCAGAATACTATTTTGATTTCAACTTCATATTAGCAATTTTATCCGAGGATGCCACCAAATCTTCCTTCATATGGAAATGATCTACCCCTGGAAAAGTGTTCTCTATGGATTGCTTTGAAGATTGAAACAAAAAATTGCTGCATAATATATGTTATGCGAGACGAATAGTAGAGTAATTGTTGTGAGACCTTGAGAAAATATCAGCGACTAAAATTTACGTTGAATTGAAAATACGAGCTGATTACCCACGTAAGTAAGTCTAAGAAAAAGTGAAATAATCAATACCACTTGAACTTGCCCGATTTAAAATATAAGAAGTTGGAATAATTGAAAGATCATTTGAAGTTTTCCTACAACAAAAAGATTATATATAGTTATTGCATTACTCTCTCCTTGAATGGAAGTGGTGCTGTTGGTGGTTGTGATGTTGAATGAGATGGATATGGCGGTGGAACAGTTGGCCGTGGTGATGTGGTGTTGGCAGAGGTGGTGGCCACAGGGTGGGATGTATAAAGGAGGTGGTGGCAATGATGTGGGTTGTGATAGTGGCGGCATTTCTTAAGCAAGGTAGGCATTCCATCATGAATATTTTTGAAGGTAAAGCACAAGCTCAAACAGCTGTTCGTCACCTCAAGGTTTGGGAAAGTATGACCTTATTCTATATCTTGTACCAATAGGGCTGCGATCAATTTAATGAGAGATTTGATATTTTGCAAGCTGATTGCTCCTCCTTATCCCAATCGATGGGAATAATCTAGCAATATTCTTATGTATTTTGTCCATACTATGTTGCTCTTGTAATCTCTTCCTATGCTATCACTCATCCTTTAATGCCATTTGATTCCTTGAAACCCACTATAGGAGGGAGCATCATCAGCTTTAAGAAAGTATGTCGAAGAAGAGACTCGAGAGCTTAGTGGGGAAGCTTTTACCCGGTTTATGGATCAGTTGTATGATCGCATATCAGCTCTTCTAGAGAGCAATGATCCCGATGAGAACTTGGGTGCTTTGAGAGTCATTGATGAGCTTATAGATGTTGGTCTCGGTGAGAATGCTTCCAAGGTTTCGAAATTCGCATTATACATGCGAGGGGTATTCGAAGGAAAGCGTGATAAGAGAATTTTGGTCCTTGCTAGTAGTGTTCTGGGCCATCTAGCGAGGGCTGGTGGAGCAATGATTGCTGATGAGATGGAACGCCAGGTGTGTTGCTTTTCTATGTGTTAGTTGTATACCGTTTGGCATTGTATGTAACATGGACCATTTATTCTTGTAGTTAAAAATTGCTCTGGATTGGCTTCGTGGAGACAGAGTGGAGCATCGTCTTCTTGCAGCTGTTCTGATCTTGAAGGTAAGTGCTTCTTTATCTATATTCATGCTTAGCAAGTTGTTTTTCAAGTGGAGGTTGCTCGGTTGCATTTGTCGAATTTCATTGTGGAAGAACTACTTGTTTGATGGATTATCTGCCCATCTTCTGGATTATATCAACTGCTTGGCTTGATATCTGACTGTTTTCAAATTTTAAGGATGTATACTCTCTGGTCTGGTGTAGGAAATGGCCGAGAATGCTTCAACTGTTTTCAATGTCCATGTTCCTGAATTTGTTGATGCTATCTGGGTTGCATTGAGGGATCCAGATGAGAAAATACGAGAACAGGCCGTAGAGGCATTACGTGCCTGCCTTCGTGTTATTGAGAAGAGAGAAACGCGTTGGCGTGTGCAATGGTCAGTTCATTCATATGATTTTCATTTTGTTCATAATACAGCGGGCAAGTGCATTCGTTGTCGTCATTTTTTGTGGTACTTAAGTTATCATGGAGTTTTCAAGGAGTTTTATTTTTGAAATCAAGAGAGGATTGCTGTTGTCACAACATAAGTGTGCAAAGCTGCCCTCCTTGTTGGGTTTTCTTACTTTATGTTTAGGAAGTTAACTGCATCAGACATCTATGATATTGCTGTTGCCAGTATATAATTCACATTAATATGAGGAATACATTTAATCTGTTTTATACTGCCAGGGTCAGTGGCCTCTTTTCTTTACTATCAAATTGCACCTCATTCTGAACATAATTAACTTTGTAAGGCAGATTAAAAGAAGATCTCTGAACTTTAACAGAATTTAGTCATCTTGCCTATCATCTGGCTACCTTTCAATGAGTTCCCTGTTCCAGCAGAGTAAACTCCTGATGATTTTGAATGTCCAGAGTTGAGACTTTAATGGGAAATTGACCCTGTCAAATCACTAATTCAGATGTAAAGAAGCCTGATGCTCCATCTTGGCTAATGAAACAATAATTCTAGCAATTCAATGGAGAGACTGATGTCTTGATGCCGTCTATATTATAGTGATAGATCCGTATTAGAGGATCCTCGGTATCCTTAGCTTGAAAAATATCCAAGCTGCGTGCTCTTATATTTTTTATGTGAAATTTTTCTGTCCTCCACAGTGTTGAACTTTGATTTAACTTTCTGACTTTTTATTCTTTGACAGGTACTATCGTATGTTTGAGGCCACACAAGATGGCTTGGGTAGAAATGCTCCTGTTCATAGCATACATGGGTCATTGCTCGCTGTTGGGGAACTTTTGAGGTTTGTAATGATGGTCCTCTCTGCTGTAATTAGTTTTAATCTTGATGGCAGATTGATTTTATGGTTGAGTCGGTTAGTTTGAAGTTTCTTATCTTATAAATGTACCGTTTTCTTAGTAAACTTGAAAGCACTTCTGTTCCTTGTTAAAAAATTTAGAAATCCATGTCCATCCTGGGATTGTGATACATATCTGTTGTTCTTACAAACAGAACATAATTTCAGAGGAACAGTATTGCTCCCTATGGGTTATGCTAGTTTGTGAAAATAATGCAATCAACAGAGGAAGAAGTTTGTGGCCAAGTAGAGAAGCCCCAACTGTGGTTATAAGGCATGGAAATGTCACTTGTGGTGTAAAAAGTCTTTTTCTTGTGGTAAAAGTTACTTTTTCCTTCCTAATGCAGGAATACAGGTGAATTCATGATGTCGAGGTATAGAGAAGTTGCTGAAATTGTTCTTAGATATTTAGAGCACAAGGATCGGCTTGTTCGACGCAGCATAACATCATTGTTACCTCGGATTGCACATTTCCTTCGTGATCGATTTGTTACACACTATTTAACGGTTTGCTAGCATCTCATCTTGTTTGTTTTCTCTATGCGGGCTCTTTGCTGCTCCTTATGTGGTTTCAAAATTACTTTTCCTACAGATATGCATGAAGCATATACTTGGAGTTCTACAGACACCAGCTGATCGAGCCACTGGGTTTATAGCCCTTGGCGAGATGGCAGGTGCTCTAGATGGGGAACTTATTGATTATTTGCCGACAATAATGCCTTACATACGTGATGCGGTATGTATTTCCTCTCACTTTCAATTGTTGCTTATAAAGTAAACTTTTTGGCTGCAGCAAATTTTTTTAAGTCAAGAGAGTTTGATCATGGTTATATTTTTGAGTATTCGGGCTATCAAGAACCACTTTCCAATTTTGGGTAGGTAGTTAGACTCAGTAGACTCTGTTTTTCTGTAATTTGATAAATGCTTTTCTTGTGTAAAGTTTCTTTGTTCTTTGCTTTCGAAAGAAAAGAAGAGACTTTGACTATGCAGGATGGAGCTGCATAATTAAGAGATGCATGCTTCCTGTTGACCAACATGGAAGGATGAATACTGGTTAGAGGCTGAAAGCCAATATGTCCACAATCATGTACTGCCATGTTGGTGGAAGGATTGATATGTTAGCATAGTTATTCTTTCGCTAAAAAAGATATTTGAGCAAATATTCTATTTTTGTTGGTTCTGACCAACTTGTCCATAGTGAGGGAGTGCTCTATAAATGTTGGTGAAAATATCTTAATATCTGGCCTTTTCTGATTTGTAGATTGCTCCACGTAGAGGTAGGCCTTCACTTGAGGCTCTGGCATGCGTCGGAAACATTGCCAAAGCCATGGGGCTGAAGATGGAACCTCACATTCGTGGACTGTTGGATGTTATGTTTTCAGCTGGTCTTTCTCCAACACTTGTAGAGGCTCTTGAGAAAATAACAATTAGGTACAAGATGGTGGTATATCTCTTGTCCTGGGTTAATGTGGTGATAAAATGTGAAGAATTTACTTTCTGTTTAAATTTATTTCAGTATCCCATCTATGCTACCTACAATACAAGTACGGTTGCTCAGCTGCATTTCAAATGTTCTTTCCAAGTCACATCCTCCTCAGGCAAGGCCGGCTGTAGCCATGGTTCGAGGGAGCATGATGAATACTTCACAGCAACTCTCCGAGTTCAGTGGTTCAGCTCTTGTGCAAATTGCTCTGCAAACTCTTGCCCGTTTCAATTTTAAGGTGCTAAACAGTGATTGTTTCATTTGAAGCATCCATATTATATCTGTCATGGCTTGATGCTGACACCGTCATCATTAGGGTCACGAGCTTCTTGAATTTGTCAAAGAATCAGTTGTTGGGTACTTGGACGATGAAGATGGAGGAACACGAAAAGATGCAGCACTATGCTGTTGCAGACTGGTTGCAAGTTCTTTCTCTGATGTGACATCCACACAATTTGGTTCGACTAGATCAAATCGAACTGGAGGGAAGCGAAGACGGCTGATTGAGGAGGTGATTTCTTGTAATTGTTGTGTGTTTGATCTTCTTTTATCGGTTTGTGTGTAAATTACATGCATGTGGATTTTGTACAGTATGGGTGAAAAGAAACTACGTTATAGCAATGTGAAACTATTCAGTGTTTTAAGTCTTCTTGATGTAGTCCGTTCAGTGTTCTTGTCCATTTTCTAAGGTGGTGTTGTATTATCATCAATCTCTTTCGCTGTTACTTTTTTCCTGACACGAGGATACATATTCAGATTGGCTATTCAAACTGAAACTGTGGTTTCCCCCAGAAACTCGTCTCTTAAATGCTGAAGTACCATCCACACTGAAACATCCGTTTTGTGAATTTTGATCTGTAAGGTTAATATTTTGGGGTTCATTTGAAATTCTGAATTGGGCTATATGACCATTGTTGCTGCATTTGAACATCAGTACCATTTGGTTCAATAGGTTAGGAATAGAACAATATAAGATAGGATCAAATATCTCATATTGTATCTTCCGTTTGGTAAATGAATGGATATAAGGTTGGGTATGCACATATAATATCAAACTGGGTGTTTGGTGTGAATGGAATAGGACCAGATTAATAATAAGAAATCTAAAATACATTGTGAAATTGGGGAAAAAAACTCTAGGCTGAGAAGTAACCTCAATGGGGTGGTGGTCAACCCCTAAGTTCATGGACTGCTTCACTGTGATCAGTTGCTGATCTTGGATCAGTGTGTGGATACCGAGAGAAATAGAGATCTGGAGGTGATCACTGCCGTGGTGGTGCACCTCAGAATGGTGACTGCAGCAGTATGGTCGCCTTTCACCATGGCCACAGACTGCCGCTGCTCTCCCTCACCTCTCTTCGAAGCCTAGTAGCCATGTTTTTTCTTAATTTATTATTATTTTTTTACTAAATAGGGGAAATACTGCCCGGTTATTCCTCCTCTAGGTGGGCTATTTTTTTTTCCCCAGGGTGTATCCAGTTTATACCCCGTTCGATGACAAAACCAAAAGCTTGGATAGGATGAAAAGTATCTTATTCAGTTCCCAAATGTAGCCTATGGGGTATAATAGCGTGTTTGCATTGTGTTGGGACAAAGGGAAAGCATGTCTTTTGTGCACACACCATCATGCTTTTATATTGTGGTTTCCAGAAATTACCCTAGATATTTATAATATTATGTGATTAGTATTAAACTGGAGATCATACTTCTACCAATTTTTTCCTCTGTTAAAAAAAAAACAAAAGTTTACTGAGTGGCACTAGGGGAGTGTTAACCCCCTTTACAGAAATCATTTACAAGTCAAGGTGTTCAACATATCTAACTTATGAACCTCTACCAATCTAGTTTGGTCATCAAACAAAGGTGATATAAAACAGCTGTGAATCCTTTATATGTGCAAAATCATCTTCCACACCCCTGAAAGCTCTCTTGTTTCTCTACCTCTATACTGACCAAAAAGCAGTAAGAGGAATCATTTGTGGTTTTCTGCTTGAATTTTCCTTTCCTTTAACTTCGCAGCTCTCAGTTGGGACTCTTCTATGAAAACTAAGTATTAAGATAGATAACAATGGAATCTGTGTTGCATTGACCCACTACAATGACTGATCCTTGTTACAGCTTGTTGAGAAACTCCTCATTGCTGCTGTTGCGGATGCTGATGTAACTGTAAGGCGGTCAATCTTCTATTCCTTGCATGTGAATAGAGGATTTGATGAGTATTTAGCACAGGCAGATAGTCTCAGTGCTGTTTTTGCTGCTTTAAATGATGAGGTACTCTCTCATTCCTTCCTTTATTTCTTCTTCCTGAAGGATGTCATGAATTTGAAAAAAGTAATGTATACCTGCATGCACGCAAGCAGACATTTATAGTCATGCAAATACAGGTGCACATGTGTATTTCTGCAAAGCCCAGATGTTTTTTATGGTAACATATACTAGGTTAGCAACTTTGATCCTGGTTACTGCCCTTTCCTCAACCCTTACCAGGCATTGATTATTTATTTTGAGGACCTGAAAAGATTTGGTAAAGGACCTATAGGGAAACTGGAACGATTTATTTGTTTGACATGGTCCCAATATTTAAGGGTTTACGGACAAAGAACAGAGATAATCTTCTAAGAGATCATAAAATTTCTGTATAATGAACTGTTTGCTGTTTGTGATTTGCCCCTCTGAGCTGTTTGGGTGTTTTAGTTTTGAGAAGCAAATGTCCTAGAATTTTGCACTTCTCCATAATCATTAGAATTTTTCGTAAGGGAGGATGAAAATTTGGAGAAGCCTTACATTCATCATGATGTTAATTAGTCTACACGTATCACCTAATTGAATTCAATAGTTTTGTCCTCTATGATCAAATAATCTTTCCCCTAATGTTGACCCTTCTTTCGGTAAGATTGATCGGTTGATGTTCCGGAATGTTGTAGCATAGATTAGCTGTTAATAGTACAGTTACATTGTTTTTTTGCTAGTGGAAGTTGTACTTAGATAGATTTAGTACAGTTTGTGACCTTTACAGTGGCGAAGTTGTCTGAGTTTATTAAAAGTAAAATCAATACACCTTGATGCAGAATGGGAATGACAAAGTTGTCTTCCAGATATGGCTGTATTGTGATTGGTTTTGTTTTCCCTCTTTAGTTACTGGTGCCTGTTTGTATGTCTCAAATCAATGCTGCTGTCAGTTAATGAAATTACAGACTAAGGATGTAGATCTTATCACACTCCCAATCTTGTATAGCAAAATTCTGCATTTTCTTTTTGCAGATTCCTCCGTGTCATTACTCTTAGCTTATATTTTGTACCTAAGTCCTTTTTTGCGTTTTTTGTCCGATGTTGGGTATTCATTACCTTTTACTGATGCATTGCACACCTTTTGGAAGGATTTCGATGTTCGGGAATATGCTATCTCAGTAGCTGGGAGGTTATCTGAGAAGAACCCTGCCTATGTCCTTCCAGCTCTTCGTCGCCATCTCATACAGTTGCTGACATATCTAGAGCAAAGGTCATGTGAAATCTTTTAAGTTTGTCTTCAAATACTGGTGTGTGGTTTAACAAATACGTATAAATGTTAATCTGTTGTTTGTTTTGAACTACACTTTTCTTGACAAGTCTTCTCTCACTGATGCTCAAAATAGAAATCGGGTGCTTTTAAGGCAAGCTATTTGCTAAGATGCCCCTTCTCTGTCAGCAGTGCAGATAGCAAATGCAGGGAAGAAAGCGCGAAGTTACTTGGTTGCTTAATACGAAATTGCGAACGATTGATACTCCCATACGTGGCTCCAATTCACAAGGTTTCACTGATAATTTGATGATTGTAGCCATATTCAAAGTGTTTATTTCTGTATTTATTGAGTGAATTCCATTTCAGGCACTTGTTGCTAGGCTTGAGGACAGCTCCATGGGCAATGCTAATACAGGCATTGTAAGCGGAGTTCTTGTAACTGTGGGGGATCTTGCTAGAGTGGTGAGTTAAATATTATTTTTACTGTTCTGATAGTGTGTGGAAATTTTCATGTACTCTTAAAAGGGTAACATAGAATTTTATCATCTCTAAATATAGAACTTTAAGTTTATATATATGATTCTTAAATTTCAACATAAAGCAAATTCCTTGTGCATAGATGGAGATTGAATTGTCAATAATGATAAGGTTGTACTGATCTTAAATTGCTATCCAGTAGGATCGAAATCCCTCAGAAGTCCTGGTGAACTTGATTCTGTGTGAAGTCCAGGCCATTTGTTAGGTTTTTGATATAGGAATGTAAGACCGAGGATCATTTATGACCAACAATGATAGTTTTGGGCCCAGATGCAGGCTTGTCATTGGCTTGGTTGCATCCAGAGTTACTTCTTTACTCAGCCACTTCTTGGGGTTCCTTTTATTTCACAAGATCTGAACATGGAAATTTAATGGTGTTGAGTGCATGGATTCTTTCTTTAGAGGCTGTCGAGGTTTCCTCTTTTGGTTTAGTTAGCAGCAATGTCTTGTCCGCTTACTCTCCCTCTTTTAAAAGAATTTTTTTTCCAATGGTCAATGTTGATTTCATGAGGTTCGTTGTTTTCTCATGGATGGAAGTATGGTGATACATTATAGAGGTATATTTCCTATTTTTCCAATATGATTATTTGCATATTTTACTGAGTCTGCTGATGTCCCTTTTTAACTATGTGGTTCGCGGATAAGGTTCCATATAGAATGGCTCATAGGAGGATGAGACATTGAAAGACTTGGTCGTGTCCCCACAATTTTTGTCCGACAAACAATTGAATTTCTGGACTAGAATCCAATTAAGTAGGAGATCTCCATTGCTCGACCTTTAACAAGCTTTAGTGGTTGTGTATTTGCATCTCTATCATTTGAAAACCTCAAGGATGTCTTATTTTATGAGCCCTGTGTTGTCCAAATTCTTTATGTTATGGTGCCATGAGTGAACTCTCTTGCTCTTTTATGCTTTTAGACTTTATTTGTAGTGTAGCATTGGCACCACTAGCAAATGTTCTATTTTCTTCAAAACATTAAAATCTTGGTCATGGCGTTTGTTTATAGGGTGGTTTTGCAATGCGGCAATATATCCCAGATCTAATGCCTTTAATTGTGGAAGCTCTATTGGATGGAGCTGCAGTCGCAAAAAGAGAAGTGGCAGTGTCCACTCTGGGTCAGGTTGTACAGAGCACTGGGTATGTTGTATTTTTCTTACATTTTAAAATTTCTTTTAAGTATTTGCTTAAGGATCATAGCCATTGTAACTTTGTTTTCTAGACAAGCTTTGTTGAGATCAAGACGTGTCCACTACCATGTTAACCTATTAGTCACATATCATGATATCAAGAGTTCTTGTGTTAAGAAGAAGCTACACTGGCAGTTTATGGCATAAAATTCTTTATGTCATCTTCCTTTAAAAAAGACATGATGTATGCATTTTGATTCTGTTTTCTTTAGACACTCCAGGCTGTTGAAAACCTTATAACACATTTAATGTTCATTATTTTCCCTTTTTATTTTTCCTGGTTTTAAATGCCTCTCAAGCTGACTGGTCCAGTCAATGCTTACGTGGCAGTCCTTATTAGCATTTTTATTCTTATTTTCTTGAAAAGACCACCAAAAACCAAGGTCAGCAGTGTAGGGATCCGATTCAAAAAAATAATTTCAGGGATACAGCACCTCCTTGGTGCTGTATTGATTAAGTTCTCTTTGTTTACAAGGAAAATTGGTCAGTTTTTTTAATGTGAATCATCACAGGTTGTAAAATGGCTTATGGAGAAGCCTATCTCCCAAATATAGCATTATTATCAGGAAATTGTGAAATAATGTGATATTATTTTGTATTACGAAATATGCCGAATCAGTACACCATCCAAGGCTCTTGTTTGGTTTAGGATAAATATGAGCCTAATCTCCATCTTAATATTTCCATTTATCTCTGAATAAAGCGGAAATCTCAAAAGTACTGTTTTTTTTTTTCCTTGAGCAACATTTTTTAGTGAAATGGGTATACTTGTTCATATTTTCTTTAATTAAAATAGGGTGATGATGAAGGTAATTTTATAATCCAGATCCTGTATAAGTGATATTGTTGGATTGCAAAATTTTCATTTTGTCAAACTCCAACAGATAAAAATAATATAAAAGAGAAGGATGGTCAAGTCTTTCTTCAATGGTCAGCATGGTTATGGGAGAATCATAGTGTCTAAATGTTACACTTGATTGGAAGTTTTCCCCAAGTTGTACCAAATTCAACAATTGTGATTAAATCTTGGCGAATAGTATGCTTCACACTTGAAGTCAAAGTGTTTTGTATTTTTCGTTGTTTTGAATCACATAGTTCTTATGAATTCTACATTTTGAACAATCCATGGGATTACACTAGAAATGTATTCTAGAAATTGAAATAAATTATTGTCGTGCTTTCCCTGATTACTTAGATATATTTGTATCTATGCATTCACATAGCTGTAAAAAGGTTCTTCATGTCAATTTATCTAAAGATTATTCCATCCCATGGTAAATATGGCAATAAGTACTTTGCAATTTGCATTTGAATGTTGAGGATAACATAGTTGAGTAATCTACTATGATAAAATTTTGTGCCACTGTGGGGTCCTTTGTTCACTTCCTTATGTCAACCTGGATCATGCTTCAATGTTGTATGTCTCTTCTCTTGTTCAATTCTTTCCATCTGTGAATTTAATGGCTACTTTCAAAGAAAATGAGTTTGTGTTTTCTGAGATTAACTGTAATGCATGTAAAACCTCCAGAATGTTTTGATGTTCGATCTTTGCAGGTATGTGATAACTCCTTACAATGAGTATCCTGCACTACTTGGCTTACTCTTGAAATTTCTGAATGGTGAGTTAGCATGGTCAACCAGGCGTGAAGTTCTTAAGGTATATGAGATAAAAATTCTTGTATATTTATGCCTACTTATAAACTGTGATGTTTAAGTAATAATGCGATTGAAATTTCTCCTGTGCTTTTATCAGGTTCTTGGGATTATGGGTGCTTTGGATCCCCACATGCATAAACGAAATCAGCTCGCGTTGCCGGGTTCACTTGGAGAAGTTGCTCGTGCTGCTGTTGATCCAGGCCAGCACATTCAGACCATGGATGAAGTAGCCATTGATCTTTGGCCATCTTTTGCTACATCAGAGGATTATTATTCTACGGTAGGATATGGACCTCAGAAAAGTCACTCTGTTGTAGCGAGTATCAGATTCTTTATATGTGGGAATCATAGATTTCACTGATCTTTGTTAACAATGTAAAGCTCATGTATGTTTTCATGTGTGTTTATCTCTTTTTGTAAATGACTCCAGGTGGCGATAAATTCTCTGATGCGGATTCTTAGGGACCCCTCCCTCGCTAGTCACCACCATAAAGTGGTTGCCTCACTTATGTTCATTTTTAAGGTATGTGGTTTATTTAGAATTTTTGTTAATCTTCAATTGTTGTGCGTGTATAATCTCTCTCTCTCTCTCTCTCTCTGAAACTTTCCTTTTTCTTTTCTTGATCTGGCTCTCTCTGAAACTTAATCGACTCCTTTTCTTGCAAGATCAGTCGATGGGTCTTGGTTGTGTTCCATACTTGCCAAAGGTAAGTCATCAGAAAGCAGGAGGGGGGATGATGAGGGAAAGGTGAATTTGGCTATACTTTTCACAGTTATTGTTGAGTGTTGTTTTTAACTGCAGGTTTTACCTGATCTCTTTTACATAGTCCGTATATGTGATGATACACTGAGGGACTTCATAACATGGAAGCTTGGAACTCTTGTATCCATTGTCCGGCAGGTGTGTTTTATGTGAAAACTTCCATGGCATCATTGTATTGGGCTCGTATGAAGGTTTTTATGGGGAAGATTATGTGGCTTATGCAGCACATTCGCAAATATCGGTCAGACTTGCTTTCGTTAATCTCTGAACTGTGGGCATCTCTGAGCTTGCCTCGTCCTCCACCTGGCTATCCAGTGAGCTCCCCTCTCTCTATATATTATATTATATTATATTATGTATAATATACATATATATGTATCTGGCAACATGCCAAATGTGTGGACTGATTTTCGGCCAAAATATTCTCAGGTTCTGCATCTGGTTGAACAGTTGTGCCTGGCTCTCAATGATGAATTCAGAACGTATCTTCCCGATATACTTCCATGTTGTATTCAAGTCCTTAGTGATGCAGAACGGTGCAATGACTACACAAATGTTCTTGATATCCTTCATACCCTTGAAGTCTTCGGTGGTTCGTACTATTATACTCTTCTGATGTTTAGTTTGGGTGAAATTAAGAGGATTAAATGAGAATCTCGCCGGATTAAAGCAGGTTGCATTGTAATCTTTTGTCCCATTTTATCTGTTCTATTTTCTTGAATCCGCTATAGAATTAGTCTATCTTGTATATTCATATTGAGAGAAGGAAGGATGGATGGAGGAATATTGGAATGCTTGCATGATGAAGAGGGAGTGTTCTTGAAGAGATCAGTGGTTCTAGAACTAATGAGTTAGTACAGGAATTTGTTTTAAATTGTATAGATAAGATTTGAAAATTGGAGTCTTTTCTCATTGGAAACTTTGGGGTAGTAGGACTGTTCTGGCATTGAGTTATAAGTACTAGCAAGTATTCACTTATTTGACTCTGAGTGAAGATCCTTCTGCTATTTTGATGTATTGAAGCATTATCACCCATAGAGGGACACACTCTTTACTCTTAAACAAATACAGGGACCTTGGATGAGCACATGCATCTCCTTCTTCCAGCACTCATTCGATTGTTTAAAGAAGATGCTCCGGTAGACAAACGACGTGCTGCCATTAAAACTTTAACCAGATTAATCCCTCGAGTTCAGGTAGGCAGTTTAATTTCTCATGAGTTAAGCTGGTAATACATGGGATCCTCCTATTGATAGCATAGCACATGTCAAGGATAGGACAATATTACTTTAAAATAAAGATGAGTGCCTCTCTTTTAAGGACTAAAATTGTGGAACTTACTTTTGATGGCAAATATCTGTTATGCATAGTGTTGGTTTTAATTTAGATGGGAATCAATCATGTGAAGAGGAAACTATCTTTGTTGGAGATATGTAAATTTCTCACTCAAGCATATTGACTGAAAATTGCATCCTCTGAGGTAGAGATCAGAAAATAGGTTGCAGCTCCTTTGATTTGGATCCTCTTCGCTTATCGTAAACATTTACATCCTTGAGAGTTGCTGCTGTTTGCCCCTGTATTAACGAATCTAGTGGTTATGAACTTTGTCATGACATTTTCAGTCTTCAATTCTGGTCATATTTCTCAGAGGCAGACTTGATTAACTTAGAACTCTTCATTGGTCCAAAATAACATCGCAAATTGTTGAATGAGTAGAATTTATAGCGTTGCTTCACACCAAAAACGAGAGCATTCTTATCCTATCTCTCGATCTCTCTGTCTTAAGTTGTAATAGTGACATTGCTACTGTGTCAGGAAAGGTGGTTGTTCTGCATGTTTAATACTTCATTCTGGCAAATGAAAATCAAAATTCTTATGTTTCTTTTTGCTCATAGGCAAGTAGAATTTGTGGATGTGTAGTTGAAGATAATTATCAGAGAATGGAAAAAGGGAGTTTTTTTTTTTTTTTTTTGGGAAGGATGGGGTGATGCCACTTGTTATGTTTGTTGATTTTATGCATTTAAATCTATGAAGCAGGTATAGATTATCAGTTTTTGGGAACACATATAACCTTTATCTTTCTTTCTATTCTTGCTAATAGCTAGTTCTTTGTTCTATTTTTCTCCATCTATTGTTTTGGGTGAATCTATTTTGACTCTTCTATGCACTCTTTCTGTTATCAGGTTACTGGTCATATATCTTCACTAGTCCATCACTTGAAGCTGGTTTTGGATGGGTTAGTTCGTTCCTAAGTTTTGGAATTATATCTAAAAGAAGTAGAACAAAGTCTTCTTGCATGATGGCTGAATGTTGTATTTGTTTATGCAGCACATATTCTTTTAATTATATCTTTCTATTGTATTCCCAGCTTTCGTTTTTCAATTCTTTTTGTTTGGGGTCAAGTTGAAAGTTAAATCTTTTCTGTTGACTGTCTTCTATTTTAAAAAGCAAACAGAAAATGAATTATGCCTGTCTTTCTCTTTTTTGATTCTTTAAAACTTCTATCATCTGTTTATGTTCAACTTGCAGAAAACTTGATGAGCTCAGGAAGGATGCTGTCGATGCACTTTGTTGTCTTGCTTATGCCCTCGGGGAGGATTTCACCATCTTCATACCATCAATACACAAACTTCTTTTAAAACATCGATTAAGGGTCCTCTATCTGACTAATAAATTCCTTACAGATTGCATCCTTCATGTTGCTTTTTTATTGATTTTTATATGACAGTGGCTAATCTATTTTCAGCATAAGGAATTTGAGGAGATTGAAGGTCGTGTCCATAGACGTGAACCGCTGATCTCAGGAAGCACGACTGCTCAAAAGCTAAGCCGACGGCTTGCTGTAGAAGTAATCAGTGACCCATTGAATGATGTGGAGAATGATTCATATGAAGATGGGTCTGATGTGCAAAAAGAGAATAGAGTTGGTCAGGTATACTCTACTCTCATTATTAGTGAAACGGTGTTTTTGGGGCTTCACCTCATCAGTAAGAGGCAGGCCAAGTGAGTAGGGTTTCTTTGAGAGTAGTCTGGCGTCTTTCGTGAGACGCATGGACTATTTAAGTAAGAGGGACATTTAATTTTAGATGGAGTGCTAGATTGGAAAATGGAAATATAGAATTGGGTAAGGTGCTTCTTACCCGCAAATAGTACGTCGTTACATGGTTACACTATGAAGTTGAGAAATCATTGGGAATTGTTCTTTCATATTTAAATGTTGGTAGTGGGCGAATCACGTGACACCCACTATAGAAGTTAATGAGTCATGGAATAGCAAAATATCACTCGAGTTTTTTTGAGAAATTTATGATTGGAAGTTTGAATCTACCCCATCTATTTTCTTGATAAGTACTAATCAAAGAAAATTTCTCTAGAACATGGGGTCTCATGAGAAGTTAATGAGTAACAGAATAGCAAAATATTACTTGGGGTTTTGTGAGAAATTTATGATTTGAAGCTCGAATCTACCCCATCTATTTTCTTGGTAAGTACTAATTAAACTAAATTTCTCTAGAATATAAGGTATTCATAAGAACCATAGACTAAAAGAAAGACCCGTCCATTTTATCTAATTGGGAGCTTTTTCCAATACTATATGTCTATATTGGAGCAGTCAAAATGGTTCACAGGCCCATATTTTAACTCATATTTATTGTAGTGGGTTGTAAATGGGTCACCTCAATGGTGAAATATGGGTAAAATTGGGTGGTAAAAAGAAAAGGCTAAAACAAATGAGTCTAAGTGGGTCTAAGGTAGACCCACTTTCAATCCACATAATAATTAGGTCTTAGGCTAAATGGATTACCTAACAAGTTTTAAGTTAATTACAAACAGGCCATTGTTATTTATTTATTTATTTTTAATTTTCCATTTTTTATTTTTATTTTTTTTCCCTGTTTTCCTTTTTGTTGGTAGCCGGCCATGGCGACGGCCAGCGAAGGTTGAGCTTGTTGATTCGGTCTCTGGTGAGCTCGAGGCTTGTAGACCTTTGGTTCTGGCGAGACTCGAGCTCATAGATTTGGCGAGGCCAAAGCCTTGCGGACCTCTAGAGAGGCTCCAGCCTCATCGTGCTGATTTGGCGCGGTTGAAGCCTCATGTAGCGAGACTCGAGCTCGCCAGCCTTGAGCAAGCTTGAGCTTGTTGATTTGGCAAGATCAAACCCTTGCCGACCTTTGGTGAGGTGTGCCTTGCTCGAGTCTGGTGAGGATCGAGCTTGTTTATAGCCAGTCGCCACTCGCTGCCGTGGCTAATGATCAGGCGAATAAGAAGGAAACATAAAAAAATAAAAAGAAAAAGAAAAATAATTAAAAATAATTAAAAAATCGATACTTATCAATTAAAATTTATTATTATTATTATTTATTTTTAAAAATAAAATAGAATATCTGACCAAAATAAAATGTAGTGAAATAAAAGGCCACAGTCACCTTTGGTCTCTTTGATTTTTTTGTTTTTACATTTTTCATTTTATTTATTTACATCTTTTGTTATCTTACTTTTTTAATTTGAGATAAAATTTTATCAAAGTAACACATTACATGAAGAGATTATATGTTCAATGTTGGTATTTATTTTCATAATTAGGGTTAAGAATGGATGTGTTTTACTTAAATGGGTCAAGTCGGGTCGAGTATGGGTCATTGAAATTGTATTGCATGAAAATGGGTCAATATGGGTTAAGACCATTTTCAACCCAAACCTGACCTGCCATCCATTTGACACCCCTAGTCTATCTATAGTTGCAAACCAGCTTGGTACTTTGAATACGAAACAGCTAGGTTCTTAGCATGACTGTGCTGAGAGCTGTATTCCTTCATGCATTAAAAAGTATCCTACATAGTATTTTTTCTTTCTCATGCATGGACTCATGCCTCTATACCTTTCATTTAATTTTGCTAGCCATACTTGTGGAACTCATTTTTGGCTGAAACTTTTGAATTGAATATTGAAATACTGATTTTTTTTTTTCAATGCCAGATAAATAATTATTCCTGAAAGGTTATGTTTTAGATACTGAATTGTAGTTTCTTCCTGTCTCTCTGTTCAAGTTCTGACTCAAAGTGGGTCATTATCTGTCGGAGTAGTAGTCTTGTATTCGGTCTTTTAGGTCCTGACATCACCTTGATGTGATGTTAGTATGCATTCTCTGTTTACTCCTTTTAAGCTACTCTAGATGTGTAGTAATAATTATTATTTGGTTTTGATCATTTCTGCCAAATGTAAGATTTGGTATTTAAAGAAACTTAGAAGCAGTTTAACTTTTTATCTACTGCCGGTGTTTTGCTGCGTTTGGTTCAACTTTGAAGTCGGCTCTCAGCTTTCAACTTGCCTTCAAAAAGCTGAAAGCCCAAAGCTAGTAGGGACTAGTTTTGGGCTTTCAGCATTCCACCGAATGTTGAAATTATTTTTTCCCTTCCAAAACTACACTTACTAATTCTTCATATTTCCGATTTTGCCCTTGATTATTTTTATTTTTTATTTTTATTGTAAAAGGAGGCAGCCCTTCGCCGGTCCGACAAAGGGCTACGGCCCCCGGCAAGCCAGATGTGGCTGGCAGTTGTCAGCTGAGGTCGCTCGACTTTGATGAGGGTTGCGCAACCCAACCGACTGCCGCCGGAGGTCGCGTGACCTCGGGCAAGACCCAGGCAAGGGCCGCCTGCAGCCGCGAGACCCAGGCGGCGGTCGCCTGGGTCGCGCGGCCCCTAGGTTGAGCAACCCTCGCCGAGGGTCGCCTGAGGTCGCGCGACCTCCGGCGGCCCTCGGCTGGGTCGGAGGTCGCCCGACCTCGGGCAACCTCAGCTGACGGCTGCCGGTGCCACATCTGGCCCGTCGATGGCCGTAGCCCTTCGCCAGTGCAACGAAGGGTTTAGTTCAATTTTCAAAAAAATAAAAATAAATAATATATATACACACACATTATACCCATCAAAGCCCATTGCGAAAGGTTTTTTTACCGAACGCACATTCAACTCAAAGTCCATTTCCAAAAAAAATTTACCAGACACGATTGCATTTCCCCAAGTAGCTTTGGACTTTCAACATTTGCATTGGACTCAAAGCCCCTTGCAAATGCTGAACCAAACGCAACCTAAGTTTCTTTAAATACCAAATCTTATATTTGGCAGAAATGATCAAAACCAAACAAGGACTTGGAAGCAGTTTAACTTTTTATCTACTGTCAGTGTTTGGTCCTTCTTGTTTTGTATGATTTGTTTTTATCTATCACTATGGTTTACTCGTCTAGGCTTACTAATTTTTGGTACTTAGATTTTGATAGAAGAGCATCCATCTTTTATCAATTTTGGCCTTTTGGTCGTTCTCATTTTTGCATTCCACTTTTGCCTTTTGCTTATTGTAGATTTTGTTTGCGTGGTTCCGGAGCATTCATAACTTGAATCCACCTTCACATAATGCTTACATTTTCTGTCATTTTACTATGACATGATAATAGTTTTTATATAACAACTTAAAATCTTTATTAAAGGTCAATGTTGGTCGTCTACTTGCTGCTGGGGAGGCTTCTCAACGCAGCACTAGAGAAGATTGGGCTGAATGGATGCGGCACTTTAGCATTGAGCTCTTGAAACAATCTCCATCTCCAGCTCTGCGGACATGTGCAAGGTTGGCACAGTTGCAGGTGGGGTTAACATTTCTCATCTCACACTTTTCTGGTTTTGGCTTGAGGATCTAACCACAAATGATCTTCAGCCCTTTGTTGGAAGGGAGTTATTTGCAGCTGGCTTTGTGAGCTGTTGGACACAGCTGAGTGAATCTAGTCAGAAACACTTGGTTCGGAATTTAGAGATGGCATTTTCTGCTCCAAATATCCCTCCTGAAATTCTTGCAACACTTCTTAACTTGGTATGTCTTTAATATATGAGCTGCGTGCTTGAGTCAATCTGACTTTGAATATGGATTATGCTTTGATTTGTATTCTTTCAGAAAAATTGTCTATCATTTTCCTTTCAGCAATGTTTATGCATTATTGATAATGAAAGCTGATGTTGGAATTCCTTCTTTATTCTTTTTTGGCGCATTTCAATGCAATTTGAAATGTTTGAGGCAATATCTGCAGGCTGAGTTCATGGAACATGATGAGAAACACCTTCCTATTGACATACGACTCCTTGGTGCTCTTGCAGAGAAGGTATTGTTGATGCATTCCTGTCAAGAAAGCTTTCTTCATTTTAACTTAAGCAATATCCGAGACCATGTTTAGAGCATATTTTGGACTTTGTATATAGTTAATAATTAGCCATGGGCCCATATATCATTTGAAGAGAACTGAAATTTTTTAAATATTGTGGGTAGGCAGATTTGGAAATCCTAATTTCTATCTTCTGATTGCTTCTGACACATTGCCATTGGTGCTGCGGCATCAATTCTGGTTTTACTCGATTGAATCACTCTTTTTTTGGTTGATGTAATGTTGCAGTTTCGTGCTTTTGCAAAGGCACTGCATTACAAAGAAATGGAGTTTGAAGGTGCACGCTCCAAGAAGATGGATGCTAACCCTGTTGCTGTAGTTGAAGCTCTAATACATATAAATAATCAGCTACACCAACACGAGGTCTGCTTTCATTATCTACACTTGTTGACAATCTACATATTGCTTCTTGAAATTGATTATGTCTGCTCTCTGATTTTCATGGCACGATCATTGTATTAATGATAAATGATTCCTACTATTAGGCGGCAGTTGGAATGCTAACCTATGCCCAGCAAAATCTGGATGTGCAACTGAAGGAGTCATGGTGATGTTGATTTTGACTATTCTATTGGATTTGGTGTTTTATTTTGTTTGTGCACGTCTAGTTTTTAATCATGGTTTTAGCTTTTCTCTGTAGCCATGGATTTTGGTGTGTGGCATGTAACATCTATTTTAGATTTAAAAATTGCTTTATTTAAATAATGATGATTTTGAACATCTCGAATATTAAAAATATAAAATAAATATTTCATTTCTAGCCGTTTAAATTTTCTTAAATATGCTTTCTAACTAAACTGCTTAAGTGAAAAACTAGAAAGTAGGTCCCAACTTCTGGCTTCTATGCCAAAATCCCTGTTTGATAAATTATTGTGCTAGCATGGTAAGCCCAAATCATCAAATAATGCCATGCCCAATTATCACTCATAGTGTGCCTTCCATGTGCAACGACTTCTGCAACTTCCTCCAATTTCTTTGTGATTTTGAAGTTTGGACAGTGATCCACTACACATTTGGATGGCTAGCTGTAATTGCTAGTTGTACACCACATAGATTGATGACATGTTGTGTAATGCCAACTCAATTCCTTTTGCGTATGATGTATGTACTTTCTTGTTCAATATGACAAAAAGTAGATCTTACCCAACCCATTGACATGAATGCTTATATAGGCCTGTCTTTTCAGGTATGAGAAATTGCAGCGATGGGATGATGCTCTGAAGGCGTATACTCTCAAGGCATCTCAGGCATCTAGTCCACATCTGGTTTTAGATGCTACATTAGGTTAGTGATTGTGTGTGTGCATTTAGTTGTTGTGTAGCAAGTCTAACTTATTATACCTTTAATCTTTGGAAGAATTGGTTCGTGATGAAATAGTTTGGTTTTCACGTTGTTGAGATTTTCCCATAGTCCATCTTGCCATATGTCTTCCTGGAAATGAACCATCTCCCCGCTATAGAGTCATGCTTTCAGGGTGAACTTCAAGAGCTTCTACGAGACGTGTATATGTACACCAGTCTTTGGATGGTGTATATTGTGTTTCATTACTACTTTGAGATCAGAATGATTGGACCTGCACGAGTGTGGTTACGAAACTGAAATGGCAGGAAAGGTTTTACACTGATGAAGTTTAGGAACAAAAGTGGATTGCACCTTGCAGATGTTATACTCATAAGAGATGTGGAAATGCTCAGTGCTTAGTAGAGTTGATTTGTAACTTCAACGATTTATCATATTGGTTGCTTTCCTTTTCCAGTCTTGCCTGGAGTTTGCCCTTTTGCGTGTAGTCTCTAGTTAGTGCAACAATTATAGTGTGGCAGTGACCTTTCCCTGAGTAGAATGATACTTTGTTGATTGACAATTTGGATCGAATTGAATGTGCCCTATCTGTTCACCATTCAGCAGGTGCTTGATCTGGGTTTTCTTGTTGCTAGATATGTATAGATATCTAAAACGCGTATGTGTCAGAACTTTTCTACCCCTTGTTCCTAGCTCTTTCCACATGTGTGTATTTCAGGCCGGATGAGATGTCTTGCGGCTTTAGCTAGATGGGAAGAACTCAACAATTTATGTAAGGAATATTGGACTCCAGCTGAGCCAGCCGCCCGTCTAGAAATGGCACCGATGGTTAGGATGTTTATCATATCAATGCTCCTCTTTATATCACTGCTTCTCTTCTTTCTTGTTATGTATTTTTAATTTTTTTCTTGTTACTCATAGGCTGCTAGTGCTGCTTGGAACATGGGAGAGTGGGATCAGATGGCGGAGTATGTCTCTAGACTGGATGATGGTGATGAAACTAAGTTTCGAGGTTTAGGGAACTCTGCTGGTGGTGGTGATGGCAGTAGCAATGGCACATTCTTTAGGGCTGTTTTACTTGTGCGCAGAGGGAAGGTAGTTTGCTGTGCTCTTCTGTCTCAATTGTTTAGAAATATTCAGCATTGACCTTCCCTTGTAACTTGCAGTATGATGAGGCACGTGAATATGTTGAGAGGGCCAGAAAGTGCTTGGCAACTGAACTTGCTGCTTTGGTAAGTTTCCTCTATTTTAAGAGCTTAATCCTTTTTAGTGAAATTTCCGCTGTCGAAGTTTGTACAAACAATTCCCGCTGCACTTCTTTCTTGTGCATATTTTCCATCATGCTGGTCACCCCTTTTTCTCTTGTATACTCCACTTAACAAAAGTAAAACCAATCTCTGTGATTTTTATCGATATTAAGACTATGCTGGAAATCAAATGAGTAACTAACATTTCACTAATAGGCATTAAGGTTTCCTACATATCTAAAAGAATACATCCAATAAAATTACAAAAATAACAAAAGACAGCACGGTGTATGATATTTGTTAGCACCACAACAGTGGTTTGTAACAGTTGCGGGGCCCACCATTCCTGTTATGTAACGGCCTTTACAGACTGATCTGTAATTCCTTGGTTGTAACTGCTCACTCTAGCATTTGGATCTGCACTTTGCAATTTAAAATGTTTTTTTTTTTTTTTTTTTTTTTTTTATGGCATTGGATAGACCTGGTGAGAACCAGTTTGTCAGGACTCATGGCACTTGTATTAGATGATAAATGAAACATCGAGTATGTAAGTAAAATTTGTTGACGGAATCTTTCTTGGCCTCCTTTGTCACCTTGGGTGATCACGAGTCTAAATCTCTCCTTATGCAAGGAAGTGGTATCTTTCACGACTGGTATGTAGGAAGAGAGTTTTTGAACACATTGGTGATAAAAATTATATCTTGCTTCTTGCTAATGATCTGTAGTCACTTTGTTAGCTTTGGTAAAATCTTCCTTGATCTAGACCGTAGGAGCTTTTTCTGGTTGTATGTTCATATAAAGTGGTTTCAGTTTGAAACAAATTTTTATTTGTTGATACCTGCTTAGGTCTTGGAGAGCTACGATCGTGCTTACATCAACATGGTCCGTGTTCAGCAGCTTCTGGAACTGGAAGAGGTTTAACCTCATTTCATCATCTACAACGGTTGGGGTCGGTATATGTGATCAAGGAAGTTACTTCTTTTCTTACATGTTCAATAATCTCGACAGGTCATCGATTACTCTACTCTTCCTTCGGGAAACCCTGTCGCTGAAGGACGGCGAGCCCTTATTCGGAATATGTGGACTGAGCGCATTAAAGGAGTGAAAAGAAATGTTGAGGTAGGCTATGGGATAGCTCGCTAGGTTTATGATTCTATCATTTTCCACTCATGCATCTATAACCATTTAAACAATGCTCTTGCCTTAGTGGGGGTAAGACGAAAAGGTTGCGGTACTAAGAAGAGTCAAAAGTGAACTGATTAAAGTTTCCCATATTTTCGCATATTAACATCTGATAGGATCATTAGAGTCTCTTCACTTTTGTCGCTCTTGGTCACGGTTTGAGGTTTGGAGCCTTCCTGGCCCTGCGCGGCCCTCTCCTGCCTCTTGCTAGGTCTCCTTTGCCTGTTGTTTAGGCTGTTCTTTGCTTGTTTGTTCCGTTCTTTGCGGACTTCTTTTGCATTCGTCTCCCTTCCACTCACTCTGACTTGTTGTCTTGTCGAGTGCAAGTTTTGTGGTGCCAGATCTTTTGTAATTGTTGGTTAAAGCTTAATACACCCTTTTACCCAAAAAAAAACATGTGATAGGATCAGATGTTCTTGCCGTCTGGTGCTCTCTTCTTTTTGTGTTCTTGTTGTAGCCGCTTGGCTTTTTCTCTCGGCTTCCTTCCACTCATAATGAGTCTATTCATCTTGAGTGAAAGTTTTTGAAGCTGACGTCAGTACAGTTTGGCCTTTCCCCATTATATTGCTTACTTTTACCCCAAAAAAGAAAAGAAAAATCTGATAGGATCATATCTCCAAATTGATGGACTTTAGGCTCTAACTTGACTTTTTTAATGTAACATTTGATCTTATCATCCATCTCTCTGGGATCGACTTGTTTGGATTTATTTGCATTTACCTTGCAAATTATAGCAAAATTTATATTCTTTTTGCTGGAAGTTAAATGGCTATCTGTTTATTTTAGAGTTTAACATTTATTTTGAACTATTTTACTTCTGTTCTGGTGTAGTTTTTCATCTCTCAGTTCTTCCTGATGCTTAATTGACAGGTGTGGCAAGGCCTGTTGGCCGTTAGAGCACTTGTTCTACCTCCGACTGAAGATATTGAAACTTGGCTCAAATTTTCTTCTCTTTGTAGAAAAAGTGGACGAATTGGTCAGGCTAGATCTACCTTGATTAAGCTCTTGCAGGTGAGTGGGGTATCTTTACAGCAGTGAAAGAAAAGAGGCATACAGATATTAAATTGTTTATCATGATCTGACATGCTTGGTATAAACAAGCAGTTTGACCCTGAAACATCTGAAAATGTGGGATACCGTGGTCCTCCGCAAGTAATGCTGGCATACTTGAAGTACCAGTGGTCTCTTGGCGAGGATATTAAGCGAAAAGATGCATTTCTTAGGCTTCAGGTCGAACGACTTTTATTTAAGGAGTCATGTGCAATTTTGTCACATGAGTGCCCTTTCTGATTTTGTTGCTGTGTTTTTGACGGGGGCAAAAATATTGTTTTACAGAATTTGGCTGTAGAGCTTTCAAGTGCACCAATTGTTCAGACGACTTCTACAATAGGTCTAACAACCGGTAAAAGTCCCAGTGCTCGACTGCTTGCACGTGTATATCTCACGCTTGGTTCCTGGCAGTGGGTGCTTTATCCTGGTTTAGATGAAGATACTGTAGAAGGTAGTCCTTATTTGTTAGTCCATACTGCCAATACCTCTTGGGTTATTATGTAATAAGCTCCTTCGCTTGCAGAAATTCTCACTGCATTTGGAAGAGCCACTGATTGTGAACCAAAGTGGGCAAAAGCATGGCATAAATGGGCATTGTTCAATACTGCTGTGATGTCGCATTATACCATAAGAGGTTATTCTGAGGTTGCTGCTCAATTCGTCGTACAAGCAGTAACTGGATATTTTCATTCGATTGCCTGTGGGGCTAATGCAAAAGGCGGCGATGATAGTTTGAAGGTAAAAAAGTCAATTTCACTTATAAAGTATTCTACAGATGCTGTCTTCAGCAGTCGTTACGTCCTGATGTGATGCGAGATGGCTTTACTTCTGTTCAAGATAGACATCTGATGCAATTTTTCCCTGTAGGGCACTGTGAAGTTGTAATTCTGGATTTATGCAGTTCCTTGATATTGTGCACTGAAGTCATTATTTTGGATGTTGGTGACATTTGTGGTCAGGATCAAGATGAATATTCCACTCTCCTTTTAACTATGACTTGAGTGCTTATCATTGAGAGACAGAGAGAGGATCCCCCACCCCTCTCCCGCGGGCCCCCTTGGGGGCGCGGGGGGTTGTGGGGGCGCAAGAGAGAGAGAGAGAGAGAGAGGTGTTCTCGATGATTAAAACGAACCTATTAGAAAATTGAAGTTGGACACTTCCATGTGCTCTATGTAGCTGTACGGTTTGAAATGATGCCCTTTACGTGCTTTATTTTCGAACGTCCTACCAAATTACATTTTATCTAGCAGAAAAGTGCTGTGGTGAGGGGGGAGGGGATAGCTACACTATTGTGCAGCAGTGGTAATGAAACCTCACTTTTCACCCCCATGTGTATAACTGAAAAAATCTCCCTACAGTATGGATGAGTATTAAATGCTGACGAGAAGTGTAAATTGGTAGACTTTCTCCCTGAAACTTTGCTTATAATTTTTAAAGTGGTTGCCCAGTCATATCATTTACTCCCTGTATATATTTGTTGGTTGCATTCATCCTGTTGAAAGCACCTATAAGAATGTCCAAACACACGCTGCCTTTCGGCAGAATACCTTGCATTCTTTTGTGAGCATGTGTGCACATAAATATACAGAAGGATTATCTCTACTGTTGATTTGTTAGTTTAAGTGAGTCCTGTAATGTGGGGGTTTGTAACAAGATGATGCCCTCTACAGTCCTGTGAGATTCTCCACCTATACAAAGTATCTGGGTTCCTTCTAGTATGGCTTCCTGTGTAAAATTTGGAGTTAAAAGAAAGTTGTTGAATTGTAAGCACCTCACAAACGGTTTTACTGTTTGAAGATCGTACTTGTTCTTTGGCATAGAGATTACCAAATCAGGATTGTTTTCTCGTCATACTACTGCCCATGGATGCATAATTTTATTTTACTTCAGGATATACTTCGTCTTCTCACGCTGTGGTTCAACCATGGAGCTACTGTGGAAGTTCAAATGGCCCTGCAGAAAGGACTCAATCTTGTAAAAATTAACACATGGCTGGTTGTGCTGCCACAAATAATTGCCAGAATTCATTCAAACAACCAGGCTGTTAGAGAGCTTATCCAATCACTTTTAGTTCGCATTGGACGACGTCATCCGCAGGTTTGCATTGAGGCTTCCAAAGCTTGCAGCAAACTCCATCTCTAGTTCTTTTCTGCTTGTGCTTAATGGATCAATGACCTAGAATTCCATTTATTAATCCCTCTATTACATGCTAGATGAAGTTGCCTTGTATTTATCCTTTTAATATGACTAAATAACATATATTTCCCCCTAAGAATGATGTCAGAGGTGATGTGTGCAGTTATGCACTTTGGCTTGGACAGTCACTTGTTTCAATCTCTATGTGTTGTCCTTTGCTGCCATGTGGATCTTCTTTCTGTTGAAGTAATTTAGTTTTTTTACCTAGGCCCTCATGTATCCTCTTCTAGTGGCGTGCAAATCAATAAGCAATTTACGAAGAGCTGCTGCTCAGGAAGTTGTTGATAAAGTACGGCAGCACAGTGGTCCGCTTGTACACCAGGTAAAATTTGCTTTAACCCTGTAGATTATTGATTTGCAAGTTGTTTGTGCTGATCTCGAAGGTAAACCCTTTTGACAGGCACAACTTGTGTCGACAGAGCTCATCAGGGTTGCAATTCTTTGGCATGAAATGTGGCATGAAGCATTGGAAGAGGCTAGTCGCCTCTATTTCGGGGAGCATAATATTGAAGCAATGCTAAAGGCGCTGGAGCCATTGCACGATTTGCTTGAGGAAGGGGCTAGTAGAAACAATACAACTATCAAAGAGAAGGCATTTATTGAGGTCGCCATCTGAATGTTGTCTACAGGATGTTTTTATATATTATTTGGTCATGATGATTGCATATGCACATGTGGAAAAACTAATCTTTCAACAGCATTGTACTTTTTACGCATCTGCATGACCTGAATATTCTTCATTTCAACTCTTATGTTGATTAGTAGTTGTTAATCTGGACTTTCACAGTCTAATTAGATTTTTCTTCCTTTTGGGATGCAGGCTTACCATGCAGAGTTGATGGAGGCACATGAATGTTGCAAGAAATATAAGAGAACTGGTAAAGATGCAGAGCTTACACAGGTATGAGTCCTCATCCATAAAATGGGCATTCTTCTTTGTCAGATAATGGTCTCTCTTTATTATATTTACTTGATGATTTGGAGGAATATTAACATTGGATTTATTGCTGTATGATGGTGTATTTTATTACAGCTATTGCTGATTATTTGCTTTTCATGTAACATCCTGAGAATTTGTCCTAATGAAGTTCTGCGTGTTGCATCAGTTTTTGCCTGATTGTTCTCTGGGTTGTTCTTTGGTTTGAAAGTTCTGCTTGATGAAAAGATTACTAAAAAGAATGAAGGGGAGTTTATTCCTTGGATGAAACATGTCGCCTTTTACACATTATCGAGTTGACCGCCTATTCTCTTTCATGGTGATAGCCTCATGTTATCAGATGCATCAAGCACTCAAAGGGTGCGGGGATAATATTGCTTCTTTTTATAGAATCTGTCTGCACATGCCTTCAGATTATTTGTCTTACCTTTTTTTGTTGCGTAAATTGACTAAAATAACATAAAAAGGGTAAAAAATGATAAACGAGTCATAATTATATGACGACGACGACAAACTAGCCTGATTATAGATTGCAGCTATGCTTCTAGTCTTCCAACAATTGATATTCTTAATGTGGCTTTGTTTACCATCATTTCATAATTTTAAACAGATCATTTCAGTTGTTAATGACCATAGCCTTTAATAGTCTATTAGGAAGAAACCTTGGGTAACATTAACTCTTTGGGATGTAATAAAAAAATTGTGTGGTAATGTGAATTTGTGTCGTGCCTGCTTGCACAGGACATAATGCCCCTCCCCTAAAGCAGTCTTTTAGATTGGTAGGTTCTTTGCCAAGGCCAGGGCTCGATCAGCTGATTGAATATAACCACTTCCCTAGCCTCCTTTTCACTCAGGGTTCTACCGGTCAATTAAGAGTTTATGAATATCAGTATTACCATATGATACTTATAATATGTGCTACTTCTTGACCAGGCATGGGATCTTTACTATCATGTATTTAGGCGAATAGACAAGCAGCTTCAGAGTCTCACCACCCTGGACCTCCAGGCAAGAAGTAGATTCTGTCATTAACATTTGCACTCAATATCATTGCAATTTTGTGCTGACCCCTATTTTGTGGATTATCAGTCTGTCTCTCCAGAGTTGTTGGCTTGTTGCGACTTGGAGCTTGCAGTGCCTGGGACATACCGTGCAGGTGAAAAAGAGAGAGCTAATTGATAATTTGTTGCTAAAGGAGAAATAAGTTACTTTAGTTGATACCAACGAGGTGTTTGTTTTCCAGATGAACCAGTGGTGACAATTGCATCATTTGCTCAGCAGCTGGATGTGATAACTTCCAAGCAGAGGCCTCGAAAGTTAACTATTAATGGGAGTGATGGCGAAGAGTACACTTTTCTGCTGAAGGGACATGAAGATCTACGTCAGGATGAACGTGTCATGCAGGTTCATCTTGATTTTCTTCACATTATCCTCTTTTTGGGCCATTATCAGGCATTTGGTGGCTGAGTCACAATCACGCCCATTGTTTTGCTCATGCTTTGTGTTACCACTCTCTCTCTGTCAAGTGAATATCTATACATCCTAACAAGTTTCTTCCTCTCAGCTCTTTGGTCTGGTGAACACTTTGTTGGAAAATAATAGAAAAACGGCTGAAAAGGATTGGTCAATCCAAAGATATTCTGTGATTCCATTATCCCCAAATAGTGGATTAATTGGATGGGTCCCAAATTGTGACACTTTACACCATCTGATTCGAGAATATAGAGATGCCAGAAAGGTCGGTTGACTTCTATATTATCTTCTTGTCAGTAAATTTAACACTTTTTATTATGCACTTTCTGTGATCGAGCGGTTTTGTTTGGTCAAAGGGAAGCTGCCTTCATTCAAGAAATGTTTTATTCTTGTTAACAGATCACTCTGAATCAAGAGCACAAATATATGCTAAGTTTTGCCCCAGACTATGATCATTTGCCCCTGATAGCCAAAGTTGAAGTTTTTGAGTATGCACTACAGAATACAGAAGGAAATGACCTTGCAAGGGTAATCTATTGTTAACATTTTTTGGGGAAGAGGAAGTGAAAGGGCGAGGGTTGGAATAATCAGTCTGAAATCTATAACCAATGATTAAGAGTTCATAATGTCCTCTTTGGATTTTGGTAGGTTCTCTGGTTGAAGAGCCGCACTTCTGAGGTTTGGCTGGAGAGGCGGACTAATTACACTCGGAGCTTGGCAGTCATGAGCATGGTATATGCTTTCTGGCATCTCATATGAACAAAAGAGGAAGATGTCTCCTCTTTTTTTTTTCTGATTCTGCAAGAACTGTAATTACTTGCAGTAGCAAATATAATATTATCTCTTAGAATAACCACAGTAAGCACTTAGACATATGGTGTGATATAAAATTACATGTGCTTACTGTGCAAAGAGTGTGATACAAATGTTTCATACATTTATCCTTGTTTTTTCTATTTAACTTCCTTAGTTCAAATAGTCTGGCTCTCATCAAATTATTGGTGTCTAACAAGGAGAGAATAACATGTGATTACTTGGACAAGAATCATTGGGTTCTCAAATGTAGGCATACATGAACAGGTTTGTATATCTGGTCAAAGTAAAACAATTGATTTTGAATGGCTTCGTATACGAAACCTTTAGCTTCAGCACATCAGTGGAAAAACAATACACATTTACATTTTTTAATTTGGTACGACTTGAATTTGCAGAACCCTGCGTTAGATTTACTAATTTTTGGATTTGATTGCAGGTGGGCTACCTTCTCGGCTTAGGTGATCGCCATCCAAGCAACCTTATGTTGCACCGTTACAGGTAATCATGTGAAGCAAGGAACAAGGTTGGATTTTAGTTTCAAAGTATGCTGAATGTCTCTTGTGTCACAGTGGAAAGATCTTACACATTGATTTTGGAGACTGCTTCGAAGCTTCGATGCACCGAGAAAAATTCCCTGAAAAGGTAGAATGCTTTTCTCTGCATCACGCTCTAAGCTAACAAACAAGGCATGATGATGTTAGTTCTGTGCATGAATTAAGTCGTTGGGCTAATTATTAGAGTATATTCTGTGATCCAGGTACCTTTCCGCTTGACTAGAATGCTTGTGAAAGCAATGGAGGTTAGTGGCATTGAGGGGAACTTTCGTTCAACTTGCGAAAATGTGATGCAAGTGCTTCGAACAAATAGGGACAGTGTAATGGCAATGATGGAGGTACGCCTTACAGATCGGTTCCCTTTTTTTGTTGTCTCTTTACTTTGGGCATGAATTGATGGAACGCATCATTTAAGGCATGGTGATTTGTATGTAGTGAATTATGTATCCAAATATTTGCATGGTGGAAGGGACAGGGGAATGATTATTCGAGTACTAGGCATTTTTTTCGCTCTTCCTTTCTATCTCTTTAACTAATAGCCATGTGTCTTGAAGTTTGTGATTGCACTGATGTAAAATTTTGCTAATTGTGCTCATGCAGAGATGATAGAACTTCTTGTAAGATCATGGACGATACAACTATTGAAGGAATTTAATTCCTGTTTCATCTGTTTTCAGGCTTTTGTACATGACCCTCTCATTAATTGGCGTCTTTTCCCCCAAGTATCAATGTTTGCTAATACTCACGTCCCACCTGTTGTGAATGCTGAAGAATCTTCTCAAAATAGAGAGCTTCTTCAGCCACAGCGTGGTGCCAGAGAAAGGGAGCTTCTTCAGGTAGACAAATTCAGAAGAGGAAGAGCTTGAAACTTCCATGATTAATAGATGCTTACATTTTGATATGTTTTGTATAGGCTGTTAATCAACTTGGTGATGCTAACGAGGTGCTAAATGAACGTGCTGTGATGGTCATGGCTCGGATGAGTCATAAGCTTACTGGCCGTGACTTTTCCAGCTCTCCAGTATCCAGCAGCCCTAACCAACATTCCATGGTTCACAGCAATTTATTTTCAGGGGATTCTCGTGAAGATCATGGTTTATCTGTTAAACTTCAAGTTCAAAAGTTGATCATTCAAGCTACATCTCATGAAAATTTGTGCCAGAACTATGTTGGGTATGGTGCTGTAATTTCACTTTGTTGGTTTGTGCTGAAACTGTAGCTGTCTTACATGCATGTGCTTTACGCTTCCAAATGTCTCGAGGCTTGTCTTGATTGCTCGTAGGAGTCGAAATGGCTGGATTGGATGTTGGTCTAATTTTCCCTAGTGTATTTAGATTCTTACATGCATTGCACAAAGCTAATTTTCTAAAGATACTCACGTTCGAGGTATAGATTTAAACCTCAGCAAATTGAAGATGATCTGTGGAGAGTGGGTAGCTAGTCCAATTCTAGGTTTGGTGGTTGGGCTACATGTATTTTGGCATCGTATAGTTTGTCGTTTTTAAATGTGTTTTTGAGTTTACAAGGGTCATTGCTTCTGCAAAAATTTTTGGAAAATCAAGTTTCCCGGGTTTTGCGTATAGAATAATCTGTCAACCACAAACAAAGCCTTATCCCACTAAGTGGGGTTGGCTGAATGAATTCTACTACTCCATTGAGCTTGATGCTTCATTGGGTCCGCTGGAAGTTCTAAATGCTTCATTAGGTCCGCTGGAAGTTCTAAATGCTTCATTAGATCTGCTGCAAGTTCTTTGAAGTAGTTTTCCACATCTTTCTAGGTATTTTCCTTCCCCTTCGAACCCATGTGTCCATCCCTTATTCAAGTCTCCTCACTGGGAATTCGGAAGTCTTTGTTCAGCATGGTCAAACCATCTCAAACGACCTTCTCGTATCCTAATCTCGATTTCTATCAAGGGATGACAAAAATCATACACTTGCTTATCCTGTTGATCCGAATTGTAGCTAAACTGTAAGAGATATTCACATTCTAGTGTTATATCTCATTCTAAAATCCATGTCTCGTGTTTCTCAACTGTTTAAGAGCAAAGCTATTCTGATGTTTTAATTCTGCCATACCTATACTTGATAAACAATGCTTGGGTGGTCTCAAGGAATGCTCATCTATATGAAGCCTGATATTTTCTTGGTTTGCACCAATAAAAGAGTCCTAAATGAACTCCAATTGCAGAGCAGAGGCTTAGAGGGGCTGCTTGTTTGGTTGTCATGTTTTAGGAGGTGGCGTAACATCTTTGGGAGTACACAGCTGTTTTTTTATTTTTTATTTTTGGGATGCTTAAGGTTATGAATCTATTGGTTCTTTCTAGACCATGTAGCTAAGTTTGTTGTGTTGCTTGAGACTGTTTGTGGCACTGTACTCATGGGCCCATCATAAGTTGTCAGATTGACACATGATCCATCTTTGGCTGTGAAATATTCCTCCTCTTCCTTTTTTTTTTAAGTTACAGCAGTTCTTAGTCTAATTATCTGTAATCTGCTCGTTACAGGTGGTGTCCTTTCTGGTGAGCTGAAGATAATCATATGTTGTATATATCTTGTGCATAGCTGGGATTGTCTTGGTACCTCAGAGGTAGCATAATGTATTATATGGTTTATTGTAGTTTTTGTACGGAAACTCATGTTTTGTATAGATGCAATCTGAATTAATAGGGGACTGAGTACTTGTGCATAGGACCAGCAATATTTTTATGTCAAGAAGCAACTTGTAAAGCGTTGATGTGATGAGAATGTACGATGGAAATCTTGAGGCAACGGCCACAACTTGTCTGGGCTGACGAGGCATATGTTGATAGACAAGGGCTATCCTAATATTATGCACTTATTGTCTAGATGTTGAGCTCCCAGTAGGGAGACAATGAAGCCATCAGTAAAAGTCCAAGTTGATATGTATATGGAATCAAAACGTACTATATCATTTACAATTAAGAGAAGCAGGGAACAAGTTTGGGTGGGGAAAATTTCTTGCTTTGCTTCACTGATAAGTACAGAGTCTAGTTGCATCAACATTTTCTTAATGGTGTGAACCGTGGGATATTGGGGTTTTACTTTTGGGTTTAAGTTATTGCTGTGGTGGTGTCATCGATGTTGATGTTCTTCTTTAAGAGAGGGACCCCATTCGTCCTCATGCTGAGCTGGCACGTGCTGTCCGGCACTTGCACAGAGATGATCTATTACCGTGGCTCCGTGCTTGTGACCTTTCAATAATGGGTGAAGCATGCGGTTGAATGATCGTTACTGTCAATGGCCTTAAGTTATGAGGTGTTGGTGGTGGGTGGCTCCTCTAAGAACCTCAACAGTGGTAGATTCTGGGACGAAATCTGGGGGGATGCTTTCATGTTATGGGAGACTTGTCTTTTACTCCTAGTGTGATAGTCGCTCCCTTAAAATTTTGATGTAAAATATTTTCTGAGGATCATCAACTCAAAAAATATTTGCTAGTATTCACTTTGTCCCTCTTTAAACTGCATAAGATACTGAAATGTTGGATTGTGACAATTGTGTCAAACATCAAGAAGAAAAAGATCCTGTTTTTATTGGAACGAATTAAGATAACTGTTAAAATGTTACATCAAACGTGATGCTATGAAAGATTGGATTATGTATATTGACAAATATCACTGGACATGACTTTGAAGGTGCATCCCTCTGCAACAGAATGAGTCTGATGCTCCGTTCCAGAGATTAAAGGTGCTAAATTCCTGAATGCTATCTGAAGCAGATTGGTGGGCACCGGGTATTGGGTCAAACTTACCTGAAAACTACAAAATAAAAACTTCAATGTTTTAGGGGGATTAACCTTGGGTTCTTGTTGGCGGCTGGGCAAATGGCATTCTATACCAGTCAGAGATATATATCAACTGTGTGGATTCCGAGGACCGTCTAATACTGCATGCATAATTTGAACTTGTTTCCCATAGTTCCAGTTCTCTCCTTGCTTTTGCTGGCGCTCAGTAAAAAATCGGTAAACATATGCTCGTAGCCGGGCAATTTACCGTAACCTGCATTGGCATTCAAAAGCTGTTTTATAACCAACCATGACGGTGGAGGAAGCATGCATGTTTTATGAGTAAATTTTCACGAGCTTTTTGTTCACCAAAAACCACTAAGTTGAGATGAAGATGTGTTTTTCTTTTACTTGCCTGGAAAGTAGTTGATGTCAATGACAAAATACATGTCTCTATTCACCTGCTCCCTTATCAAATCTATGTTGAACAGCTGGAGACCCTGCAGTGAGATGGAAATAATTAAGTTACAAAGAAGGCTACACCAGATATAAAAGAGGCGCCGACCGCCCCATTGGCATAGTATAGAAGGATGAAGCGCAAAATGCATTACCAGCCGGTGGCGGAGCTCTTTGCAAGCCTCTCCAGTAAGGGTCTGGGAGGGAGTTCTGCACGGGAAGCCACACTTATGAAAAGGTTTTCAGGAAATGGTCTATGCCCACTCGTAAGTACGTGTTTTATCGAGAAAGATGACAAAACATTTAGAGATATACTAGGGTAAGAAATTGTTTGTGGAACATTGAATGAATCATGAACCACATATGTTTCATAAATAGTTTCAAAAATAAAAGAACTTTAAAAGTTTCATGCTGCAATTTCTTGTGTTTGCAGATGCTTTAAGATGAAGTCGACAGCATTCTGCGAAGTTGTAATAGTGAATGAAAAAAAAGAGAGAAAAAGGAAATTCTCTCTGATGCCTCTCATGTTTCTTCCTCTGAAAGGAAACTGTGCCTTCCCCAATTTTCACTTACCTAATAGAACTTCAGAGGACGTTATTAAATAGGAAGTGTCCAATCCGAACTCGTAGATGGAGATGACATAAACAGCATAAATCTGGACGGAATACTAATACTCAGACTTACATTCACTAAAAAATATTTGATAAAACGATTAAACCCACAATTTTCATGGTTTTCTGGCCCCGGCAAAAGAACACCTAGAAACTGACTTGAAAATTTTCACTCATCAAGATATACCTAAAACAAAGCTGTTCGATATCTCTTACCAGCAACACCGGGGTCGAGATCTGCATCTTCCGCAGAAGATGCAGCAGAGGAAACCCTTGGGAATGCAAACACCCCAGTGAGTTTAGAAAGTTCCCGCCTGCTGATATTTGGGAGAGAGAAACGCCTAACAACCTTCACAAAATCGCCAATAACATATACCTTAAAGAGAATACCACCTTCAACAAACAAAGCACAAGTTGTCGCACAGTTAATTTTCGTGATGTGATTGTCAGGCTATCTAGCAACAGATACCCCAAAAACATAAAAGAAGAGTTATACCGTGATTGACAAACTCTTGCAAAACAAGGGGAGGCTCAAGCTCTACAAGGGAGGACTGATCATAAGCAAGAAACAGTTCATGGGACTTGGAGGTTCCATCCACCACTAGTGGCTTGGCAACTGAAACAGCAACAACCAAGAAAACTTAGTAACTAAGCCTCAGTAACAGAGAACTCACTTGACTCTCAGCAAGTGTCATTATTGTTTAATCCTGACACACTCAGTGCATGAAAAGTATGAAAATCGCCCATGCACCCCACGCTTGCTCACATGCAACTCTCTGTGTGCTTTGAGTCATTGGCCCCAGGAATTTAGAGGGAATTCTTTTGAGACATTGTCAATGCTATAACGCGAACCCTAAATCTGGAAGTCACGCAAATTTTGGAGGAGATAAATGCAAGTTCTATTCCATCAGGTGTCAGAGTGACCTTCAAGCCACAACGTACCCAGTGGCAAACATAGTCCAGCTTCAGCAACTTCACGCAGGATGGATTGAGAATCTTCTCTTATAACCAATTGCTTTGGAACTCCCACTGTGCCTACAAAAAATTATTTTTTTTAGTTAGAAAAAGAAGTCAGTCAGCATCAATGAACGGCTAATTTAGACATTATGCTATCTAGTTCCAAAACAGGAGATTTCCGTTTAAGCTAATGCACTTCTCGCAAAATTTGAACTAAAAAAACAAAAAAAATTACTACCAGAGCAGTCATGCATGTTTAGATCTGCAACATCCTGGAGCATGGATTGGCGATCATGTAAATGTTCAATAGCATCAGGAGGATCAACTACAGCTACTTCTTGATGTTTTCTCTGGTAGTCCTTCAAAAGGAAGACATATAAACCATGTCAACTCTGGCAGGCTAAGTACCAGAGGAACTTGCTTACACTAGGAAGCTCAGAAACGAGATTAAAGGTCCACCCAATTGTTGTACCGGGGTCAAACCTATTTGTACCAGATGTTAATTAAGAATGGAATTTAAAAAAGCACAGAGCTTATCTGACTGTTCAATGATCAAACCATTCCAATCCCTCAGAAGATTAAGCCACATAATCCAAAAAATACCTCTCAACACCAACAGTGAAATGAGCTCCTGGAAATGAGTCTACTTGGTTGGCAGAAACAAAAGCCTCAAACTCTATTGAGGAGGGCTTCCATCATTCACAATCTTATCCTTAGATTCTGAGAGAGTAGACAACAAAGTCCAGTACAAATTATACTTTGAAGGGGCCAAAAAGCATTGAATTTTCTGGAAGCCCCAATATTTTCTGGCATGCAAATAAGGTAGATGGAGATTTGGTCTGACTAAAAAGCAAAGAAAGCAGTTCATGTGCTAAGTTCAGTGGATGCTAAAACTTAGAAGTTCTTTGGGTCTCACTTTTTGTCCCCAGGCCTCTGCTTTTGGCTTTTAGTACAAGTATAACGATTTTTTTCAACCAAAAGTTGCTGCTTCTACAGAAAGAAATATAGAAACTTAGGGAGTGAATTTTTACGTCCATTGACCCAAGAATTTCCCATTAGATTGCATTCTCGAGGAACAGATTTCAACCATCTGGTAACTGTTATTAGGAGATAAGCAAGGAATCTACAAATTGTCTCAGAATAATATTTTCTCAAAGGTCAGAGTTTTCAGGTTCTAATCATTTATTCACAATGGAATAATATAAAATTTTGAGTAATCTCATGGAACACTAGGAGAGGCACTTGTCAGAGTAATTCTATAATTTTTGTTCAATGATTTGAGAAGATAAAACACGTGGAACATTGCTGAGAAGGACGGACCTCAATGATCTTGAACCATTCCTTTCCTGATATCTGGAAGGAACACAGGCTAGTCAGTTGCTTAACAGCAGTTCGAAAAGTACAGAGCTTTTCAGGTAGTCCGCAAGTTGACCTGTGCATGAAATATCAACAAACCTTGTGCAAAACAACATTGAATGGACCTTGGTCTGCTAGGGGCCTGCTGAGATCGATGGCGACAAACAGTATCCCCTTGTTTCTGCATCAAACAAAATGTTATCTGACGGTCCACCATTATAGTTTCAAATGAACGCTTCTCATCCTAGAAACAGTGAATTTCTAGAGACTCTTAAATTTGACATCTTCCATTTTCTAACTCAATGGCGCTTAATAAAGATCACTTTCCCAACTTTGAAAAGCACATGCTATACAATCTTTCCACCAGACAAAGCCAAGTCTTATTGAAACTGCTGATACTTTCAGTTTTTATTTTCTTGTTTCAATTTTTTGTCCTTCCGATGAAAGCTAAACTAATTGATCTATCCGATCCAAGCATGGGATGCAAAGCCGAGAAGGAACCGGGAGTGATTACATGCTGTAGACGACTGATAATCTGTTATTTTCTTTTACATACACCATGACACACCGAGACGATAATAAACAAACATGACATTTCTTTAGTCTGGACTTATATGAAATTACTAAAACTGCAAATGACGGTCAGCCAGCAATTAATCCAGGGATTTGGACAAAAAAAAAATAATATAAGATGAGTATAGTAACTCCAGGGACACATGGGTAAATAAACACCCAGACAGGCGCGAACCCAGAGTCGGAAGTTTCCGACCAAAAGCATGCCAAAAAAAGATTACCAAATATATATTTTTTTGGGGTCAATACCAAATATTGACTTCAAATCCCTTGGCGTTGGACTCATCCAAAAGGTATATATTTCGGGATATTCCTCGGAAACAGTTGGCAAAGAACAAGGAAGGTACCATGGTGATTTGATAATAGGTCAAGCAAAAAACAGTTGGATCAATCCGGGAAAGCGAACGCTGCCTACCCAATAAGTACCCGCAACTGTAGCAGGAAATGCCAAGAAGAGACGAGCAAGAAACCAGAAACATTTCACCCAAACTTAGCAAAAACCCCATACGAAGTCAGGTAACCAGAACCATAAACTTTTCACAGATTTTTGGGGCCTTCTTGCTTCAAGAACTTGCGATCTAAGAACTCATGGAACCTAAAAACGAAAAGTTTTCACGGAAAAGTTTTCACGTGATCTGCACACGCGTGTACCGACAGCGAGAATACCCACCGCGCGAGCCCTTCGAGCTTCGGTTGCATGAAACTCTTCTTCTTCTTGGGAGTCAGCGCGTAGCCCACTACCACCTTGTAATCGACGTCGAGTGAGCTCGGACAGATGCGTGGACTCACCGGTGTCTCCTTCTCTTCCTCGTCTTCGCTGGAAGTCTCCCTACTTAACCTCATGCCCACCGTCGAATGCAGTATCCCCGCCCGAATCCTAAATGCAAATGAGGGACCAAGATTTTGGCCTCCGTGCCAGCTCCTGGATCCCTCTCGTGTAAACACAAGAAAATGAGGCCAACCCAGATCCTTCTTTCTCGAGCTCTTTATTGGGTTCCCTCGGTCTCCACCAAGGAGCTCTCCAATCTATCTAGATATGCAAGAATTGCATCACGGAGAGAGAGAGAGAGAGGAGAGGGAGGGAGTTTGCATGTAACCTATATAAAGCCCGGGGGTGGGGTGGGGTTGGGTTGGGAGAGGTTGAGGCGAAGGAAGGCATTTTTCAGCAGAGTTGAAATGCGTTGCGGGGGGGGGAATATTCACTCCCCAGAAGAGAAAGGTCCGGTTTTGACAGTGGTTTTGAGAAAGAATAGAAAGAAGAAATTATCATTTTTTTTTGGTAAGTTTGTAATTATAACCAGGGTCGATCAAAAAAAGATTAGTCGGACCGTCCAAAAATATTTAAAAAGATTAGGCAGCTCAATCTCCTATCTTGTCCCTATATTTCTGGTATTTCACTAAATGTTTAATGATATCCCACAAGATTATCTAATTAATCTGATCCATATCTTCTTCTTTTTTTAAAGAACTTCTCATTCATTATGCTAATTAATTGGGCATCTGCATAAATTCATGATTCCAAATCTCCTTACCTATTCTCCTTTCGGCACTTCAATCCTAATAGCTAGTGAATTCCGCTAAACTATAATATTTTAATCTCCTTTTGACCAAAAAAAAATTATCCTTTATTTGGACTTCTTTTTGTAAAGATGTATATAAAATATAAAATATCCAAATATACGTGATATCTAAACATAATTATCTATGTACAGATTCGTCTATCTATAAGATATCTATTAAATAACTAATCTAGAACAATTTGGGAAGAATATTATGGATTGGAATCTCTTACGACAAGAGATCCTCTTTATTTTATGTAGTAGTACGGATTTCTTTTGGTAAGATTTTCTAGTGATAATAAAAGAATCTGACACGATTGTTTTGCTAATTTGTTATCTCTCTTATTCCGTCCTCAATGTTGTATGTGGAAAAAAAAAGATATATTCACAAGTATAGCTCACCAACCAAAAATTAGATTGTATTCCAAGATTGACTTAATTTCCAAAGGAAAAGACATGATGATAGCATGATTGACTTCCATGTGTTTAAGTCGTCGATGTTTCTAATCCTGAAATTACGCAATGTCCCTTTCAATCCTTCATAAATTTAGGATACCGAAGTACGAATCGCATCAAATTTAGCCCATTTGAATATATGAAGTAGGCGGTAACTTCGGACGTCAAAATCATTAATCTTTTCGGTTCGAGAATATGCTCAGAATCATGCCTCAATCGATTCTTGGATTATCCTTGACATGGTCATTTTGATACGTTACTGTTTTCCTCCATGACCTCGCTAAGAAACCTATTGATTGGTGTTCTTCATTACTTTATCACTCCCCGGACAACACAAAGTCTACCAAAAAAAGAATACAATCATAACATTTTTACATTAAATGTTTTGAATCTCGCAAAGTGGCACGACAAGTTCCATTGGTCATTTTCATATTTTACCGTTTTTGTAGATGACATCGTCGAGAAATCTATCGAAGTAATCATTTTTATTTAGAGTGTTTTTTTTATCACTTTACCGCTCCCAAGACAACGTAAAGTCTTCCAACAAACGAATACAATCATGTCATTTTTTACGTTGTGTTTTGACTATTGCAAATAGCAGTTCCATTGGTCATTTTGATATTTTACTTTTTTCCTGGATGACCTTGTCCAGAAATTTATCAAAGTAATCATTTTTATTTTGAGTGTTGTTTTTTTTATTACTTTATCAAGATAAAGTCTTCCAACAAAAAAATTACAATTATGCCATTTTACATCAAGTGTTTTGAATATTGCAAGTAGCACGACAAGTTGCATCGGTCCATCAAAAGATGAAAGAAGCTGCAATCATGTTTGGGGTGAAACAATGGAAGGCAAGAAACATGTTGCACGTGATCCACAGGTTTCTCGTTTCTATGTTGATTTAAATTGTATTGTAAAGTTTTCTGAGTTGACACGTTTTATCAATTTTGGTTATTTGCACACGTGCTTGAGATGACAATTTATGCCTCATGTATTGAAGTATTGTTTAGTGAGATAGTGCCCCAATTCGTTGGCCGATAAAATTTAGTGGGTGACATGACAATGTTTCAAAAGTAACTAAATTTCAGTCTTGATTAATGAAAATTGACCACAACCTACATGTCCATTGCCCCAAAGTGAGGGATGTTGTATCGAGTCAAGTGAGAGAATCACTTTTTTAATTAAAGTAAGTGTTGGGAATTTCTGATTCCGAAAACCGGATTCAACATTAAATCGAACCCTAAAACGAATGCGGAAGACGAGCCCAGGAAGAACATGTATTATCGATCAAAGGCACACCACGAAATCGAGCGTACCTTGTTAGCTACAGATTAAACACCAATGCTGAAGTTCAAGGAAGAATTTGATCCCGGTCTACCAAGAAGCGTACTGTTGGTTCAAGGGGAAAAAACTTAAGTTGGTTTTGTGAGAAAGGAAAAGAAAAGCGCACGTACATCCAAAAGGTGTGTTTTCTTTTTTTTTTCTTCCCTTAAATACGTCTTCTCCAAAAAATATGTCCTTTCAGTAAAAGACGTCCCCCCAAAACTTACAACTCTTCAATGTATCCCTCCATGGGCTCTAATTTTATGGGTCAGACTTTTAGGCTCAACATGGGTGGACGGGCCAACTTAGGCCCATCACATTAACAATAAAAACCATCAGTAAGAAAATAAATCTTTTTCTTTATTTGGTATCTTTAATAGGCACTAAGTCAATTCTTAACTGTACAGTAATTTTTTTCCTAAAAGGACAATACTCTTAAATGTATGAAATGACACATACTAAAAACTATGTGTAACGAAACAATTTGCTCCATGTCTAAAGCTATGCATAATGAAAGATGAAGAAAATGATAAAAACATAAACAACGATGTTTTTCTCCAATTAGTGAAGTTTGTCTCGCAGTTCAAGGCAAAAGAGGGCATTGTCCTGGAAAAAATAATTAAAACAGTGCATAAAGACAAGTTGGAGAGAAAAGGAACGCTTTTTATTAAAGCAAAAAGAGAGAAAGACAGAGAAGAAGCGAGCGGAAAAGAAATAAAGGAAAAAAAAAAAAGGAGGAGAAAATTCACATTTTGCAAAACCAAACCTAATTAATGAGTTGAAAAATATGAAAGCGACTCAAAAATCATTCACATTCATCTTGGTATGATTTGTGAGTAATGAAGACAGAGCAAATGCATACACATTAGTCCTTAGAGAAACATATAAAAGAAAGTATCAAATGAATTACCGGTTGACATGGGATGGAGAGGGTATACACCGTTGGAAGACACCAACAAAGCTCTACAGGATACGGAAGAAAATGCCACATTGCTGCTCGATCCGAACGTGTCTGAGCACGCATTTCCAGGACAGATACGGTCTGTTCAGAGATTTCCAGGACAGATACGGTCTGTTCAGAGATCTTGTAGTGACCTCTAGCTGGCTTAGATTTGGTGGACCCTTCCTTCATACTACTAATAGAATATGCCTTCCATGCGCGTGCATATTCCTTGGGTCCTCCCCTTCGTTTTATTTCCTGGTTTGGCGAGCGACCATTTTCTTCTCCAATCCCAACTTTTGACAAGACAATGTTTGCCTTCGAGGAATACGAGGTTGTCTTGCCTTGCCCTCCACGAAATGCCAGATGCCTAGGCATCGCGAACATTTTATCAGAATGGGATTCTTCCATCTTGTTATTCTCGTTAAAATAAGGTTTGATGCAGTGGGTAAAATATTCGTCTTTGCAAGAATCTGTTCCACCACGATAATATAATCTACTAAACAATAAGCGGCGGTCTCGCATCAAGTTCACAGACCACCCAAGTTGGATTTTTTCTTTAGGCTTTGAAGCGAGAAAGGCTGTTCCTTTGGGTCAGGAAAACTTGGGGACCATCTGACCCGAGACCACGACAGAACATCCGATTTGAGATCTGTTCTTTGTCTGTAGTCTCATGTCCGTGTCCGTACAACAGAACACGGGAGAAAATGGAGCTGACCCGTGATTGCTATTGGTTTACACAAGAGAAAGAAAGGACTCAGAGATATCATGGAGATTCAGCTTCTGCGAAGTTAAGAGGTTGAAGACAAAGCGGACATTTGGCCACGCTAATGATGGCGAAGAATGGTGGTTGACCGTTAAGGTTGGAAGACCCTTTAAAAGTTCCCACCGCCAGTGAACTACTCCGTCCTTTGAACCCATCTCCATTTTTTTCTTTAATGCATTTATTTAATGCTAAACCAATGGCGGCAGCTGTTGTACCAGAATTTGCAACAAAGTTGGTTTCTTTGACCTATTGTGGTCTCCTTCTTGCTTTTTAATAATTGGTACTCTCTCAAAGAAATCGGACCCTCGTTGGTATCTTCACTCTCTCTTCATTATAAAGTCCAGATCTTGACGGACTCTACGATTTCAAAGCCTTAATCTGTCTCTACTCGATACATTTACCGCCAGTGCTTGTCCAAGAGTTCATAGAAAGCTGATTCCTGAGCTTGGTCCCCAGGTTTTCATCTGCAAGTAAGCGATAATAATCGATCGTGAGAAACATGGCAGTCGCAGGGAAATTAACTGTTCCTTGTGGTCAGATCAGTTCAAAGATCCCAACTTTCGATTTCAAGAGCCACATTTCTGTTGTGCCCATGATTTATTGCTCTGGAGGGAAACTGAAGAGCAGGATTTCTACTGGAGTTAGAGCAGTCTTGCAAGTGGGAGTGGAAGCAGCTGAGAGTGTGGGCAAGGTTGAGGGTGCTTTAGGGTTTGATGTCGTGGCAGAGGAAGAGTTGAGGGAGAAGGGGTTTCTGGGGATGAGGAAGACAAAGCTCGTGTGCACTATTGGCCCTGCTTGTTCCTCCTTGGAGGATTTGGAGAGGTTGGCATTAGGAGGGATGAATGTGGCGAGGCTCAACATGTGTCACAACTCGAGGAAGTGGCATTTGGATGTGATTAGGAAGATCAAGAAGTTGAATGAAGAAAAGGGATTTTGTGTTTCGGTCATGATTGATACCGAGGGCAGTCAGATTCATGTCGTTGATCATGGTGCTCCTTCCTCTGTCAAAGTAGAGGTCAGTGTGCGACCGAGGGATTACTTAATGCTTCATAGTTTAGGAAGTGTCGATAGTTCTGGACTTCTTTTTTGCGAAATTTCTTCTGGTCTGGTCTGCATTAATGTTTAAGCTTCGTCTTAATGGAAGATACATCAATTTGCTTACTCCTATTCTCATGTGGCTTTGTTTTGCTATGAGAAAATTAGGAAGGATCATTTTGGTTATTTACTACGAAAAAGTTTGAGGGTTCCCGTCCTTTCACTGTCCAAGCAAACCACTCCGGTTTTTCTGAAGGTATGAGTTACTGCAAAGACAATAGAGTCTTTTAATGTTATTGACATATTTTGATGTCTAACCATCCCTCTTTATGTTAAACGTGCAGGTATCGAGGTTGGTGATGAGCTCGTTATTGATGGAGGCATGGCAAGTTTTGAAGTCATTGAAAAGATTGGGAATGATTTGAAGTGCAAGTGCACAGATTCTGGTTTGTTTCTACCTTGCGCAAAGTTCAGCTTTTGGAGAGATGGGAAGCTTGTTGAGAGGAATTACAAATTGCCTACTCTGTCTAGAAAGGTGGATTTCATAATCCTGGTTTCTTGTTTATATTCCTTGGACATTACTGCTTTTGGTAGTTCTTTGACACTTCAAATGACATGTTCTTGCTTCAATGTGGACATTCTGCGTGGTGTTCATTCATTGCTGGGTCACTGAATTTTATAGTCGACCATAAGAAAACATGAGAAAAGGAGAAATCCTAGATCCACATGCATTTCCATTTGTGCTAAAATTTGCAAGAAATAAGGGACGAAAGTTGGTTCTGGCAAACCATTAATAGACCTAAACCTTGCAGCTTCATTTATAAAATCTTGCTGCAGCCCCTTATTTCCTTTCTTCTGAAGTAGGCGATTCATGATATTGTAAGTTGAAGAGTTATCCACGGGTTACACATACTATATCAGTATTTCTATCGCATGGTATGGGCTTAAGACTTACTACATGCCCTCAGCACTTCATAGTAATGTATTGATGCCGTTACCATCTAAATCATTGATACCTTCACATTTGATGGAAACAGTGGTGAATATAGAAGTGAGAAGTGAGCTTTGTTTTACAAGGATGGACATGAAAAAGGACTCATCTGCTGGGAAGTATATTACTGGAGATGAGAGGATTATCAAGCTGGTGTTCTCTCTTCTTGATTCCCACTAATTAAACAACAGAGTACATATGTCAGAAATTCTAATTTGATGCTCCTTGGTCCTCTCATTGTCATTGAATAATCTGATTGGTGTCTGTAGATGGAGAAATTGCACTGCAAGCCTACAATTGATGATTTCAAATGCAAAAAATCCACAAATTCCTTTCAAGTTTGTTACTTCACCATCTTATATGGTTGATTTGCAGGACTGGGCTGACATAAACTTTGGAATTGCTGAAGGTGTAGACTTCATTGCAATGTCATTTGTAAATGATGCTGATGCTGTCCGCAACCTTAAGGATTACATTTCCACCAAATCATCCATGTAAGTTGAAGTGGTGCATGAAGTACGCAAGAAAGGAAGTCCTGTAGTTTCCTTTCGTACTGTTGTATGTAACCACTAGATATTGGAATCTACAACATAAATTCTTTCTTCTGTACCAGATCAATTAGAGTATTGGCAAAGATAGAGAGCCTAGAATCTCTTCAGAAATTGGGGGAGATTGTTGAAGCCTCTGATGGTCTCATGATTGCTCGGGGTGATCTTGGTGTGGAAATCCCACTGGAGCAGATTCCAGCAGTCCAAGAGGAAATAACTTATGTCTGCAGGCAAATGAATAAGCCTGTGATTGTAGCTTCGCAACTTCTCGAGTCCATGGTTGAATTTCCCACTCCAACCCGTGCTGAGGTACTATTACGAGGAATGAATTTTGTCATATAGACAGGCCAATTACATTCACTGAGAGGGACATATCTAGTTATTAGCAGATTTTTACTCTTAGTTGCGAACGTCTGTTCTGTGCAGATTTACTGCACTTGTCCTCTTTCTTCTTCCCCTGTCCATTCTGAAAAACCCATAAATTCTCTCGGAAATGGAACAATAATGAAATATTCAGCTGAATTGACTAAAGTTTATTACTAGTTGCCTGTTATTTCATCCTATGGTCTAAGTCATTGATTAGATGCTTGGATCATAAGGTTGCAGATGTGTCTGAAGCAGTTAGACAGTATGCCGATGCTCTGATGTTATCTGGTGAATCTGCGATAGGATCACATGGACAGAAAGCTCTTTCTGTCTTGCGAATGGCTAGCAATCGGATGGAAACGTGGAGCCGGCAGGAGAACCGACAGAGCATGCTCCATCATCGTAAACTAGGAGTGTCATTGCCTGACCGTATTGCTGAGCAAATTTGTGATTGTGCTGCTGAAATGGGTAATATTCCTTTTTCTTCAGCTTTCTAATATTCTTACATGTATGTTTAATCATAATGCAAGATATCTCATATATACCCCTAACCAGCATTAGATACTCCACTATAATATGCTTTGCTTTTGAAGCACCATTAGACTAGCAGTTGGTGATTATATTGGGAGCCAAGAATCAAGTACCTTCTCTTAAAATATTGCATGAAAATTGTGATGCAGTTCGTGCCGTTAGCCAGGTAGACTTGTTTGGTACACCCCAGGCTCTCAGGTTATGGTCCGAAAAATAGCCGAATCCCAGACACTCTGTATAATTTATCCGAGTACACACAAATTTTAGTTTGTCTCATTTGCTTCTAGTTAAGTTATGATCTATTGTTGGATAGATCAGCTGTACTGGTTGAAATTAACATGGATTTTGTGCGCTTATTTATTCACTTCACAGCTAACAACCTTGGAGTTGATGCCATTTTTGTGTACACAAAACATGGACAAATGGCATCTCTTCTTTCACGGAACCGTCCGTGCTCTCCCATATTCGCGTTCACGAATGACAGAAGCACCAGGATGGCTCTCAATTTGCAGTGGGGAGTTATTCCCCTCTTTGTTGAGTTGACAGATGACATGGAAGCTAACATCGTGAAGTCCATCGATCTGATGAAGGCAGAAGGGTTGGTGAGGGAGGGAGACGCTGTGCTGGTGGTCTCGGACATCACTCCCACCGCTGCACGCTCTACTGCTTTCCAATCAATCCAGGTGAAGACCATTTCTTAAGCACTCAAGAACCACACAATAAGTCCGAAGACGCGCGGGATCCTCCGTATATCAAGTGCAGCAGAAATCTTCTTTACACGATGCCGTTCATGTATTACCCGTTGCTATTGGATAATGCGTGATTGCCTTTTGAACTTTTAGAAAATATATAAAAACCTCACTTTTGTGGTCTGATGCAACGCCCTCAGGCTCAATCTTGCGTCCTTAACTGGTGACCCAATATGATCAGGCTTGCCCAAAAGTTGGCTAGTTCAAAGTTTTGATCGCTTGCTGTCTGTTTGCGCGACAAGAGGAACGCAAAGGATAAGCATACACTTACTGAACCTGGACCACTTAAGTAGCATAAGTGCAACACTAATCAGGAGCTTGCTTATGCCTCTGTTCAAAAGCAATTGTACCCGAAATGCTATGCATCTTGAGCAGGAGTTTAGATATCCTATCCACATGTCTGAAGCTAAAGATATTGGAGAACTTTGACGAGGTAAAACAATCAATGTCGATCGCGAGAGAGAGAGAGAGAGAGAGTTAGTTCCGGACTGGAGAAGGCGAGGAGAAATGGAAGAACAAGAGGGAAATCCGATACAGACGTATCAAGTACGCAGATACAATGTTAAAAGTCATTGCAAAACTCTCCATTTTCCTTGTCACATTTGCAACCCAAAAGGCGTGCAAGAAAGCGGTTGAAGAGTTCCGTACGTGCATGGGCCGTCGCGTGGACTAGGATGGAGGTAATAGAGGCAAGCCATTTTCTTGTCCAGGAGGAGAGACTCTTTTGGCGCGGCGCATGTTTGATGAACCAATTTGGGCTTTCCGCTTCTTTCCTTTGGAACGACGTTTTCGACAGTAATCTTCACGGAATCCTTTCATCGGAAATTCGCCCGAATAATCGCTTCGAGTTTCGAACGTCCGTTCTTATTCATTGCAAATCCATTTCATGCCAATACCAACTATAATAAAAACAAAATAACGATAATTTCTCCATCTGACGCCAAACATCGAAATGGGACCGCCCTTCTGCGGGAGCTTCGACCGTAGGACGTCGCCATCCCTTCTCTCTCTCTCGATCTCTCGAAGCGCAGTCACGTACCCACAGCCACAAAACAAAGCAGCGCACGTTAGTCCGTGCCCCCGGCCCCACTCGCTAAGTTGCGCTCCCCTGATTGAGAACAGAGGAGAGCCACCACCCCTCCTCCCCTGCGTTTTGTCACCACCACTGGATACTTTGTCCCTCTGGACAGAAGGCAAAGCGCTCCACGCTTGCCGCTGCTTCCTTCTACGCAACTCGATTCTCTCGTTGTTCACGTGGGAGCATGAAATTCTTCCTTCCGCCGATGCAGGTTGTCTGAAAACAGAGAGAACTGAACAGAGTCTCTGTGGCTGATGGCTTCGCTGCAAATTGCGAAACCCGCTTTCGCTTCGGCTCCTGTCCCCCGATCGGAATTCAGCGGGCGCCCGAGGTGGTTTAAGGAATCGGAACGTAGAAGGAGGAATTTGAGATTGGCGAATTGTGGGTACTCGTGGGATGGTTTCAAAAGGAGGTCTTTCGTCTCGTGTAGAGTCCAGGAAGGCGGCGACGGGAAGGGCAATGGAAATGGCAAGTTCCCTTCTTCTTTTTTCCCTTTTCGTCCTCTGTTTCTCGTGTTTGAAAGATGCTTCCTTCCGTTTCTGGGCGGTTTCCTCGCGCGGCTTGATTCTTGGGCTGCCTTTGCTCATTCTTGTTCGTTTGAATTTTTGCGTTTTATGGGTATGCTCTGCAATTTCATCTTTCAAGCTACACTCACAAGACATGTATCTCGAGCGTGACGAGATTGCCCCGTTGGATGAATTGAGACTATATGGGACAAATTCTTTGTTGCATGTTTTTTCATTTCATCTGAGAAGTTCTGTTTGCTTTCTTGCTTTACAAGTGCAGTCTCTCTACTGAAAACTGCATGTTGTGTGTGTTAGAAGGAGCCACTGCTCATACAGCGTCCCACAATGGTTGATGATTTTGAACCGACTCAATCTTGTAGTCTTCGGGGGATGCGTGAACCTGGATGCGAGTGGTGCTGGTGATAATTAGTTCTTGAGTGGATTCATTTGTTGGAATTAGTTTACTTGAATGGTGCAGTGCGCTTTTGGCAGCTCATTTGTGGATCTTAAAAATTTTGCTTGCTGAATCAGAGTCTAGGAGCAAAAGGGGTCTCGGTTACTCAGATTAAGCAGGATTTCTTGTCACCACTGCTAATAGATGGAAATTGAGGAACTCTCTTGGGATTTATTGAGTTCCCCCCTTGTCCAAAAAGAAAAAGGAGAGAGAACAGGGGTGTTGTGGGGAGAGAGGAGAGGAGAGATTTCGTCGCCCCACCATTTACTTTCTGAAGCTCGTAAAAGACATCTGGAGATCAAGGTTTCCTTCTTTAATCTTGTCAGTGAAGCCTGATTGTGAATTTGTGATGCCTCAGTGAGATGCGTTGATTCCTCACCAGTACTAATCCTCTACACATTACCTTTTCTTAGTTTAAAATTAGTATGAATGCATAAGAGTTGAGCTGCTCCAATTCTTTATAGTGACATTATAAAATTACTGCAGGTGAAGAACCTCCTGAATCGTTGTTTATGAAAGAATTAAAAAGGAGGGGCATGACTCCCACTTCATTGCTTGAGGACACAAAAAAGAGCACCTACGACAATGAATTAGAAGAAGAGAGGGGTTTCTCAAAAAGAAATGCTGTCTCTACCGAACCAGGAAATAATTTAACCAACCAAAGAGAGCAGTCCATGGCATTGAACAGTGAGGGCCTTGAGGTTGGCAAATTCAAGCTTTTTATTTTTCCTTTTTGTTATCAAGTTCCAACTTTTATAGCTCAGAGCTTAAAAAATAAGTTTCAACTGTTTTTCTCCCCCTTGTTCTGGCTGATGCGAAGTGCATTCAAGAAACTGAAATTATATATTTCTTCTTGGCAGGGACTGATTCCACGGGCTAAACTTCTGTTAACACTTGGGGGGACTTTCTTCTTGGCATTTTGGCCACTGATACTTATTACTGTGGCATCCTTTTCTGCTCTGTACCTCGTAAGCTACCTTTCTTGGCCTTCCTGCTGTACATGTGACTTCTGTTAGATTGCCGCTGGCCAGACACTTATTACACTATGAGCACCAGTTCTGTGGAATATCGTTTTCTAGCTGACTTGTCAGTGCCTAACATCATAGCTAATTGCCACACTTATTATGCTATTGAGAACCAATTCTGTGGAATATTGTTTTCTAGCTGACTTTTCAGTGCCAAACATTATAGCACTTTGCCAAACACTTATTATGCTACTGGTAACCAATCCTGTGGATTTTTATATTTCTTGCCTACTTGTCAGTGCCTAACATCGTAGTAATTTAAGCACATTTGATGTTCTGATATGCAAGTCCGTGAAAAATATTCTAAATCTTACCTGTTGAAATTGATTTAAACGCCTAGGGCATTGTCTCAGTCTAGAAATGCTGTGGCACTTTGTGTTTGTTCTAATTGCCAGGAAAGTATGATTTAACACCTCTCAACATGAAATGAATGGTGACTTGTTCTATCATTTGCAATCTTTCCCTGTTCTTTCGATGATTATATCAATGTACGTATAAGTGCATAGTACAAAGGTATGGACTCAATAATGTCATAGCATCATTTGAACTCCGCAGCATTTGCTCAGGCTTATTTCTATTCGATTTTCTGTCTGCTGCTGTCTCTTCGGAACTCTTGACTGCGTTTTGATTTGGAAGCACTTTGCTGATTCCATGATCTAAATGGTAATACCCTTCTGTTTATTTGACAGTATTTTGGACCGACTTTTGTCCACGATGGAAGTGATGTGCCAGCGTCACCACCCCAGTACATTGATCCATATGCACTTCTCGAAGACGAAAGAATATCCCAGACAGCTCCTCGAGTCAAGTGAAGCAGAAAATGTCACCACTCAAGCCAATTCATTGAAGATCTCTGTTGCAACCAGCTACGCTGGCTTATGTTTATCTCCCTGTAAATCCTTAAATCAGCTGGAACCTTCGTTGTTCTTTTGTTGGTTGCCGGTTGGCTTGTTATCTTCTTGCAATTGCTTGAAAGATGTAATTGCTACTCATACCGCTGTGTTCAATTGGATATATGTTCCGAATGAAGCAGGCTGCGGAGGCTGTTTCTTGTAAATACGTATTCTTAATCATCTAAATGTGCAATGGCAGTACCATCGGTCTCTTATGCCTTGATTTCAGCCGTGAGCTCAAGCTATACATACATGGTAATACTAATTATAATCTATCAGGTTAATCATATGACATGAATAATAGGATGCAATCAAGTAACTCTTAAAATGATCTGTTCGTGTCCATTGTCTAGTTCGAATTGAACGGACCTCGTGAATAGGCCAGAACGCAGCCCCTTCTATCATCACCTGTCAACGCAATAGTGACATCAAGTCAGCTCTAATTGACTTCATGGCTGGGAAAGGAAATCATTTTATCTACTTTATTCTGCCAAGAGAAGCTCTAGTCAACTTTATTGGAACATGAAAGTGGGTCTCAGGAACACTCCATGTGCAAAGGAAAACTCGGGAATGGCGGCACGGAAAATGAGACTTCAGTAAAACTAAATTGACAATCAAACTTCAACATTCGTCAAAGTTCAATCAAATCCTCATCCTAGTTTTATACCCTCCTCATCTTCCCAAGTGCTAAGCACCCAATTCTGTTACAGCAACCATTTCATATACCTCCAGTGCCACAAATCTCAGCAGCCATTGCGCCAAGGTCATGAAAATCTATTCAGATCTTTACTCACGTCAGCAATTAGATTCCCCCAGATTGCAGTTGGGGTTAGGAATCGAGCTCGACGAAGTGGCCGCCTGAAAAGAGGAGGAACCCCGAGACCGAGTAAAAGCGATCATAATTGCATCCTATTATACTTCCTAAAACCACAAGGCTCCCAGTCTGATCCTAAAAGAGCAAAGCCTGTCCAGTTGTGAAGGCATCTCCGACCAACAACTCTCCCTCTTCCCTTCTTCTTCGCCTCCCACAACCTTGCGAAACTCTGCTTCCAATTGATCATCCCTCTGCCTTCTGTCTTCTTCTTAAACTCATCCACGCACTTCTGCTTCCACAAGTCATTGTTGGATGTCAAAGACCGAAGTTCCGAACACTCACACCCTACCCTTGCAAGGTCAATGCCAGAGAGCGATTCGAAAATCTTGAACTTCAGTTCCGTGAGAAGGCCAGGGAAACAAGATGGGAGCGGCAAACCAGTCCTCTTGGTTAAGTCTATTAAAAGTGGCAATGCCAAGCCATCTTTCACAATCTTCCAAAACTCGGACACTGCTTTTACGGGATACGAACTTGAAAAACCACCATCCTCTTCCACATCGTTGCCTTCGCCTTTCGCCCACATCGACCTTCATGGAAGGAGCAAAACTGCGGCGGTCCAAACAGAGCCTACGCAATCCCAACTCGGCTTTAGGCAGACATCCATAGACAACAATAAATTGACCTAGGCTCTGAAACTTCAAGCAAACTCCCAGGCACAAACTCCCAGAAGCAGCTCAGGCAGACTGTACCGCAGCGACGTTGACCGACATTGATCAGAGAGATGGAATCGATCACCAGGCATTCCAGTCGCCGGATCAACCGCGACAAAACCGGATTCCAGCATAACCTCATGCACCGCTATGACTAGAAGCCTATGCTCACCACCGTCGCCACCCGATTCCTCTTTCAAAACCCTCTTAAGAAAGTAAGGCTCGGAGAACTTCCTACGCACCACAACCCACCCATCCACGGCGACAGGGCCGTGGCCATCAAAGCCAACAGTCCCGGAAGAAGAACTACCTCGGCCCTCAGCGCTTCCTAAAGCACTGACTTAATACATAATATGGTTCATGAATTAATAATTTATTCAACATGATTCATGAATTTTAACTCTATATATAATGTGGCACCTGAACTTTTGGCGTGTTCAACGTGATTCTAGACTTTTAGTATATGTTCAATGTAATCCTTAAATTATATGAGAATATTTCATATTATAATTTCATTAAATCAAATTTAGGGATATAATTGAATATTTTCTATAATCCAAAGATTATATTAAACATATACCAAAAGTCCATAGATCACATTGAATAAATTAAAAGTTTAAGAAATTACATTGCATATTGAGTCAAAGTTTGTGAGCCATTTGTGTCATTTTCCTTTTATAAAACATGGATATGTTGTTCAATCATGAATTAGCTTATTGCACTATTGTATATTGCCTTAAATTGATTATACTTTATAGAAAATCAATTAAATCATCCGCAGAGTCCTAGCGTGGCAAATGAGTACTCGGCTATACAAGAATAGTGCTAATCAAAAACCATTTAGATATCTTAGGAGGTGTTCACAAAAGAATTCATGGATTTTACCACGAGATTAATTAGTTTCAAAATACTTGCAATTCCTATGCTAAAACTAAAGCCCATGTGTTATATATAAAAGGATCCAAAATAGGAAATTTCCTTTTCAGGAGACCATATTCAAATTACAAAAACATTAAAACTAGGAAACCAATTTAAAATAGGAAATTTCCTATTTCATATTTTCTTGACCGATTTAGACTTGAGACACGTTCTTGACATTTGTTATGGCAGGGTTTTCGTCAAGCTTGTGGCCATGGGCCATGGAACGCATTATATGGACGGGTGGCCCAGTTCACAAACTGAGCATCCATGAATGGTAAAATTTGATAGGTGATCACATCTTTTTCAAAGAGCTAATAATTTGGTAATCAAGGACTTGCACTTTTGCCGAAGTAACTTTTGAGTGTGTATGTGCATGCCAGGGCATTACAACGAATGTGATGCAACTCGCACTTGAGAGGGGCTGTGCTCGCGGACTCTTCTCCATCTCCTCCTCCTTCCCCAAATTAAAGCATGTTCGAGTTCTTAGCTATCGAATGATCTATTCAACATCAGCACATGTTGCTGTCCCCTGTCCTGTAACTAGACCTATCAATATAGGTTAGTAACTCATATTGCCAACTTTAGCTGGTGCAAGTGTCGCCACCCCAGTGCATTGGTCCATATGCGCTTCCGGAAGACGGAAGAATATCCCGAACGACTCCTCGAGTTAATTGAGGCAGAAAATGTCATCACTCGAGCCAATTCATTTAAGATCCTGTTGCAACTTGCTACGCTGGCTTATGTTTATCTCCATGTAAATCCTTAATCAGAAAGAACCTCCGCTGTTCCTGTGTTGGTTGCCGGTTGGCTTGTTATCTTTCATGCAATTGTTTGAAAGATGTACTCGCTACTTCTATTGCTGTGTTCAATTGGGTTAATATGTCCCGGATGAAGCAGGCCAGCCGCTTAGTCCTGTTTCATGTAAGTTCTTACTTTTAATCACTTAAATGGGGGACGTCACGCCATTAGACAGCACCATTAGTCTGTGATGCCTAAACTTCGATAGAAAGTGCAAGCTATATACACATGGTAATACTGATTTTAATCCATTAGGTTGATCATATGACATGAATTCTATGATGCAATCGATTGATTCCGTGTGTATAAATTGTCTAATTAGAACTGAACAGACCTCATTAATAAATCAGAATGCTAGAGAAAATATTAAGTACGACTTTAATGTCAACTCAGCAAAAAACTAGTCCATTCACCTTGCGAACTCTCCCTCCCTCACGGTCTTGCTCCTCTCTTCTCATCCTTCTCTCTCCTCTGCAACACTTTCTTTTCTTTTTCTCTTTTGCCTCATGGCTGCGAAGCTCAAGCCCAAGGTTCATGGTCGCCGTGGCCACAGAGTCACAGAGAGAGAGAGAGAAGGAGACCGTGAATAAAACAGGTGAGCTCGTGTGCGACACATGTCATAAGGTGAATGGGCTAATTCTTTACTAAGTTGGCATCCGAGTTGTACATAATATTTTCTCACAATACTGGCACTTCTATCATCACCGGTCAACGCACCCATGACATCAAGTCACCTCTAATCAACTTTATTCTGCCCAGAGAAACTCTAATCAACTTTACTGAAACAAGAAAGTGGTTGTCAAGAACACAACTTCACATACAATGGATTAGTCAGGATTGGTAACATGGAAAGTGAGACTTCTGTAAAACTAAATTGACAGCAAAACTTCAACCGCACACATTACGCAATATCCTTCTTCTCGTCCTCCTGTCATCCCAACTACTATCCCCCCGCCGTTCAGATTTACGCTTCCACCACCGTTTAAATTTACGCTTCCAGTATATCGTCCCTCGGCGTTCTGTGACTTCTGTCTTCCTTTCAGACACATCCATGTACTTGTCTTCCTTGTAGACGCAGCCATGTACTTCTGCTTCCACAAGCCACTAGCCACATCCATGTACTTCTGCTTCCACAAGTCATAATTGGCTGTCGAATACCGGAGTTCTGAACACACGCACCCTACCCTCGCAAGGTCAACGCCAGAGAGCGATTCGAAAATCTTGAGCTTGAGTTCCGGGGGAAGGTACATGAAATAAGACGGGAGCGACAAACCGGTACTTTCGGTCAGGTCTCGTAACAGAGGCGATGCCAAGCGATCTTTCACAATCTGCCAAAACTCGAACATCTTTTTTACAGGATATGGAGTCGAAAAACCGACATCCTCATGCGCTTCCATATCATTGTCATCGCCTTCCACCCACAAACACCTGCGCATATCCAAACAACAGACCCTCGGCGATCCCGCCAAGGACGGTACGCAGATCCGAATTGGCTTTAGCCAAAGATCCATAGACAGTGATGATCCTACGCAAGGTGGAGGCGGAGGCGGAGGCAGAGGCGGAGGCGGAGGTGGAGGCGGAGAGAGCAGTGGGGAAATTTCCGCAATGGGCGGAAGCCCGACAAACCAATGCCGTGTGGAGGTAGGAGGCCCACGGCTCGTGAACTTCTTTTCCCGAAGAAGAAGGGATGACGGTATTACCTAGGCTCTCATACGTCAAAGTTACGCACTCGGGCATATTCAGACTCTGGCTCCTAGCCACGAGCTCCGGCAGACTATACCGGAACGAAACCGGATTCCCGCATAACCGATCAGCAGGCATTTCGGTCACCGGATCGAGCGCGACGAAACCGGATTCCTGCATGACCGCATGCACCGCTATGACTATAAGCTTACCGCCGTACCTACCCAATTCCTCCTCCGAAACCCTCTGCGTCAAAGCCCCCTTAAAAAGAAAGTAAGGCTCGCCGGACTTATTACCACCCGCAACCGATCCATCCGCGGCGAGAAGGCCGTCGCCATCAAAATCAACACTTGCAGAAGAAGAATTACCTCGACCATCGGCCCTTCCCGAAGCATCAACTTCCTGTCCATCTTCAGGAACCAAATCAGTGGTCATCTCCAAATCCGCAGCCTCCTCAGGTCGCCCTCCTAAACCGGGCCAATTTTCAGAATCCATGCCCTCGTGTCCTAGAGAGACCTGATCAAATGCTCCTGCATAGAAATCGGGGTTCGAGGAGCCGCGATCTCCCGGGGAAGCGAAGCCACCAGGGTCGAGGGAGTAGAAGACGAGGTCGCCAGACTCGAGGCCGAGAGACTGGAGAGAATCGGCGGGATTCGACGACTGAAGTTCGTCGGTGCGGTTGAGAGAGAGACGAAAGGAGGAGCCAGGAGGATGAGAGAGGCGATCGGCGAGGATCTGGCGGAGCAGGGGAAGGGAGCAGGGGTCGGGCACGTCGAGTTGGAGGGTATCCTCGGATTCCAGGGATCGGAGGCTGAGCTTCATGACCCAATCACGCCGTAAACCCTTGCGCTCCAAGCGAGAAGGAAGCAGAATATATAGAACCCAGAAGCAAACAGAGAGCAGAGCAGAGCAGAGAGCAAAGAAGCAGAAGAGAAACGACGCAACAATCAAAAAGGCATGGGGGAGGAATAACAAGAGCTCGCGCACGTTCAATGCGATTGCGTAGTAACCCGAAGTCGGCCTCACGACCGGTCGTCGACCTTGTCTCTCCCACTGTCTCCTCTCTCTCTCTCTCTCAGTGTCCAGAAGCAGGCGAAAGCGAACGCGCGTCTGCGAAATCAGCGCTGGTTTTCACTTGGGTTATATTCACATTTTTCCCCCGAGCAAAGTGCCGGAGAGCTCGAGTTCGAGCTCCGCTTTTTCTCTTTCTAGACTCTCTCTCTCTCCCCCTCTCCCTCTCTCCCCAAGCGAAAGGCTCTTTGAAGCACGGATGGTTTCGTTCATCGTGCTTTAGCTTTTGCTTTAATTCTCGCTTTTTACAGTGGCGTCTTGCATCAGGCCCATTAAGAACTTCACCATTAAGGAACGCCTCACATTCTCATCATGCAATCAACCATTCGTGGGTTTGCCAGGACTATTATAACCTCCCCTCAGCTTCATTCACAGAATTCTGTTGCTGCCCCCCCTTAGTGTATGACAATTTCTCTTGCATCCTTGACATTATCTTTTCTTATATTGTAATATTGGCCTTCTCAGTTAACCAAGTCAAAGGTTATGGGACCTACCTTTAAGTGAAAAACAGGAAAGACTCGGTAAAAAAAAGAAAAAAGGGAAAAAGAAGAAGGACCATCGTCGTAAGACAAAGGAAAGGAGAGGCCACGCCGGAAAGGGGAAAGAAAGAGAAAAGAAGAAAGGGAAAAGAAAGGAAATGGGTTTCGCCTGTGTACGTGCATGTCACGGGGACATTGTTACGTCGATTTAACTCCAATTTGTAATGTCGAAAGTCGCTCGGAGTAGTTTTTGGAGTTAGGTTGTATAATTGAAGTTTTGTGAGGTTCAAGTTGCGGAGTCCAATGTTTGAGATGTTGAATTATGAGATTTTATGGAAATTGTGGATTATGACATTACCAAGCCATGGGGTTTGACTGAGTTGGTTTAGAGCAACGATTTAGTTGGAGCAAAATTTGAAGGTTTTTTTGTGTGAATTTCACATTACGTTTAATTTGAATAATCGATTTGAGTGAGCCATTTATTGACGCGTAGGAGTTGTTTTGAGCATAGTTTAGCCAATTCTTAGTTGTTTATAGTATTTTATTTGGTTTTGACATCAATTCTCGTTTAATTGTTAGGATTCTCAATTTGAGTGAGCGTTATTGTTTGGTTTTTAAGTATTTTAGGTGAGTGGTGCTATATTTTTTATGAATTTATAAACTCATGTCATGAAAGTGATAAATATTTGAGTATCGTACAAGTTGTTAAAGCATGTTTAATTTATAATATCTACATTAGTTAATTTCTGTCTTTTAGTATTTATGGGTTTCAGAATGATTTTAAGAAAGGAATTGTGAAATTATATATATGGCTTTACAAACTAGTTTGTGAATTGACTTCAAAGATTATTTGATAAATGTTTTAAAGAAAGTATTTCAAGCGGAGAGGTGTGTTGAGAAAGATTATATGTTTGATTTATGAAACCACTTAGTGATTTGATTCCAAATTGACTTGTGAGTCCATTGAGCAGCTTGTGGGTATGCAAATCGGTTAGGATATTCTTGTAAGTTGAGCCACCGACTTATAATTAATGGAGACCTTATCAATGGAAGAATTTTGGTCGCCTTGTCACTAGGCGACCATAGTTTGAGATTGAGCAATAAATTCGTCAATGGATGGACCATTGTCTTGTAATTTAAGATTGGTCAATGAATGGTTTATTAGCATGTGATTTTGATGAGATTGATCAACGAACTTAATCATTGATGTTTTATAATGATTTAAATGAGTATTTTTTTGAGTTGTGCAAAATAAAACAACTTGTATAAGATTTGATATACACATATTATATATATATATGTTAAAGAATTGAAATGAGTTACTGGTAGTGCTTTACATATTTACATAATTGAAATATGAGTTACTGGTAGTGCTTACTGGTAGTGCTTTACACTTTTAAATATGTATAGTGATTGTTCAATCTATTTAGAAGAGATATGTATTATAGACTCTAATTGTTCATTCCATTCATCTTTCGTATTTTTTCAAGTCCCTCAATAAGTGGCTATTAAAGCGCATCTTTTAAATGAAAGGATGGTCGTGTCATTACTCATGTCCTTATAGGATTTGGTGTGCGACAAAAATATGACAATACATAAACTTTTATTTTCACGCACTGAGGTGGCGCCTTCCATAAATCCAAGGATTTTTCTTGTCTCATGTCACATGCATGTTGCAGAAATTCATTTGCAAAAATTGAAAAAGAAAAAGAAAGAAAGAAAGAAAGAATAGATTTCTTCATTCATTTATAAAACATAAAATTTGTTGTTCGATCAATCGTGAATTAGCTTACTGTACCATGTTGTCAGTATCACTATTATATTCCGCCTTGAACTAGTTCTACTTCATAGAAAATTTATTAAATCATTTATAGAGACCTAGCGTGGCAAATGGCTACTTTGCTGCTAAACAAGAGTAGTGCTTATGAAACATAACCATTTAGGATGCGTTTGGTAACGTTTTATTTAAAAATTGTTCTAGGAAACAGAAATAGAAAAAGTGTTTCTGTTTCGGGAACAATTTTTGAACAAAAAACGCGTTTGGTAACTATATAAAATTTATGTTTCTGAAATAGAAAAAGAACATAAACACGTTTGGTAATCGTACAAATTTTCTGTTTCTGCAATAGAAAAAGAACAAAAACACGTTTGGTAACTGCACAAAATTTATGTTCCAATTTATTTTTCAAGTGTTTTTTTTTAAATAAAATGTAAACTTGGTATTAAATTATCATTCTCATGAAATGCTCATCAATTTAATTATGTTCATAGTAAGTGAAAACAAACATTCTAAACATGATCATATTTTCATAGTAAGTGAAAACAAACATTCTAAACATGATCATATTTGCTTACTTGGAAGAAATTTTTTTAAGTTTGTACCAAAATTTTCCCAATTGTTTTTTTTTTAATAAAGTGTAAACTTGGTTTTGAATTCTTATTATCATAAAATGCTCATCAATTTAATTTTGTTCATGGTGAGTAAAGTCAAACATTCTGAACATGGTTATAAGTGCATACTTTGAGGAAAATTTTATAAATAAACTTTGTACCAAATTTTTGTCACGTGCCTTTTCTTTAAATAAAGTATAAACTTGGTATTGCATTATCACTTTAATGAAATGCTCATCAATTTAATTTTGTTCATGGTGGGTGAAGACAAATATTCTGAACATGATCATGTGTATACTTGGAACAAAACTTCGTAAGTAAAATTTGTACAATAAGAGCTAGCTAAAAGAGGAATATCTTATAGATCTCTACATAGACCCTTTCATACATAACATCACAATAATGAAGTAATAGAGTTCATTGTTCAACTTCATCACATTGAATTTGATAAGTGAGTACTTAAAAACAAAATTACAAGAGTCGGAAACACAAAGTCATGAAATCTCAGGCATATTATGATCCCTCGCCATTTTATTTGCAATCCTTGTCCTAAGCATGTTTATTCCAGGTGCATCATGCAATGTATCCTTGTCCTCCTCCTACAGCAGCGATCATGCATGCATCCAACATACACACCTCAATCTGTTGAAGTTTGGCCTCAAAGAGTTTATCCTTGTCCTCCTCCTACAGCAGACAATATATATTCTTTTATAATGAGTATGAGGGGAGCGTAAACCAATGTGATTATTATTAAGGATAAATTCAATTTTCAAGACATCGCATGCGCATGACACAAGGACAATTCAGTCAACATAAATGTTGAGGACTAATATTATGTACATCTTCGACATCAATTAACACGGCAGATGCACACATGAACCGCGAACAACACATCAATGACACAGCTAAACAATTCCACACACCAAGACATATGAACAGCAAGCAAAGAAATATCGATACTAAAGAACAACATAACTCTGGACGTCTTTACAAACAAAAACACACAGAGTTTGGATCGATAGAACACAAATAAGCTACTGGGCAAAGTGATTAATGTTGGAAATTGGTTTGATGGTGGATATCTAATATCAATTATCAAACAACAGAACTTTGCTAAAAAAAGAGAACAATAGAGCAAGACCATCCCACACGTGATTTACTTTTTTTTTGATATTATCACCCTCAAAATCTATGCTCAAAAGGTCGTAGGAAAGTGGCAGACAATCAGGCCCACCCAAAAACAGAATATGCATTTCTGACCAAGGCAAATTCAGATTTCAGAATGGATTAGAAAAAAAAAATGTTAAACATGGCAAATGATGGTCGATTCAGGCATGCAATATGTCATTTTAAAGCTTGAGATGCCTATTACAGTTATCTAGAAGACATTAAGTCCTAATAACATCATCTACCAGTTCATATCAAGTGATTTACACAGAAGGGACTGTTAGGGAAATCCCTTATGATGTTTTGAAGATGACAAAATAAATCAAAGGCTACTAACATGTTTGATGGTTAAGTAATAGACCATGCAGATTATAGAACATGTAAAGGATATTGTCAAAGTGTGAAGACGACCAGAAGACCGAACGTAGCTCATGTCCAAAGTATATTATGAAGATATCCAGGACTTACGTGTCAAAGTCCGAAGACCGCTAGTGTCAAAGACTCAAGACTCAAAGTCCAGACGAAGACGCCGGACTCAGATTGTAAAGTCTGAGACTCGGACTTTACATCCAGATTCGATGAATCGTAACTCAAGCCCAATCATATAACGGCTAGTGATCTGGTTTGGATTCCACATCAAGATTGATTTGATTGATTCAATCTAATTGATTGACGATTGGATCTTGAAGACAAGAACTTTCTATACGAAGAAGCTTTACTTATGGAAACCAAGATCAATTTGGGATTTTACCTTTGTCACTCAACGGCTACCAAATCTTCTAGATACAGAGCTGTCCAATGGGTATATTGGAAGACGATTCTCCGGGATACTGTCCAACGGGTAGTTTGGAAGTGGAGGAGTATTTAAGGAGATCATGGACCGATGAGCAAATAAGAGACGGAGCGTAGAATTTATAATTCCAAAGTCGAGCGATCTTCGATTATACACTTGTCTTTGGAGAGCTTAAACGGTTGTAATCGTGAGAGAAATACCAAAAGAGTGACTTAGTGAGATAGTGTGATCTACTACTAAGTGTCTGCACTCAAAGTTGTAATCTCTTGTTGATTGCATAGTGGAATCCAGCCAAGAAGGCTGTCATCGTGGGAGAGTGGACGTAGGCTTGGATTAAGCCGAACCACTATAAACATTGTGTTCAATTCTCTTTTCCCTAACTCCTTTATTTTATTCATACTAGCACTCTCAATTGGTATCAGAGCCAAGTGCTCGGTTTATAAAAGTGTTTTTACTTTTGAGCTAAAGATTCTTTATGGCTAGTATGTTGGCACCAGGACTTATGGAAGGGCAAAGCAACACAAGGCCACCATATTTTGATGGAAAGGAATACGACGTATGGAAGAACAAAATGAAAGCATTCCTAAGATCCAGAGATCTCTTACAATGGGATGTTGTGGAAAGAGGAATCAATCCCATTGTTGCGTCTACATCAAATAAGAATGGCAAAGACAAAGAAACAAAACCCCCCGCTCCTATGTCTCGGACGGAGATGTCCAAAAGCAATTTATTCTTTATATTGCGCTTTGTCTCTTGTTGAATATAACAGAATTTCTTCATGTGAAACAGCAAAAGAAGTTTGGGATAAACTTCATGTTACATATGAAGGGACCGATCGTGTAAAGGAGACAAAAGTAAACTTCTTGCTTGGCCAATATGAATCATTCAAGATGAAGCAAGGAGAGTCAATTGGAGATATGTTCAGCCGTTTTACAGAAATTGTAAATGGTTTAGCATATCAAGGTCAGCAAATTTCTACCCCGATGAAGGTCAACAAACTCTTGCGAGGTCTCTCAAAAGATTGGAATCATGTCAAGACCTCAATCCGGGAGACTCAAAGGATTATGCCACTCTCCGTTGATGAATTGATTGGCACTCTTCAATCCTATGAAGTGGAACAACTTAATGACGAAGATCCCGAAGGTAAGAAGTCCATTGCTTTAATATCTAATGCTGTTTTTGATGAAACAGACTCAGAAAATGACATGGACGATGAAGAACTTGCCTTTATGGTCGAGAAATTTAAAAAGCTGAGTAGAAAAGGAAGGAAATTCGATGGAAGAAGTCAATACAAGCATAATGGCCATAAAAGAATCATGAAAGAAGATGATGATCAAGAAAATATATGCTTGATGGCACATTCAAAATCTGAGTCGATTCGCACACGGACTCAGAATCAAAGTCTGATTCAGACACAGACTCAGAATCAAAGTCTGACTCGGATACAGATTCAGAATCCGATGAGGAAATCGAGGTAAGCAATTCAAAAATTCCTCTCAAAGTTTCAAAGTATATAAATGAGCTTTGTTCAAATCTCAAATCTTCTCTTAAAAGGATTTTCGAACTTAAAAAGGAGAATTCTCGACTTAGGCAACAAGATCTTTCTCAAGTCTGGAGACCTATTAAGAAAAATTGGATAAAAGCAACATATTCTGTTAACTCTCATGGACCCAAGAAAAAATGGGTACCAAAGAAAAGATAAGTTATTTTTGCAGGATATAAAGAAGAAAGAAGAAAGAGGATTTGGTAAGGATTTTTTTATTCTCAATTTCTCATTATGCTTGATATTCGATATATCCTTGGTTGATTGAGATTTTATAATGATCATATTTTGCTTTATGGAAGAAAGAATCGTATGATTTGTTTTTGTGATTTGTGAGTTAAGATTTGATTTAGTACGTGTGATTATTTGAAATAATTCAGATTATTTTGTCTAATTTTATACTCTCAGATATAATCATATTTTGCAAAGTGAAAATCTGTTATACGTGATGATGCAAGATATTCTTAGATATTCAAAGATTTCATTCTCTATGTTTTTATCGTACTATGACTAAGTGAGAATTTAATTTTCAAAATATCATTGTGCATAATATTCTTTCTTTGAATACTTTGTTATGATGAATTAAGAAAGAATATTTGATTATGGAGATTTTCTATTTTACTCTAACGTCAAGGAAGGATCCACATTAATGGATACCAAAAAGGGAAATGAGTTGATTGCAGGAAATTCAATAAGGGAAGGATGATTGCGAATCTACGCAAATTTTGGTGCAATCAGAAAATATCTCTTGCGACAATTGCAACAATTGTTTCTATTCGCAAATATTGTCATGATCACAGGGGGAGAAATCAAATCCAAAAGAAAAGGAAAAGAATTGTGATCATCTCAAAAAGGCAACAAATTGAGGGGGAGCTTTGATCAATTATGGAAAAATCTTTTTGGATTGATCGTGATCTTATTATGAATGAAAGGAAAGGTAAATGTGTCAGAATTTATCTAAAAAAATCCGGTTAGTGCATCTTTTATTACCTTTTGTCATTAATAAATCTCGTATTGATATTATCATTTTATTATGACAAAAATGGTACGTGCAAGTTATGATGCATCCGTGATTTTCATTGATATATATGATCGAAGTGAGCCATATTGCATATCTTTAATATTCGACTTGTTTTATAAAAAGGCTGATTTTTGGAGATTGTGATTCATGCAAGATATTGATTATCATTTTCTACGTGAATCTATTGTTATCGCTTTTTGATTATGACAAAAAGGGGGAGAAGATATGAATATGCATATGTGTTGATTGGTTGATATTATCTATGGCATAATATTGAGCTGCGATTATTTTTCTATATATTGTCATGCTCAATCTATTTGCTATCTTATGATATCCTTTGATTTAAATTAATATTTTTAAAAAGCATGTTTACAAATCTGCATATTCAGAGATTGTTTTGTCATCATCAAAAAGGGGGAGATTGTTAGGGAAATCCCTTATGATGTTTTGAAGATGACAAAATAAATCAAAGGCTACTAACATGTTTGATGGTTAAGTAATAGACCATGCAGATTATAGAACATGTAAAGGATATTGTCAAAGTGTGAAGACGACCAGGAAGACTGAACGTAGCTCATGTCCAAAGTATATTATGAAGATATCCAGACTTCGTGTCAAAGTCCCGAAGGCGCAGACTCAAGACTCAAAGTCGAAGCGCGGACTCAGATTGTAAAGTCTACGAGACTCGAGACTTTACATCAGATTCGATGAATCGTAACTCAAGCCCAATCATATAACGGCTAGTGATCTGGTTTGGATTCCACATCAAGATTGATTTGATTGATTCAATCTAATTGATTGACGATTGGATCTTGAAGACAAGAACTTTCTATACGAAGAAGCTTTACTTATGGAAACCAAGATTTCGTTTGTATGGGCGATCGGAATCAATTTGGGATTTTACCTTTGTCACTCAACGGCTACCAAATCTTCTAGATACGAGAGCTGTCTAATGGGTATATTGGAAGACGATTCTCGGGATACTTGTCCAACGGGTAGTTTGGAAGTGGAGGAGTATTTAAGGAGATCATGGACCAATAAGCAAGTAAGAGACGGAGCGTAGAATTTATAATTCCAAAGTCTGAGCGATCTTCGATTATACACTTGTCTTTGGAGAGCTTAAACGGTTGTAATCGTGAGAGAAATACCAAAAGAGTGACTTAGTGAGATAGTGTGATCTACTACTAAGTGTCTGCACTCAAAGTTGTAATCTCTTGTTGATTGCATAGTGGAATCCAGCCAAGAAGGCTGTCATCGTGGGAGAGTGGACGTAGGCTTGGATTAAGCCGAACCACTATAAACATTGTGTTCAATTCTCTTTTCCCTAACTCCTTTATTTTATTCATACTAGCACTCTCAGGGACCAGCTCCAGCATATCAGTAGAAACTCAATCACATGAAAATACTCTCAATTCACATTAACAGTATGTATAGGATAGACCCGAAAAGAGGAACAAAGCAGCTAATTTTAGGTCTGAGTGTTAAGATCAAACATCTTAATCAAAATCCATACAGAGAAACTCACACACACAAAAAACAGTAAGCTGAACCTGTTGTTCTAGCGATCAATATTTCAGCAACATTGACAGATTGCAGCATAGTTTCAAGTATGCAATTGATAGGGAGAACAAAGGTCAATTGATGCAATCCGTATATTATTGAAAAGTCCACGGAATATACTATGAGTTTCATAGAGATCTCGAGACTAAAAGAGCATGTTTAATAGTTCATCCAAGACAAACAACAACCAAGCCATAGCCAGGACAAAAGGACGATTTAATGAACATTGTTCTAATCATATCAACTCCAGAAAATCTAAAAAAATCTGTATGTTGTAGCCAAGGATAGTTCAAGCAACTTTCATGAAGCACCAATCCAGGAATTTGAAGCACCAAATTCAGTAGAGAATCGGAAAACAGACAAGGCCGAGTCAATGTATAACAGTAAACTGTTATGTATAAGTTTTCCAAAATCCCTTCTTAACTTTCGAAAAGGATTTCAGGTAGCTAATGATCTCGGATCGGGACGTGCTATAGCTTGTTGGAAAGCTAATCGAACTATCTTCAACTCTCATGAAAGCATCAAGCACCAAAAAGCACATATACAAACTCATTTTCAGGCATATGCGTAAAGAGGTCAGAGATACGAAATTGCAGAACAAAGCCCATCCAAGTTCAAAAATCATTTCAGATTGCAATGCATCCTGGCCCCGAACTTTCGTTGTCAAGAGTGTATTTCGACACCAGAAGCCCTCGCCTCATCGGATGCTATTAAAAGGATTTTCGTTTTGCTTATCTCGGTTGAATCTGCAACTTCAGTGGATGAACAAGCAGCAGCGAGCGAGCAGAGCAGGGCTCGCTGCTCTGCTCGCTCGAGCAGAGTAGCAAACGAGCAAACGCTCGCTACTGCTCATGCTCGAGCGAGCAGACGCTCGCTGCTCTGCTCGCTTGCAGCTCGAGCAGGGCCTGCTGCTCTACTCGCTTGAGCAGAGAAGCAAGCGAGCAGACGCTCGCTGCTGCTCACGCTCGAGCGAGCTGCGAGCAAGCGAAGCGAGCGATCGTCGCTCGCTCGAGCGAGCAAGCAAGCGAGCCCCGCTCCGCTCCGCAACGAGCGAGCGGAGCGAGGCTCGCCGCAACCAAACTTTCGATCTAGAGGCACCGTTGCTCGCCAAATTTGGGCGAGCATGCTCGTCCGAGATCTCAAGCGAGCGGACGAGCGCGCCGCAAATCCGGCGAGCAACGGTGCCTAGATGCAGGCGATGGCTGGTCGGAGCTCGAGTCGCTCGAGCTTCGACCAGCCATCGCCCAGATCCTGCGAGGGCCTCGTCAATCGGTGAAGAAGAGGAGTGAGTAGGTTCACCTAGTGAAGGAGTTGGGCGGCGACGGCGTCGGCGCCAGAGAGGACGACGGTGGAGAAGCCGGATGGTCTCGAGACAGAGGCGGTTGTCGGCGTCGGAGAGTGGGAGGCGCCGGAGAAGACGGCGGTGGAGAAGATGGAGGAGGAGAGGCTGCGGTGTTTGAAGGAATGACCAAGAAATGAAAAGAAACACAAGAGTTTCTCTTTTGTTCCTCTTTTGTCCTTTATTGTGTTTCGAAATAAGAAACACAAATTTTTTGTTTCTTATTTCTGTTCTACATTTGTTCCTGGGAACAAAAGAACAAAGAAGGAACAAAAACGCGCCCAAACGCGTTTCTGTTTCTTTTTTGTTCTCAGGAATAGAAAAACAGAAAAAGTGTTTAAAAAAAAAAAAAAAAGAAACGAAAACAAAGGGGCCCTTAGATGTTAGCCATGAACACCTCCTAATACATAAGCGTCTTAGGAGACGTTTTATAACTGGATTTACTAGTTTCAAAACACTTGCAATTCTTGTGCTGAAACTAAAGCCCACCTTTCATACATAAAAAGAATCCAAAATAGGAAAATTCCTTTTCAGGAGACTATATTCAAATTAGAAAATCACTAGAACAAAGAAACCTATTCAAATAAAGAAATTTGTGAGTTCAAACTCTAGAGATATTATCAACATTAGTTATTGCTGCTCGGGCTTTGTCGAGCTCATCTGTTCGACATCGACACATGTTGTTATACTCTGTCTTGTCCTGACTCTTTGATCTACTTTGTTTTAACTGCAGACAAACAAGTACAAGTCAAATCCAGTCTTGTAAAATGCTTAGAGCAATTGTTTCGCAGCCATATGACGTCAAAAGAAATGGAATTTAAAGTCTTTAATTAAAATTACTAGTAATGGTAATTCGACCTAATACTAGTATATCGCTAGTTGTAAAGGTTCAATGGATAAAAAAAGTTACTGAATTTGATGATATTCATATTAGCCCGGATATGAGAAATTAGTATCATCTGTCATGTTTTATTAATTAAATTTAATTCTTAATGAAGTAAATTATAAATTAGTATACTTCACTTGTATGAACTTAGAAGTAGTGTTACTTCTTATGAAAGTTGGGTTGTTTTCACGATAGCTCATAAAATAAGCACAAGCACAAGACCATAATAATGCTAAGTACACTATGATTTTTTCATCGAAACAAGAGGTTAATATATGTTTGCCAAGTCAAACTCTATGAGTGGCTACTTGAAATTCTTATAGAATTTTGAGATATTTGTACTAAATAAATGTTTAACTCAAAAAAAGACTTTTATGTATGTTTATTAATCTCATGGAAATTTTCACTATATATTTTTTAATATTATGTTTTATTTTAGAACTTATGTTTTACAAATTGTTTGTAAAATAAATAAAATAGTGCTTTTTCAACTTGTTCAAATGAAGAGCATTTTGCTGCTCTCGTGGATTTGCTAGTCTCTATTAGTCGTAGTGATAAACTAGAGTTCCTTTGTGATATTCTTAATCGAGACCTATCTTTATCCTAGAAGATTTTTGCCAGCAACCATTATTTACATTTTGGGATAAATAATTTTTTTATCATGTCTTAAAATCTGATTTCATTTCTTCTCGGTCCGAAGTAATTATTCCCAATATATACGAGGCCGGAGAAAAACATCATTCCGCGTACGAATCAACGAGCTCGGCCCCAAAAGTCTCCGAGCTCAGTCCGGCGTTAATTGCGGAGGACGAATCCTATGAAAAAAAGAAGGGATATGTTCAGCAGAAGTCCTAAAACTTACAAAAAGTGCAATCAAGTCCTAAAACTTGTCAAGTTGGTTCAATTCAGTCCTAAAGTTAACACCGTCAAAAAAGTTAACGGAATTGCTGACGTGGCGCTGACATAATATTTTAAATGAATTTTTTATTATATATATGGCTTTTTAAAATTATTTTTTATTCAAAATCTTTAAAAATAAGATAAAAAATTAAAAAGGAAAAGCTAAATTTATTTAAAAAAACAAAACTATTAAAAATAAAAATAAAAAAGGCTGCCGGTGGAGTTTCCACGGCGCCCATCGCCGGAGGGCGGCGACGGCCGCCGGAGGGGACGGCAATGGTCGCCGGCCCCGGGTAGGGTGGCGGCCCTCGCCTCGGGCGAGGTCTCGTCGGCCCGGGTGAGGGCCGGCCACCCCCGCCGGGTCGGGCGAGGACACCCAGATCTGGGCACGCCGCCCCCCGCGAGGGCCGGCGTGGCCTCGAGTGGGGCCGGCGACCATCGGCCAGGGTCGGCGATGCTCGCCCGGATGCGGGCGGCGGGCGTCGTCCGACGAGGCCCCGTTGTCGGTCCGAGGGGGAGGAGCAGCCGCGGCTCGACGAGGAGGACGAGGAGGAGCTCGAGGTCGTCGCGCTCCACCGGCTTCGCCGACGAGGAGGACACCGCCCCGCCGCCGACGACGACGAGAATGGCGAGGCCGAGGAGGAGGAGGACCATGAGGTTCGGTTGCTCGACGCCCGGATCTAGGCGAGCATCGCCGACCCGGGCGAGGGCCGGCGAGGCCTCGCCTAGGGCGGGCGAAGATTGGCCACTGCCCGGGGCGACCGTCACCGCCCGTCCGGCGGAAATCACCGGCCCCTCCGGCGATGGGCGGCGGCGAAGCTCCTCCCGGGAGCCTTTTTTTTAATAGTTTTATTTTTAAAATAAATTTATCTTTTTCTTTTTAGTTTTTTATCTAATTTTTAAAAATTTTGAATAAAAAATAATTTAAAAAGCCATATATAAAATAAAAAATTCATTTAAAATATGACGTCAGCGCCACGTCAGCAATTTCCGTTAACTTTCTTAACGGTGTTAACTTTAGGACTGAATTGAACCAACTTGACAAGTTTTAGGACTTGATTGTACTTTTTGTAAGTTTTAGGATTCAATTGCACTTTCTTGACAAGTTTTAGGACTTCTGCTGAACATATCCCAAAAAAGAAAAAGAAGATAATGAAGTGTGTGGTGCAGGTTGAATCTGGTATTCTTTACTGCACAGTTCACTGCAAGCCCTGCCATTTCATATTACACCTTCGCCATTGTGATTTTCAGCCCTCTACAACTGTATGTAACACTGGGTTTGTTGTGTGCAGCCTTTCGTGCGGCGCAACGGCAAATTGGGGGAAAAGGTGAGCCTTCTCGCGACTCCTACTGTTGGTTATGAGTTCTTACGGTTTCATTTTCAGTTTGGTTGGATTTTAGCCTGGTGGGATTGGGAGTTCAAGAAAGTGGCCGAGGAGATTGGGGAAGGTGTTTAGATGAAATGGATATAGTGATCTCTGTGGCAGCTAAAATTGCGGAGTACACTGTAGCGCCGGTTTTGCAGCATGTAAAATATGTGTTTTCGCATCAAGGTAACATCGACGAGTTGAAAGATGAGCATAAAAGGTTAGTCGAAAAGAGGGCCGGTGTGCAACTGCGAGTAGATGAGGCCGAGAGGAACTTACATGTGGCAGCGCCCGCTATAGAGAGCTGGTTGAAAAGCGTGGACGAGATTGATGAAGATGTGAGGGGGTTCTTCGAAGATGAAGTTACTGTCGATCTAAAGTGTTGCAAAGGGTGGTGTCCTGATCTGAAGACGCGCTATTTACTTAGCCGGAGGGCTAAGAAGAAGAGTGCGGTTGTTGCAAGGCTTGAAAGGGATGGAAATTTTGATGAAGTTGCTTATCCGGCTCCCCCACAAAAATTGGGGAGAATATTTGCAGATGGCTCTAAGGGCCTTGAATCAAGGACAATGGTTATGAAAGACATAGTGGATGCAATCGGGAAAGAAGAAATTAGTATAGTTGGAGTTTACGGGATGGGTGGTGTCGGTAAAACAACCATGATGAAGGAAGTGATCAAGACAGTGGAAAAAAAGAACCTTTTCGATGAAGTGGTGATGGCGGTTGTGTCCCAGAACCCGAACTTTACAAAGATACAAGATGAGATGGCAGGTATGCTAGGTCTTGACCTGGATAAGAGAGGAGAAATTGGAAGAGCAGGTCGGCTATGTGCAAGACTGCTGGAGAGAAAGAGTACACTAGTAGTATTGGATGACATCTGGGGGGAGCTTGATCTCGAGGCAATAGGTATTCCTTCTGGTACTTCTTGCAAGATTCTAATTACTTCACGAAGTAAAGATGTGTGCAAGAAGATGAGAAGTCAGAGGATCTTCCTTATCTCGGTTTTATCAGAGACAGAATCCTGGGATCTTTTCCAGGAGATGGCAGGGGATGCTGTTGTCTCTCCAGATCTACATGACATAGCAAGAGGTGGTGGAGTGTGGGGGTTTGCCTCTCGCAATTGCAACTGTAGGAAAGGCTCTAGGACATAAAGAGAAGCACATATGGGAGGACGCGCTAAAGCAACTTAGAAAGTCCGCCATCAGCTCATTCACGGAAATGCAAGAGTTTGTGTTTTCACGCGGGAACTGAGTTACAAATATTTATCATGTGAAGAAGCTAAGTCATGCTTTTTGCTGTGTTGTCTATTTCCGGAAGATTTTGATATACCAATCGCATATTTGATTAATTATGGAAGAAGTTTAAAGTTCTACAAAAGTGTTGATACACTAATAGAGACAAGAAATAGGGTCTTGGCATTAGTGGATAAATTGACATCTTCATGTTTGTTACTGAAGAGTAATCATAATGAATGTGTGAAAATGCATGATATTGTGCGGGCTACAGCCATCTCTGTTGCTTCCAAAGAAAAAGCTTTCCTGGTTAGTTATGGTTCTGATATGGGACAAGAGACAGAAGAAGATACAGACCAAAATTGGCAAGCGATTTCTCTCCTTTTTGATCAATTGCCTAACCATTCATGTGAATGGCACTATCCGAAGGTAAAGCTTTTACAAATGGCAAGCACAAATACTTCTCAGACACTTCCTGATGATCTTTTTAGAGGAATGAAAGAACTCAAAATTCTTACTTTGCTGGGATTATCGATCCATTGAGTACCTTCATCTCTTCAACTCTTGCTGAACCTTCAAACTTTATGTTTAGAGTTTTGTCAGTTGAGAGATATGTCCATGATTGGAACATTAAAAACACTTGAAATTCTTAGCTTGGTCGGCTCAGAATTGGAGGAGTTACCTGAAGAAATAAAACTTCTCAAGAAGCTGAGAAGTCTTGATTTGAGGGGTTGCGAAGGTCTCCGAAGAATCCCTCCTTGTGTTCTCTCAAATTTATCTCTCTTGGAAGAGTTGTACATAGGGGACAGCTTTGACAGTTGGAGAGAATATGGCAGTGGTCGAGAGAGTAATGCGAGTCTTAGTGAGTTGACAGCTTTGCACTCTCTGAGAGATATAGATATTTGGATACGAGAACCTGAAATCTTGCCAAAGGATCTCCTTTCAAATAAGTTAATGAGATTTGCTATAAAATTGGGACATTCTCCTCCTTTCTTCTCATGTTTCTCTGAAAACATCAAAATTCTTCTTGGATATCCCAGCGAATCCAGCAAGACGAAGGGCCTGAGGAGAAAAGGGACCGAGCAACCGCTGACCGGCAGATTCCCTGGCTCATGGCATGCATGGCGCCCAAAAGACAATCTGTTGCAGATAGAGATTGATGGGTAAGATCTACTGATGAAAAATATTAATGTGCTGCTAGAGAAATGCGAAGTTCTTCGTCTAGAAGTCCGTGGTTTGACGAATATCTCCTACGAGTTGGACAAAGCGGGATTTGTCTGCTTGACTAATTTACTAATCGCAGGGTGTGGGTTAGAGTATGTAATAAACCCAACGGAGTGGAAGTCCAATGCTCCCTTTCCTCTCTTGGACTGGCTCAAGATTCGTGATATGCGGTCTTTGAAAGAAATATTTCCCTATGAGAAAGCAGTAGACCATCCAGAGACATTACAATTACCAAAGAACATCCCACAACGTGATATAGCTAGTGCTAGTACCTAGAGGGGGGGTGAATAGGTATATAAACGATTTTTCGCACAATACTTAGACAATTAAGGAATTGCAACAAATAACATTCAATCGTAAGACTCGGTGAATGAAAGAGAGAATTAAACACGCGGTTTATAGTGGTTCGGCTTGATTCAAGCCTACGTCCACTCTTTCGCACCGACGACAGTCAATCGGCTGGATTCCACTATGAACAAAGAGATGTTACAGCGTTGATCTTCCTTGATTTCTGGGTGTAGATGAACTACCACACTCACTCAAGGTATCACCAAGTATAGACACTCTCTGTATACAATTTCGCTCAAACTATATCGACTAATAATCAAGGTGCTTCAGACTCTGGAATTTCTCTATCGATCACACTCTTTGAACAACTGGAACGTCTTCCTTTTATACTCTTTTATGCCATCATAACCGTTGGCACTTACCAAAGGAATTCCTCCAATCTACCCGTTGGACGGAATCAATCAAGAAGATCATCCGAGCTATTAAAGGAATCGACGATAGCCCATCAATCATGTTCGCCCATACAATCGGGATCTTGGTTTCCATGAATAGAACATTCCAAGAATACGATTATCGGATCTTCAATTGATCTAGATACGAATCAAAGAATCCGTTGTATTTGTCCAGCCAAAAGATCTTCTCCAGAGATCAAGATGAAATCCTTAATCATAATCCTCGATTTGGATTTCCTTCGACACCGGATCGAGATAGACTGTCAATGAGAATAATTTTGAGTCTTAAGTCTTGAGTCTTGAATCTTGAGTCTTGAGTTTTGAGTCGGAGTTCGAGTCTGGTGGTCGAAAGTCTTCGACGCAAATAACTGACTAGACCGATGGAAACGTTTTGTCGGCTTCAAAATCTTCTAGAGCGATTTCTCCAACAATCTCCCCCTTTTTGATGATGACAAAACTTTCCTGTAGATTTAAACAACCTTGACCCGCAAAAACATTTCTCAAGCAATATGGCTATCTCATAAAGATTTAATAAAACAACCAGACTCTTGCATCCACAGAAAATTGGTTAGACTTTCATGAGTAATACCATATAACAACACTCGATATAAATGCCAACAGTCAAGCATCACAATCCACAGCCAAATTCAGTCCATACTCAAGTTCACACAAGTCATACTAAAAAAAAAACTCACAACCACAAAAACAAATTTAAAATCAATGTTTGAAAAAGATGGTTGGTTTAAATTTCTTCTCCCCCTTTTGTCATCGGTAAAAAGGTGAGAAAAGAGTCATGTCCGCTTGGGAATGCGCACGATCCGGAATTCTCCCATGGACTGTACTATGCCTTCGAGCCTCTTCAAGTCTTCCCTTAATTTTGCTACCTCTTCTCCTTTGGCATTGGCTTGAATCTGCAGAGCGAGGTCTTTTATTCGTCTTCCGGGGTAATCGAAGATGCTTGGCCAGCATTCTTGATGGCTTGATTTTCATAGTCCGAGCATAGATTTGGCCCCACATTTCAGAAGAATATCAAGAATACGATGAAAATCTGCTGAATTGTCTGTTCGCATACTAGCATTTACTTTCTCGGATGGAGTAAATGCGGACGATGGCGCTTCGTATGACCTTGCAGATTTGATGATGTATCATGATGTTCTTCAAGCAATGGAGACTCTTTCCGGAGCAGCATGAGATGAGGATTTTTCTTGCTCCCCAACTCCCCTGTCTCTAAGACATCAAAATCTTGCTTGCCAACTCCCCTGTCTCTAAGACATCAAGATGGGTGGAGTGATTATCATGCTCTTGATTCTTTCTCTCCGATTCATCAGCAGACTTTTCTTTCTCTTCTTCTCCTTCTTCTTCATCTTCTTTTTCTTTCTCTCTCTGCTCTTCTTCTTCTTCAGCTTCTATCTCTTTCTCTCTCCGCTCTTCTTTTTCTTCATCTTCTTTTTCCTTTTCTCGCTGCTCTTCTTCTTCTTTTTGCTTCGACTGAAGTTCTGTTGATCGAGATACAGAACGTCTAGTCCTTACCAGTGCAAGAATAGAAAGATCTTCATTGTCTTCTTCATCCTCCAAGATGAGAGTTCTTCTCTTTTTGGATGGAGTACCAATGGGCTCCTTCCCTTTTCTCTTTGATGCGAAGAGAGCGGAGTTTTCACCTTGAACTTTGCCATTTCCTTGCTAAGTTCTTTCGTACGCATCTTCGTCAACATATTCAAACCTACCACCATTTTATCGCACGGTCTAACACAGAGAGTGTGTGGCGGTTCGATATTCATGTGTCCGAAGATTTTAGTCACAAGATTTGGGTAAGGCAATTGTCCCTTGTTCTTCGACATTGCTCGTACATATGGAAGAGAATAGTATGAGGCGAGAGAGAACTTCTTCCCCGAGTTGATTGAATACATCAATTTGGCTTCCGAATTGGATACATCAGTCTTTGATGTAGACTTTGGCCTGATACAATTGATCACAATTTTGTGCAGCACAATATTGATGGCATTCATCTTCGAGTAGGTAATCTTCGCCTTTGTATCTCGTTTTTGACAAGATCTAGAGTAGCACGAGCAATCGAGACTTTGATTGGTTGATAACGTCCTCGTTCAACACCAATTATGTCCGCCAAAGCATGTCCACATCTATCACATAATCCCGATCTCGGACCTTTGAATGATATTCTATTCGCATCTAGAAAACTGAGATTTGAATAGAAGTATGCAGTCAAGTGTGCATAACCATCTGTGGTATCGGTGCAAAACTGCTCAAGTTGAAGCAGTTCGAACTTTTCCCTTAAGTTCACATTAATTGCATCCAGAAATCAAAATCAACACTCCGGGGTTTATCACCCCTCGTTTCAATAGATCAAGAACAGCTTCTCCTGTTCATTCGATCTAAACAACTCCATCTTCTTTCCCTTCACCTTTGCAAAGCAATGCCCATTCTCGGTTGAAAATCACTAAACATTTTATCATCTTCGTTCCCCTCATTAGGAATCGGTCCTGAAACACGAGGGTCACTTGGAATGTTCGCAAGTGACTCTTCAGCCTTACCTTTGGGAGCAATTCCCAATTCCTCCATTCGCTTCAAAAATCGGTATTCATTCCCATAATTCTTATCTTTAAGGAAGTCATCTATATAATTCAGAGGAGAACCAGAAACTTTCAACGCACGATAGAGCATGTAAATAAATGAGGGTTTTTGTGCTCTCACAGTTCAACGTCCTCTAGAATTACTTCCTCCCGATGATGACCCGCACCTTGTGGGGTAGATGGTGAGTGATGAGGTGGAGAAAGAACAGGACTCTGTTGCTGTCTCGACAAATCATCTTCCTCGGTGAGATCGAAGTGCGTCGGTCCCTCCTTCATTCTCTGTGGACCCCTGCTTGCAATCCTTGACGACTTTCTCGAAGAAGACATCTTTTCTTGTCAATGGAAGATTCCTTCACTTGCTTTCCCAAGGAAAAACGACAACTTTCTCGAGTATGAATACGAAGTAGAAAACGGGGTTGAGAGAAGAATGCCTTTTAGGGTTTTGAGAATCGAGTAAAAAGAGAAAACGTGTATATATAACTCAGTTTTGAAAAGGAAAGAGCAATCGTTACGAAGAGAAGTGAACAGTCGTCTTTCTTTAAAAAATAATAACTGCCATTTTAAAAGAGATTATCCCTTTTTGAAAAAGGCATGTTTTCGGAAATTAAAGATTATATCAATCAAATATAAGCGAACGAAAGATCGTACCTTTTCGAGATTAAAAGAATAACTTACAGTCTATACAATGAAGGTCGAGTCCGAGAATTCATAGTCCGAAGGATAGAGTCTGAAGGATAGAGTCTAATTGATGTAGATTCTTCAGACTTTAACTTCTTCAAGCTTCAAAATGTTGAGTCTGGAACGGATAAAATCAAATTGATTTTTCTCCAAAGGCTTTGTGAATATATCCGCTAGTTGACTTTTCGAATCAACAAATTGAATTGAGATTTCTCCATTTTGAATATGATCTCTAATAAAATGATGTCGGATCTCTATATGCTTTGCTCTTGAATGAAGGATTGGATTTTTGGTGAGATTAATTGCGCTGGTGTTGTCACATCTGATCTCAGTGCATGAGTCTTCAATCCCAAAGTTTTGTAGCTGTTGTTTTATCCATAGAATTTGCGAACAGCAGCTTCCAAGAGCTACATACTCTGCTTCTGTTGTAGAGAGAGCTACAGTGCTCTGTTTCCTTGAAAACCAAGACACTGTCCTGCTTCTAAGCAATTGGCAGGTTCCTGAAGTACTCTTTCTATTGACTCTGCAACCGGCCAAATTAGCGTCTGAATATCCCAGAAGATTGAAGTCTCCCTCCTTAGGATACCATAGACCGATGCTTGAAGACGAGGCAACGTATTTAATAACACGTTTTGCAGCCTTGAGATGAGATTCTCTAGGATCCGATTGAAACCTAGCACATATGCAAACACTCAACAAAATGTCGTCTAGAGGGTAAGATAAAGAAGTGAACCGATGATGCTTCGTACGGCTTTTGATCAACTTTCTTCCCTTCTTCATCTTTGTCTATTTTCAACGAACTTGACATTGGTATATCAGTCTTTTTGCAATTTTCCAATCCAAACCTTTTGACAAGATCATTAGCATATTTTTCTTGACAAATGAAAGTTCCTTCCTTCAATTGCTTTACTTAAAGACCAAGAAAGAATGTTAATTCTCCCATCATACTCATTTCAAATTCATCCCGCATAGACTTTGAAAATTTCTTGCACTGAGACTTTCATTAGGGGATCCAAATATGATATCATCCACATATATTTGAACAAGTATAAAACTTTTTTTTTCTTTTTTAATAAATAAAGTAGTATCAACTTTACCTTTGGCAAAACCATTTTTTAATAAGAACTTACTTAGTCTGTCGTACCAAGCTCGAGGTGCTCGCTTTAAACCATACAGAGCCTTTTCGGTCGAAGCGAGTCGGCTTCTTTGGGTCTTCAAACCCTGGAGGTTGTTCCACGTAAACTTCCTCATGGATAAATCCATTTAGGAAAGCGCTTTTGACGTCAATTTGGAATGACCTGAAATTTTTATAGCAAGCAAATGCAAGTAATAGACGAATAGCTTCTAACCTTGCCACAGGAGCGTAAGTCTCATCATAGTCTATTCCTTCTTCTTGCGTGTATCCTTTTGCCACGAGTCTTACTTTGTTTCGTACGACTTTTCCTTTTTCATTCATCTTGTTTCGAACACCCATTTTGTTCCGATAATAGTTTTACCTTTTGGTTTAGATGTCGATCCCGGCACGTCATTAATGTTGAACTGTATCCGAGCTCTTCTTGCATGGCTTCAATCCAGCTTTCATCGATAGAGCTTCTTCTATGCTTTTTGGTTCAATTTCAGAAATAAGAGCTATAGCACTAGACTCTTCACGCCTTTTGGATCAGTGCGGATTCCTTCATTAATTTCTCCAATAATGAGATCTTTAGGATGACTGGATTTATGCTTCCGATTCGGTTGATTTGACTAGTTGAAGATCTCTTTCTTTATCTCGAGTCTTCTCGAGTAGCTTGATGCTGATCTTCCAGTCCGAGAAGCTTCTTGAGTTGTAATCTTTTGAGGGTTCGGAGCGAGTTCAAACTCTTCATCTTTGAGTCGACTGGATTCATTTTGCGTAGAGTCTTGGAATTTGACATTCATTGACTCCTCCACAGATCGGCTCTTCTTATTATAGACTCGTAGGCTTTGCTTGATGAAGAATATCCAAGGAAGATGCCTTCATCTCGATCTTTCTTCGAACTTACCAACTTGATCTTTTGCATTTTTTAATATAAAACATTTGCATCCGAATACATGAAAGTATGAAACAATAGGCTTCTTTCCTTTGAATAATTCATAAGGGGTTTTCTCCAGAATAGGTCTTAGAAAAACTCTATTGATTATATAGCATGCTGTTGAAACAGTTTCGGCCCAAAATCGTGAAGAAATTTTACTTTCAATTAACAGAGTTCTAGCCATTTCTTGAAGAGATCGATTCTTCCTTTCCACCACTCCATTATGCTGAGGAGTATATGGAGAGGAGAATACATGTTTAAATCCAAAATCATCACAAAACTTTGTAAAATTTTGATTTTCAAATTCACTTCCATGATCAGTTCTTATACTTGATATAACACATCCAATTTCATTTTGAATCTTTTTAGCAAATTTTTCAAAATACGAGAATGTTTCAGACTTATTTGCAAGAAAATATACCCAAGTAAAACGGGAGTAATCATCTACAATAACTAGGCAATATTTCTTACATCCAATACTGGGTTCGGTTGGTCCGAAGAGATCCATATGCAGCAGCTGCAGTACATGATTAGTAGAGATATGATTTATTGATTTGAATGAATTTCTTACCTGTTTTCCCAGAATGCATGGAGTGCATGGATTGGTCTTTTGATATGATAATTTTGGTAGTCCTTTTTTGATGAGATTTTGGCCAATTGCTTCATGTTGACATGGCCAAGCTTTCTATGCCATAAGCTTGCTTCGTCTTGAATTGAGATTAAGCAATGTGATTCATCTGGTTTTACGTCTAGGAGGTAGATATTTCCATGTCTTCGACCTTTGAAAGATGAGTAGAGTCTTTACCGATTCCAGAACATGTTCCTTCTTGGAAGAAAATCTTGAATCCAAAGTATCACATAGTTGACTCGATGCCGAGAATATTGTAATTGAGTCCTTCTACTAGAGAAACATTGTTTATTGTGAGATTTCCAATTTTGACAGTTCCAAATCCCACAATATTTCCTTTCTTTGTTTCCTCCAAATGAAACTTTTCCTCCGTTCACTTGAATAAGCTTTATGAAGCTATTTGAGTTTCCTGTCATGTGTCTTGAACATCCGCTGTCAAGATACCATTTTACCTTTTTCTTGACGGAGACCTGCATTCAAAAGAGAGTCTCAAACTTTCTTTGGTACCCAAATTTTCTTGGGTCCTTTGGTGTTAGTAGAATAATCATTATAAGGCCATGCTTTCTTAACAGGCTTCCAAATCATAGGACACTCTTTTTCAAAGTGATCCTTACTTTTACACTTTGAACATCTTAGAGCATTTCGACCTACAGATTTTACAAAAACTTTCTTGAAATGATTTTTGTAAGCCTCTTTCGATGGTCTTTTCTTAATTCTTTCTTTTACTTTAGGAAAATCAATCAAGGGAATTGTTTCGCTGTCATACCTCTTTGTCATACCTAGACCAGACTTATTGAAGTAAGGTCTTTGAACTGAAAGAAATTTTTCAAGTTTTTCAGATCCTATAGAAAATTTCCTTGAAATGTTAGATAAGTCAGTTTTTAGAAAAGTATTTTCTTTTAAAAGATTATCTTATTTTTCTTTAAGAGTCGAAACATTCAAATCTAAACTTTTGATTCTTTCTTCTAAAATGTTTTCTTTTTGTTTTAAAGCTAAGTTTTCCTTTTAGTTCGGAAACTCTTTTGAGAGAAGTCTTAAGACTAAAACACAGTTCATCAATATATTTAGAGACTTTGACAGAATTTTAAAATCACTTACCTCAAATTCACTTTCGAGTCCGATCCGAACCGAGCCCGAGTCCGATTGTGCCATCGACACGATTGGCATATTCATCCTCACTTTCTTCACACTCAGTATCACTCCAAGTTTCGGCTTTGAGTACTTTTCGAAACTTTTCAGCTTTTCCTTTCTTCTTCTTGAGGAAGAGGACGGTTGGGTCTTATGTGTCCCTTTTTCTTACATTCGAAACAAACTACATCCTTGTTTGGTTCCTCATCATCAACAGTCTTGGATTGCTGTCTTTGAAAATTTTGTTTCTTGGAGTTGAACCTTCTTCATTTTCTATTCAGTTTTTCGAATCTTCTTATCATAAGAGCAAGCTCCTCATCGTCCGGATCATCTTCGAATCTGCATCATCGAATCATCATTTGATTTCAATGCAATAGATTTCTTACCTCTTGGATCTTCGTCTTCATTGATTCGTTCCACTTCATAAGACTGAAGAGTTCCAATCAGCTCATCAACATATAGTGGCATAATTCTTTGCGTCTCTCTTATTGAAGTCTTTATATGATTCCAATCCTTAGAAAGTCCACGCAAAGTAGCTTGTTCACTTTCATGGGATCGAGATCTTTTGTCCTTGGTTCTCAAGACCATTGATAATATCTCGTAAAACGACTAAACATGTCGGTTATAGGTTCTCTCTGGTTTCATTTTGAAGGATTCATATTGACCAAAGAGAATGTTGATTACGGGTCTCCTTCACTCGATCTGTTCCTTCATAGGTGATGTGTAATCTGTCCCATACTTCTTTGCTGTAACACAAGAAGATATTATGTTATATTCAGTTGGTGACAAAGCACAATATAAAGAGTAAATTGCTTTTGCATCGAGTGCTTGTCTCTTATTGATTTCTTCCTGAGTCATTCCACCGATCTCAATTATTTCTTTTCCTCTTTCAGAAACTGATGCAGCAGTAGGAGTGATCCCTTTTTCCACAACGTCCCATTCCAGAGGATCCTTTGATCGCGAAAGGCTTTCATCTTGTTCTTCCGGATGTTGTAATCCTTTCCATCAAAGTAGGGAGGTCCGGTATTGCTTTGCCCTTCCATCAGCCCTTGTTCCAAAGATACTAGCCATGGATCTTTTACTCGAAGTCAAACACTTCAAATAAAGTAAGAACACGAGCTCGATACCAATTGATATAGCTAGTGCTAGTACCTAGAGGGGGTGAATAGGTATATAAACGATTTTTCGCACAATACTTAGACAATTAAGGAATTTCAACAAATAACATTCAATCGTAAGACTCGGTGAATGAAAGAGAGAATTAAACACGCGGTTTATAGTGGTTCGGCTTGATTCAAGCCTACGTCCACTCTTCGCACCGACAGTCAATCGGCTGGATTCCACTATGAACAAAGAGATGTTACATCGTTGATCTTCCTTGATTTCGGGTGTAGATGAACTACCACACTCACTCAATGTATCACCAAGTATAGACACTCTCGTATACAATTTCGCTCGATCGTATCGACTAATAATCAAGGTGCTTCGGACTGGAATTTCTCTATCGATCACACTCTTTGAACAACCGGAACGTCTTCCTTTTATACTCCTTTATGCCATCATAACCGTTGGCACTTACCAAAGGAATTCCTCCAATCTACCCGTTGGACGGAATCAATCAAGAAGATCATCCGAGCTATTAAAGGAATCGACGATAGCCCATCAATCATGTTCGCCCATACAATCGGGATCTTGGTTTCCATGAATAGAACCTTCCAAGAATACTTCGTCGATTATCGGATTTTCAATTGATCTAGATACGAATCAAAGAATCCGTTGTATTTGTCCAGCCAAAAGATCTTCTCCAGAGATCAAGATGAAATCCTTAATCATAATCCTCGATTTGGATTTCCTTCGACCTTTGGAATCGATAGACTGTCAATGAGAATAATTTTGAGTCTTAAGTCTTGAGTCTTGAATCTTGAGTCTTGAGTTCGAGTGCGGAGTTCGAGTCCGGTGGTCGAAAGTCTTCGACGCAAATAACGAACTAAAGGCGATGGAAACGTTTTGTCAGCTTCAAAATCTTCTAGAGCGATTTCTTCAACACAACGTCCGTTTCTTGGAAACTTAAGATGTCTGGAAGTGTTCCGATGTAACAAGTTGACATACGTACTCTCGCATAGTGTAGCTAAAGGTTTGGTGCAACTTCAATTTCTGATTGTGGTCGATTGTGAGATGTTGGAAGAAATTATCAGCATGCAAGGAAGGCATGATGTCGTAACAGCTATTGAGATCAAGTTCCCACGTCTCGGCATTTTAGAACTGGGAGGTCTGTCTGGCCTTGTCGCATTTTGTAAAGCCCCAAATGAAGCTGAGTTTCCTAATAGCAATTCTTTCGAAATGGAGGACACCAGCAAGACTTCTGACGAACCTATACTAGATAAAAAGGTATGTCCATGTATGCAGGATTATTGTTGCTAGTAGAAAAGTTCTAAGGTTACATGACTCACCACAATGGCTTCAAAAAGGCTCAGGAGTATCCATGTCTTGCTGAGAACTGCGGTGGAAGTACATTACTGGATTAGAATTTTTCTGCAGATTGCTCTGGTCCATTCCCCTCAGCGTTAAGGAAAAGCTGTATTGATGATATAGATAAAATACATGCCATTTATTAAATGTCGAATTTTCAGGCGGAGGATTTTTTTTTTTTTTGGTAAATAAGTAGCATAATAGGAGAGCTGACGGTAAGGCATCGACTCCCGCCGCTTTCTTTGTATTGTTACACTACTTTCATGAATAAGATACTATGATTAAGAAAAAAGTAGGAAAATATTTCGATCTGTGATTCTTTTATCAGGTATCTTTGTCACTCCTATTGATTTTGTAGGGAGAATTACTTTATTGCAATTGTGTCAATTCAATCATAGACTTTATTATTATTATTATTATTATTATTATTATTATTATTATTGCCAATTCAGCTCTAAATCTTTTGCATTTGCATTAGTTTAGTTCATCTAGCCAATTTTGGTTGATCAACGCCGACGTAGCATTTTGAAATAATATTTTAATAATTTTTGAATAATTTTTTATTCTATTTTCTCTATTTTTTTTCCCCTTCCCCTTCCCCTACCCTTAGTGCCGGCAAGGGCATCGTGGTCCTCGCTGGCAATGGGAGAGGGCGTCTCACCCCTCGCTCGGGCGAGCAAACAATGGTCGCAACGCCCTCACCAAATATGGCCAAGTGAGAATGCCGTGGCCCTTACCTAGACTAGGCCGACGCCCTCTTCCACTGCCGATGATGGCCACGATGCCCTCACTGGTGCTAAGGGTAGGGGAAATTGGAAAGAAAGGTGAAGGGAACAAAAATAATAATTTTTTTTTTAAAAGAAGAAAAAATTATAAAAAATCAAAGAAAATTAAAATATTATTTTAAAAATGCCACGTCAGTGCCAGTAACGCCATGTTAGCTTTGGCTGGGCAAAATTGGCAGGATGGATTGAACTGGCACAAATGCAAAATGTTTAGGATTGAATTGATAAAAAAAAATAAAAATTTAGGACTGAATTGGCACAATTACAATAGGCTTTGGACATTTTGATAATTTATTGTGGTGTTATACAATCGCTTGATCATTCCAGAAAATCAGCAATCAGAAAAATGCCGGTCATACTAAAAATTATTGTCATATTCCAAGTTGTATATTCTAAGTAGTGTCTGGAAGACGTTGATAATATAAATTATGCGTGATCTGGACAGTCTCTCGCCATCATTGCAGTTCCCTAAGTGAAATCTCCCCAAGCACAAGTGATCAGCCCACCAAATCTGTAGAAGATTTAAATGTAGCGTCTATAAGTTTTGCTGCTAGAGGCTAATGTATGCATTAATGTTCTTCGCGGTTGGTTAGGCTTACGCACGCATTAGTATATTCTGAGTCCGTTCCTTCTAGCATCTTCGGTTCCTTACGACTCCGAGATGAGATCTTCTCTAGGAAACCATCTTAGCCAAAGCAAATGCTATTTTTTGTTTGCTTCCTTCTATTTACCATTTAGTGTGTGATATTTGGAGTTTATTCAACAATCAATGCTCCAAAAATATTATAATTTTGGACTTTTAAACTCATATGAAGTCTACAGGGTTTTCTTGTAAATCTTAAAATTGAACTGCAAAATTTATTTTTGTGGGAAAACCAAAATGTAATTCTTTACTTTTCTGTTACTTTTTATGCGTCGAAGAATCCACCAGTAATTTTCTCATCAAAAGCACTTCATCAGCTGAGTTTGGGAATATGTCAGAGCCTCTGTTGTTCATTTATTTGCAGGCCATTTACTCCTTTGAATTTCCATCATTGGACTGTGTGATAATTGAAGCATGCCCCAAGATGGCGAGATTCTCATATGGCCAAGTCCGCACACCAATCCTACCGGGTGTATCCATAAACGACGAATGGAAACCATTAACAGAAGACCTTGATAGGACAATACAGCATATCTTCGAAGGTAGATACATAAAGCCGATCAATCGAAGTCATTGCTATAAATATGCATCTTTTCATTAAGATGCGTCTGTTAATGCAAAGATTTAGTGATGTCATTGCACTTACTCTTTTGTAGCTTCTAAAACTGAAGCTTTGCCATCTAAGCCTATCGAGGAGGGAGTTGCACATGGAACAACTGTGCGAAAGTTTGACATTGATGCTGGCGACGCAAAAGATATTCTTGCTGTCGCTGAATATGTTGAGGATATCTACAAGTCCTATAAACGAGTCGAGGTATGATATGTGTGTGTATATGTGTGTGTGTGTGTGTGTTTGATCAATTAGTCATCAAATGCAGGATGAAAGCCGGCCACGTGACTACATGGATTCACAGCCAGACTTAAACAAGAGAGAGAGAGAAATTCTAGTGGATCGGCTCATTCTTCTCCACGATACACGTAAGCTCATGCCAGAGATTCTTTATCTTGCAATCAACGTCCTTGATCGGTTCCTCTCCATGGAGACTGTGCCAGGAAAGAAGTTTAGATTGGTCGGAATGGCAGCTATACATATAGCTTGCTTACACGAAGAAAGTTCGCCTCTTCGGGTTTGCCTCTCTCTCTCAGCTTGACGCACTTAAGTTTGCAATAGTTAGTTTCCTTCTTTAGCTCAGTTATAGTGATCAAATGCAACGGTCAAATTGTGCAGGTTTTGGATTTAGTATCCCTCGTAGGCGATGACTGCACTAGGGACGATTTTCATGTCATGGAGCGTAATATTCTGCTGAAGTTAATATATAAGATAACGGTTCCAACGCCTTATGTCTTCCTCAATCGTTTCATTAAAGCATCTGACTCTGATAAGAAAGTAAGCATGCTTCGCCCTCAGTCTCTGTTTTGTAGTCTTTGATTGCTGATGCCAGGTCAGACCTTCCGAAGGTTGGGGGCCTATGAGTATCTTCATATTACCTATCCGCGAAGTATATTTATGTTGTATATGAGTGGCTTATGTTTTCAATGTACTGCATTCCTCCATTATATGTAATTGAAGTTTGCATGCGGTGGTTAGCTCCACTGACTTACCTGGCGTAAATGTGTATCCATGTGTGTTTGGACAATGTCTGACTCACCCTGTTAAATAGTGCAATATTCCCAATTAAAACATCAATTATGTTCTCTGTTTAATTGTCTGTAGTTGTGCTGATGCATTGGCACCATCATTTTTACTGTCATCTTGATCAATTCATTGGGTGGAGGAGGCATGCAAAATTAAGGAGCAGTTGTTTTGTACTTGCATGGAGCATAATTAGAGCTTCGCTTAATTTATTCGCTTCTTTGTTCTTCGTAATAGCTGGAGCACACGGCATTTTATCTGGCCGAGCTGGGCCTGATGGATTATACCTTCAGCGTCACGTATTTACCATCAATGTCTGCAGCAGCGTCGGTCTATACAGCTCGATACCTTCTGGGTGAATGTCCCCTGTGGACCGAGGCACTTCAGTTCCACACAAACTACTCAGAGTCTCAGCTGAGGTAAACTTAAACATGCCATTTCTGCCTCTAATTGCGACTCCGAATTAAAAAAAGAAAGAAAAAGAACCATCTTTTTTAATTGCCTTCTGAGTCGACCTTCTTGCCTATTGTTGTTTGCGCTATGGAACTTCCTTCCTTAGGGACTGCTTTGAGATATTATTGAGTAAGCACTCGAATGCTGGGGAGGATGAACTCAAGGCTGTATACGAGAAGTATTCCGAGGCTGAGCGAGGATCTGTGGCGCTCGTTCTTCCAAAGGAGACTTCCGTGTGTGGCAATTTATCTACCGTAGAGCCTCCTCAAAATTCCGAAATTTCACTGCCAAAAGAGGATGATAATACTTTCGCCGAAGAAGGGAAAGTTGCCGACAATGGAAATGAGATTCGAATGGGTTAGTTGGAGCAATGGGTTGTGGATTCAAGTCCAACCTTCTTCCTTCTCATAATCTAAGGAAGATTCAAGGCCTCTGGCATCTCATGTAGTTGGAGACAATATTCTAGGGAAAACTGATGTTCAGTCTCAAGGTGTGCATGAACCCCCAGGTCGATTCAACGTTATTGATGTATTCTCCTTGTTGTGCGCGAGACGCCATATCAATTTTAGAACATAAATGCAAAAACAACCACCTAATCCTGTGCCTTAGTGAGTTATGATCACATGCATTTTGTCCTGATGGGACAAGCGAAAATCTAAGATGTTTGGTATCAATCTTTGAGATCTATTATCTCGTGGTCCAGCAACTATCAATCCACGAGAAACGACTTATCAAGGAATTGCAGAAGCATATGCCACGGTTTGCCAGAAAATCATGATCCTAACTCTCTATGCCTTTGTCCAAATAAATTTCAATACCGGATGATATTGCTTCACCTGCATAGATCCATGCGGTTATAAATTCTCCCACGAGAACAACACCACCTCAATAAAAAGCCTGCACAATTACATTACCTCCAATAACCACATTCAACAACTGGGGATACTAAGATATGCAGGTTAGGTTTCATCAACTTCATTGGAAGTTCTCAAAGACTGAAAGGAAAAGCGCGCGCTAGATGCTGGTGGAGAGGGACCCTCCAGCACACTAAAAAAAAGTAAAAAGCAACAGCGAAAATTCAACCTCTACATTATTTTGCTCACCTATTTATCTTGCTTAAACTATAGATCTGTACACAATAGTGGCCATTATAGATGCCCCCAAGCCACCATTTCTCAGCAGCCATTGCTTGACAGTCAATCAAGATCCGTCCAAAACCCAACTCACGTCAGCCATTAAGTCCTCCCAGATTGCAGTTGGGGATGATATTCCGCCGGAATTGAACTCGACGAAAGGGCGGGCCAAAAGGAGGATGAACCCCAAGGCCGGGCAGACGGTCATAATCTCCACCTATGACTCCTGGAAAACCGAAAGGGTTCGGAACCCTCCTGATCCGTGAAGCATATGCAGGCATCTGCCACCGACTACTCTCCCTCCTCCTCTTCTTCTTTACCTCCAATGTGAAAATCTGCTTCCAATTGATCATCTCTCCACTTTCCGTCCGCTCTCCAAACTCCTCAACATACTTCTGCTTCCACAAATCATTATTGGATGCCAAATACCGTAGTTCAGAAGATACACACCCTACCCTTGCAAGGTCAGTTCCAGGAAGCAATTCAAAAATCCTGAGCTTCAGTTCCGTTGGAAGGCACGTGAAGCAAGATGGAAGCGGCAAACCAACTCTTTCAGTTAGGTCTATTAACAGCGGCAATGCCAAACCATCTTTCACGATCTTCCAAAACTCAAACACTTCTTTTTCAGAACTCGAATTCAAAGATCCACCATCCTCATTCCCTTCCACATCATCATCGCCTTTCGCCCACATCTCGTCTATAATAGGAGCAAATCTGCGCTCGTTCAAACAGACTCTACGCAATGCCAACTTGGCTTTAGCCAGACGCCCATAGACACTTATAAAGTGACCTAAACTCACAAACTTCAGAACAACACTCTCAGATACATTCCGATCCTGTGTCTCAGCCACAAGCTCAGGCAGACTGTACTGCAACGTCATCATAAACGCCGTGGAAGGCCATTGATCGGAGAGATGAAACCGATGGGCAGGCATTCCAGTCACCGGATCAACCGCGACGAAACCGGATTCCAGGAGAACAGCATGCACCGCAATAACCAGAAGCCTATGGTCACCACCGTCCCCACCCAATTCTTCTCTCAAAACCCTCTTCAGAAAGCAAGGCTCGGAGAACTTGCTGCGAACCCCAGTCGACTCATCCGCGTCCACAACGCCGTCGCCCTCAAAATCAAAACTTGCAGAGACGGAATTACCTGGATCCCCGTCGCTCCCCGAAGCATCGGCTCCCGGCGCATCTACAGGCACCGAATCGTCCATCTCCGAATCCGCAACCTCCAGAGGCCGCCCCCCGGCCGGATCTTCGGAATCCATTTCCGCGTGCCCTAGGGAGACCCCACCCGACGCCCCTGCGGAGGATTCGGCGCTGGAGGAGCCATCGCCTGCCTGAGGAGAAGCGAGCGCATCGGGGCCGAGGGAGAAGTAGACGAGGTCGCCGGATGCGAGGCCGAGGGACTGGAGGGAAGCGGCGGGGTCCGGCGACCGGAGCTCGTCGGTGCGGTTGAGGGAGAGGCGGAAGGAGGCGCCGGGAGGGGGCGGGGGGGAGAGGCGGCCGGCGAGGATGCGGCGGAGCTGGGGGAGGGAGCAGGGGTCGGGGACGTCGAGCTTGAGGGTGTCCTTGGATTCCAGAGACCGGAGCCGGAGCTTCATGACGACCGATCGATCGACCACCGCGATGTTAATCTGCCGTGCGGGAAGGGATTTAATTTAAGGAGTCGAGTCAGCGTTCCCCCTACGTCCTTTAAGAGGAGGAAGAAAGCCCATTTCGCCACCGACCTTCAGGCCCGTTACAAGTTTTCAGGCCCAATAATCGTCAGGCCCATTTGAAATTACGTCTGCAGGGAAATGAATGAGCCTGTGATTGTAGCTTCGCCACTTGTCGAGTCCATGGTCGAGTTTCCTACTCCAGCCCACGCCCAAGGTACCATCACTAGGAATGAATTTTGTCATGTAGATAGGCAAGTCACATTCCTGTGCAGATTACCTGCACTTGTCTTCTTTCTTCTTCTTTCCCCAATCCATTAGGAGATACCCATAAATTCTCTTGGTAACAGAACAATGAATGAATGGTTCGACTGAATTGGCTAAGAATATGCATGGGTTTCGTTGCCTATTTCATCCTCTGATCTAAGTCATTGATTAGATGCTCGGTTGGTGAGGTTGCAGATGTGTCTGAAGCGGTCAGACAGTATGCTGGTGCTTTGATGTTTTCTGGTGAATCCGCAAAAGGATCATATGGACACCATCTTGTGAATGACCGGCAGGAGAACCGACAGAGCGTGCTCTATCATCATAAACTAGGAGCCTCCTTGCCTGACCGTATTGCTGAGCAAATTTGTAATTGTGTTGCTGAAATAAGCAAGATTCCTTTTTGCTTCAGCATTCTAATGTCCTTACATGTGTGTCTAATCATGCAAAATAGCCCAAATATACAACTAGCCAGCACCGATATTCCATCATAATATGCTTTATGCTTCTAAAGCCTCGTTTGGTTCCGCATTCCAAATAGGTTTTGGGATTCTAAAGTCTCTTCGCCAAAATGCAAATAGCGTTTGGTTTGTTTTTTACTCAACTTTGGGGAAATATAATTGTATCTCCAGAGGGCTTTAAGGGCCTTTGAGTCAAAGTAGGTTCGAATGTCTTTTGGGAAGTTATATTCTCAGAATGTAAGTCTTGGTCTCTCATTTATTGTTCATCTTCCCCCCATGGTTTGCACGGAAAAGTCGACTGGAGGTTGATGATCGTCAAGAGAGGTTGTTTAGCAGTTGTTTTGGTTGCTGATGTCGCGACCAATTTTCTGGGGTGTGAACCACCTAGGGTTTGGCTAATGGATTGTTAAGCCTAAACATAACTTGAACTCTCTCAAGCCTATACCAATTCGCGACTTTAGTTCAAGTTCTTAACATGCGATTGATTTTCAATTAGGAATCGCCACTAATCTATTTTTGGTGGGTTGATTAGAAACCCAAGTAAAGTAACGGGAGTTTCACTTTACTCCTACGAACCAGAGAACAATCAAGAAAGGATAGCTGAGCAAATATTGACCTAACCGGGTCGACGTGCTCAAGACTTTCTTATTCGTAATACTTAATCACTAACCGTCAATGAGCCGTTGGGAGATAGTGTGAACAGAATCGAGGCATCGGGCGGGAAGGATTGGTCCTTAAAAGCCTCGCAGAATTTCTCAACCGCAATAGCCTCGGCATCCGTGTAGGTTCCAACGGATTGCCAGGGTACGGAGACTTGGTTACACTAGATTCTCGAATGCCTTTTCGGTACCATTATTTTATTTTCAAAAAATGTTTTTGCAGGCAGCTTAAATTGGTTTTAAATCTATTTTCCTAACATGTGAGGTGATTATGCGGGTGCGCAATCCACCAATTTAACACCTAGATAAACAATAAATAAATTGCAAAAATTTAGCTCAAAGCAACGAAAGCATCTGCAATGTTAATTCAAAATCCACATCAACAACCCTGGATATGGTTTTTAATTAACACGCAATTTCTTTTTTTTTTGTTTTCACTTATTTAATGAAAATTATGCAATATGCGATGCAACATTAACTAAATAACCTAATTCTAATGACATGTAATTTCTAATTGAATGGACCTAGCAACAATCACTAAATGGCATGCATTTCATGAATCTAATTCTAAATGACATGCAATGACATTTTTATTTCTTATAAAAATTCGTAATTAAAAATTACTAATAATAAAAATCTAACTAAAGTGAGATAATATCTATTTTTTAAGTTAGGAAATAGACTAATCTAAATCCTATCTTAACTTAGAAATTTGTCTTGACATGCAATTTAATTCCAAGATATTATTTAACCTAGATATCATCTCAACATGCATTCTAATATAATTAAAAAGGTATCTAACTATTCTATCATGCAATTCTATGTAGGAAATCAAATATAATCTACATGATATGCAAATGCAATCTTTTTGTATTTTCGGGATAAATAAAGCAATTAAAAGTTAAACACCAAATCATCCAAAATCATCAAAGATATCATACATCGTTCGAATTAGGGAACAATATCCAAATCGGCTTGATTATTTCGCTAATAAAATCGATAAATTGATCTTAAGCCTTAAAGATCAAAATATCAATTTTATTCCCGCTTAATTAATTATTTCATCTAAAGCCTTATAGATGGAATAAAAAATCATAGTGCGGTTGCGAATTAGGAATAAATCCTAATTGAAAGTTATGTCTATCACTCACGGATATGAAACTAGATATAAATAGACATATATTAGGCAATAAAATATCCAAATATACGAGAGATGTGCATCTTACCTAATTTGATGATATTCTTCCCAAATTTAGACCAAGTGCAATCGGACCAAGATTGCGACCGATTTTTCGATGGCGAACGGGGACGACGCTTCACGTAAGAGTCATCACGGCAAGGAGTGAGCTCGGTGGGGTTTTAAGGAAACCTGCAAAACAGAAATTTCTTGAGCTGTAGAGAAGGCCGCCTGTGGCGTTTGTCCCAGCGTGGATCGTGCACGATTTTCCGAAGGATTTGTGTTCTTTTCTTTAGCTCTTGTTCTCCACGTTTCGCAATTCTCACTGAGTCTCACCCAGTTGACATTAGATTGATGATGGTGCGTTGTGGGTGATGGTGGGATCTCTCGGTAAAGGATGACCGTGGGCTTACGGTCAACGAACCTGCAAAAATAAGAACTTTGGGATCGACTTGGTTCGGATGCGAATGGGAACGGTAGCTTTACGGCTCGATTGGACAGCAACTCGTTGTTGGGCGTGGCACAGATCAAAGTAGCAACGGGTCGTCACGGGCTATTTGAACACGGCGGGGGCAGCAAAGGCGACACGCCAAGGATAGTCACGGTCGAGCAAGTTCGCATCCAAGGATAGAGATGATGACCAGCTATTGCGAAGACTCGGATTGAACAGCTGGTGATGAAGAGAGGTGACAGGCGTGTCCTCGATTGGCAGATCTCCAAGAGCCACCTCCCTCTTTGTTGTCTCTTATCCTCTGCAAGATCACGTGATGGGTTTCCTTGACTTGGAATTCTCAACCTTGGTCGACAGTTTTGATAGTAGGGAACAAAATCCACCCCTTGAACTCACGGTCTTCACCTTTTAACTTGGATGAGTCAACTTATCGATGACACTATGACGGTGCTTGCCAATTGGAGATGCGAGCGATGGAGAGCAGTAGCAAAGACATGTCACGGCTACCGTTGGAGCACAGCGAGACCCCGAGGGGATAATGTGAACCCGCGACTGGCTACTTTGTTGCGAAGTTGCTAGAAGTGGTGAGAGGCAATCGCGTCGGAGGTGCGACCACTGGTCTGGTCGCGGAGAGGGCGCTGGCGTGGAGAGTTGTCTTCGCTGAAAGCTGGCCGAGATCTCTCCCTCTCTCTTACGTGATTTCTTATTTCACGAATTTATGGCCGTATATTCAATGTGTGGCCTCCTTCCATAGTCCTGTGCGATGGTCTTATTTATACTGCTGACCTCCTTATATATTCTTGTCCTCAATCTTTCCCCGGTTGACTGATTCCATGCGAATGTTTCTATTGCGTGCGTTGATGTCAGCAAAGGAACTCTTTCCCAAGCGGTGGATGAATTGTTCGAGGAAAGAAATCTCATATGTGAAGAACGTCAAAATCTTCTTTCCTCCCTTTCCACTTGCTTTGTCCGCACGATTGTATTTTTCTTGTTTTATTTGCCCGTACTTGCACATATAATGCCACGGTTACATATGAAGAGCATATATGCTCAATTTTTCAAGATTTTAATTCTTCTCTTCCATCAGCAAAGATATTGGTCCAAAGCTTGGATTTTGCGTAAACCCATCATATATTCAGCTTATATTTGCTGCACCCTTCCTCTTAAGGCCTAGAATTATAAAGAATATGCTCTCTTGATTTCAGAATTCTTTCCAATTTAAATCACTGATTTTCAGCTATGCAGACTTGATGGGCTTGACTGAATTTTGTGCTTGTGCTTTTGTGGGCTCCATTAAGTTCGAGACCATTCACTTGAGTCTATCCGTCGCCGGTCCAATGCAATGATGATGAATGCTCCTAAAACTATATGCTTTGCAACTAAGTTTTAATATTTTTGTTTAGGGGTTAAAAATTAATCGCTAATTTTTTAATGCGATAAATGAATAAATGGGCCACCAAAATTTAGGTATCAACAGCTGAACTCAATTTTTTTTTTTTTATTAAATTTAGTAAAAATCATTTACAAACTGTAATTTTTACCAACGATATTTAAGTCAAAGTTGTTTCCCAATACTATTTGCATTTCAAAAAACCCATTTAACTCAAAGATATTTGTATTTTTCCAATGATATTTCTCCAAAGTTGAACCAAATGGGTCTAAAGCACTTCTAGACAGGCAGGCAGTGATCATGTTTGGAGCAAAGAATTCGGTACCTTCTGCTAAAATAATACATGAAAATTGCAATGCACTTTGTGACGTTAGTTAGACAGACTCATACACCCGGGGCTCTCAGGTAAAGTGACTAAATCCTGGGCACTCTGTATAGTCTAATCGAGGAGACAAAAAGTTTTGATCAGGCACGCTTGCTTCTTATGATGTATTGTTGGACAAATCCACTGCGCCGGTTGAAATTTATATGAATTCTGTGTGCCTTTTTGTTCATTACGCAGCTGACAACCTTAATGTCGATGCCATTTTCGTGCGTACAAAACTCGGACACGTGGCATCTCTTCTTTCACGGAGCTATCCGTCCTCTTTCTTATTTGTGTTCACATGGTGTTTCATTGGTTATTTTCTTCAATTATAGCATAATATATAATCTTGTTTCTAAATTTTTAATAAATATCTAAATTAGTCCTTAAATTATAAGAAAATGTCTGATATTATTAATCATGCGCGACATGTCCGACATTAATGTGGATAATTATTATAATTTTTTAAAAAAAATTCTTAAAATTTAATTTAATTTAATTTTTTTATTGTGGCCAATGACCCTAGCTAAGGGGTGCTCGTCTCCAAAGAAAATAAAATAAATAAATAAATAAATAAAATGCTAAAACAGTTTACAGCAATATCAGTTATCTTATGTGGTATAATTGGTGTTGGCGTGCATGTCAATGATTATGATCGAGATTGACCAAAATGATTACATTATTAACTCATCCAAGGGTTAGAAATAAATTAGTAAAATTAAAAAAATTAGAATTGAAATGGTATCTATATAATTATTTTTTTTTAAAAGGTAATTTTTCCCGGATAAAATAGAACACCTATATGAATCAGTGGTTTCTCAACCTGTCCGTGAGATCGAATCTCGTGATGATCGTCTGAAAAAGAAAAGGGAGAATTGCCTAAATTCATCATAAAAGTCGCGACACGAAAATCTGACCAAGAAGAAGCTTCTCATCAAAATCCAAGGTGGGCAGTGCATACTTATCTTCGGTTGGAGCCCAGATTCTTCTTGCCCTCGTTATATTTCAAGCCACCCAACTCCACCATAAAAAATAAAATAAAAGGTGGCGTTTCATCAAATTGTGCCCACAAAATAATGGTCCGCCTAGCCATTTCTAGACGTCGACTTTATCACCCCAGTATTAATGAGTCTCTTTGACTATCCTACTTTCGAAATTCCTAGGATTAGGCACAATTATCTCCTTGAGCATTGTCACGAAATAATACATATGGTCTATGGACCGCCCCTCTAGGATCCTCATCACGTGATATCATGATACTATTTATATCACGCGGTTTTCTTTCTCCACAATAATGCTGAATATATGAGCACCGACGGACCGGAGAAGTTGATTATTCCCAATCGTTTGGTGCTTGTTTATACCTGATTTGCCTATGAATACATGGAAATATACCTAATTTTCATAAGCTTTGTCCACACGGTTTATGCAGCTAACAAATACGGATTATCTTAAGAAGACTTCGTGACGAAAATCCTACCAACCTAATTACACATGTTGCCAACCAGCCGATATTGCGGTCGCATGTTTGCGTTGGAAGATCTCCATGGCATGTTTTATTTTGGAATATAAAACAATGTAAAGTAAGATTAAACGCAGAAATACCGTGTGATGTGGTCTGACTATATTCAACAAATTGCTACTATATATGTTTATAAATTCATGTGTAGATGAGAATGTCCAACTGAAAAAACGGCGCGAAACGCGTTGACCATTCAGTGCGAACGCTTCTTCTGTGCAGCTGTGACAAATTGTCAAATTCGAGTGTAGAATATTATGGCCAGCATAAGAATGTTCTTTGCTCGTGGCCTAGAAGTACCTCAAGAACTGCTCTGTCTAATAATGAACTTTATTTTCAGAGAAAAATAAAAGAAAAATATCTTGGTAATCTTGTAAATAGGACAAGACACGACACCACAATCTCGAATTTGAAATGATTTATATACATGGTAGTTTGGAGAATCGACTTTTGCATGGCATAATCCACACAAATCCATTTCTTTGTAAAAAGTTCCCAAACTGGTACATTGCGATAAATTTACTTCAAAATTGATATATTTATTATAAACTTACAATAAATTAATTTTTTTACCACTAAAAACGTCAAATTAGTATATCTGTGACAAATTTACCTTATGTTAATTTCTGTTAAATTAGATTAATATCACAAAAATCACAAATTGATTTGGTACATCTATTAACTATAACATGTCAACTAACTCAGTAATTTGATAGTAAAATTTAATAGAAATTATTAGAAAATAAATTTATTACAAGTATATCAATTTTAGGATTTTTGTTGATCAAAAAATTAGTTTTTGGTAAATTTATAACAAGTGCATCAATTTGGGGATTTTTAGAGGTATTAACCTATGTTATTTTAATGTAAGATGCTTGATTATTTTGATCGATGAAATGATTTAGGATGCCAGGCCATTATGATTAGGGGCTCCGCAATCTGACTTGAATATTACATTTACTTGATTAAAAAGAGTGGAGTTGCATTCATGGTAAATTATTCAATTTCAATTCCCCAATTGCGAGGGATCTGGGGCTTATTATGTGTCCAAGATTACATGATCAAACATCATGGTTTCTAGAATCATTGCATCATTCTATAATATTCAACGGCAAAGATGGTCCGACGCCCCATGATTCACCCAACTCAATGCCGTACGTAACTTTTCATTTCTGATTCATCTATTCGATTATTTATATTGTTGTGGGTAGATGGATAGTACCTTCCATTTAAAATCCCTTCTTAAATTAATTCCAACCCCTCTCACCAAGAGAAAGATTCCCATTTCGCCCCTTCATGCAGCTTCCCCCGTGTCCTCTATAAATTATGGTTTGCGACTGTCTCTTCAATTCCAGGCAATTATAGAGAGAGCTGAGAATGATGAAGGCTTCCAAAGCAGTCATCTCCTTTCTTTTGTTAACTCTCCTGTTGTTCTCCGACGTGTCTCGAGCTGCTCGGCCGGCGCCAGTTGGAGCCGATGTGGCAAGAACTCGACCCGAGGTAGGTTGTCTCCCGTTTCCCGAAAACAAAAAACCCTTTTTTTTTTCTCTCTGTCTTGTGTTCCTGGATTGATGAAAGGAAGCTTACGGGGATGAAATTTTTGCAGGGTGTTGATGGGGAAGTAGAGAAGGTAGAGGTGGAGCGAGGCTGCGAAGGGATTGGAGAAGAGGAGTGCTTGATGAGAAGAACCCTCGAAGCTCACCTTGATTACATCTACACTCAGAAGAAAAAACCCTGATGAACTATTTTGCTCGTGAGGGTAATGAAATTATCCGTGAGGCTAGCAAATGGAGTCTTGAACTAGCTTATGCTTGTGAACGTTTAGTTGATTTTTTCCCTTTTCCTGTTCATTAGTTTTGCTTTCGTTCGACATGATTCTGCAGGATTTTGTTTGTAAATTCTATACGTATGGCCCAGGCTCTGTCAAATGTCCCTGCTTTGCTCTTACCGGAACGTTGGCGAGGGTCTGGTGCTGGATAGAGAGATTGTATTCTCGAGAGGGTCTTGTAAACTATTACCGATATCACCATACGATGTATCAGCTTAGCCGCCTCAATTTTTCGCTCGTTCTATTACTCTTGTGAGTTGTGACTATCTCGAGTCTTGACTAATCGAATGAAGAGAAATGGCCCGACCCACATCCAGATAAGTGATCAAAATTCAAAGCCCTGTCTATACCTTGCTCTTTAGGATCGAGGGGTTGACTGTTAGGGTTGACCAGAGGGCGAAATGCGTGCTGCTCTCCCTGGTCCTGTCCAACCTCGACCAAACTTTGATGGACTGTGTCAAACCTTTTCCTTGTCTTGGTTGACTTCTCCTTTCTTTCTGTTTCTCTGTGGACGGCTCATTTCCATTTTACAAGATTGCAGTTGTCATCTTCCCAAAATCATCATCTCCAACGTCATTCTTCTCCAAAGATCAAGCCTATAGGAACCGAGTCGGTCGAAGTTCAAACCTCACGGGTTAGGTATGTACGGAGAGACTAGAGGTCTGAGTAACATACAAGCAAGAAGTAATAATGCAATATTTCGCTCGTGAGTATCGCACATGCCTAAAGACTTTAGACACCATCATGATATTGACCGGCGTATCCTCGCCAAAAAAATGAATAGTCAATCTCAGAGTTCTATCATGCACAGTAATGCTTAATTTGTCCGTAGGATTTTCACTATCAGAACCTCGTCATAATCTCGGGTGACGATGTTTCGTGAAAATAAACTCTCGGTCTATATGTTCCGGTTCTCGTTCAAACAAAATTAGATTTTTCGCGTGACTCCTGATCCTACATGTCTAATACACATTGGATGAAAGATATCTTATTCTCCTTAATGTGTCTCAACCTGTTTCAAGTACGTACAATGACCCGCATCACGAATCTTTGAAAGGATGCAGGCTAAGAGGACGTGCGTTCGGATCCCGCACGCACGACATAGGGGAAACCCATATCCATCAAATATTACACCTCAAGCTTATTATTAAGATTACAAATCATCATAGGATAGCTCAGCACTATAGGCGCACATACCGTGACCTTTTAACTATGCGCCATGATGCTGGCCAGCACACGCCGGAAGTCTTTCCATCATTATCATCATGGCCCTCTTTTCTGTATTTTTTATGTGTAATTTTTTGCCAGTGGTGGTCTCAAGATTTAGAATAGGTTGACTTTGGTGCAATAAAATGATTCACTATGCTCTACAACGAAGCGCCTTGCATTTTCATGTGTGTTGAGATTGTTCTACATTGATTGTGGAATGGGTTAATGATTGATTTATAAGAATAAGAGAGAGTCTAATTTTTTAAGTTAGCTTTTGGCGCAAAAGAGGCTCAATATTCAATATTTTGAGTTTGAAGTGAATGTAGATGATATGTGGTTGGAGAAAAACTGTGTAAAACCTTGGAAGCAATCAACATATGCTTATTTTACGTCTCTCGCTTTTGCTAGAGCTCTCTCTCGCGATATGTTCAAGTTTCTCCTTCTACCTTCATCTTTCGACTTTCTTCCTCACAACTAGAATATCTTTCCATCCTTCTTCAATTCCCTTTGAAGCTCTTTGCTGGTTTTTCAATTGCATGTTGGCCGATCCTTGACATGCATCTGAGTAATCTTCATCTCCACCATCTGTTGCGGCTATAGCCTCTTCTTGAAGCCTAGAACCTTTCAAATGGCTACTGAAGAGGAAGAAAATTCCACTCGTATTGCCTCACTATGTCATCGACTGGGCCGTCTCTGTTCCGAACAACAATTGGAGGTCTGGGAAGATGTCAATGATACAGATAATATAGCAGCATGTCGACTAATTCTCGTGGGTAATATTTTCACCAATCCTACAGTTAACTTACCTGCTTTTCAAATTGCTATGAAGAAGGCATGGTGAGTTGATTATGTGGACATCTCTGCAAACGATAGTGGCCTTTACATCATTAAATGCAGATCTGAAACAGAAAAATGACGGATATTAGATGGTTGTCCATGGCTATTTTCGGGTCATCTAGTTAATCTACGACCGTGGCAACCAAAAACTCCATTACACTGTTATGATTTCTCTAAATGTCCCTTTTGGGTTCATGTGATTGGATTACCTCTGGAATGGAACACTCCTCAACTGTTGAGCCAAGCAGTCCAGCACATGGGTAGAGTCTTGGAGATTAAACCTGATACTTCTGGTAGAGTGCGCATCGAGCTTGATCTACAGGCACCTTTAACATCGGTAAACTTATCGTATAGCAGGCAAAGCACTATGGATTGATTTCAGGTATGAAAAACTATCCCACTTACATTTTCATGTGGGAAACTAGGACATTATCTTTGCGTCCCCGCAAAGAGTTTCCTTATGATGAAACACAATTTGACGGCCGAGAAACAATGGTATATGGCCCGTGGTTAAGGGCTGAGGTCAAACAGAATAGCCCTTATTGGGATGCCTTTTACAACCCCAAACCCAATCTGGAACCTATGGAAGACACCATACCTGAAACTCCTCCAACTATGCTGCTTCCACTCCCTGCATTGCCTCCACCGGAGCCAACTCCAAAGAAATCTACTCCCCCTCCTGATATTCCAAATGAACCACATCTTCAAATTCCTCTTTCTCGAACGACGGATTTGGTTCCTGCAATTACTAAATTAAAAAGGAATCCAAGTGCCTTTAAATGATACTACTTCATAGAAGAAACAAAAGACCCATCGAACTCAGATAGCGGGGGGTTCAAGTAAGAAAACTAAGAGATATTCCCCATATGAGGTTAAACTTAGTCCTCTACCTGAGCTGGATGAATCCCATTTGTTAGATACTCCTGTTTTTATGGCTGATGTTACCTGTCAAAGGGCTTTGGAGGTTGGCCCGCAATGCCTCCGCGTCATCAATGAAACTCGAGTTGGAATTGTCGGGGTTGGGCAATCCCGACAATTCAATCCCTTAAGGCTATGATAGCCTCGAAAAGCCCGATTTAGTATTCCTAATGGAAACTAAGAATGGAGAACTGGTTTTGAAGAACTTACAACGTCGCTTTCATTTCCCTCATTCCTTTTTGAGAGATCTGTTGGGCGGTCGGGTGGTCAGCAGTTTTGGACGGATCTTTATGATGTAACTTGTTGTTCGGTATGGTCAGCACTTTGTTGATCTGATAATAATGGATCCCTCTTTGGCAGTCTCCATGCACATCACCTGTCTTCATGCTCCTGCCATATATCAGGCTCGACAGGATTTTTGGGATATATTCAGAACTATCTATGCTACTAATTACCTACCTTGGATCTGTATTGGGGACTTCAATGATTTCCTGTTTCCATGGAACAAAACAGGAAAGAGGCCAACAACGTTTTTCAGAATGCAATCCTTTCGGAAATTGATTAACGATTGTGCTTTAATCGAATTGGAGAGCAAAGGTTGTGAATTCACTTGGTCCAACAACAGAGAGGGTTCAGATTTGGTAAAGGAGAAGTTAGATCATGCTTTCTGCTCTATGGACTGGAGTTTATCTTATCCTTCCACCGAAGTTTTTGCCCTTCTGCGATAGGATCGAGATCACTGTCCTCTTATGCCGCATACTCACTATCAATCTCGCAAAATCAAAAAGACATTCCATTATGAAGCTTTCGGAGCAATCATTCGAATGTAATGAAGTTGTCAAATCGGCATGGAACAGTAACTCCACCTCCTTAGTTTCCAAATTACAGACTGTTTCCCACCACCTTGAAAGATGGAGCAGATCCCGTTTTAGCAATGCCAATCAACATATATGTCAGTTAAAGCAACATCTCCAAATCATCAATAATAGAAATTCATATCAGGTGGGAGACAACGAGTTAGCGGCTTCTATAAGGAAAGAAATACAACGGTTATGGAATCGGGAGGAAGCAGTTTTGGGCAATGCGCTCACACCTAAACTGGTTAACATGGGGAGATAAAAATTCCAGTTTCTTCCATGCATGTACAGTGCAAAGAAGACAAAGAAATCGTATATGTATGTTAATGGATGAAAACCAGAACTGGATCCGAGAACCACAGCAACTAAAAGATATCACAATGGGGTTTTTTCTTCAGTTATACAAGTCGGCGCCAGGCCTAGAGACTTTACTCCATTTCTAATACAAGTGTCCTCCTATAGTCACACCACAAATTAATGCTCACTTACTATGCCAGGTGACTGAGGAGGAGGTTTATCAAGCCACATTCCAGCTGGGTGCTTCCAAGACTCCTGGCCCTAATGGTCTTAATGGCCTGTTTTATCGACATCACTGGAACATTATCAAAACAACTATTGTCAAAACGGTGCAAGAATTCTTCCAATCGGGTTCAATGCATCCACATTTAAATCAAACAATTCGACTTTGGTACCAAAAGTAAAGCATCCAGAAAGCATATCTCAGTATCGTCCAATTAGCCTATGTAACTTCGCATACAAGATTATATCTAAAGTCATGGCTAATAGACTCAGATCATGCTTACCTAGATTGATCAATTCAGAATGGGCAGCTTTTGTTAGAGGCAGACAAATTCAAGACAATATCATGATTGTCCAGGAAGTTCTTCACCAGTTTAAGGTTCGATCTAGATCAAAACGATTCAATCTTATTCTAAAAACTGATATGCAAAAAGCCTATGACAGGGTTGAATGGGACTTTCTTGCGGCTTATTTACAACAATTGGGTTTCGCACATCACTGGGTTTCTATGGTCATGGCCTGTATTACTACAACTACTTTCAGCATCCGATTCAATGGAGAACAACTCCCATATTTCAAACCAACTCGAGGAATTCGGCAAGGTGATCCATTATCCCCTTACATATTCATACCGATTGCTAATGCATTATCTACTGTTATCAATCAAGCGGTAAGCATAGGCCACTTGCAGGGGATTCAATTCAACCAATCATGCCCTCAATTATCTCATTTAATGTTTGCCGATGATTGGTCTTCTTTCTTAAAGCAACAAAGTAATGGAATGCCGAGAATCTTATGAATATTCTAAACCAGTATTGCTATGCTATTGGTCAGCTTATCAATAGAAACAAATCTGGCATTTTTTCAGCAAGAATTGCCCTACAACTCTACAGCATAATTTAGCCAGAGAGATGCACATACCTGTGATAAGCAAATATGGTAAATATCTGGGCATTCCTTCGGATTGGGGCTGTTCTAAACGTGAGATGTTCTCCTGGATCCTGGCCAAAATTAATGCCAAGTTATCAGGGTGGAAGGAAAAACTTTTATCTAAAGGGGGAAAAGAAATTTTATTAAAAGCTGTCATTCAGGCGTTACCTCAGTACGCCATGTCCATCTTCAAGCTCCCCCTGTCACTCCGCAGATTGATTGAAAGGAAGATGTCAGCATTTTGGTGGAGCAAAAATAATAATGATGCTGGTATTCATTGGACAGCATGGACAGATCTAAAGCACTCTAAAGCAAAGGGTGGTATGGGTTTTCGTGATATGATATTATTCAATCTAGCAATGCTCGGGAGGCAAGCATGGCGATTATTTCAACAACCTACTGCCATTTGGAGCCAGCTTTTCAAAGGTCTATATTTTAAACAATCCTCTTTTCAAAATGCTACATTAGGATATAGGCCCTCTTGGGGATGGCGAGTATTTTAAAAGGCCGCGATGCAATTCTTCCTAAACTCGGGTGGTTAGTGGGGGATGGTTCACAAATCAATATTCGAGCGAGATAATTGGCTATCAACGAGGCAAAATAGGAGGACAACCGGTTGAGGGTGAACCACTACTTGTTGCGGACATTCTCAACTCAGACAATTCAACATGGAAACAGGATCTCATTTCAAATTTTTTCAATGCCCAGGTTTGTCAATCAATTTTCAGCACACCTATAAATTCCTCTATGGGGTCAGATCAAATAGTGTGGATGGAAAATACATTAGGGGATTTCTCAGTTAAGAGTTGTTACCACTATTTATCTTCAAACCTTAGTCACCCTCCCACCTCGGCTTCATCTTCCTACCAAAACCCTGCTCATCTCTGGAAAAAGATATGGCATATGACAACAGCCCCAAAGATTAAAGTGTTTATGTGGTTAGCATGTAAAAATTCTCTCGCGACCAAAGCTAACTTATTTCTCAGACACATTGCCCCAAACCCAAATTGTAGTCTATACAATCAGAACAATCCCGAAACCCTAGAACATCTCTTTTTCTATTGTCCTTGGACGAGAGGAATTTGGAATCATCAAAAGATTAAAATCCCTATATCACTTACCTCTGTCCGACGCCTGGAGGAATGGGTAGCTTCCAGAGTTGCTCTACCTCGGATCTCCCCAAGTTTTGAAGAGATTGCCTATCTGATGTGGGAAACTTGGCATCAGTGAAACGATGCCATCTTCCGACAGAAGACCCTTGATCCTACTCGCGTTGTGGAAAATGCCCTCACCAACAGCCGCACATTCAAGTCCCTGCAACCCTGTCAAACTCGAGGAAAAGATGATAGAGTCGTGTGGAACGTCAATGGAAACCTCCAACTCAGGGCACTATCAAATGTAATGTTGATGGATCTTTCATTCCTGGCGAACAGCAGGGCACGATCGCCTGTATTTACAGAAATCATGAAGGAAATCTTATCGATATGTTTACGGCCACAGTCCCAGCCCTTTTGGCTTTTCAGGCGAAAATATTTGCCCTTATTCGAGCTCTCCAACATTTGATCAATCGGGGCTTTCATCGTCGCCGAGTTCGATTGAATCGATTTGCCTCAAGCGGTGGAGATCCTTCGGAATCGTCGGCCGCAACCCCGGAACGAGAGGCACCTCTTCCATGCCCTTCACGATCTTCTTTCGAGTTGCCCTAATCTTTCAATTCGATTCGCTTGTAGAGATGCCAACCTAGCGGGCCGACGGGCCGCTAAAGCTCACTGCATCTATTGGCCCATCTAGACACTGGCTTATATTTCCCCCTCCCCTTTTGTCGATATCATTCTCTCGGATGCTATATTAGTAGGATGTAAATCGTTTCCCATCTAATATAATTTTCAGTTTCCGACCAAAAAAAAAAAAAATCAACATATGCTCAGCATCACGCACGCAAAAAGAGGTGAACTTGGATGATGTCTTTTTAGACAAAAAAAAAAGGCGTAAAACCTTGGAGTCCACGAGGGCCCAAAGCAATTAATATATGATTTACATCATGCACGCGTAAAGAGATTTGAGTTGTTGATCGGTGATATATGGTTGGAGAAAAAATGTGTAAAACCTTGGAAGCAATCAATATATGCTCTGCATCATGCCTGCAAAGAGAGGTGAACCTGGATGATGTCTTTTCAAAGAAAAAATGTGCAAAATCTTGGAGTCCGCAAGAGTCCATAGCAATCAATATATGCTCTCGATCACGCACACATAAAGGAGATTTTAGTTGATTTTACCTCGAGAACCATGAACACCGTATAGGAAATTTAAAAATCGCAAAGCAAACGAAGCCTAAATTTAAAATCAAGTTGAAGATATTGAAAGAAAGGAAAAGAAGCTCTTCTTCAGCACAAATAGTACAGGAATACGTAACGTAACTTAAACTTCGGGAAGACGAGGACTAAAGGAGTTGTAATTGTAATTGAATTTTTTTTTTCCGGAAAAAATGGTAATCGACCACGACTTGTGGTAAGAGGGAATATTCTAATGCAACTTTCAATCTTTCATGGCTCGTTGATAATTAAGGTCCCTAACCTTTTTATTAATCTTTGGAATTTACTGGAATCCTAGAAACTTTCATTTCCTTAACTATTTCCTAAGATAAAACATCAACTTTCGAATTACGGATTTCTTTTAGTAAAAGATTTATTTTTCACTTCACTTATAGTGAATCTCTTCACATTCCGTACTTCCAGTTTCAGTGGTGACCGGATTGCTCCTTGGCCGCCATCCTTGGCGCCAGAACCCTGCATTTCCCGCCATAAAGGCCTCGACTTTCCAGCTACAGAGGACGCCACGCCCAAACCCTTCACTCCACTTCGCCGTCGGAAGCCGGGAACCTAGCTTTTCGCCGCCGAAGAGATGGGGAAGCCCAAACAGTACTGGCTCCTGAAAACCGAGCCGGGCGAGTGGTCCTGGGACGACCAGGCGGCCTCCGACGGCGGCGTCGCCAAGTGGGACGGCGTCAAGAACAAGCAGGCCCAGAAGAACCTCAAGTCCATGCGCCTCCGCGACCTCTGCCTCTTCTACCACTCCGGCGCCAAGGCCCGCCGCGTCGTGGGCGTCGTCGAGGTGGCGCGCGAGTGGTACGAGGACGACGGCGGGGACGGAGGCGGCGGCGACGGGGCGGTGGACGTGAGGACGGTGGGGGAGATGCGGAGGCGCGTGGAGCTGGCGGAGCTGAAGGGGGACGGCGCGCTCAAGGGGTTCGCGCTGCTGCGGCAGCCGAGGCTGTCGGTGGTGCCGGTGGCGGAGGATGTCTGGGAGAGGATCTGCGAGCTGGGCGGCGGGTACGAGGGGGACGGCAGAGATGCGGGCGACGGCGACGGCGACGGCGACGGCGAGGGGGAGGGCTGAGGAGTGAGGGGGGAAGTGTTGCCTCGTAGGTTTTTGTGGAAATGCCGCAGTGGGAAATGTCTTTTGAGGTTGTGCTGGGATGTGTCCCAATTTTTGTGTTGATTGTAAATACCAGGGGATGCTTAGTTGTGAAAGTTTCGTTGCCCTCCTTCCTTTTGGTAATCCTGTAAATGGTTGCTTGACATGCTGCAGACTTCTATGGAGATGATAAACCAGAATCTCCTTTAAAGAATTCCTCTGTTGTTCTTTGCTTTGAGTGGGAAAGTTCTTGACAAAACAACGAATCGACCAGCAAGCAAATTCCAGCAAAATGCTTCCTTTTTGTGTCGGAAAAAAGATAAAAGATTGATTAAATCGGGGGTAAATTCAAACAAAAGTGTTCCGATGTCACTGTCGATTTAATAAAGAAAAAGGGATTTAATAATTATTTAAATATCAAATGATCTGAAGAGAGGAAAAAGAACAAACAAGAGGGAGCGAACGAGCATTGGATTTGATTCTCCCCAGAACGAAGCAGAACTGCTCCGGAGCTTGAGAGCTCTGGGAAACAAAGGGAAGCTCCGAATGCAAGCTCATCGACCCACGTTCCACCGCTTTGCCGCCCTCTCGAACCGATGGCGGCACCGGACGTCGTGCAAGTTCCGAGCTTTCTGTAGTTCTTCTTCTTCTTCTTCTTCCTCGGATTACTCCAACCAGTCTCGCGGTGGGCTCCCTCGCTTCTTCTCCGACGTCCTCCCTCCTTCCGAGGTGTTACCCTCTCTTTTCATGTGCCCGCGCGCGCGCGGGGGTGTTGGACGGCTCGTGTCGCGTCTTCCGGTGCTAATGGGTTTTTCCTTTTGTCTGCTTACTGTCGAACTGCAGGGTGGGGTGGTTCGCGTGCAGGGAGATGAATTCTGGCATATGACCAAAGTGTTGAGGTTGAGTACCAACGACAGGTATCTTCAGGCCTTCATCTTTTCTGACGCAACGGTTGCTGGATTTTCTTGGTTGCCTTCACAATTGGGCTATGATGATATGGGGTGATTTTTAAGCAGTTCGAAGTGACTTGCATTGCCTCCTTGGGCTATGATTTGCTGAACTTTTGGTCTCTTTATATAACCTGTGGACGTTGCATGTGCATCAAGTGTTCGACAAAATCTCCCTTAGTAATTTTATTATCTAGCTTTGCAAGACAATGGCGTTTATGTAACTTGCGTTTAATATTCCTGCAAGGGTAGAGCTCTTCAATGGGAAGGGAGGATTAGTGAGGGGGAACATTCAGAGTGTTGATCGGGCTGGATTGGACTTCGTGGCTCAGGAAGACCCAAAAACGGTCCCTCCTCAGACGCCGCAGTGGCATGTATTTGCTGCTTTTGGTGAGTTATTACCAATCTTAGCAATTATTCAGAAGTAGTTAGTTTTTAAAGGCTTGGGACATAATTCTTTTTTAGCTCCTAATTGTTGTCAACTTTGCTTAGGAACTCTAAAGGGTGGTCGAGCTGATTGGCTTGTTGAGAAATGTACGGTATGTGTCCATGCAATTACATCTTCTGCTTCCCACATTTGAAAATTTAATTGTCCCTTTGTGCTATACTTGTCACTCCTGATTTGTTATTTGATTCCCATAGGAGCTGGGGGCAAGCAGTGTAACTCCTCTGCTGACTGAGCGATCTCCTTCAGTCTCAGAAAATAGGGTCGACAGGCTACAACGGCTCATCTTAGCTGCATCAAAGCAATGTCAGTTACTCATCACCACATGAGTAGTCTTCATTAATAGAAGTCTTCGTTCATATTAGTTATTCTTTTTCTTTGGGGAACTTGATCAAATTGTACTTTGTATTTTCCAATATAACATAAGGAGGTCCCTTTGGCTTGGTTGAGTAATTGTTCCAACTTACCTTCTTTAATTGCTTTTCAGGTCAGCGGCTTCATGAAATGGTACTTAATCCTCCACAAAAAATCAATGACATTCTACCTTATGTAAGTTAATATTCCTTGACTGCAACCCAGCACATTCGAAAAATTTTCCAATTTCATTCTCTTTTAGAAATGAATTTTTCATTCTTTGACTAAGTAATGAATTTATGTATGGTTTTGTGATTGGATTTTATAGATTCAGAAGTCAAAGCTATCTTTACTCGCTGTTGCAGAAGCTCCTTCTCTTATGAGTGCACTGACTTCAAGCAGAATTGAACCTGATGGGATTATGATTGTTGGACCTGAAGGAGGTTGGTCCCATTTTTCTTTTGCTGATTTCCCAGCATATAATTGAGAAAACACGGGCCCTTTGTGTGTGTAGAGCAGAGGGCGTGAGAGCATGGTGGATGGTGGGTGGCCACCTGTGCAGATGTGTGTAGATGGGTGGGAGTGTGTGTGGGTAAACAAGAGTGGCCACTTCAGTTTTCATCCATTTTAATGATACATCATTCCTCTAGGAAGGCACCTCCCTCCCCCTTGGTGCTTATCCCTCTTTTTAAGCTAATAGAAAAGGAAACCATGGAACTGTTAGAAATCTAACTCGTCACATTAGATGGTATGCTATATAGCGCGTGGGTAGTACCTATAGTTCTACTTTTCACAAATAGGAACTGCTGCTTGCCATCTTAGTTGGCAATTCTTTTGTTCTTCGAGATTCTTGTCTTTTGAAGCGAGTCTTTTCTCCTAACATCTTCAGTCTGCAATGCTGATCCCCTTTTCCTTTTAACTAACAATCACATATTTTTACCTTCTGTTTGTTGTATGTCAGATTTTACTGAGAAAGAACTGAGTAAACTGATGGAAGCAGGTGCTACTGCTGTTGGCCTAGGGCCACATCGCCTACGGGTAGAAACTGCCACAATAGCCCTTCTGGCAACGCTCATGTTATGGTCTGATCATCATCAAGTGACTAAAGCTTGATTGCTTGTTCATGCCAGGTAAGTTGTCGTGGCGCTTTTGGCTTATGCTATTACAATCAGCAATTGTGCTCTATATATTCTTTTACTGGGGCGGGGCACATCCTCGAGGGGCACTGTGCCCTGTGTGAGGAAATATCTCATTGATTTTTAAAATCATATAATACAAATATTTTTGCGATTATAATATCCATAACCATTGTGAACTCTGCTACTTTAATCTATTCAAATTCTGTAGCTGGTTATTAAAAAATCACAATCTCATGAGCGTGACTAAAATCACAATAGAATATCCATAACCATTGTGGACTCTGCTACTTCAATCTATTCAAATTCTGTAGCTGGTTTTAAAAAATCACAATCTCATGAGCGTGACTAAAATCACAATCGCATGAGTGCAACTCTTTCTTATTTGTATTAACCTTTTGGTATTATTAACTTAATAGCATGTATTATTTATTTTTTTCTTTACATTAAATTAAGTGCGTCATGCTTTAGAATGAGTTATATGATATGATGATCTATGTTTCATCTTATAATTTGTAAATATATATAATATAACCGGGGTGGGGAAGGGTAATGCCATCCCTGCCTTGTCCCCCGCGGGGCAATCTTCACAGGGACAACTTGTCTCGTTTGGGATGGCGCACCGCTGGGCACAGATGCCCATTCCTGTTCTTATCATTATAACCGAGATGAGCCTGATGTTGTGGGTTTGATTTTTGTCCTTCAAGATTTGTGCTTGTCTGCACACAAGGCAGATCCACGCATGCTCCCAAATAGGCTTTAGAATTGAGAGATCCGCTTTACTGGGGAAGGTCGTGCACGGCTGTATTAGTTTTGAAAACTGACATGCGACTTATTTTCTTGGTCTTCCTTATTAAATTAATTAAAAGGTTGACTGACTTGAGCAGCATTATAAAACCACCTATTGTGATACCTGCCACGGGTTGCGAGATTTCATTAAAATCCAGCTGCACTTGGTTTAATAATTAACCATATTTACTATCTGCAACTCGCAGCATCTTCCTCCGGCTTGGTGCTTATATCACCCATGTCAAAAGGATGAAGCACCGAGCACGTATGTTGCAGATGAAGCTCAGGATCGGTGGAAAAGAAGACTAACTCGGAGATGCGGCATTCCATTTGCAGCTGCACCAGTGAGGTCAGTAGAATTCAGATTACTGTTTAGTAGACATGGATGAAAGACAGCAGTGTCGTTTAAGAGATAATTAGCTGTTCTTTTTTCTTCTTTTCTTTTCTTTTCTTTTTTCTCGAAGAAAGAAGCCAATTTGATGAGGCAGTGATCAATCTAGAAATCTTGAACGAAAGGGTTAGCGAAGGTCAAAGCTCAGGCCAGTATTGTCGTCGATGTTGCTTTTGGCTCAGGGATGGGGAAAATTCAATGTGTTTGACTCTCAGGTTTGGCAGGCGGAAAATGTGAATGTCGGCTGCATTTGTGGAAAACTATGAGAGAGCGTGTGGAGTCCAAGTGACGTTCCCATTCACGATGTTGTTGTCCGTCTTTGGTGGACGGTGGTTTTGATTAACTGAGGCTGGGTGGCAACGTAACGTGATCGTTTTGGTCAGCACGATCCATCATTTTTTGATCAACAGTGACTCTGGATAAGTACGAAACCGGGGTCTCACTCCTGCCGTTCATTTGTTCTATCACTCTCGGTTGTACGTTGAATTGCACTGTGTACTGTCCTACATAAACTTTGACCAAAGAACTTGGAGTCCTTTTTCTTGAATTTCCATGGATGTGAGCATTCACATTCAAGGGATATGAATAAATTGGTTATGCTCCTCTTTTCTCAAAGACCGTACATGTCTTCATTGCATCGATTCCACCCACGATATAAAAGGTTGAATACTACTTTTGGCAAGATACTCATTTGAATTTTCAACTTGATTAATCTTCATGGATATAGATGGGATCAAATGAGGTTTTGTTCATGATGTTGGGTTGTATCACCTCTCGAATAATCGGCAATTGGATTCATTTTCAACATTACAAAATATATCTAAAATGTATACGACCCAAATATAACTCTAGTAGAAGTAATACCCCTATCGCTATTGCTTATATTTGCAACATTTACTATTAATACTAAGTCTGACTTTTACTTGTTCAGTTGACATAAATGAAGCAATCGAAAAATCGTATAAGGAATCGAAATGATAATTACACAAGATATGATTTTTTTGATCGCGACGTGTCCTTAAATAATTTAGGTTTTATTAATTCTGGACATTATTTATAAGCAAATCAGTCACGTGCGCTTACCATAGTAAAGTCTTTCATACTATCGTCGCCACATATATTATCCCTCTATCTATTTTTCTTGTTCCTTAACTCGTTCCGATTCTCTCTCATTCAAATGATATTTTTGAAAAACATTTTCCAAAATGTTCATTTTTTGCGAGATAAATGAAATGTAAATGCTAGGCCTACTCAATAAAATTGATATCTAAGTGCTCAAAATTTAGGTAATGAATTTTATGTATCGATAACCTTAAGTGCTAAAAATAAAATTAGAAAGGTTTTTGATGATAACTAAAAATCGATGGATAAATAAAATTAACCTCTCCCAAAGATAGAAAAAAGGACCATTATTGGCAGATTTTTACCCATATGTTTAGCAAAGTTTAAATCATCATCAATTATTCTTCTATGGAACAAATTAAGCAACCCCTTTTGCTTACCAGACTAAGTGCATTTCTTAATAAATTAATTCTATTTAAGGCCATAAATCAAGCTTAATTTCAAGTTATCAAACACGCTCTTTACTTCATACAAAAACACAGGCCGTTGGTCTTACCCAAAATTTTCTTAGCATAGGGCCCGCCCCTATACATAAAGCAAAGCAAGAGGCAAGTGGCATAATCGTTATATTTGTCCAACTACGTGTCGACGTTCACACGTTCCGCTGAATAAAAAGAACACCAGACTCCATTAGCAATAGTCCGAGAGCAAGAACCGCAAATTGCACTCCCTTCCCCAGTCCCCGCAGCGAGCAAGATCGGACGTCCGATCGAACCCGACGATGGCGAACCATCTGGAGGGCTTGGTGGAGACGATAAAGTCGAAGGTGCGGGCGCTGAAGAAGACCAAGAAGCCGTACGTGAAGATGGACAAGAGCTCCAGCGTGAAGGTGGAGATCCGCAGCCGCAAGGCACGCAAGCTCATCGACAAGACGCTCAAGCACGCCGATCAACCCGCCAAGCGCGGCTTCTTTTAGGCCTCACCTGATCTCTCTCTCTCTCAATCCTCTCTCTCTCTCTCCCTCTCTCTTAGAAATCGAGGAGAGACCAGTCGGGTAAAGGGAGATGATGATGATGATGATGATGATAAGTTCGTGTTCCGTTAGGAGTTGGCCTCTTTACTTTGGTTTTCGTTCTGTGTCATCGTCGTTCTCGGGTCTGTACCTGCCATTTCTGGGTTTCTGACTAGGTTTAGGACTACATAGGAATGAAAGGGTTTCGGTGTGCGGCGTTGGAGAGGCGTCGTTTGTTCCAAGTTTTATTGTACAGAGAAAAGGGTTCCGTTGAAACATATCGTCCCATCAAGCAATCGTCTGCATATCATCAAAGCAAAAACTCATTTGTTAGGAAAGATTTTAAATGTCTCCTCACATCAAGGGCAAACAAATTCATCGAAAGGGAGAGGAAATCAAAGATGATCTCACCTTATTCTGCTTCCGAAATACTGCACGAGGGAAAAACGGGAGAGACGGGCGGTTTTCTCTATTTGCCCGGATCTTCAGCCTGAAGTTTTCGTTTTGAGCACTAACTACGCACCGTGTCTGCGCACGCACCGATCTTTTCGCAACCATTTTCCTCGTTCCGTCATATGTAGGAAAATAGTTTTTTCATGATCCGAGGGATGTGATGTAACGTAACGAACTTCTGGGGAGCGAGAAGTGAGCGCTGTCTTGCAGTCAAAGTATGCGCAACTGTCGAGTAAATATGCAATGGCATTAACCCCGGGGGGAGATTCTTCTTGGTCAGATTCAGCCGCACAAAATCATGGGGGGACGGGTCGCGTATTAAATTCCACGTGCTTGGAAAAATCAAGTTGATGGTGGGGTTGGACGGGCGAATGTCAAAGGACTCGAAAAATATCTGCCGTTTCCGAAAGTCCAGCGGATGAGAATGGATCGGTTTTCGAGGCCCAAGCCAAGGGAGAAGGAACAGAGTACTCTCCTCCAAAACGACTCGAATCGAAGTGGCGGTGTCTTCCTTGCCCGTCGGCAGATCCCAGCTCTATCCCCTCAAGTTAAGTTAAGTCCCCCTCTGCTCGAAACCTGAAAATTGGGGGGGGATTTCGCTGATGAAGCGTGCGATCCTCTTTCTGGTGAACCGAGATGCGGTGCGAGAGTGCATCCAAACGTGACGCACACGTTGACCGAGGCGTGCATGGAAGGAAGTACCTGGATTACATGTGTGATTGCGAATTCCGATGGATGGAAAGTCTTCTCGAATGCCCCGTTTAAATTTTGAAAGTCCACGCGTGATTCATGACTCATCTTTTAACTATGTATAATCACATCTAAGATCCCCAATTGGGAACTTTTGTTATGGTGAGAGTTTTCTTTCCTCCTTCCCTCCCCTCTTTTTGGGCGTGTGAAAGGAAAGTATCGGAATTCAACGATGTCCAAATTGAGAGTAAAATGACTATAATTTGCAAAAGTTTGATTAAATGGCAAGATTCGTCGATTTCTTCCATTGGGTTTTGGAGGGATAGCTCGAACAAAAATATTATTAGCCAAATCATGCTCACAATGAGAGATCATTTAGAAGAGATCAGCCTCCATTCAAAATTTGGAAGTGCATGGGTGATTAGTGACTTATTCCTCTGGGCAAAATTACAAAAAAAATGCCTAAATTTATTATAATTTTTCCAATTTAGTCATAGTTTTTTTTTTTTTCTAATGCAGTCCTAAAATTTTTGTAATTGTGCCAATTCAATTTATCTAGTTAAATTTAGCTGGCTGGCACTAACAGACAATTTTTTAATAATATTTTATTTTATTTTTGATTTTTTTTCTTTTTTTCTTTTTCTTGTCTCTCCTTCTTCCTCTTGCTTCGGTGACCGGCCAAAGGGGAGGGCCGGTCAATGGCTAGTGGCATGCCCTTGCCAGTGGCTAGGCGACACTTGCCTTGTTGGATCTAGGCAAGGTCGACCTCGCCAGATTCAATATGGGCTTGCCTCGCTAGTGACTAGGGGAGCTCGCCATTGGTTGGTGACTGGCCCTCTCTCTAGCTGGTCATTGGAGCAAAAGGAAGAAAGAGGGAGGAAAAAAAAAAAAAAGAGAAAAAAACAAAAAAACAAAAAAAATCAAAAAAAGATAAAGTAAAATATTATTAAAAAAATATCTACTAAAGGTGCCGGCATCAACCAACCAAATTTGGTTAAATGGATTAAATTGATATAATTGTAAAATGTTTATGATTAAATTGAAAAAATTGTAATATGTTTATGACTTTTTTGATATTTTTTCCCATCTCTTAGCGATGTATGATCACATCTAAGGCGCACCATTGGAGGCTTTTTTTTTTTTTTTTTTTTTTTTTGGGTAAGGTAAGAAATAGATATAAGGGGGAAGGAAAACTATACAACCCTTGGCTTCAAAAAACTTACGCTCTCAATGAACATGCTCATAGAGAGTGGAAGGAAGCTGATAGAAGAAAGCCAATCGGCAAGCAAAAGAACCAAACCAGTACAAGAGGCGCGGGCACACCCAAAAAAACCATTGGAGACTTTTCTTTCCCTTTTTTCTTCCCTTTTTCAGAGTGTAAAAGTATCGGGTATTTAGCGATGTCTTGGTGGAGAATACCATGAATATAATTTGGAAAAGTCTAATTAAATGATAAGATTCATCGATTTCTTCCATCGGATTTTTTAGGGATAACCTGAACAAAAATATTATTAGCCAAACCGCGCTCGTGATGAAAGATCATTTAGAAGAGATCAGCCTCCATTCGTGGTGATGCTGATATTGAAGAGTTCCTTGAGCCCCTTCTTTATGACAATTCTATTGATAGAATGGAGGGTCGAGGGGTACGGCAAATGATACGAAAGCGACGACTTTGACGTTTCTTGTGAGAACAAGCTAAACGTCCTCAATTCAAATATTCCTTTATTCTATGCGAGAATTGGACCAAGGATTTGGACTAATTGGCCTAACGTGAACCCTAAAAATTGGAGGCTGGACTGGTGAAGGCCGAAGCTAAGATGATGCAAAGCTTATGCAACTCGTGAGTATTAATTTCCACCGATTGACCGGAATAACTAATGATCAAGAACGAAACTTAAACAGCATTAAAGGGTGTTTGACTACTCGACTACTAATTTGAAGAATTCTTGATATCATGTTATGCATTTGGCTGATGTTACCCGCAAAACAATAATTATCGCCATTCTTGACTCTTTTATTTCAAACTGATCAACAAAATTAATCACTCGACCAATTGGTTTAACCGGTGGTAAGACCATTTTGGACCCATGATTGAAATTTCGCTGCCATAAATCAGGAAGAATTTCAATTTTTTTTACTCAAAATTTATACCAACTAGAGCAAGAAAGGTGCCTTCCAAATCTTGTTCATTTTTTTCATCAATTTTAGAACCTCATGGGTAGTAGCTTGGGAATTAGATGGTTTACGTTTCTCTTCAGCCCAATCGCATTCCAAACCTGATCTAGAGGTTCAAAGTGGTGGGATAATTTCAATTTCGCCAAAAAATGCATATGAAGAAACTGTCCTGTCTTGGCTAAACTAACGTAACACCCAAATTAAAGCTTCTCTAGATGGCACAATTAGAAGCAAATTTCATTTTCTCCTGCAAAAGTCTTTGGCCACTCTGCAAGTTGCAGCTGGTGATCACAAGACGAATAAATCGCAATCATGGAGCAACTGCTAGCAGAGCTGAAAAGTTCCAAAAGCAACTCTAACCAATCACATCATAGATGAGATATCGATGAGGACGATTGTTATGGAATCAATCTATCACATGATGAGTAATAAAATCATAATAATATCATTAGGAATCAAAACAATATCATAAAAAAAAAAAAGAATAAAATCAGTAGGTCATCAGATTGTAGCAGCACGAGGGGATTCTTGCCACTGCTAGAGGTGGAGCCATTAATCAAATTGCAGCAGCATGCGGGTAACTTACCAACAGCAAAAGCAGGTTACTTATCGGACTGTAGCAGCAGGAGCAAAAACTGCATTAAACATCATGGTCGACAAATCATTAATGAATCACTATACAATCACATGGGCATTCATAGCCATTCTCGTTATAAAATGGCGATTACTCTAACTAATAAGGGCAGAACTTACATTCATGACAGTTTACATTTGTGTGAGAAAGATTCCCATTTCCAATCATCCGTAATCTTTTTAATCATTCCATTTTGTAAGCCTTTACCACTTTATCATATTATTAATATCAGAACTACCACCTATACGGTGGTCTTACAATCTGCTTATTTGCTTTAAAAGATCTGAGCCAAGCCTGTCTAATCTAAAACAATTTATATAATCAGGATTCGGATTGATGAAACTCATCTCAAATTCATGATGCCATTTAATTTTTACAGGTCTACCATGGAAGTACATTGCTTCATGATTCATTGTTAGTTATGTTCATCTTTCTCACCGGAGATTTTTGTTATAGGCGAGTGCTTTTTTATTATTATTATTATTATTAATTTTTTTTGGGTGTGTGAAGATATTGGCATTTAGCGATGACTTGGTGGAAAGTAGCATAAAATTTTGGTAAAATTTGATTAAAGAATAAGCTTCCTCGATTTCTTCCATTGAGTTTTTTTTGAAGGATAACAAGAATATATAAGCAAACCACACTAAAAATAAAAGCCAAGCAACAATCAAGTCCTATTGAATGGATGGCATTAAATGATCTAATAGGGTGGCGTCGTTAACTCATCCAAACTTTGCTCTTACTCTTCATACTTTGTTTTATTTGGATTGATATAGATATACTTCTTATTTGGGTAGAATATAATTTTCAGCTCTCTCCTTAAAGGCAAAATTTCTTTTGCTTTTAATTGCTGTACAAAAAAAAAAAACGTCATAGAAAATGGAAGCATACTGGATTAACTAAAATGATACTAACAGAAAAATATTCTTGATATTATTAAAAATAATATACTAAAACTCAATAACTATAGTCACTTTTAACATAACTAAATAAGGTATTCTAAGAAGACAAATTAAATAAAAACGAAGAATGCCTCAATTAAATAAAGTAGAATTTCCTTTTACTTCACGCGTTTCCTTTTCCTAAAGTATCTTATTATTTCTATTAATATATTCATCAAAATTTTAACAATTACATATTCAATATCATTACCATTATTGATATTTATTTATTTTTTATATTAGTATTAGGCTAAACTTATTTTTGTCCATTTTCCTTATGTTACCGTTCTTTACAGATGGGAGTGATTTTTGAATTATCCGATCTAGCCGCTTCTGCTCTCTCCCCTCCAACGGTCAAAAGAAAAAAAGCGGAAATCCCCCTAGCCTGGCAACACTCGCCTCGCTCCTATCTCAATCCCACCACCTCCTCCTCTCTTCTCCTTCATCATCATCATCATCATCATCATCATCATCATCATCATCTTATCATCATCATCTTCTTCTTCTTCTTCTTCTTCTTTGTCTGTGCTTTCTTTGTCTGTTCTTCTTCTCCTCATTCCCCTTTTTCTCTCTCTGTGGAGCCCCGATCGGGTCAGACAGCGACCACGACGGAGCAAGATCTGGCTCCGCGTGCCGCCGATCGTCTTGGCCGGACGCAACCCATCGTCGGGGCACAGAAAGAGAGGGGGGCGACTGCCTTCAGGGCTCAGCGACTGGGACGCACGCGGTGGCAGCAAGGGCCCGGCTCGGCGATGGGATGTGGGTGGCAGATTCCAGGGTATTGCTAGATGGAGTTCGAGATGGGGGCTCTTCAATTCTTCGCGCGGGTTCATTCTGTGAGTATCTGGAAATTCAATCTCTCCTGGATTGTTCTTGTTTCCCATGACGATAATGCCGCGTTCTTTTGATTGTGTATGTCCTGTTCTGGTTCTGTTGGCTGTTCTGCAGTTGCAACCTTGTGGTGAATTTCTTGACATTTTCTTTTTTTTGGGCTCGTGTGACTGGGTGTCGTTGCGTCATGGTAAATTCCCTTTGTGTGTGTACTCTCTCCCTCCAAATCCTTTTGATTCCAACAATTGGTATCAGAGCTAGCCATGGCATCCACTAGTTCTGTTCAGATGCAACTTCCGAAGTTGAACGGAAAGAATTTCAACAACTGGTCCGTCCAAATGAAGGTTCTATTCAGGTCCCAAGATTTGTGGAACCTGGTGGAGAACGGCTACATCGAAGTAGCTGATGCTGAAGAATTCAATGCTTTGAGGAAGGAGGAGAAAGAAGCGTTGGTGGAATCTCGAAAGAAAGATCAGAAAGCATTATATGCGATCTTTCAAGCCGTGGAGGAGACGATATTTGAGAAAATATCGAGCGCGGAGACAGCGAAAGAAGCGTGGGATATATTGCAAAAATCCTACAAAGGTGATGATCGTGTCAGGCGGGTGCGACTCCAAACACTTCGAGGAGATTTTGAGTCTTTACGCATGAATGACTCGAATCTATCTCGGCTTACTTTGATCGTGTACAAACCATCGTTAACCAGGCGAGGGTTAATGGTGAAGAGCTCCAAGATGTACGAGTCGTAGAAAAATCTTGAGGTCTTTGACTGAAAGATTTGACTACGTGGTTGCGGCGATCGAAGAAGGCCAAGATATATCAACCATGACGTTGAGAGGTTGATGGGTTCATTATGCTCGCATGAGCAAAGAATGAACCAGAAGTCTATCGGTTCGAACTCCGAGCAAGCACCGCAGTCGGGTCACTCAATCAAATCGAGGAGGTCATCATGGTGGCCGAGGTCGTGGAGGTCGTGGAGGTGCCCAAGGTAGAGGTGGAAATCTGAATTCCACTAAAAGATATAAAGCACGTGACAAATCAAAAGTCAAGTGTTTTAATCAAACAAATTCGGACATTACAAATCCGAATGTCGAGCAAACATGAGGCAAGAGTAGCCAGAATATGTGCACGCCGTTGATGCAAATGAAGGCGTGGTGTTAGCATGCCAAATGGATGAATCAAGTACCATGGACAAAAAAATTTGGTACCTTGATACTGGGTGCAGCAATCACATGTGTGGTCAAAAGGAGCTATTTTCGAAGTTGGATGAGACGGTTCGTGGTGAAGTCAACTTCGGGAATAAATCCAAAATTCTCGTGATGGGCAAAGGTAACATTGATATCAACTCAAAAGATGGTACTAATGTTACTATTGCAGACGTTTACTTTGTGCCGGGACTCTTTTGGAATTTCTTTGAGTGTTGGGCAACTATCCGAAAAGGCCACAAAGTTAACATTGAAAATGGTGTGTGCACCATTAGAGGCGCAAACAATAAGTTGATTACGACGACACGTATGACGAAGAACCGGATGTTTCCTCTATCCCTTCAGACGAAGACTCTATTGAGTTTCCAAGCAACGACAAAAGATAGCAAGTGGCTATGGCATCTTCGGTTCGGTCATCTAAATTTTCGTGGACTTAAATTACTAGTCCAGAAAAGATGGTGACCGGCATGCCCTTGATCAACGCTCCGTAGACCGGTCATGTGAAGGATGTCTTGTTGGAAAGCAACATCGGAAATCTTTTCCAATTGGGAGAGCTAGAAGAGCCAAGCAACCTCGGAGTTGGTACATACAGATATTTGTGGCCCCGTTGAGGTGGAATCATTTGGACAAAAAAGGTACACGCTAATTTTTGTCGATGATTTTACTAGAAAACATGGGCTTATTTTTTGAGAGAAAAATCCGAAGCTTTTGGCAAATTTAAAGAATTCAAAGTCTATGTTGAGAAACAGAGTGGCTTTAATTTAAAGACTTTGAGATCGGATAGAGGTGGAGAGTTTACTTCCAATGAATTTGACAATTATTGTAAAATTCATGGAGTGAAACGTCAGTTGACTGCTAGCTATACTCCTCAGCAAAATGGTATAGCAGAAAGAAAGAATAGAACAATTTTTGAAATGGCAAGAAGTATGCTAAAGGCTAAAGCATTACCGAAGAAGTTTTGGGTAGAAGCCGTTGCTTGTGCTGTATTTGTGTTGAACAGTGTCCAACAAGGAGTGTTCTTGGAAGAACTCCGTAAGAGGCTTGGAGCGGCAACAAGCCAGATGTTTCGTTCCTCTACGGGTATTTGGGTGCGTAGCATATCCCCATATACCGGATTTAACGAAGAAAAAGTTGGATGATAAAAGCGAGAAGTGCATTTTCATTGATATGGTAATGTGACTAAGGGTTATAAGTTATATAATCCGTCACGGAGAAGGTAATTATTAGCAGTGGGATGTCCAATTTTTTGAAGATGAAGCCTGGGACTGGAATCAAAAGGCTGACCAGAAAGACATTCCTATGGAAGATGAACCATTGGTGAGGGAGACCGAAGAATCTTCAATTGAAGATCCATCACTTTCACTGGTAGTTCATCCTCCTCACCAAAGAACGACCGCAGACCATTGATTCGTCGCTCACAACGACCGCAGTTAAGACGCCAGTAAAATTCAAGGATTATGTGGTCACAAGAGTTGATCATAATGACAGTGATGAAATCACTCGATGAAACAATGGTAAACTTTTGTTTATTTACCGAATGTGACCCCATATCCTATGATGATGCAAAGCAGCAGATGAGAAGTGGAACCAAGCAATGGATGAAGAAATCCACTCCATTGAAAAGAATGACACGTGGGAGCTAACTTCTTTACCACCTGGTAAGAAGCCTATAGGTGTCAAGTGGGTGTACAAAACGAAGTGCAAACCCAACGGTCAGGTGGACCGTTACAAAGCTAGACTGGTGGTGAAAGGCTACAAGCAAAAGCCAGGTATTGATTATTTTGAAGTATTTGCACGCTGACTCGAATGGATACCATTCGGATGATCTTGGCACTTGCAAGCTCGTAACCGTTGGAAAATCCATCAAATGGATGTGAAATCGGCATTCCTCAATGGTTTTCTCGATGAGGAAGTATATGTGGAGCAACCACAAGGTTATGTGAAGAAAGGGCGTGAAAATCAAGTTTATAAATTGAAGAAAGCGTTGTATGGGCTAAAACAGGCACCTCGAGCTTGGTACACGAGGATTGATACTTACCTGTTGGAGCATGGCTTTCAAAAGTGCCCTTATGAGCATACACGTATATCAAATCAAATACTAACGGCGATATTATAATTGTTTGCCTTTATGTTGATGATTTGATATTTACAGAAGCTGTGAGAAGATGTTTGTTGAATTCGGGAGGCCATGACAAGTCAATTTGAGATGACAGATTTGGGATTAATGTCCTATTTTTGGGCCTTGAAGTGAAGCAGACAAATGAAGGCATATTTGTTTCACAGCAGAAGTATGCAAATGATATTTTGAAGCGATTCAATATGGAAACGCTCAAATCAATTCGAACTCCCGTAGCGTAACGGTTGGAGTTGAAGAAAGAAGGAACCGGTGAACCGGTAAATCCCACTTATTTTAAAAGTATTGTTGGCGTTTAAGATATTTGGCTACCACTAGGCCGATATAACTTATGGCGTGGGAATTATTAGTCGATTTATGTTCAAGGTCCTTTTTTTTTTTCCCGGTCGTACTCAAGATGATATTTGATGAGTCAAGATAATGATTTTTTTATTTTAACTTGAAAGTCTGAATGGAGACAGCTATGGCAATTTATGACATGAGCTGGTTATCTGTCTTTCGGGTAGGTGTGGTTTTGGATAGAAGTGAATATAAGTTCAAAACTGGATTTCGCCTGAAGTAGTTTGCGAGACCGTTTGGCAGGAGTTGAGGTGAAAAAGTTGGAGGATTTGATGATTAGTGTCTGGAAAGTGCTCCTTTGAGCATCTGATTATTGGGACTTTCTTCATGTCCAGATAGAATTTTGGCCAACTTAGTCATGGGATTATGATCTACTAGAGAGTTGAGAAAGCGTGGTTGACAGGATTTCGAACTGGCATTTCACATGGTCACATTTCTCTATCACTATTATTCCGTAAATGATCAAGTGTTCTTTTGGGAAAAAGCAAAGGAGGATATTGTCTGAACTGTAGTGGAACATTTATTAGTCTTGGAAGCTTTTCCCACTTAGATGGTCAATTGGTGGAACTGGTGACACCTAGGTTTGATGACATTTGACTGATCTTGTCTTTCTTGGAGCCACAAAATTTATTGACAAAGCAATAATAGGATCCACTAGATGCATGGAAGGATTTCTGTGGCGTCCTTATTCTATTGATGGTGTTTAGATTGGAGGGTGATGGCTTTTATATGGGCCGATCATGTTGGGCTAACCCGGTCCATGATCTATCATATTGGTAAATTATCTGACGATTATTTGCGAATAAGGCGGTTGCGGATAAGGCAAGTTTAAATAGATTAAGAGAAGTAATCTTTAAGAAATAAAAAATAATGGATTCGAAATCTAACTCCTATAAGGAAATCACATCTTTCCTTAAGAACGGCGTTTTTGAGAACAATGTTTTTGTTGCCTCCCAATAAGGTACAACATTCCACCTGCGAAGAAAAATCTATTAAAGACCTTTGAGCCTGCAATATGATGCTCTTAATTAGTGAAAAACAAGGTACGTTTTGTTGCATGACATGCTTTACGATAAGTGATACAAGGTTTTTTGGGCATGCTTCTAGAATTTGTTTTTCGTTTGACTTAAGGTTCGTAATATATTGAGGAATTTGTTTCTAACATATAGAAATTAGTTTCCATCCTTGGTATCAAAGCATGTGTTCTTGTTTCCATATCGTTTAACATGTTTAATAAACAATTTGTTGGCTAGAAATCACAAAACGGTGCCAATGAATGCTCGGGTATGAAAAATTGACACTAGACCATACTATTCAGGGTCGTTTCTCGATGTTTCGTGTGTTAAAAATCATATTTGGAAGTGTAGGGTTGTAGTTTTCGTCGAGACAAGAAAAACTAGTGGTGGCACACTGCCGGAGGTGGCTAGATGCTCTTCCATGTGCAGCCACAAGAGATAGCCTCGTCGGCGCGTGTGCATGTGCGCATAAGGAGAACTATAGCCCGCGTCACGTGTCACACATGGTTGTCATGCACTGGGCTAATGTCACTATGATGTTAGCTGAGCGATAAAATAGTCTAGTCTCATGTGCACATAAGGAGAACTATAGCCCGCGTCACGCGTCACACATGGTTGTCATGCACTGGGCTAACGTCAGTATGATGTTAGCTGAGCGATAAAACAATCTAGTCTCAATACTGACGTTAGCTGAGCGATAAAACAATCTAGTCTCATGACTTGACTAGACGCCTGACTCAACCTTTGACTTGTTGACCGACTTGTTGACTTGATTTATTGGCCATTGGTTGTCATTGACCGTTAATCGACATTGACCATTGACCAGTGTTAATTGGAAAAAAAAAATCCTTTTTGTTATGATGTATTGAATTATGGATTATGTGCAATCCATTTTTTTGTTCTACATTTGTTGTAAGAACAATGCTGCGTTTAATACACTCGCCTATTGTTATAAGAACAAATGAACAAAGGGGGAGACTTGTAAGGCTACAAGTCGAGTTAGCTACCTATCAATGAGATGAATGTGACATGGTCAATCAATCAATCATGAAGGTCCATGGGATGATATAAGAAATCATCTAGAAATGTTATAAAATGCCAAATGAATAGATGATTAATGCATTGAAAAGAACTCTTCTATTTGAATTGGGAGAAATGATCGATGATTTATGGAAAGCTTTTGAAATCGACATGGTGGATGGTCTATAGGAAATGGGTGAAAATCCTCTTGTTCTAGATTATAACGAACTTGTGATAGATTTTCCAAGAAAGTTCACAAGGGTTAGTGTGGGCAGCAAAGACGCTTACTCTTGGCATGAACACATCCTAATGTAGATGCAGAATGAATGTGCCATGGATGAGTCATAAGAGATCTTCAAGAGTCTTTTCAAAGTTGCCTAATATAACCTTAGAGGAATTTTCTAAGGAATTTGATAAGTTATAATTGAGGCGCTGAACATATAGTAATAGTTCGTTTATCCTTTATAATATTATTTTCTATGTTGATATTGATATGTCTTTTGTTGGATTAGTTACTTTGTATAAATGAGAAGTTTAGTTAATGAATGTTCAGTGATACTTGCTACTGTTATTATTATCTCATTTGCATTATTTGTGGGAAGTTTAAGAAAGTATGAGAGACTTTGGAGAACTTATCTTTGCATAGATGATTATATTAATGATAATTTTAAGTTATGGATTTTGAATAATGATTGGGAACAAAGTAACCTTTACACTGAAATCTTATTTAAAAATCTTATTTAAATGGATGCATAAATGTTAGACATTAATAATTCGTACAAATATTTCTAAAATGATCAGATACAATGGTTTCAACTTTTAAAAATATAGTGGCTAAATTAAACAAGTAAGAGAAATTGAAAGGTGAGAATTATGAGATATGAAATATGAAAATCATTATGTGCTAGAATAGCAAGAAAACTAGAAGCTTTTAATCAAGTCGAGGATGTAAATAATACATAACATAAGAGAGATAAGGATGCATTTGTTGCTTAAAAGAAGAACTTAATTGCTCGCATCACATTATTGAGTAGTAGAGACATTGACATTATGTGACATGTGGGCAGCGTTGGCAATTAGATTTAGTCAAACATCTATGACCAAACTAAGACAATTCACTATTAGGTTTGACTCCACACCTAAGGAGGAGGTGATGGAAGAAAAAGAGAGAAAGGAGAAGAAAAGGAAGAAAAGAAGAAGAGAAAAGAGAAAAAAAGAAATTTGAGTTGGCTTGATTTTGGAATTATTCTTGGGAATAAAGAAATAACTTTTTTTTACTCATTCATTATGTTCCAAATCTATTCTCAAGAGCAAATCCCGAGAACAAAAGATTTACAAAATGGATTTATGTTCTTTTTTTGTTCTTGAGGACAAAAAAATAAAATCAGGTATTGTTTGATTGGTTGCCAAATAGACCATTTGTTTCCAATTATCATAAAAACTTCATAATTTGAAATTATTATTAATATAATTATCTATGCAAAAATAAGTTCTCTGAAGTCACTAAAACTTTTTGAACTTCCCACAAATAATGCAAATAAACTTCCCCATTTATTGAACATTCATTAATTAAACTTCCCATTTACACAAAGTAATTAGTCTAGCAAAAGACATATCAATATCAATATAGAAATGATTATTTACAAAGGATAATAGAATCATTATTATCTATTCAACTCCTCAATTCTAACTTATAAACAAGGAAAGACTTATCAAATTCCTTAGAAAATTCCTTTGGAAATTCTAAGATCATATTGGGCAACGATGGAAAAACTCTTTGAGATCCCTTATTACTCTTCCATGGTGCATTCATCTTGTGCTAGGAAGCATTCGTGTCAAGCGTCGACATCTTTGCCTTTCCAACCCTTGTGAACTTTCTCAGGAAATCCATTGCAAATTCCTTATAATCTAAACAAAAAGGTGATTACTTGTATCTCATTGACCATCATCACATCAATTTCAGGAGCTTTCCATAAATCTTTGATCATTTTTCATAATTCATATGGGAGAGTTCTTGTCAAGGTATCAATCATTTTTTCATTTGACATTTTATAACATTTCTAGATGATTTCTTGTATTATTCCATTGACCTTTATGATGTGATTGACCATGTAAAATCCATTCCATCAATAGGTAGCTAATTCAGCTTGTAGCCTTACAAGTCCATCCCTTTGGTCATTTGTTCTTATAACAATAAACGTGCGTACTAAAAAAAAGGGGATTTTTTTTTTTTTTTGTGGTTCTCTCTATGCTAGTGCACGAGTCAACATGGTTGTCTTTTCTGACAGCATGTCGCCACTTGTTTTTCTTGTCTCAATGAGAACTACAACCCTATACTTCCAAAAATGTTTTTTAACGAACGGAGCATCAAGAAACCACCTTGAACATTACAGTCGGGTGTCAATTTTTTGTATCTGAGCGTTCATCGGCGCTGTTTCGCGATTTCTGATTTATTAAACATGCTAAATGATAAGAAAATAAGAACACATGCTTTGATACCAATGATGGAAACTAATTCGTATGTGTTGGAAACTAATATATATATATGAACCTTTGAATAAAACAAGAAACACATTCTAGAAGCATGCCCAGAAAAACCTTGTATCATTGATCGTAAAGCACATCACACAACATAACATTTTCCATAGATTAAGAACATCCTATAGTAGGCTCGAGAGTCTTCAGTGGATTTTTCTTTGTAGGTGGAATGTCGTACCTTATTAGGAGGAGACACAAACATCATTCTTAAGGAAAGACATGAATTTCATAGTAGAAGTTAGATCTCAAATCCACTGTTATCTATTTCTTAAAGCTAACTTTTCTCAATATATTTGAATTGCCAAGAGTAGTTTATTATCCATAACCACCTTATCTGCAAATAACCGCCGGATAATGGGCCAACATGATGGATCTAGATAATGGTCTTTGATGTTTACAAGCGATTAAGTTGATTGTGGAGAGGATTGCCTAAGAATGAAGTATGACACAAGTGGTGGTGGGTGAAGGATGGTAGAGAAGGAAGGGTTCAAATTGAAAAAGTGGTAATATTATGATGACTTACTAGGAGAACAAAAGGTTTTAGTATGCTGACTTGTCAGGGTGAACCGGGGTGAACGAGCATAACTTCCTAGTCAACCTTGCTTTGTTTTTTAAATTTGTGTGATAAGAAAGAAAATCATTATGTGATTACCATTCGTTAGCCAAATCAATTGGTAATTACCATTCTAGTCATTTTATTTTTATGTTTGCCATATCTTTTTAAAAGTATGACATGAGGCGGCTATGTTAATCATATGGATTGATTGTAGAATGATTTAGTATAATTTTGGGTGATTTTTCGATGTTGTTGTTTGGTGAATTTTAAGGTAAGTGTTAGTACCGATCATGGTATTATTTTTTGAATAGTCTCTGTAATTTTGGGATGTTTGGATTGAAATGCTATTTTAGGGTTAACAAAAGTTAGGTAGAATACATATGAACTAAAGCTATATTTGATAGCCCAAATTTAAGTCTAAATAGGATTATACTATTCAGTGTTTGGTGCCATTCTGCAGATTGGATAAATTTTGAATCATTCGAATAAAATGCGAAATAAGAAATTTGGATGGATTGTAGAATGATTTTGTATAATTTTGGCTGATTATTTGAGATTACTATTTGGTGAATTTTGAGGTGCGTGCAAGTACCAATCATGGTATAGTTTTTTGAATGGTCTTTGTAATTTTGAGATGTCTGGATTGAAGCACTACTTCAAGGCTGACAAAAGTCGGAGGGAACATATATGGACTAAGGCTATATTTGATTGTTTAGATTTGAGTCTAGATAGGATTATCCTATCCAGTGTTTGGTGACGTTCTCCATATCGGATAAATTCAGAAACATCCGAATAAAATGCCAAATAAGTAATTTGGATTGATTGTAGAATGATTTTCTATAATTTTGAGTGATTATTTGATTTTGCTGTTTGACAAATTTTGAGATGAGTGCTAGTACTAATCGTGGTATAGTTTTTTGAATGGTCTTTATAATTTTGGGATGTTTTGATTGAAACACTTCATTAGGGTTGACTAAGGCTATATATTTGATAGTTAGAATTTCAGTCCAGATAGGATTATCCTATTAGTGTTTGGTGACGATCTCTAGATCGAATAAATTTAGAAACATCTGGATAAAATGCTGAACAAGAAGTTTGGCCTTAGGAATGGTATAAACCTGGATTGGATATAAAATCTAAAAAATAACCAAAAAATTTAAAATTTATCATTTTGTGACTACGCTCAGCCAAAAAATTTATTGATCATCATCACTTCCAACCATCGCATGATCATCATCACCTAAGACCACACCTGTCATCACCATCTGCTGATGATCGTGTTTTGAAGAGTGAGGGTGATAAGGGCGACATAAATCATCCTTTCCATCCCATTTGCATACGTCCTTCACGTGGAGCTTGACTTTTCATGCATGACTCATAATCCAGCTATTCACACGCTGGTCAACGAAGAATGTCTAGCACACCATTTGCTTTTTGGCAATCACGATCTCAAGTGTTGAGGTCCATCATCAAGAACATTGCAATTGCACCGTAGTGCAAAACCCCCTCTTGCAGGCCTATCCCATGATGCACACCTTCTCCATTGTCACCTCTCTTAGCCGCTTCTTTGGCATTGGAGTATGACCGTATGACCCACTGAAGTGCCTCCTGCTGTTCATGAGGTCTAACTAAAATTACATGAACTCATGCTGGTTGAGAGATGTGATTTTCAAATTTTTTGTTAAATATTTTCAATACTATCTTAAGTTGAAGATTTTGAAGATTTTTTCTTTTCAAATATTTCAAATTCTATCTTAGGTTGCGCTAAAACATATGATAAGATATTACTATAATCATTTGTGGAGGATTTCAAATCCCCTTTATCCTATCCTATTCCAATCCAAATTCAAAAGTCCAAACATGATCTAATAAAACTTATGTTGCAAATGTCGTAAGAGTGAGCATGGTTCCAAGATAGAGCTTAGAACCTAAGAACTAAATTGGTGGAAATTTATTCGATTTTAAGTACCAAAGTATGTAGGATAGGTTCCAAATTGGGTAACCCTATTTTGATGAATAGGTAAGTGGAACCTCAAACTTAAAACTTTGAACCTAGAATAAATTTTTGTATTCTTCTTGGTCTTTGTCTTCGCTATATCCTGCAATATTCCATAATATCCAATGATAAATGTATAATCTAAAATACTAATTTGACCTTCTATTTTAATTTGGAAACACTAGTTTAAGCTTCCATTTTATGAATGAGACTTTTTCTTTGTTAATGTTTCATATTTTTTGAGTGTCTAAATATAAATGTGGTCAATTGAATTTAACAGTAAATGGTGGTCATTAAAAGTAATGATTTAGTGCAATTGTTTGATTAATAACACAAGTAAAATGTGATAGCCTGAATTTTCAGATTTCGTTTTCGATTAAATAAATCAGGCCTTACTTAGACGCATCAATAGTGTAATTCTGTGAACCGATCACTCATGAGATAACTGGACTATCTGGAGAAGCAATTAAGGAATCTAAATGCAATTGAACTTGAGAATTCAACCAAGAATCGACTATTCGATCGTGTTGATCTGCAATGGTCATTACAATACTGTCAGAATCGATCAGAGATCAGAGATAGGTCGATTCAACTGAGATTTGTGATCAAAGTATGGGTGATTCCACCCGATTGCAAAATTCTCATCGATCGGCACTAAATTGATTTTTTGACGCTTTTGATACCTTGTGTTTGTAATTGAAACCTTGAAATTTTCGCGACAACTGAGAGTCGCCAATGTGTCGAAGATGTGCATTGTGACTTGAGATAAATCGATCACGGGTCAATTACACTAAAAATTCCTAAAAATTACCCAGTAGATTAGGTCACACTTGAATCGCGTCAGATTGAAATTAACTGCGAATTTGAATTCGATTTCAGAAATTAAAAGTTCTGTTATGTTACGATCTATTTTAGAACCGTCAACTCATCTTCCGAAATTTTTTTAGAGAACCTGAGATTTTTAGGGAAAATCATTTGGAAGTTGCAGAAAATTAGCATAAATTTGGTTTAGCTCAATTAAAGGAAAAATTGGACTTGCAAGTTGAGCTATTTTACGAGGGGCACTTGTAAAAATTCTACGGGCTTTTTCTTCATTCAAATTAGACGTCGATTTGAGAAATTTCGCGAAGAAATTGGAGCCGAAATTTAATAAATTCGGAGCTGGACTTTTGGGCAGAAAAATTGGCATCAATTTAGTTGAAATTGTAGAATTCGAAGCTAGAAAGAAATAAGGGACATTAAGATAAGCTTGTAGACAAAAGGGGGACCAAGCATTTAAGCCTTTGGATAAACTTGTTGACATTTTTTAATCTTCTTGAAGAAGATTGCCAGCTGCTCCTCCATTGCCATCTCTTTCTCTCCCGGGCGCATCCTTACGTTCGGTTCCCCCTCCGCAGCTTCTTGTTCATTTTCCTTTTCTCCTGTTTTCGTTTCTTTCATTTCCTTTTGCCATTTTCATCGAGAATTGCTATCCCCCTTGGAGTCGACGTCACCGAAACCATTCATTCCCTCCACCAATCCAATGCCCCACCTCTCCGCCTCGTGTCCCTGCCTTGCTTTTCATTTTTCCTCTTCGAAGCCCCACGCTGGTCAACAACACCCGTAGAAAATCCTTTTATTGACCCATACACCTGCCATCTTCATTTCTTCGTGCATCCAGTGGAGTCCACCGAAGCTAATTCTCCTCCACGCGTCCGAGACACCATCAGCGAAGCTGTTCTCTCCTCTGCCGTTCGTCCGCGTTCCTCGCACGAAGCGAGTCAAACATCAGCTGGATTGTTGACCCAGCGTCATCCACGTCGCCAGCGAAGCTGCTGCCCTCACGCCCACGGATTCAACATAAGTTCACGGCCCAGCAGTTGGGCCATTTGAAGCCCACGAAAATTACCACAGCCCAAAAAGACAAGCCCAGTTCAGTGTTGGTTTCAGCCCATCTCCTCCAAGCCCAGCGAGAATTTTCAGTTCAACTCAGCCCAAGAATTCAACAGCCCATTTGAAGCCCAAGCCCGTGAAATCAGCCCGCTTTAGGCCCAGTTCAATTCAAAACCAAATCTCATATTGGACTGAGATTTGTTGGGCCTGTTTTAGGCCTGGCCCGAGTGTCGGCTAACACAGCCGAAAATTTATATTTCGGTCACCGTCGCGCCGTTGTCGCAGTGAACCGGTTTTCGCAATTAACCGGTGAGTTTATACTCTAAACTCTTCTTAGTAGGCTAATGACGTTTAAGGGGTATTTAGATTTATTTAATTAGGAATTAAATGGTTAGTTAGATTAAATTAGAAATTTAATTATTTAATTGAGCATGTTAGGTGGTTAGCATGGTTTAGATAAGGCCTAGATAAATTGCATTATTTGTTTAGAAGGGTTCGAGAATTTTTCCAAGTCCGTATTTGTATTTAATTTAATAATTTTGGCATAGGTTAGTATTTTTAGAAATTAAATTGATTTATTTAATTAAATTTTGAAATTAATTAATTATTAATTATTTTTTTTTCAGAAAATTAGACCGGAATAGTCGGTGACCGGAATTTCGTGCTAATTATAATGGTGTGGTTAATTTCTGCAATTGGATGTTAAATTGTGCAAATTGAATGTTGATTGGAAATTTGAGTGTTTAATTCCATAATTTATGAATTTCGATATTTATTCTAAAAATCTAGGTGTCGGGTTTTAACACCGAAAATGGATTTTAATTACTATATCAAATAGTGGGGTTTGAAAAAGATAGGCATCGGTTTTTGGTTCGAATTGACCGTTTATTCACACACGATTATTTTCGAGATGTTTTTAATACAAAGAAATAGGCCATAATCACCATTTTAATGGAGGCATTTGAATGCAATACACAGTGCACTGGGCTGAAATTGAATGGTCGTGTGCTGATTAAAAGAACCCATCCCCGAACTGTATCGGATGGACGTTACCCTATATGGGATATCCACTTAGTGGGATTTTGGTCACAATAGATTTTGGACCTATATTCCTTTGGGAAAGTCGTTTGAGAGACGTAACCGTGCTCAATGGGGTAAGACAATGTCTGGCTATGCTAGTAGACCGTTGAACTTCAAGTAGGCCGTACCCTTGAGTGGGCGAAATTATCAATTGAATCGCATGTTGAGTGGAATAAATGCGCCGGATTATGGGACAAAATTGTGTGACATGGTATGGTACATGTCATAACAATTTGGCCATCTAATCTGGACCCCCGCGATTTATTAAGTTGAGTAATGCGTTTCAATTGTTGTGTACATCGATTTTATGCATAAGGTGTATAAATTGTGCTGACTTGCAGGGTGAAACTGAGGCGATGTAAGTCCTCTATGCTAATTGTGCGATTGCATGGTTAGGACGCTTCTGAGCATATTTCCCTCCTTATCAGAGTTTAAAGTATGGACTTACTGAAACATTGTCTCACTGGTTATTGAATAACCATTTTCAAGGTCGTCGAGTCGAGGATTTGGAGCTGAGAGGAGGTGATCGGAAGTGTAGGTTAGCTAGGACCGTCTCTTTTTGGAAAGCTAGTCTTTTGTAGTCTTTTGACTATAGACTTTGTACATGAATCGGTATGTTTATAAATGCATGTTTGTTTGTGAATTTGTTGTCCTACTTTTCTATCCCGAGATGATTATTGTCAGGGGATTTATTTTAGCTTCCGCATGTGCAATAAAAAGCAAAAAAGGTCGGTGACTCGTTCTGGGAAGTTGCAAAATATTATCAACTAGAGAGGGATGGGCATGCGCTCGGGGTTCGGGGTGTGGCATAAAATCTGGGTGTACCTTGAAATTGACCTTAGAACCTATGACATGGTAGATTCCAAGTTCTAGGGTATAAATGGTAAGTTTCAGGTTTCAAAAAAGACTTAAATGTTGCAAGTGTAGTGTCAAGCTAACATCCTCAATTCAAACATCCTTATTTGATGGAAAATTGGGCCAAGGATTGGACTGGTTTAGGCAAAAGCATAGAAAATACAAGCTCATACAACTCGTGAGTATTAATTTCCACCTATTGACTGGAAGAACTAATGATGAAGACTGAAACATAAACAACATTAAGGAATGTTTGGCAACTAATTTGTGGAATACTTGTCGTCATGTCCTTTTGCATTTGCCTTGTAGGTGTGTGTGAATACACTTAAGTTATAAAGGCCTCGTCTGGTCTAGTCGGCCTGAGCAAGTCCCATCCAATCCAAAACACGTCATATTTCCTTTTCTGTTAGATGTTTGGACTTGGCAACGAGATAGGCTCTGTTCCCGATGGCAATAGCACGAGTCCGTCCCTCCCAATGATCACCTCCATTTCATTGACGATGTTTGCAATATGCATCTTCAAATTTGTACAATCAAGAGGCAAACTGCGCAAGCATAGGAATATTAAATAGCGGTTCATTTGATTTTTTTATTTTTTATTGCGTTCTGGCTTCCACTTTTCCACAGTGATCCCTCATTTTACTTTTTCTATTTTACCTATTCTTTCGTCTTACATATATGTCTAGTTATTTGAAAGATAAGGAAGGCAAATCCTCATGTCTAAGTCAAACTTTATTTCACAAATCAAAATTTTTTAGATAGATCATTCATAATAGCTTCGTGCAGCAATTTCCACTATGAAGATTGAAATTACAGAGCAAATAAATTGGCAATACTTTTGGCAATATATTGATCGACAACTTTAATCAGTAAAATGGATATCCATATAAGCAAAAACCATTAATCACATAGCATTTTTTATAATATAATTTCCTACGAGTATTTCAACTTGACCGGCGCATTGCGCCAAACAAAAAGGGGCGGTTGAAGGCTTAACCAGTCAAGTTCCTTGGTCAATATCAGGCATCTTTCAAAGCAATTCAAAATGAGTTTTGGTCGTTCATCTTGTTCCCGCGACGCTGCGATTTTATTTTGTATGGTTTGACTATGTTGTATCTACCCATCGTATAATACGTGTATGTTACATTTAGCTAGCTTCGGAAATATAGAGAGTACAAGAGGAGGTCAGCTTTCAACAACCTCCGCTCCATATACATACGTATGCACGGAGATAAGAACATGTGAAAGCAGCATATATGATTGAGGGGTCAAGCCGGTATCGTTTTCTCTCTTATTAATTCGTTTTCTTTTTTCTTCCGTTCAAATTTGGCCTTCTAACGTCGCTTTCCCATCCTCTTCACACGCTCGTGAAAGTCATCAATTTCGTCTTTATATAATGCCGGTTTTGGAAAAGTCCACGCGTTCCATGCATTAAATTACACCTTCAATTACGTCTTTCTTCCCAGTTTATTCGAATTCAAACCGTTCATGCTTACCTTGGTTCCGGGAAAGAAACCCCACAAGCCAAAACCCTGATTTTAAAACCCAATCCAACCACCCTTTATGCTCGTCTAATCTTTCTCGTGAAACTCACACCCAAAACCTGTTCTCAAAAAAGAAAAGGGAAAAGCTTCCCTGCATTCTTCTCCTTCTTCTTGTTTCTCGTTTATATTGGTCTGTCGAGGAATTGCTTAATTGTGCAATTTGAAGAAGCCATGAGGAACACCAAAGCGGGCAGCAAGCAAAGCAAGATCAAGCACGTGATGTCGGCGCCCCTGCGGATCATGAGCAAGGCCCGGAACTTCTACATGAGAAGCATGGAGGACTTGGCCGGCAGGGTGGGCCAGGGCGGTGGAGTTGGCGGCCCTGCCGCCACTCAGATCACGACGCTGCCCAAGAGCTTCAGCGTGAACTCATCCAAGGCGAGCAACGACGATGAGGACTTCCGGGAGCTCGTGAGGGCTGTTTCCAGGAGGAGAGGCCTGGACATGACGGGTTTCGAGTCCCAGAACGGGTACGGGTCCAGTAGTGGTAGCAATAATGTTTATGGCGTGGAGAGGAGCCAAAGCGTGGGGTTGGGGAAAATTGGGAGGATTGATGAGAACATGGCTGCTAATGAGTTTGAGGAAGATAGGTTAGCAGATTTGGCGTATCCGAGAAGCAGAAGCCACGCTGTTGGCAGGAGAAACGTTGGGTTCTATTAAATGCAAAAAGGCCAAGAAACTTTGGTGGAGATAAGATGTTTGAATTGGTGAAGATCAAATTGTACATAATCAGGGTGTGGTCGTTTCGACTTTTTTACCTTCGTGGTTTGTGTCGAATTTGTGATTCTTCTAGTGTAGGTGTCTTCTCTTTGTTTTCATGGTTGTCGTTTGGAGAGTTGTAGCTGTGATTGCTACTCGATCAATGGGTTTTTTTTTTTTTTTTTAATAGTTAAAGGGCACTCTGTCCTTCCATTCCACCTCCCGGATTATAATGGGACAAGAACAAACGAACATATATGTAATGACTATTTAGAGGACAATAGGTAACATGTCTCCGTCAAGCTCTATCCATTCTTGCACAGGGTGATTCTGGTCGATTAATCATTGTTCTTATAGCAAATCAATGTGAAGTATAAGGGAAATGTCAGCGCGTTTCACCTTTATTTATCAACATAGAAGATGTTGATCACATTTCACCAACTGCCGTGTATCAACGTAGGAGCACCATGCTCCTCGAGGTGCACCTTATTAAATCCGATGCGCTTGAAGCTTCCACATCGCATTCTAGGGTTTTCTTGGTGTGTGTGTATAAGGCGAGTATTAAGAGTAAAAATTTGTAATAATGAAAATTCTATTTTCTTGATAATTGGCAGAATACTCATACCTAATAGGTTAGATATATTTAGATTATCTACAATATTCTGGATATCTTTATCTATAATATTTTGGATATGTTTGTGATTGATTTCAATTGATTGTGTAACATTTTGTTATTGTAGATAATCGACTTGCAAAAATATAAAGAATATTATAAATATACAGAATATCGTGGAAATATTCAAAATATTTTAGATAATCAATATATATAATATATATAATATAATATAATATAATATAACATAATCTATGAACAACCAGGAATTCACTATAGATTGGCGAATTTTGCAGTTTGCTCTATTCTAATTGTGGATTCGATTATTTGTACAGCTCCAACAAACTATGAAATTGCTCTGCGTCTAATCGATGATCTTCAATTTGGGATTGCATAGCATCACCGTCACCATCATCATCATTTATCATCTTGAAGTAAGAACAGGCACATAGAGAGGCAAAAAATAATCCCGAATAAGAACTGTAATTATCTTGTTAATCAGATATGACTTAAACTTATGAGCAATTGAAAATCTTAGGAATCATCGCTTCATCCGCTCAAGAGTTTTCTATTTCCAAATTCAGAAGTACGTATCGTAAATTTGCAATTGATCATTAATCAGTGAGGTTAATTTAGCTTCTATCGATCTTCCACTTGGCTTGTCAAATCCTCTCTCTCGGTCAAAGCCAATGCAAAAGTTCGTCAAATGTATAACTCGACAAATGGGTCATCAATCATCATGACTGATGAAAGGCTACGGAACTACAGCAGGAGTTAAAGGCCAGAATAATTTCCTATGATAATAAGAAAGCTCTCTTTATAATTTTGATCTTCACAATATTTCAACATATAGGGAAAAAACGTATAAAATAGAGGTGGTCTTCTGTCGGTTTTCGATCACGAAGAAGATCCTAATTCAACACAATTATGAAGACCGCTGATGGGTCGACCCTTAATAAGAAATTCGTGCTGTGTTTTCTTGTGTTCTTTTCAATTCTGCCAGCTTTACATTCTTCTATTAATAGCGTTCTTGAAGTCTCGTTTGACATTTCATATGTTGAAACTTTTGAAAAGGTCATACACACGCCACGTCAACGTTCCTATTCTATCAATCATTGCCGTTTTATTTAATCTGCATCGATGCTAACCTCGCTAGGCTATGCTGCTATATAGTCCGAGACCCAAGACACCTGCGTTTGTACTATCGTCATCTTTCTCTTCAATCTCTCATAGCCTGAACGGTCAAACCCTAATCTTGTGCTCGGTCTTATTCCGTTTCGAAGTTATTGTTTTTCCACGTGCGCATACGTGCAAGCGAGCAAAAATGGCGGCGTCTAAGCAAAGCAAGTTCAAGCACATAATAGGAGCACCCATTAGAATTTTAAACAAGATTAGTAATCTCTACATGAACAGCTTGATGGATTGCGCTAGTAGGGTTGATTACAGCGGACCTGCTGTTGGAGGTCCAACTGCTCGAGTGCCGACTCAATTGCCCAAAAGTTTCAGCGTCAACTCTTCGGCGAACGATCATGAGTTACAATGCATGAGTTTGTCTCGCTGACTCGTCGGTTTCGAGTTGACCGATGTGGTTTGTATTTATTCTGCATTTGTTGCATGGATTTTGGAAAATTATGTATTTTCCCTTATGTAAATTATGGATTATAAGTGATCCATTTTTAGTTCTGCATTTGTTGCGGGAACTATGATGCGTCATGCACGGGAAGAAATCAAGACTTAAAATGCTGATGTCGATTTAGCTAAATCGGGAACTGCGAATGGTTAGCAAGATGAACACTCAGAATGACAAGTAGTGTTAGATCGGTTATGGGAGGTCAACGTGATTCCGGGTTATAGGGAGCTAGTGGAAGCTTTTGTAAGAGAGTACTATAGGATTGAGTTAGCTAAAACTTCAACCCTTAGATTAAGCGCCACATGGCGTAGAGTAAATGCGCCTTGGTGGCGACATGAATGCTCTCCAAAAGTTTTTCCATGGTTGGCAAATGTGCCTTCAGTTTTCTCGGATGTTTTAACTGATAGATTAGAAGGGACATTCCCTAATTATTTCTTAGATTAATTGTGAGATTTTTTATGGATGTAAATATCTCTTTCCATGGTGATATTTTTCTCTGTATATATTGCTTAGTGTAATGTATAGTTGTATTATGTGAAAGCTTTGTTATTCTATTGGATGTTAGATAATATTTGCTTTCATTTGCTTCGATTCTTTGTGGGTAATTAGGCTTTGTGGGTAGTTTAGAAGTTTTTATAGCTTCATAGAATTGATTTTGCATATAACAATCATATTAATGATAGTTTTAAGTTAGGATTTTTGGAGGATGATTGGAAACATAGTGACCTTTTGATTCGAAGCCTTACTTGAAATTATTCATTAATATGATGGGTCTATGCAAATAGGGATGCATAAATGATAGGCATTAATTATTCGTGCATGTATGTCGATGTGTTGATCGATGGTTTCAAAGCAACTAAGAATGTGATTGCCGATATGAACGGCAACAATTGTAAAATATTGAATATGAAGATTCAATATATGCTGGAAAAGCAATAAGCACTAGAAGCTCTTGACCATATTATGGAAGATCTTGAGGGTGCTGTGCGCCACCTTGAGCTAGTAGAGGACTGTTTATCGGCATTTGAGTCGATAATAGATATTTGCAATGCTGGTTCTAGCTCAGAAAGTGCTATGAGCTCTAAGCGCAAGCGTATTGATTCGTTCAATATGTGAGAATGCAAATGATTAAGTCATTGTTGTAAGAAATCAAGAGTTAACCAACACAAGAGAGGAAAACGTCCTCAAGTGAAGAAAATGTCAAGGGTGAGGTGTTACAATTGTGACAAGAGAGGTCACTATGCTCGCGAGTGTCGTGAGCTAAAGAAGATAAACACCTCTTGCACATTTGAGAACTTTACTTATGTGTCGAGTTTTGCATTATTGGCTGAATCCAATCCTTTGTGGTGTAGATTCAAGAGAGCAGACTATGTAAGGAAGGATAGAGGATCTTTCGTGAAATTCGACGATACCAACCGGAACTATGTGGATCTATGTGGGAAATAATTTCAGAGTTGAAGTTAAAGGGATTGCTTTTGCCAATTGAATACGCGTGATGGACGCACCTTGTTCCTACATGATGTCCTATATGCTCCGGAGATTCGTCAAAATTTAGTATCTGTTTTGATATTGGTTAAGCTTGGTTTTAATATGAACTTCCGTAATAGAGATGTAGCTTTGTATTTGGATACAAACTACTATGGTTGTGGTCACTTTCTAGATGGTTTCATTGTACTATATGTTGACTGTAGTGATGTCAATATGTTATTCCCTTGTTTCACGTCTTCTACTTTATATGATAATGATGTGAATATGGTGGCATGCTAGACTTGGTCATATGGGCCAACAACATATGAAAAGACTAGCCAAAGAGGGCTTGTTGGGCAACATTGAAAAAGTCGATTTGCCCAGATGTGAGCATTGCCTAGTAGGGAAAATGACAAGGAAACCATTTGAAAAAGGTAAAAGAGCTGAATTTCCTCTGCATTTAATCTATTCTGATGTCTGTGGTTCAATGAATGTGAGAGGAAGGCAATGGGCTGTTTGTTTCATCACTTTTATAGATGATTCTACTTGATTCGGATATGTCTATTTGATTTCTCATAAATCGAAGCATAAGTTGTTTCAAAAGGTTTATGAACCTGGTAGAAAATCAATTAGACAAGAAAATAAAAGTATTTAGATCCAATCGAGGTCGAGAATATTTATACGATGAGTTCAGAAAATTATGTGATGAAAAATGAATAGAAAAATAGTTGTCTATTCCATATACTCCTCAACAAAATGGTGTTGCGGAGAGAAGAAACAGAACCCTCTTGGATAAGGTTAGGTCCATAATGGGGCATGCTAACTTACCTATCTTTGTTTGGAGTGATGTGTTGTTAAAGCTTCTGTATACTTAACCGGGTGCCTTCCAAATCAGTTGTTTCCACTCCATATAAGTTATGGACAGGTAGAAAACCGGACTTAAGTTTTCTTAAGCCGTGGGGTTGTGCTGCCTATACTCATGAGTCCTCTCACAAGTTTGGGAAATTAGGTCCCAAAGGAAATAAGAGTATTTTAATGAGATACTCCGAACACTCGAAAGGGTATGTGTTCATAGGTGAGCAGGAACACTTGAATCACGGGATGTCACATTCTTAGTGAATGAATTTCCTAAGAAGGGTGAAATAGGAGAAGATTACTCCCTATTTGAGACCTTGGATCAGGATAATGATGTTAGTGGAGTTCATCCAAGTGGGAGTAATATGAGAAGTGATGAATTGAATTCAACTCATTCTCAATTGCAATCACATGATGAGACGACATCATCATTACCTAATCCAAGTGGGAGCATAATGGGAAATGATGTGCTAAGTGTGCAATCTCCCATACGGTGAACAAGTTGCCAAAGTATTCCCCATTGACGTTTTGACATTGAAGGGGAAGCTTTTATGGTTGCTCCACAAGATGAGGATGAGCCAAGAAACATTAATGAGGCTCTGAATTGCCCTAGTAAGGAAAAATGGATTAATGCAAAGGAAGATGAAATGGAATCAATGAAATTAAACCAAGTCTGAGAACTGGTTGATCTTCCAAAAGGACACAGAGCTATTGGGAACAAATGGGTTCTCAAAATAAAGCGAAAGGCTGATGGCTCGATAGAAAGGCATAAGGCTCGCCTTGTTGTGAAAGGGTATAATCAACAGGAAGGAATTGATTATGAAGAAATATTTTCTCCTGCAGTGAGATTCACCTCGATTCGCATAGTTTTGACAATATTGGTTAGTATGGATCTTGAGTTACATCAAATGGATGTAAAGACTGCTTTTCCTCAAGTGGTAAATTAGAGGAAGAAATATATATGGAACAACCTGCTGGTTTCATAGTGAAAGGCCAAGAAGAAAATGTATGTCGACTTTGAGGGTCGATATATGGCCTTAAGCAGTCATCGAGACAATGGTATATATGTTTTCATAATGCCATAATGGCATATGATTTTACAATGATTGACGATGATCATTGTGTATATATCAAAAGATCCAAGAATCAATTTGTGATCATATCATTATATGTTGATGATATACTAATTGTCGGAAGTAATATGGAGTTTGTTAATACTGTGAAGAATTCGTTATCTTCCAACTTTGACATGAAGCACATGGGTGATATTGCATACATTCTTGGAGTTAAGATTTCAAGATTGTAAACCCATAGATACTCCTATTACAAAAGGTGAAGGATTGAGCCATAGACTGTGTCCAAGGACTCCACAAGAGAAGGAATAAATGAAACATGTTCCTTATGCTAGTGCTGTTGGAAGCTTTATGTATGCTATGATGTGTACAAGACATGACATATGTTTTAGCAGTTGGAATGGTGAGTAGTTACCAATCCAATCCAGGTCAAGCACGTTGGAAAGCCATTAAGAGAATACTAAGGTATCTAAGGGGAGCTGTTGATTATACGTTGAGTTATTAAGGAAATGATCTGCAACTCTAAGGCTATTTTGATGCTGCTTGGGGAGGAGATTTAAATGAAAGCAAATCTACCTCTGGGTTTGTTTTCTTACCGAATAAAGGCACCATATGTTGGAGCAGTAAGAAACAAAAGTGTATAGCCTTGTCCACGATGTAAGTTGAGTTCGTGGCATTATCGGCGAAGCGGTATAAGAAGGTGTTTGGCTTAAGAGATTTTTGGATCATTTAGGTGTTATTGGAAGTGCTGCAGATTCATTGTTGGGTGATAGCCAAGCAAAGCAAAAGGGTACACCAAAGATCCAAAATATCATGGCAAGACCAAACCTATAGATACCAATTATAATTTTGTCAATGATATGATTGCACGAAAAGATGTGAACTTAGAGTACATACTACGCATAGAATCGTAGTAGATCCTATGATAAAGCCAGTACCTAGAGATGCGTTTTGTGGCTATATGAAATCTCTAGGATTGCGTAGAGGCTGATGTACTGAATATTGTTATTTCCCTAAGTGTTCACAATTTGATGAATTTGTGTTTTCATCATTAATGCCTATGAATCTTTGTTTGATCTTTATGCATCTTAAGTTGAGAAGTATGTCGGACAGATATAAGATTAGGCATCGCCTCGTTTACTATGTGATAAATAGAGATGAGATTGTTTTTAAGCTTATTATCTAGGTGATAATCGAGAGCTCAAGCTTAAAACATGTATGTTGCCTTAACTGAGTGTTAAGATGATGACATAATTCTTACGATGTCCGAAAGTAAAATACCCCACATATTTTACTTTATTTGTCTAAGATGCCAGATGTGAGTTTTGATGAATTTTGTGAATGAGTAGATACGTGAACTCAAGTTAGACATTGGGTATGTGAACTATCATGTACGGGAAAAGTGTAATTTCATACTATGTATGTATGAAACGACCAATAAGAGTGGCAAAAGTTTGATCTCAACTTTTATGTCGTGTGAGACTCTTGAGGAAAAGAGTTCCTCAATTTTTTAGTCCCCTCATGACTCTTACTTATTCTCAAGATTTCTATTTAGTGTTTGCTATCTTAGGATGTTGCCAATGGTCATGAGTTTGAGATCTAATAGGGCAATTCTAGAAAAGTAATGAACTGAAATTGAGAGTTTTTATGTTGTCTTTGGGATAATCATAATTGTGAATACAATATATATATATATATATATATCATTGTTTTCAAGAAAGATATAAATGTGATTGATCGATCTATGCATACTAAATCTATTCTTTGAATGTTGAAGAGAGGAAAATAGGTTCCTTTGAAGAGGATAAGGGAGATTTCTTGCATCCAAAATTCAGAAGTTATGCCTCTAAAAGAAAGGTTATGTATTACTAGCTTCTCACATATGCATGGTTCAACATGCGTACAATGTGTCGATGATATATATGACCTGATTTGGCGGTTTAAAACTCGAGTAATTTTGTAATTGCGAATTGGGATTGCACTGTACCATCTTTTTTTTTTCCCCTTCTGTGGCTTGTAATTAATGTAGCAAAACAATGATAAGCTTCTCTGTCAACAATCGTTCGAGATGGTTCTTCTTTTTTCACGATATCGGAGGCCAAACAATCATGTTCGAGAGGGTAATTAAGTGAGTTATAGATGAGCTTTCCAAGTTTAATCAAGGCCATCTTTCCAACTCTATGAGCAAAACAAGTCTTCAAAAGCAATAACGAAAAGGAATGATAAGCAATATCGTGTTTTCCATATTTTTCAAAGGTGATCTTTAATTGAGTCAATTCTGACCATTCACATTGACATGCGAAAGTTCCGATTCAGTAGTGGTTGGTGTTGAGTTGATTTATGTGGTCCATTCACATCAGAGGAATCATCAGTGAAGCCCAATTGAAAATGTCTTCTTTCTCAACGATCTTTAACACAAACGGAATTAAAACACCAGAGTTCCCTATAATAATAACAAAGTTCTTTCTATAGTATTTCTTCATAAAATTTCAACATATAGGAAAACACCGGGAGAAACTATCCAATCAGTTTTAAATATATTATACGGATGTAAATTTAGTGCTAAAATTTTTAATTTTACTAATTTAATATAGTTCTCTCGGTCAATTTTTGCTGGGAATTACTAATATAGTAATGTGTCACGTAAGATGGCCGATGATGACTAGATTGTCACATCGGTGATTTTCGACGAAAATTCCCTGGAAGAGTTATATTGAAATTTAAAGATCTAAGATATAATTGGCATCCGTACAATAAGCTTATCACCTATTAGGTAATTTTACAGTAAAAACTGCGCAAAAACAGACATGGTCTTCTGTTGCGCCAAAGAAATAGTAAACAATTTGCAACTCCAGCTAGTTCTAAATTACAGAGAAGATCCTAATTCAAACTAACCACAAAGACTTATGGTGGGTCAACCCTTAAAAAATATATTCTTTTGGGTCTTAAAAATAACTAAATTTTTTAGATCGGGTCTCCATTCTAGAGCAAATATATATGTCTAAAGGATCACAAACTTTTACCCAGTATTCAAATATAGCGCCCGCTAAATTTCGGTCCAGTGACTGGGTTATAAGTCCGACGTACCATTCCAAATGCACAGTACTTCCGGGTCACTTGTTGACTCGATTTATGGCACTGAAACGACGTCATTTCGGTCTGAATGACGGCCCATCACGGTCAGGATCCTCAATGGCCGAATCACGGCATATTACGCAGGAATCACCGTAGTGGCATCTACTGCGTAGCTAATACAGAGTGTAATACTCGAGGAGAGTCTTTTATCCTTTCTGCGGATTCAACGAGGCCTCTTTTGTAGATTCTTCCCCCCTCCCTCGCACCTCGATTTGTCTTCCACACCGCGGGTGCGGTATCCGTGCTTGGAGGCATCCGTCGAAATGGAAGGAGGGGCGTTTTAAAGCCAAGCCTTGGTGGGAAAATCAAGTGCTAACGTGCCTCTATTTGTTTCACGGAAAAAAATTTACAGAGAAAGGAAAATTCGAAGATATCTTGAGCGATCTCTTTCTCGCGTTCGACGTTAATGGCGAATCAAAGTGTACTGAGTTCCTAGTTTCCCAACTGAAGACTAGACGAGCCCTCATTTCCCTGATCGAAGCTGACGAAGAGGTAATATAGACGTGGGATGACGGGTCGGACTTTAACAGCATCGTTGAACGGATTTTGATAACCGGAATTGAGACCCTCGTTAAAATTAGTGCTATTTGAGGGAATTCGGTCACCTGTTTAGGGCCTTTTTTGAGTTCTTTGTTATTCTGCCGGCTTTATGTTGTTCTATTAATGGCATTCTAGGAATGACATTTGACATTTTACACGTTGAAAATTTTGAAATAGTCACGTACATGCCTCGCCTATGTTCCTATTCTTTGCCGTTTTGTCCGAATTGCATTGATGTTAGCCTCGTGAGGTTATATAGACCAAAACTCAATACACTAGTGGACTGTTTCATTGTTGATGAGAAGAGTCAGACCCACCTAATATATTCTCTCATATGTACTATCATCATATTGAACTTTCTCTTCAAACTCTCATAGCTCAAACCAAAAAAATCCTTAATCTTGTGCTCAGATTATTCCCTTTGAACGCTATAATTTCTGTTTGTGCGAGTGCGTGTAGGTGAGCAAAAATGGCGACATCTAAGCAGAGCAAGGTCAAGCACATAATAGGAGCGCCCATTAGGGTTTTAAACAAGGTTAGAAATCTCTATATGAACTGCTTGATGGATTGCTCAACTAGGGTTGATTACAGCGGACCTGCTGTCGGAGGTCCAGCTGCTCGAGTGCCAACTCTATTGCCCAAAAGTTTCTACGTCTGCTCTTCAGTGAGCGATCATGACGCGCAAAGTACGAGTTTGTCTCGATTGGTTCCGGGGACCGATTCAAGGAGGGAAGTCGAGGAATCGGGAATTACGAGCAAGATTCGGCGGGCGAACACTATGCAATCTAATTATGCAATGGGAATGAGGAGTTACAGTGTTGTGGTTGGTGTGACAGGAAGAATTGATGAAGATAAGTGCTGTTCCTTTGAAGAGGATACGGGAGATTTCTCGTATACTAAATGCAGAAGTTATCCTACGAAAAGAAAGGTTGTATATTACTAACATTTTACTTATACGTGGTTCAACACGTGTACAAAGTATCAATGTATATATGACCTGATTTAGCAGCTAAAAGTTCGAGTAATTATCTGATTGCGAATAGAGAACGTGCTACATCATCTATTTTTTTTTTTTTTTTCCCTTTGTGTTGATTGCTCTATGATTAGCCAAATAGTGGTGAGGATCATTCATTAGCGCCCATCCGAAAGGGTTCTTTTTTTTTGCCCCCGGATGTGGGAAGGATAAAAATCATGTTTGAGAAGGGTACCTAGTCAGTTTTACAGTATTTCGGCCCAAAAAAGAGTTCTACAGTAGCTTTCCAAGCTTACTCATGTATATAAGGCCATCTTTGCCAATTCATGTTTAGCAGAACAACTCTTCTTAAGCGATAATTTATAACGATTGGAAAGGTTCGTACATGAGTTTCGTGTTTTGACCATTGTCGCGGTTTCCATGTTTACAAAGGCCCAAGCCAGGCAATCTCCCACTAAGTCAACGCTGACCGTTCAACCTTTCCCATGCAAAAACAGGAGTTCCGATTTAATAGTTGTTTATATTGATTTGATCTATGCGTCCATTCACACCAGAGTAAAGCATCTCTCAAAGCCCAATTGAAAATGCTTCTTTCTCAACAATTGGAGAATTATCAACATAGTTCTAAACTTATTTCATTTGTATTTATTCAATTTTAAACATTTTTATTATCAATTAAGTCTTAAATCTTTTGCATTTATACCAATTTAATCCAACCGTTTAATTTTGATCAGGCTACGTTGATATGGATAATTTTTTTATAATATTTTAATATTTTTTTGAATTTTTGAATTATTTTGTTTTTTTTTTCCTTTCTTCTTTATTTGTTTCCTCTTCCTTTTCCCTCTTGTTGACAAGGCCGACCTTACCCTCGCCAGTGGCTGATCTGGTGGGGGCTTGCCTTGCTTGTGATTGGGCAAGCTCACCCTTACTATCGTTAGGCGAGATCGACCTTACCCTTATCAATGGTTGAGGAAGCTTACCCTGGACTTTTAGTCCTATGTTTGGAGTGTGCTAGGACAAGAGTGAGTATATGGCTACCTTAGGTTGTACTTTTGTTTAGTAATTGATTGGATGACCGATAAGCAAGACGTGTGCTCTTTAAAAATGAGTATATATACACTAAGCGATTACCAAACTATAGGCTGTCCGAGTGCGCGATCCCCTGTAAACTTTGATCCCCAAGATGGATTCTTGTCATTGTATCCACTGATCGTTTATGGCATAAGCCCCGCAGGATTTGGTGGACGGACCCCGGGAAAATCTACCAACTTGGTCCTTCACCTGCCATGGTACGGCCAATGAAGACGCAACATGGCCCTGACCCGAAAGGGTAGGAACCGACACGGCCTTGACTCTTTACCCCACACGGTACGGTACGACCGAATGAAGGCACAACCCCATGTCGACTTTTCAAAGCAATAAAAAGTCACTGAGAGCAAGTTAATATCATCTTCAATGACTCCCCTTTGGACACGACATCAAATGAATAAATAAATAAAGGCTCAAGGGAGAATTTCGCAAATTTGAAGGATTAATTTAAATAAACATTTGCAAGGTGAGTGCCTATCTAGTTGATGGAAAAAACATAAACAAAATTTTAAACCTTCTATACTTATATCAATTTAATTATAATTTTTTTAATTTGATCAATTTGTTCATTCTGACTAAAGAAGTTGGAAATCTTTAGACCCTTGAAAACTCATAACACAGAACATACATTTGAGAAGAGAGCATAAGCTAAAAGGAAGAAGCCAGAAATCCTCTCGATTAAATATGATTCTTTGCTTTTGAAACCTTCCATTGGCGTCCTTAGATCACTAAGAATCATTGCCGCCACCATGATTTCATGCATGTAATCGGCTTGGCCACGTGTAATAATAGAATTCAAACCACACAGCGATTACCCCCGGTGTCACTTTGAGTAGCTACAGAGGGTGTTTTTGGTTTAGTATTTGGAATGGGCTGTCTGCCATATATATCTAGACCAAACATTTGCCCACTCAAGTAATCTTCAGAACATTTTTCATTCTTTTTGTTCTATCCATGGTAATATAATAAAATAATGTACACAAAATCTAACTATTTGTCAAAATAAATGCAATGCAGAATCAAGAAAGGCACACAAGTTATGCTTAAATTATCGGATGTGTTTGGATTGACTTTTACTTTTTGCTTTTTACATAATGAATGCAATCATTTAAACTTTTTTATCGGCTCAAAGTACCAAAAACTTTGGGAAAACGCAAATGTTAATATGAAATTCATATAAGAATTTTTTCACAATTTCTTGACTTTAAGATAGTATTTTTTTTAAACTTTACTTAATATCCCGAAACTAACGAGCCAATAAGTTTCTTCCATCAATGATGCATGAATAAAAACCCCGTGAATGTAATTCTTTCACTAAAACACCTTTCCAGATGGAAATAGCTTTCCAATTGCAATGATATTTATTGACCTCCCACAAAGATGGATGATCTGACAGGACACGAACGCATTATTATTGGGCGACAAACTTGGGTTGCTTCGAGTATCAACCCAGAGGTCAATGGAAATGAGCTAGAGAGGGTAATAAGAGAACCATCTATCCACCATTGCAAGACATTCCTTGGGTTTATACTATGGAGCTGTGTGCCCCCCTCCCTGCACCACGGGAAAATGGAAAAAAAGAAAAAGGAAAAATGACCATAATAAGTTGAGATAATCATTTTTGGAAATGAATATGAATATGAAAGGATAAAAAATAAGACATAGTGAAAGGGAGTTGGTCCTACCTTGATCGTCGTAAATGTCAAATCGTATCTACTGTTCTTCGAATATAATATAGAGTATATGTCAAAGTAAATAAAAAAAAAGTTAACATATATAACATTTGCAACTCCCCAAGCACACGCAATCTACGTACGTGGGAAATAGACACAAGAAATTCGATGGGGTGGAAGAAATTGCAAAATGTTCTTGGAGAAGCCTTACAAATTCAAAAAAATGGCTCAAAAAGAGCCTAACATGCATTTTAACTCAAAATAAGATAACCAAACTGGAAACGAGGACTCTATTCTAATATCAAAGAAGATAAACTCTAGCAAAGTTGCTTATTTCTTACTCAAACTGACCAAATTAGCCATTTGAGGCTTTTGAGGGCAAAATAACGCTTTAAGTGCCATAACTTTGGCCGAAGGGATACTTAAGTGCCATAACTTTGGCCAAAGGGAGACTTAAGTGCCATAACTTACGAAAGATACACTTAAGTGCCACATTCAAAGAAAAATGGATCACTTGAGTGCCACTCTGGCCAAAATGCCAACGTGGCGTTTTTCTGGCGAAGCGTGCCCAAAACGACAGCGTTTTGCACACCGACGTGGCCAAAACGGCGTCGTTTTGGGCTGACGTGGTAAAAAAAAATTAAAAAAAATTAAAAATTTTAATTAAATTAATTTTAAAATTAAAAAATTTAGTTAAAATATTTAAAAATAATAATTTTGAAATTAAATTTATTTGAAATATTAAAAAATTAATAATTAAAAAATTAAAAATTTTATTTAAAAAAAAAAAAAAAAAAAAGGAAAGGGAGGGAGGCGGTGAGGGATTAGCCCGAGCGGCTGCCGCCGCCGCCCCGCCACCGCCAGAAGGGCCGGAGACGGGGGGGAGGGTCGGCCGGGGGTCGCGGGCCCTAGCCAAGGGTCGGCGACCCGGCCGACCGGCGGTGAGGGCTCGGGAGCCCTCGCCGGATCTGGGCGAGGGCCGCGACCCTCCCTAGATCTGTGGCGAGGGTCGGCGGCCCTCGCCCGACCAGCCAAGGGCCGCCGCCGCCGGGGCGATCCCCGGTGGGCGGCGGCCCTGGCTGGCCGGTGAGGGCCATCGACCCTCGCCGAATTTGGGCGAGGGTTGCGACCCTTGCCCCGATCCGAGGCGAGGGCTCACGAGCCCTCGCCGCCGGTCGGCCGGGGTTGCCGGCCCCGGCTAGGGCTCGGTGACCCCGGCCGACCCTCCCCGTCGCCGCCCTTCCGGCGGCGGCCGAGGGCTAATCCCCGAGCCGCCTCCCCCCCCTTTTTATTTTTTATTTTTTAATTATTAATTTTTTAATATTTCAACTAAATTTAATTTTAAAATTATTATTTTTAAATAATTTAAATAAATTTAATTTAATTAATTATTTTATTTTATTTTTTTGCCACGTCAGCCCAAAACAACGTTGTTTTGGCCACGTCGGCGTGCAAAACGGCGTCGCTTTGAGCTCGGTTCGTCGGAAAAGTGTCACGTCGACATTTTGGCCGGATTTTGGTCGGATTGGCACTCAAGTGATCCCTTTTACTCCGATTTTGGCATTTAAGTGTATCTTTCGTAAATTATGGTATTTAAGTGTCCCTTTTGCCAAAGTTAAGGCACTCCAGGGGTCCGCGAGTTGGCTTTTGAGCTACAAAACGGATGTGATTTAGAGTATTTTGGATTTTCTGCGGTATAATTAAATTAAGTGATGACATCAATTTTGCACAAAACCCAACAAAAGTAAGAAACAAGCCCATCGATATGCTTCCTCTTAAAACTATGAATTGGGGAAGGCCCGTTTCTAAACCAAAGGCTTAGCCTGATCCGGAAGAAGAGCAAGAGGAGAATCCGGAAAGGGTGCAGAGTGCGCAGAGTCGAGCGAGAGTCGAAAGAGAAATTTTCGCGAATAAAAATTGAGTTGCAGCCCAATCCAAATTTTAATGTCATCGTCAACCAAACTCATGATCTTGAGCAACCTACATAGATCACAGGCTGTTTATGATTGCTCAGTATATCACTAAGAAAAATAATATATCTGCAAGTGGATAAAGCAAAATATTTATAATAGATTCGTTGAACAATTTGTCATTGTTTTTCTTTCCATTAATAACGTGTAATCCAAATATGAAGTACTTTATTGCAGTGGGAGACAATAAGAGTGAATTAATTTAAGTTTACAGGTCTAATTCCGATTGATACACACATTTTTTGCTTAAGGATGTGTTTATTTCACCGAAAACTTCATGATAAAGGAAAATATTTTTCATGAAATCATTTTAAAGGAAAATACTTAGCTTTTATTTGTGTGGTGATCTAGACAATACTAGAAAGGGAAGTCACTTTCCCCCAATCTATCCTTGTTGTGTTTAATCCATGGAGCATGTTATTCTTAAATCAAATAGTTTTCCGTCGTCCAAATACCATAAATCAAAAAATAATTTTTGGGATTTGGCTCTCCTTTATATAAATGGATCCTAAGTATGGTTTTTAACACAAACTATGGAGTTTAATGAGTAACTTTCATCAACGGTAATAATTTCTAGTGCATAGTTTGATCGAGATGTGCACTGTTCACAATGGAATAAATATTTTCATCAGCAAGCAAAGTAGAAGCTAAACATTTGTGAGAAGATAATGATCAGGTAAACTAAATTCAATAAAAGAAAGTACAGTGATATTTTGGATCAAGATGATGTACCCGGCTACTTGACCTTCAACAAACCAAGGCGCCCACCGACCAAGTAAACTCAAATTGAGTGATCTTATCCAATCTAAAGTGCCCACGTACGGGATAAGCAAGTCATGATCACCACTACAACAAGAGTAATTTTTGCCAATAGAAGAAAGATCTCTGAATTATGTAAAAAAGTAAACTGACTTAAAAGAATGGAATTGGAACGAGAAACTTACCGACTTAAAAGAATGGAATTGGAACGAGAAACTTAGGCCTTGTTTGTTAACGTTCTTTTTTTCTGTTTATGAACAATTTTTTTTTAAGGGAACAAAAAAAGAACAGAAACACGTTTATTTACATTTTTGTTCCAAATCTATTTTTTTGTTCCCAGGAACACATTTGGAACATAAACGAGAAATAAAAAACTTTCTTGTTTATGGAATAATTTTTAAGAACAAATTTTCTCTCTCCTCTCTTTTTCTTCTCTTTTTTTTTTCTTCTTTTTTTTTCTTTTTTCTTTGGCCGGTGACCGGCCTCGCCCATGGCCGGCGACCGGTTGTCGAGGGCCGGCCGACCTCTCGGAGCGGAGCGCCGCGGCCCTTGGCGAGGCGCAAGCCTCGTCGGTCGATCGCCGGCCATGGCGAGAGGCCGGCGATTGGCCAAAAGAAGAAAAAAATAAAAAAAAAAAAGAAGAAAAATAAAATAAAAATATTAAAAAATTAAAAGAAACAAAAAAAGAATACAAATTTACCAAATGTGTTTATGTTCATTTTTTATTCCCTGGAACAAGTTTACCAAACGCTTCTTCATTCAAAATTTGTTTCCGGAACAGAAATAGTTTTTTCTATTTTTGTTCCCTGGAACAATTTTTGAACAGAAACGTTACCAAATGTGCCCTTATTTGGTTAGCTAAGTGAAGATAACATAAATGGTCATTGAAATTTGGTCCAATAAGTAATATCATCTCTATAATTTTAATTTGTTTCCCTAAACTTTAACCCAATATGCATTGTCGTCCGTTAGACAATTAATATGTTCAATGTGGTTAATAAATTATTGATCAATGTTCAATCTAGTCCTTAGTCTACTTGAAAATGAAGCATACACAATGACTACATTAAAAATTTACTGATGGGTTAGGAGTAATATTGAATAAATTAAAAATCCAAAAATAAAATTTTTCATGTTGTGCCAAAATTAAAGGACCACATTAAATATATTGAGATGACATTACACATTAGATTAAAGTTTCTAGACCATTTGTGTTATTATCCCTTTAACTAACACAGTACCTGTAAATAAGGGCACGGAGCGATGTCTGAGAGAGGCATCCATGATATACTGCACTATTTAGGACATCCTTAGTGTAAGATAGAGAGTGGTTGCATCTATCCCACTCTGGCTTTGTGCCCTGAACGTCATTATCACATAATCAACATGAGCATATATAAATGTCGATGATGCCGGCGAAGAAAATGTTTCTTCATACCTCTCGTATGTGAAGGGCTTTTCGGACATTCCTATCATTGGCCCAAATGTAAGAGTACAAATAGTTATACTCATGTCGAGAGGGAAATTCAAATAAGTGAAACCATCGTATCAGCCTTTAATCAAAATTCATATGTTCATCGTATATTGCCTTGCACATATAAAAAAATGCTTTACTTTTAAGTACTGAGTTCATGGATTTTGAGGGAATTAATTTAGGATATACCCGACACCATGGCCTGGATTGTTGAGGCACTGAAATGACGTCAATGATATTCTTTTCAAGTATACTTCTGCTCCATTTTAGCCTCGTGTGGTTAGGAGATATAGTACTACATGTGGGTTCCAATATTTGAGCCAAATATAACTTCTCAAGGCACTAGAAAATTTCACAAGGAAACATATCTCGGTGATTTATCACATACATATGTACCATGAAAAAATATGAGAGAGGTAAATGGTATAAGAATGGCACTTACTATTGACACCATTTCAAGGTCAGTTAGACAAGCTCCATTGGTGGGATCGACATTCACATAATCTCCATTGCAATTCGTTTTAGTGGACTTGAAAACATGAATACAAAAGAAAAATCACAAAAAATGTCAATTCATGTGTAATTATTACTACTAATATATTATATTCTTTTATAATATATAGATCTTATTATAGTTAAGATATATAGTAAATTCACCTCGTAAAGTTCATCTGATATGAGAGCCATCTTATGACCGTACAGAATTCTTTGACTGAGGTCCTTTACTTCACAAGTCTCCGGATTGCCAAGTATGTAACCCTATTCATATGACCACAATAATGATGCTTTACTTAACATATATGGCATAGTATTAATAGCTATGAAGTTCAAATGTTGAGGAAATAGTAGCATATGTATAAGTTTTAACCTTAGTGTGAAATCGGAGAAGAGCATAGGAATATAATTAAATGTCACGAAAGCCTATTAAATAAATAAAAAATCTATGACATTATTAAGTACTTTGAGATTCATTGGCGGTTCGTGTCCAGCTTCATTTCCTATACAGAAAAGCAAACCGAGTTTTTATTTATCATTTTTTCATGAAATGAAAGTAGCTTCTTGACACATATAATATGCGGGTAAACTTCAATTACGCACCATCGTATACTTCTTTAACGATTATGGGGACAACAACACCGGAATAAGAATCCCCAGTGATGTACAATGAATTTGTGAGGAATTTGGGGTGAGACATAAGCCACTGCATCAATAAAAAAAAAGAAAATCAAAATAAATGTTCCAGGTAATTAGCTATGATAATTGCCTTTGGGGCATCTAATTATCTTGAGGTGTCATAATGTTGGTATTAATACAAATGGGTTACCTTTCTTAAAAATTCATACGATTGTGCTGCAGAGGACGTGTCATTAATGTCATATGCTGTCCCTGTCGTTGCATATGAAAATCCCGTACCCACAGGCGCATCCAAAAAGATAATGTTGGCTATCTGTCGTAAAAAAAAACAAAAAAAAGTTGACAGCTTTTGATCTTTATAAGTCAAATTTATTAACCCTAGCTGAAAATAAAGGTATTTCATCTTTGTCCAGGAGTAGGGATTCAACTTCAATATTGGTCTATTTCCGCTGGAATTTGAATAATCAAATTGTAACGGACCTGTGCAAAAATGTATAAACATCGAGATCATGGATGATCAAAACTATGTGTGATTTTGCTTTCAATTGACATATTGTTACATGTGATGATATTGAATTCCAAATTCATCACTTAAGACGAAGCCTATTTGCATCGCTAAATTATCAAACGGCAGGCCGTGCGAAATCTGATGGAAAGAATGGAAGTTTTCGTCAAGAAAAGATGGGCTTTGGGTTTAGCTTGATTTTTGTCTTCTGCCAAGGCGAAATTGAGAAGCGACAACGTAACACCCACGCAATGTTCTTATCTAGTCATTTTTTGTGTTCTCCTAATCCCGACGTTCTTCCCATCGCCGCATTAAAGGGAGAGACTTAGCGCACACGCCCACAAAGATGACAAAAATGTCAATTTTGGTCGACATAAAACCATTTTGTATATGCTGGATTAAAATAGGACCAGTTCGTGAATGATAACCCTTGTCCTTTTTTGGAACGCAACTATTCTTTTGGCGCAACTAGTGATAGTCAATGTAATTATCGGATTAGTGTCTAAATTTTATCTATAAAGAAGGACTCGTGTGATTAGAATCCGTTTGTTTTAGGAAAAATAAATGATTTGAAAAATATTTTTAGAAAAAAAAAACGGTCATTTATATCATTTACAAAAATAATGAATGAAAATTATTTTTATCGTAAAAAAATGTTTAGACTTTAAATTTTTGTCAAAAATGAAAATATTTTTTATTGGCTAATTATTTAAGTGATATGAGCGATCATTTTGAAAAAAATATTTTTTAAATCATTCATTTTTCGTGAAATAAACGGAGCTAATTTCATAATGTTTTACTATAGTCTCTAAGGAGTTTAATTACAGGCCATTGAGCAGGTTTGAGATCATAAAACTACATGACAGGAATGCTTATCATTGAACGTCAGGTTTGACAACAACGCCAGAAAAGATGGATAATTTCTTTTGGGGATTTTCTCACGCTAGGTATCGGATGAGTATCTTGTGTTCTTTTCCTTTGAAAAGATAGATCGACGTATATGTATCCGTCATATCCTGAAAAGAAGCTACGACCTCAGGACATAGTTGGTATATTTAAATCCCGCGGGAGCTCAATGGGCGACCACCTTAACCATTTTTATAGAATATAATACAGCATAAGCAAATAATCTTCCAAAAGAGAGGAAAAAGAACGCTACCGAGAACTTAGTGCTAACGCAGAAATGAAGAAAAAAAGATGACGACTTTGATGACGACCACGATTAGTAAAGGAAACAAGAGAGAGCGGACCTATTTCGAAGAGGAGGCCCGACAAAGCGGAGCAACCGGGACCGCCGGTAAGCCAAAGCAACAGAGGGTCGTCCTTGGGGCTCCTCTCGGACTCGATGAAGTAGTAAAATAGCTGCACTTCCTCCAACTCTCCTACCCCGACGTATCTGCACCAGTTTTGTTTCATCACCATTCAAACAAACATTGGGAAGAAAACACTCGTAAATATATCTTGAAGATGAAGGAAAGAAACGGCGAATCAAGTCATTTGCTACGTTGTGGTTGCTCATAAACATATAACGCAAGCTGACCCAGTTTCGAGTTTGAAGGGAAGATCTCCGGAGAAGCCTGGTAGGCTCTCGATGATGGCTGATCGTGATCGTCCGACGTTGGAGATCAACAGCAGCAACGGAAGTAGGAGATGAAACATCCTTGGCTCGCCCTACCAAGAAAAATGGAAGAGAAAAGAGAATAGGCAAATGTCTGTAAGATTCCTCCTTCCTCCGTCTGGATATCAAGGGTCTATATAAAGCTTCATGGCTCTACAAACCGTCCATCCCTTGGTCAGTAGAGTAATTGTCACCATGGTCATTTAGCACGTGCATTTAGACTCATTTGAGCAATAACATTTTAGCCTTTTTAGGGATGTGGAAGCACAACTACTCGCCTATTGAATTGATATACAAAATAGCGTGATGGATTGGAATTAGGTATGCCATATCTTCGAAGAGGGGTATATGCTAGGCATGAAAAGATTGATTTACAATATTGATTCATAAAGTGATATGATAAATTCTAATTTGACGCTGTATGGGCCACTTGGGAAATATGCACTTGCAATTTGTCCAATTATCTGGTAGAAGAACTTTATAAGCTAATCTTCATAGATTTCGCATCATGCCATCGAAGCTCTCGAAATAGTGATAAAAGTTTGTCATGGTTACTTACTTCGCACATTGTTCATACTATTATATGAATAAAAATGGGCATCCTTCTAGTAAGGGACATCATGCATTTTTTTCCCTTCATAATGCCATAACTTTCGTACGGTTGAGTGTAATACTATCTTTTTTCGCTCATTTTAGTATCACATCAGTGTAAAATCATTCATTTGAATGCACTTTAAGGCAATTCGTCTTACGTGACTTTTTAAATCAAATTTTTGAATCTGACTTGGCTTTTTAGAAGTAATCAAAGTTCCTGATAATTTTTTCGTCCTATGTGGTGAGTGTTAACAAAACAGCGACAATTTTTTAGGAAGACTAACTCTCTCTCTTTGAAAGTCGTAGACTTGTTCGAAAAAATTTACCAAGCTTTTTCTCTTTGTTTTTCTCCCTCTATTGTTCACTCTCGCTCTGTTTTAAATTGCTTCGTCCGGAAGCATAGCTCAGCGACTTCGACGCTGCTCCTCCACCATTGTCCATTGTCGCTCTCTCTTCACCGTCCTTGTGCTTCCTTCGCGAGCCCAAAATCCATTGTCGACGAAATAAAGAAATGCTGATGCTGACTCCTAAGAGAGAATGTTTAAGAGAATTCTTTTTTGAGTTAGGATTCTTCACCAAAGAGCCTTTCCCACTCCCTCTCCCTTGCTTGCTTTGAGAACCCCAATTTCGGGTTGGAAGTTGAGTTCAGGTTCTTCACCAACTTTTGCAACAGGAAAGAATTTTGCCTCAATTTTCTTAAATTAAATTAGGATTCTTCAAATAAATATCTTCAAACGACTTTGTTTACTTTCTCCTTTGTTGATCAAGTTGAACATTATATAATAAATTAATGTCACATTGGATTTTCCGGTGATAAATTGCCGATGACACCTAAGCAAACGATTTTAAAAAACATGATTCTTAAGTGAGTACCGTACAAAAGTTATAGTATTTAGATTATTTTTATTCCGTACTACTCATATTAGTGATGTCAAGACCTACTCTATGTATCGCCTTGGCCGTCGAGATGGTGATGTCTCATGGGCATTCTCCATTACAGAAATCTACTTTATTCAATCAATCCATTTTAGCGGCTACATTAACTAAGTTGGTTGGCCTACCAATGAATTAGACAGGACCGACCAGATTTCATATCATCCAATTCAATCTACTTTATTCAATCAACTCACAAGTCCAACTGCTACTAGTCAGTCAATGATCGCCATCGCACGATGGGCGAGTTTGTCGTGGTATCTCTGTATATGGCACCAAGGAAAAAAAAAAGATTTATCATGGGAAGATGCTCAAATTATCTGTCGGAATGGGCCGATCGGCAACTCCAGCTTGTTTCTGCTACTCATAGCTACAGCACTCACAAAATTTTCAAGGTGACTATAATTCATTCGACACGACAAACGTGGCCAAAGTAAATGAAATGAATGAGACTAATCTGATTTGAAAGACGAGATCAGGGGAAGGACCTCCAATGAGCCAATGCGCAACAATGATTGTACCGGCACAATGTGGCAGAGAAGAAAAGCAAAGGAAGCATGGGAGACATTATCTTCTCTTGCTACCGTTGCATGGAACCAATCCATCATGTTTCGCGCACCATAATCGTTGAATTGGATGATATGAAATCCAAATGAGATCCATCTGACCTAACCACTAATTGTGATTCACTCGATCTATCATGGATCATATATGACCAAAAACTTTTTATTAAGATGTGGTGTAGACGCAACTGAGCAACAAGTGGACAAGAAAAACAAAATTTTCTAATTTGATTGAGTTCTATTGCTATTCGTTAACCATTACTCTTTTATTGTACAATACCAGTCAAAACCATAAATTTCACTTTCAGTTGTTCTTTAATCTTTATGATTGGAAGAAATAACCCAAAATAACTAGCTAAATTATTTTTTTTTCATCCATTGGTTCGGGTTTATTGGTTTGTGATTTTTTGTTGTATTAGCCCTTAATTACAAAGACTTTCCAACCATGTCTTCTAAGCTTTTTGCTTTCTCTAAGCACTTCATCGACACCTCCATTAAGAATTTTATGTTCAATTTCAGTCATCAAACAAACATGACATCTAAGAATGTAAGCTATCTATTCCAATTCAATGAAGTTCCTTGCAATTTCCTTATTTTTTTGAATTTGCTGTCAATGCATTACTTCAATATTTCGATTTTTACAAAGACCTTAGGACTTTAAAGGCATATTAGGGTCCACTCACTTTTGACTCAAAGTCAAGTTTGTTTCTTTTATATATATATATATGGCTGTTGACACCTAAATTTCATCTAAATTAATTAATTTAAAGTAGCATTAAATATTAGGAATTAGTCATAAAAGAAATTTTAAAAAATTATTATTCAATTATATCTATAAAAAAAGAAGAAAGAAACGAAAATGGTCGGGTCGGGCCAGATTCGACCTTGGCCCGACCCGCCCCTTTCTTTTCTTCCCCTCGCACTGGGCCTGGCCCAATCTCCTTTCTCTTTCGACCTCGGCCCAGCCCCTCCTTCTTCCCGTTTGCTGGTCTTCGCTCGAAGACTTGCAGAAGACAGAGTAGCAGGAGGGCAGTGAAAACAGGGGCAGCAGAGGATCGGTGGCAGGCGAGCGGCGTGATCCGCGGGTCGGGGGGTGCAGTCCGCCCGGCAAGCTGGCAGTTGCAGAGGTCATGCGCGCTTGTTGGCCGAGGATAAAACCAGAGGGTGAATCGGAACCAAAAGGGAGAGGAAGCCGAGAGCGAGCGAGAGGGGCACCACAAAAAACACCAAGAGAAAAACACATGGAGAAACCAGAGAGAGGACCGGCGCGAGGAAGGGAGGATCCCTCTGAACGGTCGACCACTGCCAATGATCGTTGCCGGAGTCGCCCTTCGCCTCCAACCCCACCGGAGCCCAGTAGACCGCAACACACAGAGAGGCGGAGTGGGAGTTCAAAGGGGAGAGACCGAACCAGAGAGCTCGAGAGAGTAGCTTGTTGTTGCCAGAGGCCCGTCTGCCCGCCGTCATTCGCCGTAGCCCACCACCAGACAAGGTAGGTCTCCTGAACCCCTTGGTCTTGTTTCTGGAAAGCGCCGGACCGGAGCTCGCGGTCGACCGGTTCGCGTGAGCTCCGGTCCATGTCGCTTTTGCACTTTGCTCCTGTCTTCTTTATACGTTATGTTCGAAAACTCTTAAAGCGTGTTAGATGCTCGGTTGAGCCGAAATCCTTCGAATTTGGTAGTGCCCAGTAGTTGTTCGACGAAATGCCTCACTGAAAGTGCCGAATCCAGCCCTCGACCGGTTCGATTTTTGGTTTATTTTTGCGTTGCTCGGGGTTATATTGTTTTCATGCATCGTTCCCATCGTTTTCCTAGCTTTTCGGTAGGTTCCTTCGCGCTGTTTGGCTGAGATGGAGCGCGCGCCTTGCCGAGGTCTACCCGGTGCCTCTCGGAATGCCGGCTGACTAGTTGCCGGTGGTGCTCGGTGTCGGTCGGACAGAACCACCGAAGCCGGGCGGTGGCCCGGCGAATTTCTATAGGGCGGTCAATACTTATGGTATAGGCGGCGTCAGTCCGGCGAGGGAGCGGCAGGAGCCTCGGCGAGTTGCAGCTGCGAAAGTAGAAAGCTCGAAGAAGACGCCCGAAAGAAAAGGGCAAAAGAAAAAAAAAAGAGAAAAAAGGAAAACACAAAAAGGGCTGAAAATAGAAAATAGGAAATGGGCTTCGCTTCGGGCCTGTACGAATGGGCTGATTCGTTGATGGGCCGGGCCCCTCTCTTTTAGGGAATAAAGGCTAATTTCGATTCGGGCCGGGCTTCTTTTTTTTTTTTTTTTAAAAAGAGAGGGGAAATAGGAAAAGGTGGCCGGGCCTAGTTTCTTTTGGGCCAGTGGGCCACCCAGCGGAGACCGGACCGAACCCGGTCGGGCGAAATGGGGGGCAGACCGGATCCGACCCGGTTCGCCCATTTTTCAAATAATTTTTTTAAAACTTTAATTAAAAATTAAAAAAAATCGATTTTTAAAAAATATTAATTAAATATTTTTTAAAAAAATTGCAAAAATTCAAAAATGATAGAGTTTGGTTAGGAATTGCTAGGTGCTGTTGTTTTAAGTGTAATTGTGCATTTATTTTGATTACATCGCATGTTTAGATTGTATATCTTGTTATGTTTAATGGTATATGTGTAGTCTTATGGTGATTAGGACATTGTTAGCTATGATTATTGATGGATATGTTTAATGGTATGTGTGTAGTCATATGGTATGTTTAATAGTACATGTTTAGATTGCACCCGTATGATCACTTTAATATGTTTGTGGATGAGTAAAATCAATCCAAACTGCTTGACAAAAAATCATTTTGTTAAAATGAACAAGATTAGGTACCGAAAGGGCATTAATTGATCAATTAGTGTAATCAACTCTCCGACCCTAGATTCTCTGGTTGCGTAGGAAGTGAGATACACTCCCATGCCTCACTTGGTTTCTAGCTGACCCCAATAGGCTAGTAGCGACTCCTTTTGTGCAAAATTCATAGGAAATATCTAAATGTCACGTGGGGTATGGGCTTGGAAGAGCTCACACTTAATTATGGGCCTTAGGCCCGTCCTTTAGGCAATACTCCTAAACCTGCTCCCTCCCCCCGAGGGGTAGGTTGCGACAATGGCCATCGATTATCCTCGATTGGACATTACTTATGGAAAACGTTGAGTTTCGAGCTTCCATAATTTGACAAAATCACACTTCCGACTCCAACAATTAGGAAATAAGTCCCAGCCCATCATGAGCCTCTGCGGCTGGAGATGGTGAGGATGTGCAAGAAGATCCCATTAATTTATAAACCAAACTTGACAAGAGTATTACACACTTTGAGATTCATTGGCGGCTTGCGTCCGACTTAATTTCCTATACAGAAATGCAAGTAGTCTTTTTTATAAAGAGTATAACTTCTTCAGAGCGAGAGGGAGACAAATATCAAGCAATTAATTTGAAAATAAAACTGTTTATGAAGGTAAAGTTCAATTAAGTACCATCGTATATTTCTTTAACAATGAGGGGGATGACAACACCGAAATAAGAATCACCAGTGATGTAAAGATGATTTGTGAGGAACTTGGGATGAGCCAATAGCCACTACCTCAAAAATAAAATACAATAAAAAGAAGGAATTGTACTGATCCAGATAATTAGCTATGATAATTGCCTTAAGGGCATTTGCTTGTGATGGGATAACATATTGTTGGTATTAACTCAAATGGCTACCTTTCTTAAGAACTCATATGTTTGCGTTGCCGAGGAAGTGTCGCTGATATTGTATGCTGCCCATGTTGTTGCATATGAAAGTCCCGTACCCACATGTGCATCTAAAAATATTATGTTGGTAATCTGTTATAAGAAAAAAATGACAACTTTTAATCATGATAAATTTAATACTATTAACCCTCGTTAAAAATATAGGTAATTTACCTTTGTCCGGGAATAGGGATTTAACTCGAATAGTGGTTAGATTCCGCTAGAAGTTGAATAATCAAATTGCGAAGGACTTGTGCGAAAACATACAAACATCAAGATCATGGGTAGGCCACGCCATTCAAAAGGGTTTTGCTTTTGACCGGTATGTTGATTTTCAAATGATAGGGAGTTTTCATCCATAGATCTAGCATGCCCCAAATTGAAATATCTAGAAAATTGCTTTCCAATTTACATTAAATGTCACAATGTCAGACATCAACTAAAATCACATTGCCTAGATAGCAACATCACATAAGCATTGCAAGATAAGGCGACAGTAGCATAAATACAGCAAAGTAGTATCACTTGTGGCAACATTAGGTCTAAATTGAAAAAAGTAGCTTTCTTAGAGTTAGAGACTATAAGTTGGAGAAAAAGCTTAGATGAGCAGTCAATTTCAAATGAAAACCGTTGAAAGTATGAAGGTTCACATCTAGTGTAGATGTATACATGTACGAGCGTATATTTAAAATAACAAATTTTTACTCAACTCTTAGGGCAAGGCTCTTTTCTTGATGGAAATTGACTTTGTGTGATGAATGCACTTAAGACGGAGCCTATATGTGATGATGTTGAAGATTTATTCTCCAAATTCACGATAATTCATGTTAGAGAAGGAAAAAGTGGAAATGCAACCATAATGAGTCTAAAGAAATTGTCATTTGCACCCATAGCATGTGGGCCAGCTGTTATGGATCGCTAGATTATATGGATCTCATGTGTAGCCCACTTCATGAGATGGTAGATCCGAATCTCGACTCACACAAACCGCTATATCATATGGGTTCTAAGAGGGCTGATATCATTCATCAATGCCTCAATAACTCAATAGATGTGAGCCGGGCTCACACAATTCAAATTCATGTGATATTTTATTAAGAGACATACCCCATTACAAAGGAATTCATTGAAGAAGTGTACAATGCTTGGGAGTCCACTCGAGTTAAGTTTAAGTATTTATCGACTTATACAGGTATAGCTAGGGGTGTAAAAAAAACCTGACCCAACCTTAAAATTAGAGTGTTTTGGGGGTTGGGTCTCAATCTTCTTCGGGTAGGGATTTTTAGATGTTGGTATTATTAGGGCTAGGGTTAGGTCAAGTTGGGCCGAGTCGGGTTGGATCGGGTCGGGCCGGGACGGGTTTTTTTGACACCCCTAGAGCATAGCCTAACTTCCCTCTCTCTCTCCTCTCCTCTCTCCGTGCATGCGTAACGAGCACGAAATCATAGATCAAAGCCCAGCTAATCAACACTTGCCTAACTAGACCTAACTAATTTTCTTGAGTTATACAAAATTCGAGTATCGGGTTAGGTAGGGTCAAGCGCACCTTTTAGTGTTTTGGACCGGGTATCATAAAAACCCGACTCGACCTATTGACCACCTTGGGTACAACATGAGTAAGAACTAGAATTGGGGTAAGAATACGAGAAATTATGGTGAGTGGCATAATTTGGACCCCTCGAATCGGCAGAAAATGGGAAGGATAGGAGAGTTCGTCTAGAAAAGATGGATTTTGGCTTGTCCTTTGCCTAGGGGAGCATGAGAAAGCGACAAAAGAACTTCCAACTTTCTCAACTGCCAACGTAAGCTCTATGGTATGGTTGCCAGTATCCTCCTCAAATTACAAAAATCTTCCTACCAGCATCTTATATACTTGTCACACCAAATTTCAACTATTCTTTTTATTTTGAACGGGAGATAGGACCTTTTTTTGTAAGTGCTGGATTGGAAAGAGGACCTTTTTATAAGTGATAACGCTAGTCAATTTTTCGGAGCACAAATATTGCTACTAAAATATAATCAATGGAATGATGCATAATGTTATCGAGAAAGGACTTGTATCTTAGTTGCATAACATTCTAATAGAGTCCATGAGGAATTTAATTGCAGGCTTTTGAGCAGGTTTGAGAGTATAAATGCTTATAAAAGGAATGCCCATCACTAAAAATGATTGTTCAATTCAGTCGCATATATATAATTTTTATATCGGGTTTTTGGTAAAGAATCCTGGCTAAATAATAAGATAGAGATAGAGATAAGACAATGAGACTCCTACTATTTAACATTTGACTATGTTGGGGATTTTCTTGAGGTGGATATTTGATACATCTTGTGTTTTTTTTTTTTTTTTTTTCTTTCTTGCTGTTGAATAGATGTTTACACACACACATTTAAGCATTTGTCATGCCATGAAAAGTTACTGCGAGCTCATTAAGGTCTTGTCAAAACTTCATTGGTGATTTGGTTCAATCAACACGAGCACTACAGTGACTCATCCTAAAGAAAACAAAGCCATAAAAAAACAGAATAGTGCTTGTGTCGTGATCTTTTGCAGATTGGAGTTTGGAGGGAGCTCCATGAGTGACCATCTTAAATATTTTTATCCAGTATTGCATAGCATAATCTACTAACCTTCCAAAAAAGAGAGAAAAAAGAAGGCTACCAAATGCTCCACCACTCCAAATAATATTTATATCGCTAGGAAGAAGAAAAATGATGAATGGAGAAATCGAAAAGAGAGAATGCACCTATTTCGAAGAGGAGGCCGGATAGAGCGGAGCAACCCGGACCGCTGGTGAGCCAAAGCAACAAAGGGTCATCCTTGGGGCTCCTCTCGGACTCGATGAAGTAGTAAAATAGCTGCACTTCCTCCAACTCTCCTACCCCTACGTATCTACACCATTTTTGTTGAACCCCCATTCCAACAAACATTAGAAAGAAGACACTCATATGTATCACTCTTGAACATAAATAAAAGAAATAGCGAATCTAGTCATTTGCCAAAATGCAGTTGCTCTTAATCATAAAATACGAGCTGACCCTGTTTCCAGTTTGAAAGGAAGATCTCCGGGGAAACCCGGGAGATTCTTAACGATGGCTGATTGTGATCGTCCAACGTTGGAGATAAGAGCAGCAATGGAACTAGGAGATGCAACATCCTCGGTTCGTCCAGCAAAGAAAAATGGTGAGGAAAAGAGAACTAGGCAGATTTCTGTAAGGTTCCCCCTTCCTCCGCGTGGATTTCACGGGTTATATAATGCTTCCCAGCTTTCTAAATGGTCCATCCACCAGTCAGAAAAACATATGCACGGGACCAATTTGAGCCACAACGTGCTTCGCGGCTTTTTATGGATTTCTAAAGTTTGTATTGGCTTCGCCTTATAATCCGTCCATACCCTGGTTAGTAGAGTAATTGTCACCACGGTTCATATGTGTATGTGACATCTCTTTGACCAAATCAACAGACACTGGAGTCGCTCTCTACTTCTCAACAAATGTGATAGGAATAATTACACAAATAGTCTCTAAATTATAATTTATTTAGAGCGGCCATTGAATTTTTTGTAAATGTTCAATCTAATTCTTTTGAACATTTACCAAAAGTTCAGGAATCAATTTGAAAAAATTAAAAGTTTGGGGATAAAATGCATATTAGACCAAAGTTCATAGGCCATTAGTGTTATTTTCTCAACGAGATATAATTCCCTCCCAAAAGGGTGCTTTATTAGTTAGCATCTTTCTTGTCAACTTTATTAATTTTTATCTTGCGCCTATTAGAGGTATTATCAGCTACTTTCAATAACTTTTAAATAACCTCGAGGGACCATGTCAATCACTATTAGATCACTCAACTACTTCTCTCGATGAGTTACGCCGGTCTTTGTTTCACCCTAACTAGATAACCATCAGAAAAGTCATATTTCTTGAGGCTGTAATTGAATAATTAAAGCATGAAACTCTCTCTCTCTCTCTCTCTCCCCCCCACCAAAAAAAAAGAAAAAAAGAAAAAATAAGGGACCGATAAGTGTTGTCAAACTTCATACCCTATCCAGTACAATGGCCGCAAGTTTCACATATATCTCCACACAGGTCGAATTCATTGTTCCGTGTGAATAAGTTTGATTTGTGCCGTCCATTCACACCAGTGTAATCATCTCTCGAAGCCCAATTGAAGGTGCCTTCTTTCTCAATAATGGAGGAAGTATCAAAATAATCCTAAATTTATTGTCATTATGTCCATTCAATTTTAAATCTTTTTATTGTCAATTGAATCTTAAATCTTTTGCATCTGTATTAATTTAGTCCACCCGTCCAATTTTACCCAAGTGACGTTGACATGAATAATTTTTTATAATATTTTTATATTTTTCTGAATTTTTGAATTATTTGAATTATTTTGTTTTTTTCCTCTTTCTTTTTCCTCTTGTTGGTGAGGTCGGCCTTACCCTCGCTAGTGGCTAATCTGGTGGGGGCTTGCCTCGCTTGTGGTTCAACAAGCTCACCTTTGCCGTCATTAGGTGAGCTCGACCTTACCCTCGTCAATGGTTGAGCAAGCTCGCCTTGAACTCTTAGTCTTGTTTGGAGTGTGCGAGGGCAAGAGTGAATATATGGCCACCTCAAGTTGTACTTTCGTTTAGTAATTGATCAGATGACTGATAAGCAAGACATGTGCTCTTTGAAAATGAGTATATATACGCTAAATGCTTACAAAATTATAGGCTGTCCGAGCGCAATATCCCCTGTGAACTGTGATTCCCAACCACTGGGGGTTCGCCCCAGTGGCCACCCTTCCAACATGGAAGGGGGAGGTGAGGGGTTCAAATCCCCACCTTCTCAGGGGGGGATGGGAGTAGGGACACGTGAGTTTCGAGAGTGGGTTGTGACTCCCACGCCCTGCAAGAGGCAGGGCACAAGTCTGCGAGTGAGTGTAGAGTAGGAATAGAGTAGGACTGAAAAAAAAAAAAAAAAAAAAAAACTGTGATTCCCAAGATGGATTCATATCATTGTATCCACCGGTCGTTTATGGCATAAGCTCCACAGGATTTGGTGGACGGACCACGTGAAAATCTACCAACATGGTCCTTCACCCGCCGTGTTACGACCAATGAAGACGCAACACGGTCCGGACCCGAAGGGGTACGAACCGACATGGCCTTTACCCAGCATGGTATGACCGAATGTAGGCACAAACCCATGTCGACCTTTCAAAGCAATAAAAAGTCACTGAGAGTAAATTAATATCATCTTCAATGACGCCCATTTGGACACGTTGTCAAACAAACAAATAAATAAAGGCTCAAGGGAGAATTTCGCAAATTTTAAGGATTAATTTAAATAAACATTTGCAAGGTGAGGGCCTATCTAGTTGATGTAAAAATTACCAACAAAATTTCAAACCTACTATACTTATGTGAATTTAATCATAAACTTTTTAATTTGGCCAATTTGGTCATTCCGACTAAAGAAGTTGGAAATCCTCAGACCATTGAAAACTTAAAACACAGAACATACACTTGACAAGAGAGCATAAGCTAAAGGAAGAAGCCAGAAATCCTATCGATTAATTAGGATTCTTCGCTTTTGAAACCTTCCATTGGCGTCCTTAGATCACTAAGAATCATCGCCGCCACCTTCACTTCATGCATGTTATCAGATTGGTCATGTGTAATAATAGAATTCAAACCACACAGCGATTACCCCTAGTGTCACTTTGAGTAGCTACAAAGGGTGCTTTTGGTTTAGTATTTGGAATGGGCTATCTGCCATATATAACTGGACCAAACATTTGACCACTCAAGTAATCTTTGGAACATTTTTCATTCTTTTTGTTCTATCCATGGTAACATAATAAAATAATGTATGCAAAATCTAACTATTTGTCAAAATAAATGCAATGTAGAATCAAGAAAGGCACACAAGTTATGCTTAAATCATTGGATGTGTCTAGATTGACTTTTACTTTTTGCTGTTTACGTAATGAATGCAATCACTTTAACTTTTTTATTAACCCAAAGTACCAAAAACTTTGGGAAAACACAAATGTTAATATGTAAATTCATACAAGAATTTTTTTACAATTTATTAACTTTAAGATAGTATTTTTTTAAACTTTGTTTAATATCCCCAAACTAACGAGCCAATAACTTTCTTCCATCGATGATGCATGAATTAAAACCCCGTGAATGTAATTCTTTCACTAAAACACCTTTCCAGATGGAAATAGCTATCCAACTGCAATGATATTTATTGACCTCCCACAAAGATGGATGATCTGACAGGACACAAATGCATTATTATTGGGCGACAAACTTGGGTTGCTTCGAGTATCAACCTAGAGGCCAATGGAAATGAGCTAGAGAGGGTAATAAGAGAACCATCTATCCACCATTGCAAGACATTCCTTGGGTTTATACTCTGGAGCTGTGTGCCCCCCTCCCTGCACCACGGCAAAATGAAAAAAAAGGAAAAGGAAAAATGACCATAATAAGTTGAGATAATCATTTTTGGAAATGAATATGAATATGAAAGGATAAAAATAAGACATAGTGAAAGGGAGTTGGTCCTACCTTGATCGTCGTAAATGTCAAATCGTATTTACTGTTCTCCGAATATAATATAGAGTATCTGCCCAAGTAAATCAAAAAAAAAAGTTAACATATATAACATTTACAACTCCCCAAGCACACGCAATCCACGTACGTGGGAAATAGACACAAGAAATTCGATGGGTGATAGAAATTGCAAAATGTTCGTGGAGAAGCCTTACAAACTCAAAAAATGGCTCAAAAAGAGCCTAACATGCTTTTTAACTCAAAATAAGATAACCAATCTGGAAACGAGGACTCTATTCTAATATCAAAGAAGATAGACTGTAGCAAAGTCGCTTGTTTCTTACTCAAACTGACCAAATTAGCCATTTGAGGCTTTTGAGCTGCAAAACGGACGTGATTTAGAGTATTTTGGATTTTCTGTGGTATAATTATATTATGTGATGACATCAATTTTGCACAAAACCCAACAAAAGTAAGAAACAAGCCCATCGATATGCTTCCTCTTAAAACTATGAATTGGGAAGGCCCGTTTCTAAACCAAAGGCTTAGCCTGATCCGGAAGAAGAGCAAGAGGAGAATCCGGAAAGGGTGCAGAGTGCGCAGAGTCGAGTGAGAGTCGAAAGAGAAATTTTCGCGAATAAAAATTGAGTTACAGCCCAATCCAAATTTTAATGTCATCGTCAACCAAACTCATGATCTTGAGCAACCTACATAGATCACAGGCTGTTTATGATTGCTCAGTATATCACTAAGAAAAATAATATATCTGCTGGTGGATAAAGCAAAATATTTATAATAGATTCGTTGAACAATTTGTCATTGTTTTTCTTTCCATTAATAACGTGTAATCCAAATATGAAGTACTTTATTGCAGTGGGAGACAATAAGAGTGAATTAATTTAAGTTTACAGGTCTAATTCCGATTGATACAAACATTTTTTGCTTAAGGATGTGTTTATTTCACCGAAAACTTCATGATAAAGGAAAATATTTTTCATGAAATCATTTTAAAGGAAAATACTTAGCTTTTATTTGTGTGGTGATTTAGACAATACTAGAAAGGGAAGTCACTTTCCCCCAATCTATCCTTGTTGTGTTTAATCCATGGAGCATGTTATTCTTAAATCAAATAGTTTTCCGTCGTCCAAATACCATAAATCAAAAAATAATTTTTGGCATTTGGCTCTCCTTTATATAAATGGATCCTAAGTATGGTTTTTAACACAAACTATGGAGTTTAATGAGTAACTTTCATCAATGGTAATAATTTCTAGTGCATAGTTTGATCGAGATGTGCACTGTTCACAATGGAATAAATATTTTCATCAGCAAGCAAAGTAGAAGCTAAACATTTGTGAGAAGATAATGATCAGGTAAACTAAATTCAATAAAAGAAAGTACAGTGATATTTTGGATCAAGATGATGTACCCGGCTACTTGACCTTCAACAAACCAAGGCGCCCACCGACCAAGTAAAGTCAAATTGAGCGATCTTATCCAATCTAAAGTGCCCACGTACGGGATAAGCAAGTCATGATCACCACTACAACAAGAGTAATTTTTGCCAATAGAAGAAAGATCTCTGAATTATGTAAAAAAGTAAACTGACTTAAAAGAATGGAACTGGAACGAGAAACTTATTTGTTTAGCTAAGGGATGATAACATAAATGGTCATTGAAATTTGGTCCAATAAGTAATATCATCTCTAGAATTTTAATTTGTTTCCCTAAATTTTAACCCAATATGCACTATCGTCCCCTAGACGATTAATATGTTCAATGTGGTTAATGAATTATTGATAAATATTCAATATAGTCCTTAGTCTATATGAAAATGAAGCATACACAAAGACTACATTAAACATTTACTGATGGGTTAGGAGTAATATTGAATAAATTAAAAATTCAAAAATAAAATTGCACGTTGTGCCAAAATTAAAGGACCACATTAAATATATTGAGATGATATTACACGTTAGACTAAAGTTTCTAGACCATTTGTGTTATTATCCCTTTAACTAACACAATACCTGTAAATAAGGGCACGGAGCGATGTCTTAGAGAGGTATCTATGATATACTACACTATTTAGGACGTCCTTAGTGTAAGATAGAGAGTAGTTGCATCTATCCCACTCTGGCTTCGTGCCCTGAACGTCATTATCACATAATCAACATGAGCATTTATAAATGTCAATGATGCCGGCGAAGAAAATGTTTCTTCATACCTCTCGTATGTGGAGGGCTTCGTGGACATTCCTATCATTGGCCCAAATGTAAGAGTACAAATAGTTATAATCCTGTCAAGAGAGAAGTTCAAATAAGTGAAACCATCGTATCAGCCTTTAATTAATCCATATGTTTACCGTATATTGCCTTGCACATATAAAAATGTGCTTTACTTTTAAGTACCGAGTTCATGGATTTTGAGGGAATTAATTTAGGATGTACCCGACACCATGGCCCGGATTGTTGAGGCATCGAAACGACATCAATGATATTCTTTTCAAGTATACTTCTGCTCCATTTTAGCCTTGTGTGGTTAGGAGATATGGCGCTACACTCGGGTTCCAATATTTGACTCAAATATAACTTCTCAAGGCACTAGAAAATTTCACGAGGAAACATATCTCGGTGATTTATCGCATACATACGTACCATGAAAAAATATGAGAGGGGTAAATGGTATAAGAATGGCACTTACTATTGACACCATTTCAAGGTCAATTAGACAAGCTCCGTTGGTGGGATCGACATTCACATAATCTCCATTGCAATTCATTTTAGTCGACTTGAAAACATGAATACAAAAGAAAAATCACAAAAAAAATGTTGACTCATGTGTAATTATTACTACTAATATATTATATATATATATATAATTTTTTTTATAGTATATAGATCTTACTCTAGCTAAGATATATAGTAAATTCACCTCGTAAAGTTCATCTGATATAAGAGCTATCTTGTGACCGTACTGAATTCTTTGACTGATGTCCTTTACTTCACAGGTCACCGGATTGCCAAGCACATAACCCTATTCATATGACCACAATAATGATGCTTTACTTAACATATATGGCGTAGTATTAATAGATATGAAGTTGAAATGTTGAGGAAATAGTAGCATACATATGAGTTTTAACCTTGGTGTGAAATAGGAGAAGAGCACAGGAATATAATTAAATGTCACGAAAGCTTATTAAATAAAAAAAAAATCTACGACATTATTAAATACTTTGAGATTCATTGGTGGCTCCCGTCCAGCTTCATTTCCTATATAGAAAAGCAAACAGAGTTTTTATTTTTCATTTTTTTCATGAAATGAAAGTAGCTTCTTGACACATATAATATGCGGGTAAACTTCAATTACGCACCATCGTATACTTCTTTAACAATTATGGGGACAACAACACCGGAATAAGAATCACCAGTGATGTACAAAGAATTTGTGAGGAATTTGGGGTGAGACATAAGCCACTGCATCAATAAAAATAAAAAAATAAAAAAAACGAAAGAATTGAGGAACTCCACTGTTCCAGGTAATTAGCTATGATAATTGCCTTTGGGGCATCTGATTATCTTGAGGTGACATAACATTGGTATTAATACAAATGGGTTACCTTTCTTAAAAATTCGTACGATTGTGCTGCAGAGGACGTGTCATTAATGTCATATGCTGTCCATGTCGTTGCATATGAAAATCCCGTACCCACAGGCGCATCCAAAAAGATAATGTTGGCTATCTGTCGTAAAAAAAAAGCCGACAGCTTTTGATCTTTCTAAGTCAAATATATTAACCCTAGCTGAAAATATAGGTATTTCACCTTTGTCCAGGAGAAGGGATTCAACTTCAATATTGGTCTATTTCCGCTGGAATTTGAATAATCAAATTGTAACGGACCTGTGCAAAAATGTATAAACATCGAGATCATGGATGATCAAAACTTTGTGTGATTTTGCTTTCGATTGACATATTGTTATATGTGATGATATTGAATTCCAAATTCATCCCTTAAGACGAAGCCTATTTGCATCGCTAAATTATCATATGATTGGATTGAAAACGGCAGGCCGTGCGAAATCTGATGGAAAGAATGGAAGTTTTCTTCAAGAAAAGATGGGCTTTGGGTTTAGCTTGATTGTTGTCTTCTGCCAATGCGAAATTGAGAAGCGCCAACGTAACACCCACGCAACGTTCTTATCTAGTCATTTTTTGTGTTTCTCCTAATCCCGACGTTCTTCCCTCCGCCGTATTACAGGGAGAGACTTAGCACACACGCACACAAAGATGACAAAAATGTCAATTTTGGTCGACATAAAACCATTTTGTATATGCTGGATTGAAATAGGAACACTTCGTGATAACCCGTCCTTTATTGGATTCTTTTGGCGCAACTAGTGATAGTCTCTGTAATTATCGGATTAGTGTCTAAATATTATCTATAAAGAAGGACTCGTGTGATTAGAATCCATTTGTTATAGGAAAAATAAATGATTTGAAAAATATTTTTGGGAAAAATGTCATTTATATCATTTACAAAAATAATGAATGAACAATTTTTTTATCATAAAAAAATGTTTAGACTTTAAATTTTTGTCAAAAAGGAAAATATTTTTTATTGGCTAATTATTTAAGTGATATGAGCGATCATTTTTAAAAAATATTTTTTAAATCATTCATTTTTCGTGAAATAAACGGAGCTAATTTCATAATGTTTTACTATAGTCTCTAAGGAGTTTAATTACAGGCCATTGAGCAGGTTTGAGATCATAAAACTACATGACAGGAATGCTTATCATTGAACGTCAGGTTTGACAACAACGCCAGAAAAGATGGATAATTTCTTTTGGGGATTTTCTCACGCTAGGTATCGGATGAGTATCTTGTGTTCTTTTCCTTTGAAAAGATAGATCGACGTATATGTATCGGTCATATCCTGAAAAGAAGCTACGACCTCAGGACATCGTTGGTATATTTAAATCCCGCGGGAGCTCAATGGGCGACCACCTTAACCATTTTTATAGAATATAATACAGCATAAGCAAATAATCTTCCAAAAGAGAGGAAAAAGAACGCTACCGAGAACTTAGTGCTAACGCAGAAATGAAGAAAAAAAAGATGACGACTTTGATGACGACCACGATTAGTAAAGGAAACAAGAGAGAGCGGACCTATTTCGAAGAGGAGGCCCGACAAAGCGGAGCAACCGGGACCGCCGTTAAGCCAAAGCAACAGAGGGTCGTCCTTGGGGCTCCTCTCGGACTCGATGAAGTAGTAAAATAGCTGCACTTCCTCCAACTCTCCTACCCCGACGTATCTGCACCAGTTTTGTTTCACCACCATTCAAACAAACATTGGGAAGAAAACACTCGTAAATATATCTTGAAGATGAAGGAAAGAAACGGCGAATCAAGTCATTTGCTACGTTGTGGTTGCTCATAAACATATAACGCAAGCTGACCCAGTTTCGAGTTTGAAGGGAAGATCTCGGGGAAGCCTGGTAGGCTCTCGATGATGGCTGATCGTGATCGTCCGACGTTGGAGATCAACAGCAGCAACGGAAGTAGGAGATGAAACATCCTTGGCTCGCCCTACCAAGAAAAATGGAAGAGAAAAGAGAATAGGCAAATGTCTGTAAGATTCCTCCTTCCTCCGTCTGGATATCAAGGGTCTATATAAAGCTTCATGGCTCTACAAACCGTCCATCCCTTGGTCAGTAGAGTAATTGTCACCATGGTCATTTAGCACGTCCATTTAGACTCATTTGAGCAATAACATTTTAGCCTTTTTAGGGATGTGGAAGCACAACTACTCGCCTATTGAATTGATATACAAAATAGCGTGATGGATTGGAATTAGGTATGCCATATCTTCGAAGAGGGGTATATGCTAGGCATGAAAAGATTGATTTACAATATTGATTCATAAAGTGATATGATAAATTCTAATTTGACGCTGTATGGGCCACTTGGGAAATATGCACTTGCAATTTGTCCAATTATCTGGTAGAAGAACTTTATAAGCTAATCTTCATAGATTTCGCATCATGCCATCGAAGCTCTCGATATAGTGATAAAAGTTTGTCATGGTTACTTACTTCGCACATTGTTCATACTATTATATGAATAAAAATGGGCATCCTTCTAGTAAGGGACATCATGCATTTTTTCCCTTCATAATGCCATAACTTTCGTACGGTTGAGTGTAATACTATCTTTTTTCGCTCATTTTAGTATCACATCAGTGTAAAATCATTCATTTGAATGCACTTTAAGGCAATTCGTCTTACGTGACTTTTTAAATCAAATTTTTGAATCTGACTTGGCTTTTTAGAAGTAATCAAAGTTCCTGATAATTTTTTCGTCCTATGTGGTGAGTGTTAACAAAACAGCGACAATTTTTTAGGAAGACTAACTCTCTCTCTTTGAAAGTCGTAGACTTGTTCGAAAAAATTTACCAAGCTTTTTCTCTTTGTTTTTCTCCCTCTATTGTTCACTCTCGCTCTGTTTTAAATTGCTTCGTCCGGAAGCATAGCTCAGCGACTTCGACGCTGCTCCTCCACCATTGTCCATTGTCGCTCTCTCTTCACCGTCCTTGTGCTTCCTTCGCGAGCCCAAAATCCATTGTCGACGAAATAAAGAAATGCTGATGCTGACTCCTAAGAGAGAATGTTTAAGAGAATTTTTTGAGTTAGGATTCTTCACCAAAGAGCCTTTCCCACTCCCTCTCCCTTGCTTGCTTTGAGAACCCCAATTTCGGGTTGGAAGTTGAGTTCGGGTTCTTCACCAACTTTTGCAACAGGAAAGAATTTTGCCTCAATTTTCTTAAATTAAATTAGGGTTCTTCAAATAAATATCTTCAAACAACTTTGTTTACTTTCTCCTTTGTTGATCAAGTTGAACATTATATAATAAATTAATGTCACGTTGGATTTTCTGGTGATAAATTGCCGATGACACTTAAGCGAACGATTTTAAAAAACATGGTACTTAAGTGAGTACCATACAAAAATTATAATATTTAGATTATTTTTATTCCCTACTACTCATATTAGTGATGTCAAGACCTACTCTATGTATCGCCTTGGCCATCGAGATGGTGATGTCTCATGGGCATTCTCCATTACAGAAATCTACTTTATTCAATCAATCCATTTTAGCGGCTACATTAACTAAGTTGGTTGGCCTACCAATGAATTAGACAGGACCGACCAGATTTCATATCATCCAATTCAATCTACTTTATTCAACCAACTCACAAGTCCAACTGCTACTAGTCAGTCAATGATCGCCATCGCACGATGGGCGACTTTGTCGTGGTATCTCTGTATATGGCACCAAGGAAAAAAAAAGATTTATCATGGGAAGATGCTCAAATTATCTGTCGGAATGGGCCGATCGGCAACTCCAGCTTGTTTCTGCTACTCATAGCTACAGCACTTACAAAATTTTCAAGGTGACTATAATTCATTCGACACGACAAACGTGGCCAAAGTAAATGAAATGAATGAGACTAATCTGATTTGAAAGACGAGATCAGGGGACAAGATAAAGAAAGCTGACAAGGACCTCCAATGAGCCAATGCGCAACAATGATTGTACCGGCACAATGTGGCAGAGAAGAAAAGCAAAGGAAGCATGGGAGACATTATCTTCTCTTGCTACCGTTGCATGGAACCAATCCATCATGTTTCGCGCACCATAATCGTTGAATTGGATGATATGAAATCCAAATGAGATCCATCTGACCTAACCACTAATTGTGATTCACTCGATCTATCATGGATCATATATGACCACAAACTTTTTATTAAGATGTGGTGTAGACGCAACTAAGCAACAAGTGGACAAGAAAAACAAAATTTTCTAATTTGATTGAGTTCTATTGCTATTCGTTAACCATTACTCTTTTATTGTACAATACCAGTCAAAACCATAAATTTCACTTTCAGTTGTTCTTCAATGTTCTTCAATCTTTATGATTGGAAGAACTAACCCAAAATAACTAGCTAAATTTTTTTTGTTCATCCATTGGTTCGGGTGTATTGGTTTGTGATTTTTTATTGTATTAGCCCTTAATTACAAAGACTTTCCAACCATGTCTTCTAAGCTTTTTGCTTTCTCTAAGCACTTCATCGACACCTCCATTAAGAATTTTATGTTCAATTTCAGTCATCAAACAAACATGGCATCTAAGAACGTAAGCTATCTATTCCGATTCAATGAAGTTCCTTGCAATTTCCTTATTTTTTTGAATTTACTGTCAATGCATTGCTTCAATATTTCGATTTTTACGAAGACCTTAGGACTTTAAAGGCATATTAGGGTCCACTCACTTTTGACTCAAAGTCAAGTTTGTTTGTTTCTTTTATATATATAAATGGCCATCCGTTATCCTCGATTGGACATTACTTATGGAAAACGTTGAGTTTCGGGCTCCCATAATTTGACAGAATCACACTTCCGACTCCAACAATCAGGAAATAAGTCCCAGCCCATCATGAGCCTCTGCGGCTGGAGATGGTGAGGATGTGCAAGAAGATCCCATTAATTTTTAAACCAAACTCGACAAGAGTATTACACACTTTGAGATTCATTGGCGCCTTGCGTCCGGCTTAATTTCCTATACAGAAATGCAAGCAGTCTTTTTTATGAAGAGAATATAAATTCTTCAGAGCGAGAGGAAGACAAATATCAAGCAATTAATTTGAAAATAAAACTGTTTATGAAGGTAAAGTTCAATTAAGTACCATCACATATTTCTTTAACAATGAGGGGGACGACAACACCGGAATAAGAATCGCCGGTAATGTAAAGCTGATTTGTGAGGAACTTGGGATGAGCCAATAGCCACTACCTCAAAAATAAAATACAATAAAAAGAAGGAACTGTACTGATCCAGATAATTAGCTATGATAATTGACTTAAGGGCATCTGCTTATGATGGGATAACATATTGTTGGTATTAACTCAAATGGCTACCTTTCTTAAGAACTCATATGTTTGTGCTGCCAAGGAAGTATCACTGATATCGTATGCTGCCCATGTTGTTGCATATGAAAGTCCTATACCCACAGGTGCATCTAAATATATTATGTTGGTAATCTGTTATAAGAAAAAAATGACAACTTTTAATCATGATAAATTTAATTCTATTAACCCTCGTTAAAAATATAGGTAATTTACATTTGTCCAGGAATAGGGATTTAACTCGAACAGTGGTCTGATTTCGCTAGAATTTGAATAATCAAATTGCAAAAGACTTGTGCAAAAACATACAAACATCAAGATCATGGGTAGGCCACACCATTCAAAAGGGTTTTGCTTTTGACTGGTATGTTGATTTTCAAATGATAGGGAGTTTTCATCCATAATAGATCTAGCATGCCCCAAATTGAAATATCTAGAAAATTGCTTTCCAATTTACATTAAATGTCACAACGCCAAACATCAACTAAAATCACGTTGCGTAGATAGCAACATCACATAAGCGCTGCATTTTTTAAATATTTTAACTAAATTTAATTTTAAATTTAATCTAATTAATTTTTATATATATTTTTTACCACGTCAGCTCAAAACGACGTCGTTTTTGCATTATTTGGCCACATCAGCATGCAAAACGGCATCGTTTTGGTCTCGCTTCGTTGGAAAAATGCTACGTAGGTGTTTTGGCCGGATTTTGGTCAGATTGGCACTCAAGTGATCCATTTTACTCCGATTTTGGCATTTAAGTGTACATTTCATAAATTATGGCACTTAAGTGTCCCTTTGTGCAAAATTATGGCACTCTAGGGGTCCGCACGTATGTGACATCTCTTTGACCAAATCAACCGACAGTGGAGTCGCTCTCTACTTCTCAACAAATGTGATAGGAATTATTACACAAATAGTCTCTAAATTATCATTTATTTAGAGCGGCCATTGAATTTTTTGTAATTGTTTAATCTAATTATTTTGAAAATTTACCAAAAGTTGAGGAATCAATTTGAAAAAATTAAAAGTTTAGGGATAAAATACATATTAGACCAAAGTTCATAGGTCATTAGTGTTATTTTCTCAACGAGATATAATTCCCTCTTCAAAGTGCGCTCTATTAATTAGCATCTTTCTTGTCAGTTTGATTAATTCTTATCTTGCGCCTATTAGAGGTATTATCAGCTACTTTCAGTAACTTTTAAATAACCTCAAGGGACCATGTCACTCACTATCAGATCACTCGACTACTTCTCTCAATGAGTTATGACGGTCCTTTGTTTCACCCTAACTAGATAACCATCAGAAAAGTCATATTTCTTGAGGCTGTAATTGAATATCTAAAGCATGGAAACTCATCCCCCCCCAAAAAAAAAATAAAAAAAAAAAAAGGGACCAATAAGTGTTGTCAAACTCCATACCCTATCCAGTACAATGGCCGCAAGTTTCACATATATCTCCATACAGGTCGAATTCTATTGTTCCGTGTGAATAAGTTTGATTTGTGCCGTCCATTCACACCGGTGTAATCATCTCTCAAAGCCCAATTGAAGATGCCTTCTTTCTCAATAATGGAGGAAGTATCAAAATAATCCTAAATTTATTACAACTATGTCCATTCAATTTTAAATCTTTTTATTGTCAATTGAGTCTTAAATCTTTTGCATTTGTATTAATTTAGTCCACTTGTCCAATTTTACCCGAGTGACGCTGACATTAATAATTTTTAATAATATTTTTAAAAAATTTCTGAATTTTTGAATTATTTGAATTATTTTGTATTTTTTCTCTTCCTTTTTCCTCTTGTTGGCGAGGTCAGCCTTACCCTCGCTAGTGGCTAATTTGGTGGGGGCTTGCCTCGCTTGTGGCTCAACAAGCTCACATTTGCCGTCGTTAGGTGAGGTCGACCATATCCTCGTCAATGGCTGAGCAAGCTCGCCTTGAACTCTTAGTCTTGTGGTTGGAGTGTGCAAGGGCGACGGTGAATATATGGCCACCTCAGTCGTACTTTCATTCAGTAATTGATTAGATGATCGATAAGCAAGACATATGCTATTTGAAAATGTGTATATATACGCTAAACGCTTACAAAATTATAGGCTGTCCGAGCGCAATATCCCCTGTGAACTGTGATCCCCAAGATGGATTCATATCAAGTATCCACCGGTCGTTTATGGCATAAGCCCCGCAGGATTTGGTGGACGGACCACGTGAAAATCTACCAACGTGGTCCTTCACCCGCCATGTTACGACCGATGAAGACGCAACACGGTCTGGACCCGAAGGGGTACGAACCGACATGGCCTTTACCCAGCATGGTATGACCGAATGAAGACACAAACCCATGTCGACCTTTCAAAGCAATAAAAAGTCACTGAGAGTAAATTAATATCATCTTCAATGACGCCCCTTTGAACACATCATCAAATAAATAAATAAATAAAGGCTCAAGGGAGAATTTCGCAAATTTTAAGGATTAATTTAAATAAACATTTGCAAGGTGAGGGCTTGTCTAGTTGATGTAAAAATTACTAACAAAATTTCAAACCTACCATACTTATGTGAATTTAATCATAAACTTTTTAATTTGACCAATTTGGTCATTCTGACTAAAGAAGTTGGAAATCCTCATACCATTGACAACTTAGAACACATAACATACACATGAGAAGAGAGCATAAGCTAAAGGAAGAAGCCAGAAATCCTCTTTGATTAAATAGGATTCTTTGCTTTTGAAACCTTCCATTAGCGTCCTTAGATCACTAAGAATCATCCCTGCCGCCTTCATTTCATGCATGTAATCAGCTCGGCCACGTGTAATAATATAATTCAAACCACACAGTGATTACCCCTAGTGTCACTTTGAGTAGCTACAGAGGGTGCTTTCGGTTTAGTATTTGGAATGGACTGTCTGCCATATATATTTGGACCAAACATTTGCCCACTCAAGTAATCTTGGGAACATTTTTCATTCTTTTTGTTCTATCCATGGTAATATAATAAAATAATGTATGCAAAATCTAACTATTTGTCAAAATAAATGCAATGCAGAATCAAGAAAGGCACACAGGTTATGCTTAAATGATCGGATGTGTCTAGATTGACTTTTGCATTTTGCTTTTTACATAATGAATGCAATCATTTTAACTTTTTTATTAACCCAAAGTACCAAAAACTTTGGGAAAACGCAAATGTTAATATGTAAATTCATATAAGAATTTTTTTACAATTTCTTAACTTTAAGATAGTATTTTTTTTTTTTTTTAACTTTGCTTAATATCCCGAAACTAACGAGCCAATAAGTTTCTTCCATCGATGATGCATGAATAAAAACCCCGTGAATGTAATTCTTTCACTAAAACACCTTTCCAGATTGAAATAGCTTTCCAACTGCAATGATATTTATTGACCTCCCACAAAGATAGATGGTCTGATAGGACACGAACGCATTATTATTGGGCGACAAACTTAGGTTGCTTTGAGTATCAACCCAGAGGCCAATGGAAATGAGCTAAAGAGGGTAATAAGAGAACCATCTATCCACCATTGCAAGACATTCCTTGGGTTTATACTCTGGAGCTGTGTGCCCCCCTCCCTGCACCATGGCAAAATGGAAAAAAAAAAAAAGAAGAAGGAAAAATGACCATAATAAGTTGAGATAATCATTTTTGTAAATGAATATCAATATGAAAGGATAAAAAATAAGACATAGTGAAAGGGGGTTGATCTTACCTTGATCGTCGTAAATGTCAAATCGTATCTATTGTCCTCTGAATATAATATAGAGTATCTGTCCAAGTAAATCAAAAAAGAGTTAACATATATAACATTTACAACTCCCCAAGAACACGCAATCCACGTACGTGGGAAATAGACACAAGAAATTCGATGGGTGGAAGAAATTGCAAAATGTTTGTGGAGAAGCCTTACAAACTCAAAAAAATGGCTCAAAAAGAGCCTAACATGCTTTTTAACTCAAAATAAGATAACCAATCTGGAAACGAGGACTATTCTAATATCAAATAAGATAATTTGTAACAAAGTCGCTTATTTCTTACTCAAACTGACCAAATTAGCCATTTGAGGCTTTTGAGCAACAAAACGGACATGATTTAGAGTATTTTGGATTTTCTACGGTATAATTAAATTAAGTGATGACATCAATTTTGCAGAAAACCCAACAAAAGAAAGAAACAATCCCATTGATATGCTTCCTCTTAAAACTATGAATTGGGAAAGGCCCTTTTCTAAACCAAGGCTTAGCCTGATCCGGAAGAAGGGCAAGAGGAGAATCCGGAAAGGGTGCAGAGTGCGCAGAGTCGAGTGAGAGTCGAAAGAGAAATTTTCGCGAATAAAAATTGAGTTGCAGCCCAATCCAAATTTTAATGTTATCATCAACCAAACTCATGATCTTGAGCAAGCTACATAGATCACAGTCTGTTTTATGATTGCTCAGTATATCACTAAGAAAAATAATATATCTGCTGGTGGATAAAGCAAAATATTTATAATAGATTCAATGAACAATTTGTCAATGTTTTTCTTTCCATTAATAACGTGTAATCCAAATATGAAGTACTTTATTGCAATGGGAGACATTAAAAGTGAATTAATTTAAGTTTATAGGTCTAATTCCGATTGATACACACATTTTTAGCTTAAGGATGTGTTTATTTCACCGAAAACTTCATGATAAAGAAATATATTTTTCATGAAATCATTTTAAAGGAAAATACTTAGCTTTTATCTGTGTGGTGATCTAGACATTGCTAGAAAGGGAAGTCACTTTCCCCCAATCTAACCTTGTTGCATTTAATCCATGGAGCATGTTATTCTTAAATCAAATAGGTTTCCATCGTCCAAATACCATAAATCTAAAAAAAAAAAAAGAAATATTGGGATTTGGCTCTCCTTTATATAAATGGATCCTAAGTATGGTTTTTAACACAAACTATGGAGTTTAATGAGTAACTTTCATCAATGATAATAATTTCTAGTGCATAGTTTCATCGAGATGTGCATTGCTCACAATGGAATAACTATTTTCATCATCAAGCGAAGTAGAAGCTAAACATTTGTGAGAAGATGATGATCATGTAAACTAAATTCAATAAAAGAAAGTATAGTGATATTTCGGATCAAGATGATGTACCCAGCTACTTGACCTTCAACAAACCAAGGCGCCCACCGACCAAGTAAAGTCAAATTGAGCGATCTTATCCAATCTAAAGTGCCCACATACGGGATAGCCAAGTCATGATCACCACTACAACAACAAGAGTAATTTTTTCCAATAAGAGAAAAAATTGCTGAATTATGTAAAAAAGCAAATTGACTTAAAAGAATGGAACTGAAATGAGAAACTTATTTGTTTAGCTAAGGGAAGATAACATAAATGGTCATTGAAATTTGGTCCAATAAGTAATATCATCTCTAGAATTTAAATTTGTTTCCCTAAATTTTAACCCAATATGCACTGTCGTCCCTTAGACAATTAATATGTTCAATGTGGTTAATGAATTATTGATAAATGTTCAATCTAGTCCTTAGTCTATGTGAAAATGAAGCATACACAAAGACTACATTAAACATTTATGGATGGGTTAGGAGTAATATTGAATAAATTAAAAATAAAATTCAAAAATAAAATTGCTCTTTGTGCCAAAATTAAAGGACCACATTAAATATATTGAGATGATATTACACATTAGACTAAAGTTTCTAGATCATTTGTGTTATTATATCTTAAACTAACACAGTACCTGTAAATAAGGGCACGGAGCGATGTCTTAGAGAGGTATCTATGATATACTACACTATTTAGGATGTCCTTAGTGTAAGATAGAGAGGAGTTGCATCTATCCCACTCTGGCTTCGTACCCTGAACGTCATTATCACATAATCAACATGAGTATATATAAATGTCGATGATGCCGGCGAAGAAAATGTTTCTTCATACCTCTCGTATGTGAAGGGCTTCGTGGACATTCCTATCATTGGCCCAAATGTAAGAGTATAAATAGTTATAAGCCTGTCGAGAGAGAAATTTAAATAAGTGAAACCATGATGTCAGCCTTTAATCAAAATCCATATGTTTATCGTATATTGCCTTGCACATATAAAAATGTGCTTTACTTTTAAGTACCGAGTTCATGGATTTTGAGGGAATTAATTTAGGATGTACCCGACACCATGGCCCGGATTGTTGAGGCATCGAAACGACATCAATAATATTCTTTTCAAGTATACTTCTGCTCCATTTTAGCCTCGTGTGGTTAGGAGATATGGCGCTACACTCGGGTTCCAATATTTGAGCCAAATATAACTTCTCAAGGCACTAGAAAATTTCACGAGGAAACATATCTCGGTGATTTATCGCATACATACGTACCATGAAAAATTATGAGAGGTAAATGGTATAAGAATGGCACTTACTATTGACACCATTTCAAGGTCAATTAGACAAGCTCCGTTGGTGGGATCGACGTTCACATAATCTCCATTGCAATTTGTTTTAGTCGACTTGAAAACATGAATACAAAAGAAAAATCACAAAAAAAAAAAATGTCAATTCATGTGTAATTATTACTACTAATATATTATATTCTTTTATAGTATATAGATCTTACTCTAGTTAAGATATATAGTAAATTCACCTCGTAAAGTTCATCTGATATGAGAGCCATCTTGTGACCGTATGGAATTCTTTGACTGATGTCCTTTACTTCACAAGTCACCGGATTGCCAAGCACGTAACCCTATTCATATGACCACAATAATGATGTTTTACTTAACATATATGGCGTAGTATTAATAGATATGAAGTTGAAATGTTGAGGAAATAGTAGCATAAATATGAGTTTTAACCTTGGTGTGAATAGGAGAAGAGCACAGGAATATAATTAAATGTCACGAAAGCTTATTAAATAAAAAAAATCTATGACATTATTAAGTACTTTGAGATTCATTGGCGGCTCGCGTCCAGCTTCATTTCCTATACAGAAAAGCAAACAGAGTTTTTATTTATCATTTTTTCATGAAAATGAAAGTAGCTTCTTGACACATATAATATGCGGGTAAACTTCGATTACGCACCATCGTATACTTCTTTAACAATTATGGGGACAACAACACCGGAATAAGAATCACCAGTGATGTACAACGAATTTGTGAGGAATTTGGGGTGAGACATAAGCCACTGCATCAATAAAAAAAAATAAATCAAAAAACGAAAGAATTGAGGAACTCTACTGTTCCAGGTAATTAGCTATGATAATTGCTCTGATTATCTTGAGGGGACATATGGGTTACCTTTCTTAAAAATTCATACGATTGTGTTGCAAAGGACGTGTCATTAATGTCATATGCTGTCCATGTCGTTGCATATGAAAATCCCGTACCCACAGGCGCATCCAAAAAGATAATGCTGGCTATCTATCATTAAAAAAAAAAAAAAAAGCTGACAGCTTTTGATCTTTATAAGTCAAATATATTAACTCTAGCTGAAAATAAAGGTATTTCACCTTTGTCCAGGAGTAGGGATTCAACTTCATTATTGGTCTATTTCCGCTGGAATTTGAATAATCAAATTGTAACGGACCTGTGCAAAAATGTATAAACATCAAGATCATGGATGATCAAAACTATGTGTGATAAAAAATGTATCACTTAAGACGAAGCCTATTTGCATCGCTAAATTATCATATGATTGGATTGAAAACGGCAGGCCGTGCGAAATCTGATGGAAAGAATGGAAGTTTTCGTCAAGAAAAGATGGGCTTTGGGTTTAGCTTGATTGTTGTCTTCTGCCAAGGCGAAATTGAGAAGCGCCAACGTAACACCCACGCAACGTTCTTATCTAGTCATTTTTTGTGTTTCTCCTAATCCCGACGTTCTTCCCTCCGCCGTATTACAGGGAGAGACTTAGCGCACACGCCCACAAAGATGACAAAAATGTCAATTTTGGTCGTCTTAAAACCATTTTGTATATGGTGGATTGAAATAGGACCACTTCGTGATAACCCGTCCTTTATTGGATTCTTTTGGCGCAACTAGTGATAGTCTATGTAATTATCGGATTAGTGTCTAAATATTATCTATAAAGAAGGACTTGTGTGATTAGAATCCATTTGTTATAGGAAAAATAAGTGATTTGAAAAATATTTTTGGGAAAAATGTCATTTATATCATTTACAAAAATAATGAATGAACAATTTTTTTTTATCATCAAAAAATGTTTAGACTTTAAATTTTTGTCAAAAATGAAAATATTTTTATTGACCAATTATTTTGAGTGATATGAGCGATCATTTTGAGAATTTTTTTTTTAATTTTTTTCTTTTTTTTGTGAAATAAACGGAGTCAATTCCATAATGTTTTACTACAGTCTCTAAGGAGTTTAATTACAGGCCATTGAGCAGGTTTGAGATCATAAAACGACATGAAAGGAATGCCTATCATGGAACGTCAGGTTTGACAACAACGCCAGAAAAGATGGATAATTTCTTTTGGGGATTTTATCACGCTAGGTATCGGTTAAGTATCTCGTGTTCTTTTCCTTCGAAAAAATAGATCGACGTATATGTATACGTCATATCCTGAAAAGAAGCTACGACCTCAGGACATCATTGGTACATTTGAATCCGCGGGAGCTCAATGGGTGACCACCTTAACCATTTTTATATAATATAATACAACATAAGCAAATAATCTTCCAAAAGAGAGGAAAAAGAACGCTACCGAGAGCTTAGTACTAGCGCAGAAATGAAGAAAAGAAGAAGATGACTTTGATGACAACCGCGATTAGTGAAGTAAACAAGAGAGAGCGGACCTATTTCGAAGAGAAGGCCGGACAAAGCGGAGCAACCGGGACCACCGGTAAGCCAAAGCAACAGAGGGTCGTCCTTGGGGCTCCTCTCGGACTCGATGAAGTAGTAAAATAGCTGCACTTCCTCCAACTCTCCTACCCCGACGTATCTGCACCAGTTTTGTTTCACCCCCATTCCAACGAACGTTAGAAAGAAGATACACACACACACACATTACTCTTGAACATAAAGAAAAGAAATAGCGAATCAAGTCATCTGCCAAAATGCAGTTGCTCTTAATCATATGATACGAGCTGACCCTGTTTCCAGTTTGAAAGGAAGATCTCCGGGGAAACCCGGGAGACTCTCAACGATGGCTGATTGTGATCGCCCAATGTTGGAGATCAAGTGCAGCAATGGAACTAGGAGATGCAACATCCTTGGCTCGTCCAACAAAGAAAAATGGTGAGAAAAAGAGAAATAGGCAGATTTCCGTAAGGTTCCCCCTTACTCCGTGTGGATTTCACGGGTTATATAATGCTTCCCAGCTTTCTAAATGGTCCATCCGCTGGTCAGAAAAACATATACAGGGCGATCAATTTGACCCACAACGTGCTTCGCGGGTTTTTATGGATTTCTAGAGTTTTATATTGGCTTGGCCGCTTTTTTCAACCGTCCATCCCCTGGTTAGTAGAGGAATTGTCACCGCGGTTCATATGTGTACGTGACATCTCTTTGACCGAATCAACCGACACTGGAGTCGCTCTCTACTTCTCAACAAATGTGATGGGAATAATTACACAAATAGTTTCTAAGTTATAATTTATTTAGAGCGGCCATTAAATTTTTTGTAAATGTTCAATTTAATTCTTTTGAACATTTACCAAAAGTCCAGGATCAATTTGAACAAATTTAAAGTTTATGGATAAAATGCATCTTAAACTAAAGTTCATAGGTCATTAGTATTATTTTCTCAACGAGATATAATTTCCTTTTGAAAGTGCACTCTATTAGTGAGCATCTTTCTTGTATGCTTAATTAATTCTTATCTTGCACCTATTAGAGGTTTTATCAGCTAATTTCAATAACTTTTAAATAACCTTGAGGGACCATGTCATTCACTATTAGATCACTCGACTGCTTCTCTCAATGAGTTACGGTTGTCCTTTTTTTTCACCCTAACTAGGTAACCATCAGAAAAGTCATATTTCTTGAGGTTGTAATTGAATATCTAAAGCACGTCCCCCGCCCCCGCCGGCGCGCCGGCGCCCCCCCGGGGAAAAATAGAAGAAGAAGGGACCGACAAGTGTTGTCAAACTCCGTACCCTATCCATTAAAGCAGGCTGTAATTGAATATTTAAAGCAGGACACCCCCGCCCCAAAAAAAAAAAAAAAAGAAGAAAGGGACCGATAAGTGTTGTCAAACACCCTATCTAGTTCAAAAAAAAAAAAAAAAACTCCATACCCTATCCAGTCAAACTCCATACCCTATCCATTAAAGCAGGACCCCCCCCCCCCCCCCAAAAGGGACCGATAAGCGTCGTCAAACTCCATACCCTATCCAATACAATGGCCACAAGTTCCACATATACCTCCATACAGGTCGAATTCTATTGTTCCGTGCCAATAAGTTTGATTTGTGCCGTCCATTCACACCAGGGTGATCATCTCTCATAGCCCAATTGAAGATGCCTTCTTTCTTAACAAAACAATAGAGAAAGTATCAAAATAATCCTAAACTTATTACAATAATGTATTTTCAATTTTAAATATTTTTCATTGCTAATTGAGTCTTAAATATTTTGCATTTGTAGTAATTCAGTTCACTTATCCAATTTTGCCCAAGTAACGCTGACATAGATAAGTTTTTATAATATTTTTATATTTTTTTTTTTTGAATTATTTGAATTATTTTGTTTTTTTTTTCCTTTTTTCTTTATTTTTTCCTCTTCCTTTTTCCTATTGTCGGTGAGGTCGGCCTTGGCTAATCTGGTAGGGGCTTGCCTCTTTTGTGGTTCAATGAGCTCACTTTCACCGTCGTTAGGTAAGGTCGACCTTACCCTCGTCGATGGCTAAGCAAGCTCGCCTTGAACTCCTAGTCTTGTGTTTAAAGTATGTGAGGGCAAGAGTGAACATATGGCCACCTCAAGTCGTACTTTCGTTTAGTAATTGATCAGATGACCGATGAGCAAGACATGTACTCTTTGAAAATGAGTATATATGCGCTAAGCAAGACTGTCCGAGTGCACGATCCCCTGTGAACTTTCCCAAGATGGATTCATACCATCGGGTCCACCGGTCGTTTATGGCACGAGCCCCACAGGATTTGGTGGACGGACCACGTGAAATTCTACCAACACGGTCCTTCACCCGCCATGTTACGACCAATGAAGACGCAACACAGTCCTGACCCGAAAGGGAACGAACCGACATGGCCTTTACCCAGCATGGTATGACCGAATGGAGGCAACCCATGCCGACCTTTCAAAGCAATAAAAAGTCACTGAGGAAATTAATATCATCTTCAATGACGCCCCTTTGAACACGTCATCAAATAAATAAATAAATAAATAAATAAATAAATAAAGGTTCAAGGGAGAATTTCGCAAATTTTAAAGATTAATTTAAATAAACATTTGCAAGGTGAGGGCCTACTAGTTGATGTAAAAATTACCAACAAATTTTCAAACCTACTATACTTATGTGAATTTAATCATAAACTTTTTAATTTGGTCAATTTGATCATTCCGACTAAAGAAGTTTGAAATTCTTAGACCATTGACAACTCAGAACACAAAACATACACTTGAGAAGAGAGCATAAGCTAAAGGAAGAAGCCAGAAATCCTCTTGATTAAATAGGATTCTTTGCTTTTGAAACCTTCCATTGGCGTCCTTAGATCACTAAGAATCATCACCGCCACCTTCATTTCATGCATGTAATCGGCTTGGCCACGTGTAATAATAGAACTCAAACCACACAGCGATTACCCCTAGTGTCACTTTGAGTAGCTACAGAGGGTGCTTTTGATTTAGTATTTGGAACTACCATATATATTTGGACCAAACATTTGCCCACTCGAGTAATCTTTGGAACATTTTTCATTATTTTTGTTCTATCCATGGTAATATAATAAAATATTGTACGCAAAATCTAACTATTTGTCAAAATAAATGCAATGCAGAATCAAGAAAGGCACACGGGTTATGCTTAAATCATCAGATGTGTCTAGATTGACTTTTACTTTTTGCTTTTTACATAATAAATGCAATCATTTTAACTTTTTTATTAACCCAAAGTACCAAAAACTTTGGGAAAACGCAAATGTTAATATGTAAATTCATATAAGAATTTTTTTACAATTTCTTAACTTTAAGATAGTATTTTTTTAAAACTTTGCTTAATATCTCGAAACTGCATGAATTAAAACCCCGTGAATGTAATTCTTTCACTAAAACACCTTTCCAGATGGAAATAGCTTTCCAACTGCAATGATATTTATTGACCTCCCACAAAGATGGATGATCTGATAGGACACGGACGCATTATTATTGGGCGACAAACTTGGGTTGCTTCGAGTATCAACCCAGAGGCCAATGGAAATGAGCTAGAGAGGGTAATAAGAGAACCATCTATCCACCATCGCAAGACATTCCTTGGGTTTATACTCTGGAGCTATGTGCCCCCCTCCCTGCACCACGGCAAAATGGAAAAAAAGAAAAAGAAAAAGGAAAAATGACCATAATAAGTTGAGATAATCATTTTTGGAAATGAATATGAATATGAAAGGATAAAATATAAGATATAGTGAAAGGGAGTTGGTCTTACCTTGATCATCGTAAATGTCAAATCGTATCTACTATTCTCCGAATATAATATAGAGTATCTGTCCAAATAAATAAATAAATAAGTTAACATATATAACATTTACAACTCCCCAAGCACATGCAATCCACGTACGTGGGAAATAGACACAAGAAATTCGATGGGTGGAAGAAAGTGCAAAATGTTGGTGGAGAAGGCTTAAAAACTCAAAAAATGGCTTAAAAAAGCCTTAAACATTTTGTATCTATGCTAATTTAGTCATAAACCTTTATTTTTGTACCAATTTAGTCATAAACATTTTCATTTTGTATTAATTCAGTCATTTATGGCTAATTTTGACCAAATTTTGTTGATTGGGCATCGACCGGTTGACGTGGCACAATTAGCACTAACGTGTACAACTTTTAATGATATTTCAATATTTTTGAATATTTTCTTTTTATTTTCTTTTCATTTTTCTTTTTCCTCCTCCTTCCACCAGTCGATCATTGGACATTACCGATTGGCCAGAGGTGACGGTCGACGAGCCTCGCTAGTGGCCGAGAGGGCGGCCTTGCCTAGCCTCTAGTGAGGCCTTAGCCGCGAGGGCAACCTTGTGCCAGGTTGGCGAAGCTCGCTCTTGTCGGATTTGGCGAGGGTCAAGCCTTGCCCAACCTCTAGCTAGGCCATGGCTACGAAGCTCAACCCTCGACGGTCGTCACCTTTGGCCAGTCGGCAAGGTCTGACGATTGGTTGGTAGAAGGAGGATGAGAAGGAAAAAAGAAAAATAGAAAATAAATAAATAAATCTAAAATATTAAAATATTATTAAATTTTGTACACGTCAATGCCAATCGTGCCAGCATTGATCGTGTCACGTCAGCCGGCTGGCACCTAATCCGTAAAATCCAATCAAAATCAATTGGAAATAACTGAATTGGCACCAAAAAAAGATTTAGGACTAAATTGGCACAAATATAAAAGGCTTAGGACTTTTTAACACTTTTCCCAAAGCTATGACCTTAGGACATCATTGGTATATTTGAATCCTGCGGGGGCTCAATGGGTGACCACCTTAACCATTTTGTATAATATTATACAGCATAAGCAGATAATGTTCCAAAAGAGAGGAAAAAGAACGCTGCCGAGAGCTTAGTACTAACGCAGAAATGAAGAAAAGAAGAAGATGACTTTGATGACGACCACGATTAGTAAAGGAAACAAGAGAGAGCGGCCCTATTTCGAAGAGGAGGCCAGGCAAAGCGGAGCAACCGGGACCACCGGTAAGCCAAAGCAACAGAGGGTCGTCCTTGGGGCTCCTCTCGGACTCGATGAAGTAGTAAAATAGCTGCACTTCCTCCAACTCTCCTACCCCTACGTATCTACACCATTTTTGTTGAACCCCCATTCCAACAAACATTAGAAAGAAGACACTCATATGGATCACTCTTGAATATAAAGAAAAGAAATAGCGAATCAAGTCATTTGCCAAATTGCGGTTGCTTATAATCATATAATACGAGCTGACCCTGTTTCCAGTTTGAAAGGGAAACCCGGGAGACTCTCAATGGTCACTGATTGTGATCGTCCAACGTTGGAGATCTAGAGCAGCAATGGAACTAGGAGATGCAATATCCTCGGCTCGTCCAACAAAGAAAAATGGTGAGGGAAAGAAAACAAGGCAGATTTCCATGAGGCTACCCCTTCCTCCGCGTAGATTTCACGGGTTGTATAATGCTTTCCTTTTTCCTTTTTTCTTTAATTTTTTTCCTCTTCCTTTTACCTTTTGTCAGCAAGGTTGACCTTGTCCTCGCCAGTGGCTGATCTAGTGGGGGCCTGCCTTGCTTGTGGTTAGATGAGCTCACCCTTATCATTAGGGGTGTGTATGGTCTGTGTGGGCGATTCCCACTATAGAACAGGGAACTGCCCATTAAGGACCAGTTCCTAAAATTAGATTCAAGAACTGCCCGTTAGTTGTAAGAATCCACCTAAGAACCAAACTACGTGTCCGATCTAGTTCTCAGGTAGATCCATGGAACTGTTTTCACCAAAGATCAATGAAATATTGCCGATCTAGACTTGCGCAACTAGAAGCCAGCAGCCAACATTAAGTCTAATTCGAACAATGATAAGGAGGAAAAAAAAACGTTTTATTACCTATATGTTGCTCCTTTCAGACCGCTTTTCTCATTCCACGTATAACGACCCTCTTGAAATCTCATGTTTCTCCCATGAAAAAATTTGGATTCGACGTAGGCTTTCGAACTTTTCCATCACCACCTTGAATGTAGCTTGCATTAATGTTCCTGTCTAACTTAGAGAACCAATGACGTGATGGGTGTTTGTCAGAATTTAAAATGGAGGAACTCGGTCAAATATTTTAGATTTACTAATTTCAAATTTTTTAATATTAAAAATTAATATATTATTATAATATAATCAGTTCGGTTTGGTGGACGGATCCTCTCATGGAACTAAGAACTGAACTAATACCCACCGATTCTCATAAATTGGATCAGACTAATTTCTTTAAGAATCACCAGTTCTGGGCGGGTCCTGATTTCTTTGCACACTCCTACTTGCCATCGTTAGGTGAGGTCGACCTTATTGTTGTCAATGGCTGAGCAAGCTCGCCCTTGACTCCTAGTCTCATGTCCGGAGTGTGCCAAGGTAAGAGCGAGTATATGTCCATCTACGGTTGTACTTTCATTTAGTAATTGATCGAACGACTGATAAGCAAAGACATGTACTCTTTGAAGATGATATATGTACGCTAAACGCTTACCAAATTACAGGCTGTCCGACCGCGCGATCCCTGTGAACTTTAATCCCTAGATGGATTCATATCATTGTATCCACCGGTCGTTTATGGCATATGCCCCGCAGGATTTAATGGACGGACAACGTGAAAACCTACCAACATGGTCCTCCACCTGCCATGGTATGACCAATGAAGACACAGCGAGGTCCTGACCGGAAAGGGTATGAACCGCCAGGCTGTTGACTCTTTACCCAATACAGTACGACAAAATTAGGGCACAAAATGGTTGATCTCCAAATCTTGCATTATTATTAGGGATGAGCACACATTGAGATGGGCGACTCGTCATGCGGTCAAGTGGTATCCAACCATCCTAAATAATCCTATATCCGACGGCGGGTTGTGTGTGCAAAAGTGATAAATGCAAAGCATGCTGCAAGGCAAGGGTTAGCAATCACTTCCCCCTTATGCCTCCCAATCCGCAAAAACATTTAAACCTTAAATGTTACACGGGAGCGCAAACAAAAACATTTTTTTAAAAAGAAATTGGCCTAAGTCCACTAAGAGTTTTAACTCAATGAGTGCCGACCAATCTGGTTTGGACCACCTAGGGCTTGGCTAATGGATTGTTAAGCCTAAAATCCCAAGCCCATACCAATTCGCGACTTAGGTTTGAATTGTTAACATGCAATTAAATTTTAACTTGGAGTCGCCACTAATCTACGATTAGAAACCCTAGTAAAGTATTTATTCCTACGAACCGAAGACTAAGGGTACGGGACTTGGTTACGTTAGATCTTAAAACAGGTGATCATACATGTGCGCATACCACCAATTTAACACGCAATTAAATATTTACCTAGGAGCAACGAAAGCATCTGCATTGTTTCGGAATTTTGCCCTAGATATGATTTCTAATTAACACGCAATTTCAATTTTAAACTTTATTTAATGAAAATCATGACTTATGCAATGTATGTAATCCCGTGTCGACCTCTCAAAGCAATAAAAAGCCACTGAGAGTAATTAATATCACCTTCAATGACGGCAGTTTGAACACGTCATCAAATAAATAAATATATAAATAAATAAATCAAGGCTCAAGGGAGAATTTCGCGAAATTAAAATTTTAATGGCAATTCAAATTTAAAACTAACATCCTTAATTAAGATGAGTGCCTATATCTAAAAATTGACAGACCATATCTCGCGCATGTTGATCGAAAAATTACCAACAAAGTTTTAAACTTATTATATTTATATCAGTTTAATCTTAAACCTTTCAGTTTGGTTAATTAGTCATTTTTGTCGATTTTATCAACTTTTTTTTTTGTCGAAACTAAATATTTATTCATATTTCAAAATATTGAGACAATACATGAGAGGTTCAAAACAAAACAATTTTCAAACAATAAGGTAGCAAATTGTTGTGATAAAAGCATACATTCATCCTACAAGAATAAATCTGTCTCAATATCAAAACAAATGAATGATGGTTGATCTCCAAATCTTGCATTATTATTAGGGATGAGCACACACCATAATTGCATTCTCTAATAGCTACGACTTGCCCAATAGGTGGCTGTTGGTGCTCACTATTCCTCGCCATTTGCCACCACTTAGAAGAGAGAAATTTGTATCGTTATCAAATAAATTTCTATTTCGAGAATAGAAATTTCGTGTTATTATTAAACACGTATTTTTACATAGAAATAAAAAAATCTACTTATGTTCTAGAAATCAATTTCTGATTAGAATGGTTATCATCTTGTTTGGTTCACGGAAAATGGCTAGTCAACCCGAAGCACTTTCTAGTCAACAAAAATATTCATGTATAAATTTATGAAAGTTAATTCATCAATTTTAAGAGATGAAACACTTTGAAATTGCTCATTTCAAAATTTTCAATTTTCAATTTTTTCTTTTCTTCTTTTTATTTCTCTCTCAGTGATTTCGTGATAGTTGGGGACTAGCCGCATGCATGGGCCGGCAAGGTTGACACTTGCTGGCCTACGCAAGGTCATGGCTCTCTAGGATCTAGCGAGCCTCAACCTTGACCTTGCACTCGGCTAGTGAGCCTCAACCTAGTGTAGGGCCAGTGAGCTCGAGCTTACCTATGGCTGTTGTTGGTCGGTCATGGCAGAGGAAGGAGGAAAAAGAAAAGGAAATAAAAGATTTTTTATTTTATTTTAAGATTGTTGAATTTTTTTTTAAAAAAAAAAAATATATATATTTTAAAAATTCTACTATTTTTTGCCTAAGATAAAGTCATGAGACTAAAATCATTTTCTAATAAGATCCAAATATTAGAATACGTTTTCAATCATATATCACAGAACAAAGAAAAACTAATTATATTTTTGAAAAATGTTTTCCGAAAAGTATTTTTCTTTATCATAAAGTTTTCCACTTAACAAATACACCTCAAATCCAATAAAATTCAATAATTCCGTCAAGTGACAACATGATGTGATGTTGATAAAATTTTCTAATATAAACGTCATACGATACTAGGGTATCTACAATTTTCCACGCATATCTATGCATTTAAATAATTTATCCACATTATGTTTCAAAGTCGTTCTTGATCAGTCAGTTTAATTTTGGTCGAATTTGGTGCTTCAAGAGACTTTATTAGATGAAAATAGAATTATTTGATTTGATAAATTAAAATATAGGGATAAGCATAAGGGAATAAGGTAGAATAGGAAAAAAAAAATTGTTGTACAGGCCTTAAATGCCCAACGGTTTTCAGTACGACAATACATGACTCTCTTTTTATGTTTTAACTTGAGTGCAGCTCCGTCCTTGTCTGCTTGCTCTGTGCACTAAAAAATATAAACTCACTTCAAGTTCCCGCTTTACAGAAACCCGAAGAACTGAAAGAAGAGCCCGTGCTCAATGATGTCGAACATGGCGAGGGCCGTGCACTCAAAATCATCGCTTTCCACGAAGTCATTTTCGAAGGTGCTCTTGTCTTCGCTTTTGATCCTGCTGTCCTGTGCGAGTTCGGCCCTTTCGGGTTCCATCGTGAAATATCTTCCTGGATACGAGGGAGAGCTTCCGTTCAAGCTCGAAACCGGGTAATATTCTTGAACTCTCGACGCTTCCTTTCGGTGGGTTCTTGCTGATGGCGTTCTTGAATTTGGTACACGTGTCCGCATTATGCTTTCGCATTTCTTGAATACGGGGTGATCGTGCTGTCGTGATCGTCAGGTACGTGACGGTGGGCAGCTCGGAGCTGTTCTACTACTTTATAGAATCACAAGGGAACCCAGAAGAGGATCCCGTTTTCCTGTGGCTCACTGGCGGCCCCGGTTGCTCCTCCTTCCACTGCCTAATCTACGAGATAGGCACGTCTTCGCATTCCGTCTCTTTCCATATTATAAGCACAATATTTTTATTCTTTGATGAGCATCGAGCGGAGCCACTTTATCTCATGTCAATTATAATATTTTAAGTTTTCTTCAAAAGTGCGAATACTCATTAACACGATCCATTATAATAAAAAAAAAAATTATATTTTCCATTTTTTACTCGCTTATTTGTTTATTTATTTATTTATTTATTATTTTATTTCGGAAACGTCCCACTTTGCTAATTCGATAACTTGATAGAACATATAACGTTTACTTATTTTGTTTGCATTTTAGAATATAAATGAGTCGGTAATAATGAAATACATTCTTGGGATATTAATTGCCATTAGTGATTGCTCAGCGAAGGAGCCTTGATTGCGGGCCAAGCAGTCTGCTGGGCCTCATTTGTTACCCAGTGGGTGTGTGTGTGTCGGTCCGGTCCGAAGGACCACACCTAGAACCGGAAACTGGACCGGTATTCACTAGTTTCAGTAAATTGGAACTGGGAACCAAACTGGTCCCCATGGGAACGGGCCATTTCGGTCCGGTTCCAGATCCAGCCGGTTCCCGGTTCTTTTGAACACCTCTACTTGAAGTTAATCTAGTATTTTCTTTTTCTCGAATGGTGAAAAGTATTAAACCTGACGAAATTTCAAGAAGGCTTTTAACAGCTTCGGGTTGCTGAAGCAGATATAGAACTGCTTATGAACCATTTGGCTAGTCACAAAATAAAGTGAACTTAGAGCCATAAAAATCATAAAAAAGAAAAGGAAAATAGCAATCTCAGGGCGCTATTGGACTAGACCACGTGTGTGATCTCCATGAAGTTTCAGTAGCATATAGACATCATCATCAAGCAGCTTTTAGCTCCATTTCGATTATTCTTTTGCAACAGGACTTAAGAAATATTAACTAGGATGTAATGATCGGATTAGCTAGCAGTCAGATTTTCACTTATGCCGTTGTACCAAACTAGGGGAAGAAGCGAATTTCTAAAGTTCAACATGGTTCTGTTCTAAGACATGGCTAACATTGTAACTCATCTGATTCTTAGGTGGTATTTATCTTGCTAACATGGTAATGACACACTCGAGCATTCATTATCCGCAAATATTTGCATCAGATCTCTAGCAAAATGTATTGACTAACTATGCAAATTATGGATGGCAGACTGCCCATAGTTTTGTTTCACGCACGAGAACTTATTGGACAAGTCAAACATTCTTTAGCTTTCGCAGGATTCTTTACGACCTAATTACAAAGAAAGATCAGCTAGATATGGAATTGGTTTTCAAAGGACATTGCAATCTCACGCTGGATGCACAATAGGATATGCATTACACTTTCTTCCTCTCTGGAAATAGCCTTAATTAGCTTATTCATAAATGCAGGTCCAATGGAGTTTGATATTGAAAATTATAAAGGAGGATTGCCGAAATTGCGACCTTATGAGTATGCATGGACAAAGGTCTCGTTACTCACGCACGCTATCATTTTGCCCTAGCATTTTTGTGAACAATGAAATAAATCAAGTTTTATGCTCTTCAGACAGCTAGCGTCATATTTGTAGATTCACAAGTTGGTACTGGTTTTTCTTATTCAACGACAGAAGAAGGTTGGTATACTTCAGACTCAAGTTCAGCAAAGCAAGCATATGAGTTTCTCAAAAAGGTTAGAATTACAGAAGCCGCAACAATAAGGGTGCGGATGGTAACGTTTCTGTTCTTTTTTTGTTCCTGAGAACAGAAACAAAAAAAAGTGTTTGTTCCGGGGAACAATTCTTGAACAAAAGAACGCGTTTGGTAACGTTTGGTCGGGAATAAAAAATGAACAGAAACACGTTTGGTAAAATTTATTCTTTTTTGTTTCTTTTAATTTTTTAAACATTTTTATTTTATTTTTCATTTTTTCCTTTCTTTTTATTTTTACTTTTTCGGCCGGTCCCCGCCTCCGGCGACCGGCCGACGGGGCGGCAGCCTCGCCATGGCGGGCGAGCTCGAGCTCGCCCGGATCCCGGCGAGCCCGAGCCTCACCGGTGGCCGACGACGCTCGACCTCGCCGGATCTAGGCGAGCCCGAGCTCGCCCGGCCAAGGCGAGGCTCGGCCTCGCCCGCGCCGGCGACGCCGAGCCTCGCCGGATGCGGGCGAGGCCGAGCCTCGGACGGCCGGTCGCCGGCCATGGCCGAGGCCGGCGACCGGCGAAAGAAAAAGAAGAAAAAAAGAAGAAGAAAAGAAGAAGAGAAGAAGAAGAGAAGAAGAAGAGAGAGAAGAAGCTCGCCGGAAATGTTTCTTCATTTTTGTTTTGGAACAAGAAACAACAAATTGTTGTTTCTTTTTTCTGTTCTTATTTCGTTCCAGAAACAAAAAAAAAAAAAAGAACAGAAACGCAATCAAACGCGTTTATGTTCCTTTTTTGTTCCCGGGAACACTTTCCGTACAGAAGTGTGCCGGAAACACTTTTTGGAGTGTTTCCATGCACACCCTAAGATGCTTCTGACCAAGTGAATACAAAATTTGCTATCCACTCTTGTGAAGGATTCCGTCACATTAAATTGAATTGAGTTGAATTAACTCTTTAATTATCAACTCACTTAAAACACGCAATGCTTATACACAGTGGTTGGTGGAGCACCCACAATATCTCACTGTTCAACTATTCATTGGCGGTGATTCTTACTCTGGCATGGTGGTTCCCGTCGTCACCAAATATGTAGTGGATGGTATATCTTTCACCTGAATTAATATCTTTTTCTTTTTGACGATACAAGATTCTGTCTAAATATTTTTGGCTTTTGTCTGTGGACTTTTAGCTAACAAGGATGGTGTCGAGCCGCGCCTGAATCTCAAGGTAAAATTTAACCACAGAGTTCCAGTAATCATTCTGCGTGATCCAGCTTCAATGTGGCATTGAGGTCTTAAGCTGCTGATGGGATGTTGATCTTCAGGGCTATCTAGTTGGAAGTCCAAGAACAGATTCAGTCCTTGATGAAAACTCTAAGATTATATTTGCTCACAGGATGGCACTTATCTCTGATGAACTCTATGGGGTAATTTAATCCTCTCCTTGAAGTTGCCTTCCTTTTTCTCCTAGACTGATGCAGTCTTGAAGTAACTCTTTGGTTCAAAATTTCTATGAGCATTCTGAAAACCTACTTATCAAGGCTTGGCTTTTTATTAATTCAGTTTTGGGATGTCTTATTCCAAAATACATTCCCTTCTTTGCCACACGGTATGGGCTATGGTTATCCTTGTCAACAGTGAAGTCATCCGTTAGCTTATCTAATCTATTCTGTTATCTATGCTTTCCAGGCAGCAAAAACAAGTTGTAATGAGACCTATGTTAATGTGGATCCATCAAATACAGAGTGCTGGACTGCTCTTGGGGCAATCAAAAGGGTAATAAAATCAAGACCTTCAATATGTAGAATTTCTCAAAATTTTATTCAGGCATTAGACTGAATCATACTCTCAAATTTCAGTGTGTTAAAGATATATACCGCAATGACATTTTGGAACCAAAGTGTGTCTATGCATTACCTAAAGAGAACCCAGATATTGGTCGTCGATCCGTGCAAGAGAATACGATGGAGTTTATTTTTTCGCCCCCGAGAATTCCTGAATATTGGTGCCGGGTAAGATTGCCGTTTTCATTTATTAGTTAATTACATGTTACAGGAAATGACTCACTCTTTCTGTTCACAAATTTACGAGTGCCTTATCTAAATTTTGATTCTTCTTGCAGAACTTTAACTACGCTTTGTCGTATACGTGGTCAAATGATCTTAGGGTCCAGAAAGCTTTAAATATTCGACCGGTAAGTAAAAATAATTTCTCGGGTGATTACTCATAAGGGCAGTATCAATTTGATTCGTGCCAAATTATTGATACGTCTCTGTTATAATGAACAAAGGGGACGGTAATGGACTGGAAGAGGTGCAACAAAAGCTTAGCATACACAAAAGACGTTCAGAGCGTTGTTGAAGTTCATAAAAACCTCAGTACACTGGGTTTAGAGGTCTTGGTGGAGTGGTAATTACTGGCATCCCTTTGAGTTCCCAATCTTCTGATAAATTATGTCCGGTATGCTTGCTAGGTATCAAAGCAACACTATACCATAGTCATTTATCACTTTCATCTTGTACCGAGGATAGTGGCCTTCGTCCCAAATAACAGCATGACTAAGTGGAAGGGAAAACTTTGTTGATCACAATGTATAGGTTACAGCTTAACGACCATTTTATTTGACAAGGAGGTACCTGTAGCTTCTCACCTCCTTATATACCCCTTCTGATGCAGCGGTGATCGTGACATGGTTGTTCCGTATGTGGGTACAGTTGAATGGATCAAACGTCTCAATTTGACGGTTGTAAATGACTGGCGACCGTGGTTTGTGGATGGTCAAGTTGCAGGGTGAGTTCTCTCTCTCAATGTAGTCTTTGCCGTTTTAGCGTGTTTGGAGCTGAAGTCCTAGATCACTGAACTGCAGATACACGAAGAAATACTCAGAACATGGATATCGATTAACTTATGCTACAGTCAAGGTATGCAGCTTTTATGCTGCTTTGTTTTTTCGCTTTTCGTTTAGCTGTTTTGATTCCTATCGTTTACTTTCACATGCGAACGGAGTAATTGAAGCAACGTGGTTTTGCGTCCTTTGTAGGGCGCTGGACACCCAGCTCTGGAATATTATAGAAGAGAATGCTACGAAATGTTTATGAGATGGGTCCATTATTATCCGCTCTAGTTGACAGTAAAGATTTTGGAGAGTATCATAAAGTCCTCTCTCTCCTTGTATCATCAGAGCCAGTAATTTCTATCGTTTTGACAATCGCAATAACAAAAATTGAAGAGCAGTAGTAGTAAATATATTTATACCATACTGCATTGGAGTGTACTAATGAGGAACGCATTTGATCAAGCCCTCTCTCGTATGAGTAAACAAGCTTCCTTTCATTTCAGTAATCCAGTCACTCCAACCGTCGCAAATAAAGGCCATATGAGCTAGACAGTCGGCCGAAATCTAAAAAGATCGCTAGCATTGGAAATCTGTGACTGTTTTGCACACATACCATATGAATGTCGAGTGCCTTGTGCAGCCACCGCGGCTCTGTTTCATGAAATTGTCACTGCAGTTTTGACTGCTTCGTGGGTTTGATCTAGCACTGGAGAGTTTAGAACCCCCTTGTATTGAGCTAGAATTGTTCTCTCCTCTCTCTGCTTTCGTGCATTGACAAGCTCTTAGGAGGCCGAACCCTTTAAGCAGCGATTCAAGCCGATTCCAGCAGATAGCTCCACGAATCTTTCCTCCGAGTATGATATCCAAAGACATCCGGTTGCAACATGGGGGTATGCCAATGCAAAAGTCATATGCAATGTTTATACGTCAAGCAATTGGAGGTTTAATTGCTTGAAACCAATAATCAATCCATTTGGTGCAACATCGTCTGAGGGATTGGGTCATTGGCATATTTTCAGCATTTTGTCCAAACTGCCATAAAAACAACAAATCAAGAAACCTACAAATTGCTGGCAATTTACAACCAGATCAATCCGCCGCTGTATTCATTAATCGACCCAGACCAGCCAAAATGCACTCAATCGTTTAAAAGAGTGCAATCTTTTTTCTTTTGCTAAAGCACCAGCTGCGTCCCAAAGGTTCCTTAGACTTCACTTAATCGTCATCTGTATTCTCTTAGCATGAAAGGATCAGTACCCAAGTGACGTTTTGAAAACGTGATGGGCAGGAATAGATTTTATACAGATAAAAAACCCTTGTTTGACTCAGCTGCCTTGGTTAAAATATAAAAAAACACATAGCAGGATCCAAAATTTTCATTTCGACTTAATTTTAACGGCCGACAGTTGTTGCTTCACTCTCACGATGGGTTGGAAATAGAATTTCTAATCATGCATCATTTTCTTCATGTATATAGTATATCCTTAACGTTCACCAAACGGTAAGCTCTCCAAGCACGTGATCACCGGTGAACTTCGATACCCAAGATGTATCCCATGCCATTGTATCTACCGGTTATGGCATGAGTCCCCCGTGGGATCTGGCGGATCAACCACGTGAAAACCTACCAACATGGTCCTGACCCGACATGGTGCGACGGATGAAGACAAGGGCCGAAATCAGACAATTTGAAGCAATACAAAGGACTGAATTCGACATTACTTCCAATCATTAAAATCTCTTCTTTTTTTCACCTCCTCCTTTTTTTATTCCAGTATCTTATCATTTCACCGGTGATGTAAACAGCAAAGTCCAAGAATAAATTGAATTGCATCTTTACAGGAGAAGGAATTGGATGCTCTCTCGTGCTTAGTGCTAATGCCCCTTTGAACACGGCATCGAATCATTTTATAATCGTGATTTAGCAAATGTTTTAAGGGTGAGTTTAAATAAACAATTGTAGAGCGGGTTTGGAATTCGTCCCAAGAAATGGTTTGGAACACCTACGGAGTGATTAAGGTTGTCGTCTATTGGACTGTTTGGGAATAGGCGGGGAATTGATGCACGCGTTGCTTGCCAAACTCCCGTTACCTGCTTCTCAGGGGTAGGTGGGGAAGATGAAGATATAATTGAACCTGATTGTAACTTGGTTCAAATCCCCGCATCGGTTGCTTTCTACATTTAAAATTGTTCTTTTTTCTGAGGGACAATGTAACTGGAACGAGTAACATCAGGACCAAGACTGTTACCCTCATTCTTTACCCATATATTTTTTTAAATCTTTATTAATGTACTTAGTATCAGTATACTAGTTTTCTAGATTGGTTTATTAATATAACTCACCAAATTAAGTATACCCTACAAATGTTCAGACTTTTATTAAAACCATCTTGTTAATACAAACTATTTCTTTTCATAGATGATATTGAATTGGTGATGGAATTCCAAAGAATTCTCAACTTATAGAAATCAATGTATTTAGCTTTGAATTAGTTGAGCTGATCACATAACTAATCAAAGCTCACTAGTTTTGACATATATATATTTGTGTGCGCGCACGTGCATTGAGATTCGACAATTTTTACTCCTTGATACTTTATACTAATCATTACTCGTTCTTTCCAAGTGGCAATCTTTACTTTAGGCAAGATACCAGAATAATAATAAAATTTCTTTAAAAACCCATATATACATTCTTTTGAAGAAAAAAATTAACTAGTATGTTAATTCAATTTATGATAATTCCTCACGGTCTCTTCCTTAAATACATTCTCTTGCTAAAATGAATCATCTTCATGAGTGTATTTAGAGCATTTGTTAAATATATTTCATTTGGAATGATATAGTTTTTCTTGCGATGAGGGGATGCTCATCTAATAATATGCAATTATGACACACTAAGAGACAACAATTCAACGAGAGTGTGTTATAATATGCTATTATTGATCCTTCTAAAAAAGAAAAATTCTACCTTACGTTGGCACATTTTCTAATTAATTTCATGTACTTTTAATTATTCTCATTAAGTCCTTTTATCTTTTGAATTTCTCCAACACCAAATCCACTAAAATTCAACTAGCATTGCCGTCGGATGATATTGTGTTGTGATCAAGACACTTCAGCCATATCTAAAATGTCTAAAATTTTCCACACATATCCACTTGAGCATTTATGTGTTTTATCCACGTCATTTTTTTTTTTGAGTTGTCAACGATCACATCAGTTTAATTTTTGGTCGAATGTGGTGCTCAAAGGATTTGATTAGAAAATTTATATAATAGAAGTATTTGATTGGATAAATTAAATTATAGGAATTCATTTAGAAAGAGCATATGGGGGGAAAAGTAGGACCCAATTCTCCATTAGGACAATAAAACCACTCTCTGTCTGAACTTCAGAGTGCCACTTAACTCCCCCTTCTCTGCGCCTTCTCCACACTCTATATAAACTCCACTTCAACTTACAGCTTGTCAGACGCCCGAAGAACCGTAAAAACAGCCTTGTGCTCAGTGATGTCGAACATGGCAAGTGCCATGCACTCAAAACCATCGCTTTCCACGAAGTCATTTGCGAGGGTGCTCTCGTTGTCGCTGCTGATCCTGCTGTCCTGTGCAAGTTCGGCCCTTTCCGGTTCCATTGTCAAGTATCTTCCTGGGTACGAGGGGGGCGAGCTTCCGTTCAAGCTCGAAACCGGGTATAATTCTTGAACTCTCGACGCTTCCTTGTGGTGGTTTCTTGCGGATGACGTTCTTGAATTTGAATTTGGGGAGATCCGTGTTGTCATGATCGTCAGGTACCTGACGGTGGGCAGTTCGGAGCTGTTCTACTACTTTATAGAATCGCAAGGGAACCCAGAAGAGGATCCCATTTTCCTGTGGCTCACCGGAGGCCCTGGTTGCTCCTCCTTCAATGGACTCATCTACGAGATAGGCACGTCTTCATATTCTGTCTCTTTCCTTATCATAAATGCTTTCTTTTTGACGAGTGCCTTCATGGCTTCAGACGGAGCCGCATTTTCTTGTGTCGTGTGTAATGAATTCTTTTGGAACTTGCAATTTCAAGTGTGCTTTAAGAGCGGGACGTTAACACGGTCTGTTGCAGAAAAAGATCTGCCTTTTTCATTTTTCACCCAGTTTTTTTAATAGAAAGGATCCATTTTGCCTAATTGAACGACTGTTGAGTTTTGACTCGAAAGTAGATGAGCGTGGAAGAATTTGTTGTCAGGGAGTCACCATGAACTCTTGCTGGGTTGGGGTTGAGCATGTGACGCAGAGAGAAGCTTTTTTCCTATCTTCGGGATTAGAGAGATGTCTACGTTTAGGTGGGACCTTCCTAGTTAGGAGGAGCATGAAGAATGTTAGGTGTGGTTTAAGTTGGAGTTAAGTGAGCTTGGATCACGGGGTACTAATTTTTTTTTCCTTCGGTTGAGAATTGGAAAAGGATTAGTCCCAATTCACAGAAGAAGGCCATTCACCTTGCCCAAAGATTAAATAGTAGACTGATCAAGTTAAATTCTCGTAAATTACAAAAAAAATCACTCATAAATTGTAATTCAGGCATTCTCTTTTCTTTTTTTCCTTAATTTGAGTTTGCTTAAGTATTGATGTTTGATAGTTCAAGAGAACGTGCCTGGATATGCAATTATGGACAATAAAGCTGTGTTTAGATGAGTGCAATTTCCTAGTGAGATCCCTAACTTTATACTTTTAATTTGGAATTGCTTTCTCGGTCATTATATTACAGAACAATCTATCTATTTGTTTTTCCCCTAATACTTCTCGGAGAAAGTAAGCAGTTTTGGTTGAAGCTACAGTCAACCATCTAAACTAGGAGGAAGGAAATAATATAAGAGAGATAATTGAAGCAAATGAAGAGAAATGAATTGTCATTCCCTTGCTTGTAATAAGGAGAGAATAATTGAAATAATATTTCGTAGATACGTTGATAGAATATAACAGTTCTTAAATTTATTCGCACTTTAGAATATGACAGAGCAGTAATAAGGAAATACATTCTTGGGATTTTGATTGCCAGTAGTGGTTGTTGTATCTAGTCTCTAGAGCTCAGTGAAGGAGCCTTGATTGAGAATTAAGCAGTATGCTGGGCCTCACTTGTCACACCATCCCTCCTCATCTCAAAAAAGAAATATTTTGATTCTGAGTCAGGTTTTTACATGTAGAGTACTTTCCCAGGTGCACCTATTTATCCAAGGGCCTAGCTATGCCCTGCAGGCTACTGAGTCCATGATCAAGTCTATAAGAAGGGATGATATGTCCATACCTGATACTTCAACAGTATTAAACCTGACATGATATCGAGAAGGTTCATAACAGCTTCAGGCTGCTGAAGCAAATGTAGAACTGCTTATGAACCATCTGACTAGTCACGAAATAAAGTGAAATTAAAGGAAAAGAAGAAGGAGTAGCAATTGAAGTGTTAAATGGACTAGACCATGTGTCGTCTTTAAGAAGTTTCAGTAGCACATAGACATCATCAAGCAGGTTTTAGCTCCATTTCAATTATTCTTTTGCAGCAGGACCTCGATAATATTAGCTAGGATGTAATCATTGGATTAGCTAGCTGTCAGATCTTCACTTATGCTTTTTACCAGACTACGTGGAAGAAGCGAATTTCTAAAATTTAAAAGTGTTCTGTTCTTGGACATGGCTAACATTGTTCTAAATCTGTTTTTAAGGTGGTATTTATCTTGCTAACATGGTAATGACACACTCGAGCATTCATTATCTGCAAATATTTGTATGAGATCTCTAGCAAAGTCTATTGACTAATTATGCAAATTATGGATGGTGACTGCCCATAGTTTGTTTCATGCCCAAGAACTAATTAGACAAGTCAAACATGTTTTAGCTATCACAGGATTCTTCATGACCTAATTACAAAGAAAAATCAGCAAGATATGGAATTGGTTGTTAAAGGACATTGCATTCTCACGCTGGATACACAATAGGATATGCATTACACTGGCTTCCTCTCTGGAAATAGCCTTAATTAGCTTATATGTAAGTGCAGGTCCAATGGAGTTTGATATTGAGAATTATAAAGGAGGATTGCCGAAATTGCGACCTTATGAGTACGCTTGGACAAAGGTCTCAATACTCACACAAGCTATTCATTTTCCTTTGCATTTTTGTGAACGATGTCATAAATCTAGTTATTTGCTCTTCAGACAGCTAGCATCATATTTGTAGATTCGCCAGTTGGTACTGGATTTTCTTATTCAACGACAGATGAAGGTTGGTATTCTTCAGACTCAAGTTCAGCAGAGCAAGCATATGAGTTTCTCAGAGAGGTTAGTAATACAGGATCTGCAACAATATGATGCTTCTGACCAAGTGATTAAAAAATTTGTTATCCATTCTTGTGAAGGATTCTGTCACATTAATTTGAATCGAGTTAAATTTACTCTTTCATCATCAACTGACTTATAAAATGCAATGCTTATATGCACAGTGGATGGTTGAGCACCCACAATATCTCGAGCTTCAACTATTCATTGGTGGTGATTCTTACTCTGGCATGATGGTTCCCCTTGTCACCCAATATGTAGTGGAAGGTATATCTTTCACTCAATTTCTTTTTCCTGTTCATACAAAATTCAGGCTAAATATTTTTGGCTTCTTTCTATGGACTTTTAGCTAACAAGGATGGCGTGGCACCACGCCTGAATCTCAAGGTAAAATTTAATTTTGAACTCCAGTGCTCACTTCTGCATGATCCAGCTTCAATATGGCATTGAGGTCTTAAGCTGCTGATATGAGGTTGATCTTCAGGGTTATCTCATTGGAAGTCCAAGAACAGATTCAGTTGTCGATAATAACTCGAAGATTGTATTTGCTCACAGGATGGCACTTATCTCTGATGAACTCTATGAGGTGATTTAACTGTCTCCTTTAAGTCACCTTTTTTGTCTCCTACATTGATGCAGTCTTGAAGTGACTCTTTGGTTCGAAATTTCTATGAGCATTCTCAAAAGCTTCATATCATAGCTTGGTTTTTATGAATTCAGTTATCAGGATGTCTTATTCCTACGTATCTTCCCTTCTTTGCCACATGGTATGGACTATAGTTTCCCATGTTGACAGTGAAGTCATCTGTTAGGTTAATTGAATTATTCTGTTATCTATGCTTTCCAGGCAGCAAAAATAAGTTGTAATGAGACCTATGTTAATGTGGATCCATCAAATACAGAGTGCTGGACTGCTCTTGGGGCAATCAAAAGGGTAATACAAATCAAGACCTACAATATTGGAGACTTTCTCAAGGTTAATCAGGCATCAGACTGAATTGTTTTCTTGAATTACAGTGTGTTAAAGATCTTTTCAAGAATGACATTTTGGAACCAAAGTGTGTCTTCGCATCCCCTAAAATGAACCCAGAAATTGGTCGTCGATCTGTACAAGAGGATACGACGGAGTTTATTCTTTCGCCCCCAAGAATTCCTGAATATTGGTGCCGGGTAAGATTGTCGTATTGTTTATCAATTGATTAGATGTTATGGCAAATGACTTTCTCTTTCTGTTCACAAATCAAGAGTGCGGTTAGGCTATAATTTTGATTCTTTTTGCAGACCTTTAACTACGCTTTATCCTATACGTGGTCAAATGATCTAAGGGTCCAGAAGGCTTTAAATGTTAGACCGGTAAGTTAAAATATTTGGTTGGGTGACTACTCATAGGGGTAGTGACAATTTGATTCTTGCAAAAAATTTTATGCGTCTATATTATAATCAACACAGGGGACAGTAATGGACTGGAAGAGGTGCAACAAAAGCTTAGCATACACAAAAGACATTCAGAGCGTTGTTGAAGTCCATAAAAACCTCAGCACACTGGGTTTGGAGGTCTTGGTGGAGTGGTAATTACTGGCACCCTTTGAGTTCTCAAACTAATCATAAGTTTTGTCCAGTATGCTTGCTAAGCGTCATGGCACCACCATACCATAGTCATTTATCACTTTCATCTTGTACCGAGGAAATCGGTTTTCGTCCCAAATACCAGCATGACTAAGTGGAAGGGAAAAGGGGTTGTTGATCACAATGCATAGGTTACAGCTTAACAAACATTTTGTTTGACAAGGAGGTACCTGTAGCTTCTCCCCTCCTTATATACCCCTTTTGATGCAGTGGTGATCGTGACATGGTTGTTCCATATGTGGGTACGGTTGAATGGATAAAACGTCTCAATTTGACGGTTGTAAATGACTGGCGACCGTGGTTCGTGGATGGTCAAGTTGCAGGGTGAGTCCTCTCTTTCAATGTAGTCTTTGCCGCTTTAATGTGTTTGGAGCTGAAGTCCTAGATCACTGAACTGCAGATACACGAAGAAATACTCAGAACATGGATATCGATTAACTTATGCTACAGTCAAGGTATGCAATTTTTTTGGTTGCTTTACTTGTTTCCTTTTCTGCTGTTTTGATGTCTATTATCTACTTTCACAAGCGGATGGAATAATTGAAGCAACGTGGTTTTGCGTCCTTTGTAGGGTGCTGGACACACAGCTCCAGAATATTATAGAAGAGAATGCTACGAAATGTTTATGAGATGGGTCCATTATTATCCTCTCTAATAGTCAGTTAGGATTATGGACAGTATCATAATGTCCTCTCTCTCCTTGTATTGTCAGAGCTGGTAGTCTGTATTGTCTTGACTATTGCAATAACAGAATTGAAGTACTAGTACATTTTTGTACCATAATCCTTCGGAGTGTTCTAATGAATAACAGATTTTGGCAAGCCCTTCATCGTGAGTAAACAGGCTTCCTTGCAGGTTAGCAATCCAGTTGCTCCAATGGTTGCAAATAAAAGCGATATAAACTAGACAGTCAGCTGAAATGTGAAAAGATCGTTAGCATCAGAAATTTCTCACCGTGTAATCTCACTGCATGCATACTAAATGAACATTGAGCGCCTTCTGCAGCCACCCCGGCACTGCTTTACGAAATTTTCACTGCAGTTTTTACAGCTCCATGGGTTTGGTTCAACACTGTCAATGGAAGAGTTTAAAAACCCTTGTTTTGAGCTAAAATTTTCTCCTCTCTTGCTTTCGTGCACTGACAAGCTCTTAGGTGGCCAAAACCGAAGGCCATTAACCAGACAAACGCTTCAAGCAGCGAATACAAGTCGATTCCAACAGATAGCTCCGCGAATATTTCCACTGTGTATAATATCCAGGGACATCCGGTTGCAAAATGCACGATGCCAAAGCAATAGTCATATACAATGTTTGATTTGCCGAGCAATTGGTGGTTTTATTGCTTGGACACTAATAACTAATTGATTTGGCGCACTATGATCGGATTAAAGCTACTGTTGGATACAATATTGGTGTTGGAAGTTCTTAATTATGATGCCTTAGTGCTCCTCAACAGAACCAAGAGAGGCATGCTCCTTGGTCTGTAAATTGGGTCATTGGCATATTTTCTGCATTTTGTCCGAACTGACATGAAAACCACAAACCAAGAAGGCCACAAATTGCTCGCAATTTATAACCATCCAGATCCGTGACTGTACCAAGTATTCAGTCTAACGTCAAAAGGCGGATTCTCTTCTTTTCTTTGTTTGTGAACTCCAAAAGCAAATTAAATACTTAACGTTGAAGTTCATTGTTCAGAAATCAATTTTGCATCCCCAATTCATTTACTTGGAAAAACGAACTATAATTCAGTTCGTTGTACATAATAGCATCATTACTGTTATGTTAGTACGATGAATGATATATTGATTTCCTTGGGTTCAAATATTAGTCTCACATGTAACACCACAAAACCATTTTCTAATCTTCATTGTTCTCTTTTAGTGGACTTACATAGAGTAAAATTCATTTATTGATTTCATTGATATTAATGATTTGGATAAGTTAACGCATGTGAATTCATAGTATAAATATCCATAAAAAAAAAAAAGAAAAACTCAAATGTTATCCTGACAGGATATATTAAAGATGTCAATATTAGGATTTTCATTTTATTATTTGTTAAAGTTATTTAATGTGATAAGTACATCAAAGGTATACATTCATTTTTCATGCGCCATTCATGACGCGTCTCATATTTTACCTGTATATTATAATGACGATGCATCGAGAACTGGAGATACGGAAAGCTGTCTGACAATGTTTTGAGTAATGTTAAATATATGATCATGGGGAAGTTCCAGCATTCTGATGACCCAAAAAGTCAAAGAGTCTTCAAGCTGAATGATACCAAACATGGCAAAAAACTTTCTTCAGTCAAAATCATTTCTTCCTGGGAAATCATTATCGTGGGTATTCTTGCATTTGCTTTTGATCCTGCTGTCCTCGGCAAGTTCGGTCCTTTCTGGTTCCACTGTGAAGTATCTTCCTGAGTATGATGGAGAGTTCCCTTTCAAGCTCGTAACTGGGTAAATTCTTGGAATCTTTATGCTTCCTTAGTATTTCTTGCTCACTTCCTGAATATAGGACTTGTGCAGGCTCATTGCATTTCTTGATGTTCTAGTTGATTTTTATGACGTGTAAGGTTTTATGTCGTTATGATCATCAGGTACATAACGTTTGTTAGTTCAGAAATTTTTTATTACTTCATTTTTGCGAGGATCCTATTTTCTTGTGGCTCACTGGGAAGCTCTGGTTGTTCTTCCCTGATTGGACTCATCTATGAGATAGCCTCAAGAATGCATTATTTGTCGCATGTTGCAAGAAATTATATGAGAGGAGTGAAAAAATGAACACCTCTGCATTGAGCTTTCAGAGTCCTCTGTTTAACAGGAAATGAGTAACGTATGGAGCTAGTTTCCTTTGATGTTGGGCTATTTGTACACTTCCTACTCACTGGAAATACCCTAGATTAGATTATTTGCTAATGCAGGTCCATTGGAGTTTGATGTTGACAATTATTTGGGAGGATTCCCGCAATTGTGACCATATGAGTACGCATGGACAAAGGTCTCATCATTTGCTGAACTTTTCATTTGTTCTTTGCTTTCCATCTTCATGAACAATGTGAAATATCTAGTATTCTTGGTCTTCAGACAGCTAGCATCATATTTTTAGATCGAACAGTTGGCTCTGGTTTTTCTTATGCGACGACTGCTGAAGGTTGGTATTGTTCAGACTCTAAGTTCAGTGGAGCAAGAGGAGCAAGCATATAGGTTTCTCAGAAAGGTTCGTAATCAAGTGCTTTAGATTTGCTTCTTTTGGGCCAAATACTGCTTTAATTATATACTTGCTTGACACAACCATCGTTTTGGTTATACGAAGTGGATGATAGAGCACCTGCAGTATCTCTCCATTCAACTACTTATTGGCGGTGATTCTTACTCTGTCATGATTTTTCCGCTTGTCACCAAACATGTAGCGGATGGTACTGAAATTCTTCACCTGAAATGAATTTTCCTCACTCAAAATTCAGTCTTTAATCTAGTTGGCTTTTGTCTAAGAAATTTTAGGTAACAAAAATGGGCTCAAGCCACGCCTGAATCTCAAGTTATATCATCTTGCCACATTATGCCATTGATAATATGCCTTCATTATGTTAGTGGGTTTATACGTTTTAAGCTGCTAATTGATGGAGATTCTCAGGGGTATTTAGTTGGCAGTCCAAGAACAGATTCATTGATTGATGAAAACTCAAAGTTTACATTTGCTCACAGGCTGTCACTTTTCTCTGATGAACTCTATGAGGTGATGTAATCATCTCTTTCGAGTTACCTTTCTTTTTCTCCAATAGTTACATGATCTTAACTGGATGTTTTCCCTTTTCAGATTTATACCTTCATTCCGCGTCACCCTCATCCATGATGAAGTTCATTCTTTATTCTGTCTAAGTTATGATGGTTTTATACATTTCCAGGCTGTGAAAACAAGTTGCAATGAAGCTACGTTGATGTGGATGCATCAAACACAGAGTGTTGGACTGCTCTTGGAGCAATTAAAAGCATAAGTAGAATGGAGAACCAACATATGGAGACTTTCTAAAGGTTTTATCCGGGGCATAAGTTAAAGTAATATTCTCAAATTGCAGTGCATTGAAGATCTCTCCACCAAAAATATTTTGGAGCCAAACTGTAACTATGTCTCTCCTAAAACAAACCAGGAAGTCAGTTGACAATCTGCACGAGAGAACCCAACAGACTTCATTCTTTCACCCCACAGGATTCCTGAATATAGGTATACTTGCCATTACATAAATCAGTAATTCAGCATATTAATGGAAATTGCTTTTTCTTTCTGCTTATGAGTCCTCTATGATCTTGATTCGCTTCCTTTTCACAGAGTTTTGTCTATGCTTTGTCCAACCTGTGGTCAAATGACCTCACAGTCCAGAAAGCTTTACATGTCCGAGAGGTAAGTTAATATAATCAGGTCAGTGATTACTGATTGATACTTCAGAAATTAAAGATAGACAATACTGAACATAGGGGACAGTAATGACTTGGATGAGGTGCAACTACAGCTTAGCATACACGAAAGACATTCCGAGTGTTGTTGAAGTTCACGGATGCCTCAGCAAGCTGGGTTTAGAAGTCTTGGTGGAGAGGTAATCAAATTTCAGCCTCTTTGAATCTTAATTATATTTAGTCTGATAGAGGAAAATCATATGAAACTTGCTGGTCATCGATTTTCTGACTGCCAAGTCACCCAATTTGAGTTAACATTATGCCACTAGAACTCCAGTATCGAGTGATATGAAGCAAAAATTATTTGTTACGATGTCTTCAATGAACTTTGTTCTTGACACGAAGGCATCCCCAGCTTCTTACTGATCTTATTATTATTCTTTTTTCCTCTCATGGAGTGGTGATCGCAACCTAGTTGTTCCATTTGTGGGTACAGTTGAATGGATGAAATCTCTGAATTTGACAGTTGTACAATTGGGGACCGTGGTTTGTGGATGGTCAAGTTGCAGGGTAAGTTATCACTTCAGATGAAGTTGATTTGCTCACTTTTCACATATTTGGCACCAAAATTCCTAAATCATCGAACTACAGATACACAAAGTACTCACAGCACGGATATCGATTAACTTTTGCAACAGTGAAGGTATACAACTTTTCTTTGTTTTTTTATATTTTTATGTTTTGCTCTCTTAACCCTGTGCTTACTTCCCTCACAAAACGTATGGAAGTAATTCAAGCGACGTGGTCTTGTGTCCTTTTTAGGGTGCTGGATACACAGCTCCTGAATATTACTGAAGAGAATGCTACGAAATGTTTATGAGATGGGTTCATTATTACCCTATCTAGTTGTCACTTGAGATTTTCAGTGGCATGTTCAAGTGCTCTTGACCATGTATCTTATACTTATAGCACGTATATTGTGTCGTTTGTCACTGCTATATCCAATAAACTTGGAAGTTACAATGTAAATGTATTCATCCCATAATATGGTGCATGAAATGTGTATTTTTATTCAGCAAAAGTCTTATTCTGAGCGTACTCTGCTGGCGGCAAGCTTGTTATAAACAAAAGAAATACAAACTAAAAGGTCATTTCAGAAAGCTAAATGACTGTTAAATGTTGGAAACTTCTAATTGCTAATAAGTCTTCCGATACATATTGGATTTGAGCCTAGAAGCAGCGCCTTGTGCAGCCACTGCTGTGTCTCATAAAGTTATTACCTAGCTTTGACAGCTCCTTGGCTGGGTTTCACACTGTCCTGAGAACAGTTCTGTACTCCTTAGTGAAACCAAAATGGCTCTTTCTCTGCTTTTGTTGCACAAACACGCACTTTCGTTGCGAAAACCACTGACGAGACAAAAATCTCAAGCAGTGATGATGAGTTTTCCAACAGATAGCTTCGCAAACATTTCTACAAGTACCATATTTCATAACACAGGTTGCAATTGGTCTACTGCTTTCTAGTAAAAGGTCTTGCTAACAACAGGAAACCTTTAATGACAAGTCTGTTACCATGTTGTTATGGCAGAAAACGGGTGAAATTCTTCACTTCCACATGGACTATGTAACTCACCACAAGTATTAATATGACTAGACTAAATTTTCTTAGATTTCATACTAGATGCATCATCATCAAGATAACGGTGTAAACACTATAGATGAAGTACAGTAATCGCCTAATATGCTGAGCAGCACATGGTACGGTATAACATTCCAAACTGTTAGTTTGCCGAAGCATGAGTTAGTTTTCAGTTTTTTCTCCTTCTATTGTCATCGAATTGATCAACATGAGAGGTGTTCTCGATCCAAGTTGTGCTTTCCTTTAGCCAGAATTCAAACCAAGCCTTTGGAAAAGAGATTATTATCCTTGTTAAATCAATTTGCAGGGAACAGTTGCAAAATTTTCCAGGTCGCAATATTGCCATAGCATACATTTTAGATGTTGAGGATGTTATTGACTACCACCAGATTCTCACCACTAAGGGCATGCAACTTTTGGTTTTCAGGTGATTGTTTAGAGAATTGAAGTTGATGCTTGAATATATGAAACATGTTAGGCAAATTTGGAATTAAAACACCAAAAAGAAGACAAAAATGATCATTCAATGTCATATGACAAGACTTAACATCTGTTTTGTTTTGACAGTGGTGATTCCGCAGGGTTGCTCAGCACAACAGGGTCGAACAGGATAAAATCTCTCAGTTCGACGATCGACACGGACTGGAGGCCATAGTTTGTTGACAGCCAAGTAGCCGGGTAAGCTCATCCGTAACTTCGTTATTTTGTTATAATGTCGAAATCTGGCTTTTTATGTACTCAAATCTTGCGAAATGAGCTGCTGATGATTTTGGACATTGGCGATTTCTGATCTTCTAATGATGGGTACAGAAGGAAGTACACAAATAGCGGGTATTGGTCGACTTATGCAGCTCAAAGTAAGATGTTAAACTTCATAAATCAACTTGCTCATTTCGATTGGTTTGGCCCTCATCCTGTTGATTTTGTTACTTTCTCTGAATTTCCGTTGATTCAGGGATCTGGTCGGTGGTCACTCGCCACCAGAACACGAGCGCATGGAATGCTATGAAATGTTTCATGGATGGATTCATGACTATGCTTGATAGATCAAAATGTTCATAAGTGGATGTCTGAATGAATCTTTGTTTCTTGATGGTGAGAGAAGTTGCATTTGCAAATCATGTTTTCCATCACCATGTATTCTGAAGTGAAATACTGTTTCCATATCAATCAAGCGTGCAGATGGTCATCTGACTTGCCCTCGCCATTTAAGTATATTTCGGCTTATCATTTCTATAAAAATAAAAATAGAATCTCATTTAGAGTTGTACCGGGTCGATACTCCTACTAGTTTACAAGAAATGCATAGATAAATTAATATCGGCATTAAATATTATTATGAAAACATTTTTTTTTATACAAAAGGAATATGAATTCGATATAACTCCATTTAATGTTATACTTTTACTGTTATAGAAACCATAAAATAAATATACTGAAATAGAACTATAATTAGATTATAAAGACCAAAAAGGTGAAAAGATAATAAAAAGATAGGATATTTGTTGTTAATTTAGGAAATGGAGTGAAATTAAAAGATAATATAAAATCTAGGCAATAATGTAGCTATGAAAACTTCTGAATGGTACCAAATGATAGATTCAACTTTGTCATGGAAAGTTGAGGAACTAGACTGGACAAATTAGAAGTTTATAAACTAGGCTAAACATTTAACAATGTTTAAGGACCACATTGAACAAATTAAAAATTTATATATGATATTGTAAATTATGCCAAAATTTTTAGATTAGTCACGTTATTTTCCTCTTTATCATCGGATAGCCACTAGTTACGTGGCTTAGTTTATGCCACGGGTTACCTCCATCAACCCTTAAAAAAGGCCACGCTTGATCCATGGGTGCTTCATGATCCTCACCAGGACTCAAGAACAAGGTTTAGTTCCACCAATCGTTTGCCTCTTTCCCCCTTCGCGCGATTGGTTAGAGACCTGATATTCGTACCAAACCTTCTTGTGGGGGCCAGTCTTGATGTTCATTTCCAGAAGGACAGGAGCGCAATCCTTGTAGGTTTGTGTTTGATTTGCCAGTGGAAATATGGTTATCATATTGAAAGACAAGCCTCCGCATCACATTGAAAGTCCAAAGCATCTACTTTTCTCCCCCAGCCCCCACCCATTTTGGCACGGGTCTATCCTCAACCGCGCTCGTGTCATTTTCCATTCCCGCCTCACATTCCGGACCAAACCACCCCTCCAAATTTTCCAAGTTACCCAAAATAAAAATAAAAAAAAGTTTGAAAAATAAAAGCAGTGGCCTTGAAACGCGCCAGCATATCTCAACTGGATTAACCCAGACATTTAAATATAAATCTATCAGCGAAGATTTGACTCTCTTTCGGTCGAATTTGCTATTTCTCTTGTCGTTTTCGGGGTGGAGAGCATTCTGGGAGAACTATTCTGAATATACCGGGCCAATAGGAGAGGTGGATCGAATGCGCAAAAGCCAATTCGGACGCCATTGGACCGTTTATCATTTACTACATGGGTTGCACAAATTCACATGGTGTAACTAATAAATTATATCATCATCGTATTGTATTTCCTTAGTGGTTCTTTCCCTACTCTTGACTTTCCATAGTAGACAAGTTTTATTTACAAACGAACACACGAGATTAAAATCTCTAAATCTATCCACATCAAACACAACCGATGTTATTACTTCCGTTCTGATTTCGATTGTGCATATCAATCAAACCAATTCCAATTTCAGCAATAACGGAGTAGATTTTCGACCCTACTGGTTTGCCAACGTGAGTTGCGAAGGGAGGTTGTAATAGGAATAATCCACGCTAACATCCATCAACTTTGTAGGTGATGAGGTATTGGGGGAGCTCTTTATCTTCGTCCCGCCGCCCGTGGCCATTCCGGTCGCCATGCTGAACGGGCTGCTGAAAAGGGTAGCTAAACCTTCGCTTCAAAGTTTTGAAAGTAAGGAGGAGGATCCATGGCCGTGATCCCCCTGGTTGGTGCAACCGTGCCGGTCTGCATTCATTTTAATCACGCTTTCCTTAGTTTCTTAGTCGTCACGTGGTCCTTAGCCCACATGATTGACTCTTGTTTTACATGTAAGAAGTCAGCTGTTTGGAATAGTACATTCGTCTGGCGAATACGATGAAAATCGCGAACAACTTGCGCGTTTAATAAGAATTTCTCGAATGCATACGTAAAGATGTCATCCCACTTGGAAGGTTAAAGGAAAAAAAAGAAAAGAAAAGGAAAAGAACCATAAAAAAAAAAAAAAATTAAACTATATTCACTATGACAAATTTACCATAAAAGATATAAGAAACCCCAAACTATTATCCTAAACTTTTTATTGTGACATTAAGAACCCTCATACTTGTGTTTTTGTGACATATTTATCCTACATCAAGGTTTAGTCAAAAGATTTTTCAAACAAAATGGCATTATTTTTGTTTTACTTAAATCATGTAGGCACTATTATGTTAATACGGTTTGCCTTTTTCCGTCAATGAAAGCAGATTTTTAACAATGCTCATTGACGTAAGTGTAAATGTATCACGTAGGTATAAGTTTGGGATAAAAGTTAGGATAAATGTGGCACGATGCACATAGTTTGTAGTTTTTGGAGGTCTTCCCCTCAAAAAATAGAAAAAGATTAGAAAATTTGCAAAAATCTCCCACATCAGTACCATTTCAACCGATGTCCATCTCATCAATTTCTGAACAAAATTAATAGGAATGTAAATCATGAAAATATTTAAGACTAAATTGACACGATTAAAAGATTTAGAATTGAATTGTCAATGTTTACATCATCAATTTTCGACCAAAATTGATTGAAAATACTAAATTTGCAAATTGAGAATATGTTTAGAATTAAATTGACCACCTTATAATAGATTTAAGACTTTTTGGACAATTTCCGATACAAACTTAGTTATTATTTCTCAAACCTAAACACCTTGCCATTAAATTAATCGTACGGGAAGTTAATAATACCTTATATTATCTTGCTGCAACATCTAAACACGTCTTATGATTTACTCCCGTCAGTGTCTGTCGGTGGTTTACGAACGTTTAAATCTGATCGTCTTTATGATAAACTTCATTGCATGAGTTGAACAATAGGAGGGCACCCGCTTTTCGTTTGGCTTAGGATCCGAATGTCAGAAATTAATAGATTATAACTACCGCAAGCAGTCTTAAGATTAAAATATATCCGTGGGCCGTCGTCTACTGCACAGTACCGAACCCACGAAAGAGACTGGTAGGAATGCCACGTGCAAATTCTGCGGAGAAACGCTCGTTTCCTTTCTGGGCATTAAAACCCAACAAGTTTGACCACACCACCAAAAAAAGAAAAAAAGAAAAGCCGACAAGATTGGCCACGAATTGTACTTGCCAATTTTTGGGCACTCCGGCAAATTAAGAATCAATGGCAGTGCTTCGATTCGCAATGTCGTACCACGTTTAAACATCCTAATGACCGCGAAAGAAAAGTCCCTCAACTCGAAATCCGATTGTACAAGAAAAATTCAAGAAGTTGATCGATCAAATTATTTTGTTTTTCTAATAGGTGCTCTTATTTCTTAAAGAGAAAGAAAGAACGGCGATAAAAACGACTTAATATGAAATCTAGAGTTTGCTAGGCGCAATGACCCTTCCGCACCAAGATCGCCCGCACCTGCCTGGCTACGGTTACTGGAACGTAGAAGGTTTGTTGAACCAGGTAGTCCCAGACTCGAAGAATACCGTAAACCAAGTCGTACACTTTGAACGAGCAGGCAAGGAAGAGTGTCCTAGACTGCCACAGCAGCAGTTGAAGGTGAGCTAGACCAGATCAAAGGTTGCACCTAACTTTCATTCTAACTTTCCCCCCAAAACCGCCAATCCACGTGCTACATTTTAAGTTCTTTGCTCCATACATGGACACTTAAAACCCCATATTCAAACTCACCGATACGTTGTACCGACCGAAGTCACCAGTGCGTCCCCCCCCCGAGCTCACTGGACCATATACCAAATCTGGTCATTCCCTTTCAGTTTCTTTGAGGAAAGAAAACAGAGCATTTGGAAGTGGGGAAAGACCAAAGCGAAAGCCGATGGGGTTCCATTCAAGAAGCCAGAAATGGATGAGCGTGTTGCTGGTGTTGCTTCTTGCTGGAGCTGCAACGTCTCAGAACATAATAGAGACTCTTCCTGGGTTTCCCGGGAAACTCCCCTTCACGCTAGAAACTGGGTCGGTTCTTGCATTTATGGTTTAATGGGTTTTTACTGAACATTTTCCTCCGTTTTTGGGGAAAATTCAGAGTGCGAGATTTTGATGGAAAATGCAGGTACATAGGGGTGGATGAAATAGATGATGTGCAGTTGTTCTACTACTTCATTGAGTCACAGAGAGACCCTGCCAATGATCCTCTTGTTTTCTGGATGACTGGTGGCCCTGGCTGCTCTGGCTTCTCTGCCCTCGCCTTCGAAATCGGTCAGTGTATCTTGGTGTTCCCTTTTTCCTTTCCCTTATGTTTCCTGAAAGTTGCAAAGTACTGGTATGGTTGGACCATTAGCATTTGAAAGACAGGTGAAATATACATTAGTTTCTTTTTGCGATTGTGGGGACAGAATTTGAGCTGAGGATGTGATGTGTTTAGCTAGATCAAGCACGTCATCGATAAGGATCTGTCATGGACCTGCATAAATGTGATTGTGATGTGCTGTTGTAAATGGAGGAGGAGGTGTTAGGGAGGGTGAAAAAGTTCCCACTATGCCAAGTAGTACCACTTGAGACAATGTGGGCATGCTCATCTTAACTCTTTGCAATTGAAGTATTGCTGACTCCGCATTTCTTTCATGGATCCAAGGTTGTGGTTATGGTTTGTGTACCCTGATTAAAGAAAGAGCAGAAAGATGCGTATCTAGTTCCTTTAAGTGACAGTGACTTGTTAGTAATAGAATTGGGGTTGTGTGGAATTCAAGTACTTACTAAAAGCAATGTTCGAGCAATAGGAGAACCCACATGCCAAGCCTCATGTGGACCGTATAAATTGGTTCTTCTACATGTGCAGTGTACTTGATCTTACATCTCGAAACTAAGGTAAGGCAAACGAAAATTATTGTGCTAATGGAAAACCAGATCACTCGGTTCTGGATTATAATAAGGATCTTACCTCGAGCAAAATTTTGTTCATGCTCCGGCAATAAATCCTCCTCCTCGCATGTTATGTTGGCCAACGGATAAAGATCATCTGTTCAAGCGGGACTCTGAGAGGAGAGAGCATACTCCCGATAAATGCGCCGATTCTTCTTGTTCTGAGGCCTCTTGTATTAGGAATGAGCCCCGAAAAGTACAGATTGCTGGAAAATAAGAAAAACGAGCGAAATGGAGAGAATCATGCCGAGAAAATCGCTTCAACCATTTTGAATTTGGAACTTCTGTGCAGGCCCTTTGACTTTCGATTATGGATCTTACAATGGCACCTTGCCCTCTCTTCTAATCAACAAATACTCATGGACCCAGGTGCGAAAATTTCCTCTCCTTTCCTCGTGAAAGTTCTCAGTAAATTCTGGGATTGCCCCGACTCTTATTTCATCTTGTAAATCGTAAATTGACTTTAGGCTGCCAACATAATATTCATTGACGCGCCCGTGGGAGCTGGATTCTCATATGCCACAACCGAAGAGGGTAAATACACCTCTGACATAAAATCGGCGTACCAGTATTACACTTTCCTGAGGAAGGTACTAGAAGATGTCGGCTGACACTATCTGCTAGTGCTCAAGATTGAGCTACTTTTGCTTAAATTTAACCTCTGATCATATCATTGACGATTAAACTTGAGGTTGCTTTATGTTTCAGTGGCTCCTTTCTCACCCAAAATTCCTTGGAAATGAACTCTACATTGGCGGTGACTCATACTCAGGCATAACTCTTCCTATCGTGGTGAAAAATATACTGGAAGGTAGCTTCTTTTCACACAGTTCATGTCGCCTCTACTTTTTATGCTGATCTTACCGACTTTCACCGTGGAAATTTTAAGCTGATTTTGTGGGATTACAGGCATAGAGGCAGGAGTAAGGCCTAAGATGGAACTCCAAGTATGTTTCCTTCTTCTTGGCTTAGCCTTGACCAAATTTATTTAGCTTGTCGAGTTAGTTGGACATATCTACACACAGAGTGAAACCTAACAAGCTATTTTTCTTGATTCAACTTCTGAATAGGGGTATTTGCTCGGGAACCCAGTGACCGATGACTTCATTGATAAAAATTCAAGGATTCCTTATGTTCATCGTGTGAACCTTATATCAGATGAATATTATGAGGTAAAATTTTCCCTATGCTCTTTTGTATGCTTCTCCTTTTCTCATGTTGGAAAGTGATTTCACAGAATAATTGCATGAATGCATTGTTGCTTGGAAAGACATGAAAAGCGAAGCATGTCTTCCTAGTGCGATGTATTTAGGTGCGATTCTGCTTAAAACGGGACAATTTTTGCTTAAGGGTTGTCTTTCTGCGCACGAAAAGCGCAGCATGTCTTCCTGGTGCAATGTACTTAGGTGCAGTTCTGCTTAAAACAGGACAGTTTTTGCTTAAGGGTCGTCTTTCTGCTTTATGAGTTTCTGGAATAATGTTGAGCTCAAGATAACCAGAAGGAAATCATATCCAAAAGAAACTCAAATCTTATAGTCTGGCATAAAAATTTTTAAGAGATGCTTCACATTATATCATCAGTGACCTTTTCTAGTTTATGTCACTTCATTTTTTACCTCATGTGTCAAAATTTCCCCATTTACCATATACATTGAACTTATCAATTCTGATTTCTCTCAGGAGGCTAAAGAATATTGTGGAGGCAATTACATCGACGTCGATGCAAACAATACTGCCTGCGTAGCAACACTACAATTGATCAAAGAGGTCCAGCTCATCCCAAGAGAGCATACTAGCCACATTGGCTTTTCCTTTCTGTGCCTTAATACCATTGTGCCGGGATGCCAGTACTGATCCAATCGATTGTGTCATTTATCCAGTGCCTTTTACAAATCAATCTTTGCCAAATCTTGGAACCGCAATGCGCCTTCTCATCTAAGAGGCGGAGGGAGCTGGAATGGGATTTGAGAGTTCAAGAAGCAGAAACTATAGATCACATCCTCTCCAACAACAGACTTCCCGAATTGCCGTGCAGAGTAAACAGACTTCTCCTCTTCCTCTTCCTTGTCCTCATCCTTTTTTCCCTATTCTCAATAAGATTTTGCTGAGCTTGTTTGATGGCTTATGCAGGGCTTTACATATGTGATGGCCTACAAGTGGTTGAATGATGAAAGAGTGCAAAAGGCTTTGTATGTCAGACCGGTATGTCATTGAATTGCAAACAAGAGTAATTTACAGTGACTTCCTGGATAGGTTCATTAACATTATGGAGTACTTCCAATCAGGAAAGCGTCCCTACAGATGGATGGAAAAGATGCCCGAAAAACTTCTCGACCTACACCGAGGAAGTCACCAGTACCATTGCCTATCACAAAAATCTCTCTGAGACTGGTCTCCGTGCTCTCATATATAGGTAACCTAAATTTTCACATCAAACGGTACACTTAGCTTACTGCCCAACACACCTTGATGCGAGAAATGAAAATGTCAACCCTGTGATTATAGTGAATATATGAAGCTTTAGACATAATTCTGTTGCCTGAATTGTTCTGCTCACTTAAATCCACTCCTTGGTTGTTCATGGGTTACCAGAGACAAATGATTCAGAAAACTCCCTGCACTTTTCTTGATCTGAATTCCTTTAATTTTCAGTAAACCTGAAGAAGTAACCCGTATCGAGTGAAGGTGTCCTGAATAAAAATGCCATAATTAACAAATTGGTTGCACCTTTGATAGATAGGGCTCATAATCAAACTCCATGCTCATGCTCAGTGTATGTTGTACCTCGCAGCGGCGACCACGACATCTCAGTTCCATGGATTGGAACCCTGAGCTGGATAAAATCCTTGGGAGTGGCCGTCTTCGACGAATGGAGGGCGTGGTATGTCGATGGACAAATTGCAGGGTAAGTTGCCATAATGCGAACTGCGGTTGAAGTTGAACCGAGCCAAAATGCACATCGTAATTTTATGCAATCCTTGAATGTTTTCCAGGTACCAAGTGAAGTTCATGAACGATCACTTCCGTCTGACCTACGTGACCGTGAAGGTGAGAGAAGCGAATTGAGTTTCGTTTCGCTCTTTCATAGTTCATGAGACATGGAAAGAAACGAAACTGAAATTACTTCATGGTTTATGTGAAACAGGGCGCTGGTCACACAGCTCCAGAGTACAAGCACAAGGAAACACTTGCCATGTTCGACCGGTTTTTGGCTCGTTACCCTATCTAGTCGGTTCCACCGTCTCGGGATGTTTTCAGCGAATAAAGAGTATTCAAGTCGGGAGATTTATGTCTAATTATACCTTCTTGTAGTTCATCTTATGTAATCAATTCATTTTGGGAGAGCTTTGTGAACATATGTAATTCAAGATTTATCTTTGTCTTGAAGTTAGTTGCATCCGTGATTATATATAGCAAACTCGAATCTTGAAAGCTCATGAGGAAGTTTTTCTTCTCTCGCTAGAGCAGTAAAAGTCCTTCTAGCCTTGTCCAGCTGATCCAATGACTTCCGTTGATGCAATTTTGCTTCTCCAAAGAGCCAATGAAGTTGATAAAGATTTGAGGTCCTCAATTTGATCAGTGGCTTGTCGATTTGAAATAAAATTTGGAAGGTAAGACATCCATTGATTTCCTGCCAATCATCTTTCATACCGCGACTCGTGATTTTGTCCACCTATAATTATGTATGCCCATAGTGTACATACTATATTCATGGGGTGTTAACCGAATATTTTCTGCAAAATTGTGAGATTGAAATTAGCAATTGATTTCCTTGATCAATAATTTAGACAACGAACTTTCTAGAAATGAGAGCCCACCCTCTCAATCATTTATCCATCTCTCTTTAGACGAGGAGTCGACTGTTCTTCACTCCTCCCATGGCTTGATCACAGCAGTGACGAGGTCGGATCTTTCGTCCTGGCGTCGCAGCCTCTAGGGTCATGGCTGTCGGTCGTGATTGCAGCCTTGATAGGGCAACCCAGGTCGCTGTCGTGGCACTGATTAGTTATTCGTCCGTTGGCTTAACATTTAAGCATTTTATAGTAATAATTAAAAAACCTTAGAATTTTAATTTTATCATATACTGCAACTGAGGACTTTCCTTGGATTTAATCACTTACAATGATCTACTTTTTTCACCTCGTGAGTACTTAAAAAGCATTGACATTTTTCGGGAGCTTTTGGATCATGTCAGATATTCTGACATGTGTCCAACACCTTGTCAATAAATGTTGGAAAATTCGACACCTAGTTAGCTCTTCCAACACTCTTCAATACGCGGGTCTAGAATTCCAACATGCAAGTTTACAATTCCAACACGTGATTTCGACACATACGGGATCAATTTTAAAAATATTTAATTGATAAGGGGTCAAAATGTAAATATAAAAAAATAATAAAACTAATTAAGGGGAAGAAGAAAAACCCAGTTTTCTCTTCTCTTCCGGCTCTCGCTTCTTGTGATACATAATTCACACCTTTAGTTTTTTTTTTTTCTCTTCCAACACGCTCTAACACGTGAGTTCAAAATGTGGATTGCTTGTTTTTTTCTCCAAGTTTTGTGGATTGTTGGAATTGAGTTGAATTTATTAAATTGAAATAATGAATGATATTAACAAGTGATGGATTAATATATTTAGTGTAAATTCATGTTAGATTTTATAATTATTATTTATATATTATTTGAATCAAATTAATTTGATAAAAATAATCATAAAAACAATAATTTATTAGCAACAAGAAGGGCCATTTTGCAAAGAATTATAAAAATATACATTTAATCTACAATATGTTCTAACATATTTGATTCTTTATTTTTTCAAGAAATGACATGCCGGCTTGTCACGTTTGTTGTGTCGCATATCGCATGTCGATATCGGTATTACTTAGGTGAGAACTAAGTTTGTAGTCGAACATATTGTTCATATTAGACTTTAGGTAGTGAAATTATTTGTCAAGCTTATTCATATTGTTCATATTGTTCATCTGATTCGGCTTACTTGTGCCTTCCAAATTCTTTATTCTATCCAATTATTCATTTACTGTTTGACTATTGAATGTTTAAATATTAATTGTACATTCACATGACCATCTCTTTCGTATTAGTGGCATAGGATAAAAATGGATATAGACTATGTATAAAACATTTTCAAAATCGAGAGAAAATATATTGGAAGGGTGTTAGATTAATCTTGTATAACCAAGCTCTCAAATTCATCAAATCTTTGATTCGCAAAAGTAAAATTACTCCCATATTTTATTTGGGTGTTTAGTCAACCCATAACCAATTAGTGGCGACTCCAAAAAATAAGACAAACATTATGATTGAATTGAATATCAAGTTGTGATTGAAAAGGTTTGGGAGAGTCTATATTGAGTGTCACACTTAGTAATTTATTAGCTTTCCTTTAGTGGTTTACCTCCGAGAACATTGTGACACTAAATGTGAGTGATGCAAAAATTGTTAAGAATAACTGATAATACCTCTAATTTGATCAAGCTCCAACAGGATAAGTAATGAAGCAGACAATAAAGATGCTGAATAATAGAGCGCTTTTCCGAGAGAGAATCAATCCCAGTTGTTGAGAACTCGAGAGCGACTCACCAACGGAGGCTGATAAACCAATGATTTATTCTCGGACTTATCTTACGAATCAAGAATGGGCGTGAATCACGTTGAATGAAATGAAGAAGATAGACAAGGAGTGTGGGCAGAAGCAGACAAATAAATAGCTAGGTGGCGGGTTATTTCATACAATCGTGAGGAATAAAGAAAGACATGAAAGACAAACCGTATGGGGTAACAAATGCCTAAAGTTATCAAGCATACGAACAACCATCTTAGGGAATTTTACTGTTTTGATCGGCGTTGTACAGTGAATGTGAACGACTAATGAGTAGTTATAGAATTCAAGGGAGCTAGAGAGTCCTCTTTCTGGTCCATTTGTTGCTCAGCTGTGTTCATTCCTCATTTTAAATGCAAGATTTTTGCTTGGACTTGATCTGTGATGGACCCAGTGAATCGCGATCGGCAATTACTTGGATTAAGTAGAACTTTTTAAATAATTTTCCCCATCTTCGGGCAATATTTAATAAGGCAATGATAGAGTAGGGTATTGATATCCTTGGTGCAAATAGGAATCTTTACCTACCAAAGACTAGCAATTGTGGTTACAAGTTGTGTGTTTATATATATATGCTATACTAATTACTAGATATTTGAATGATTACATAATTGAGAAATTATTGATAAAATTACAAATTGGCAATAGAATTATATATAATATATGTGGAAATATCCAAACATTTCAACATTTGAAATCCTTTTTAAAAGGTTATATTTGGATAGAAAATATTCAAATTATAATTATTAAATTATGTGAGAGATGACATAGAGTCCTTAACTTATGCATTTTCCCGTGTATTCAATATTTGAAAAATAAGTAATCGAGGATATTTTGGGAACATAAACAATGTGCAAAAATGAGTTATGATCACAAAGTTTTATATTTTATTAAGCGTTTCAATGGGATGGCACCAAATATATAAAAATTAGCTTAGGAAATGCTTCTGCAGAGTAAATGAACAAAGTGTAAGTGTATATTTCCCAAATGGCCGATAAAATGTCAAATCGGAATCAATTGCATCACCATATGAATCGATTTTGTAAATCAACATAAAAAGATTCGTTTGAGCGTTGGCCTACATATCTGAATTCCTAGTTCCAATTCATCGCATTATTTTGTAAATCAATTTCATAGACGATTAGTAATGTTTACACGTCCTTAACATTTTATCGCTGAAATAGGTCAAAGTGCGCATGTTTTTGACTAGTGGTTGGACGGTTTAAGAAGCCGTGAAGCCTACTTAACCCCTAAGAGATCCACACAGAGGAAAGATTATCTTCACGCAAGTTTTGATATTCTCTTTTCTTTTCCATCTTTCTTGGTTGGCCTAGCCAAGAATGTTGCATCTCCTCCTTCTGTTGCTGCTGTTGTTCTCCAACGTTGGACGATCACGATCGGCCGTCGTCAAGAGCCTCCCGGGTTTCTCCGGAGATCTTCCCTTCAAACTCGAAACTGGGTCAGCTCGTATTCTATGATTATGAGCAACTACAATTTAGCAAATGACTTGATTCGCTATCTCTTTTCCTTATGCTCATATGACTGTCTTTGATAATTTTCTTTATTTTTCCAACGGTGATGCCACAAAATGGCGCAGATATGTAGGGGTAGGAGAGTTGGAGGAAGTGCAGCTATTTTACTACTTCATCGAGTCCGAGAGGAGCCCCAAGGATGACCCTTTGTTGCTTTGGCTCACCGGTGGTCCCGGTTGCTCTGCTCTGTCCGGCCTCCTCTTTGAAATAGGTCTGTTCTTTCTCTTTAATTCCTTTACTAATCCGATCAGTCCTCATGATCATCTTGCTTATTTTTCTTCATCCCTTGCGTTATGATTGTTGTTTGGTGACGCGGTGCTTTCGGTAGTCTTTTCTTTTTGCCACTCTCTTTTGGAAGATTATTAGACCGTTCTATATTATATTACATAAAAAAGAGCAAGGTAATTAGTCGTTGAGCTCCACCGAGTTCCAATATGCAAACAAACCCCGGACACATACTGCCGACAACGTTTTGATAAGATCTTAACGACCTCGTTGCAACTTCTCATGATGCGGTGTATACATAAATGTATATCTATCCATTTGAAGGAAGAGAACACAGATATTTATCGAGAAAACCTCCAAAGCAAAGGGCCCGCCTACGAAAAGAAAGCTTCCTTGCAATCTCTTTTTAACTGAATAGTCAATCTCTATGAAAAGAAAGCAAAGTCTAATCAACCGGGGGTACTAGGATTGGCAGTTAGTTGATTAGACTTTGCCATAAGGCAACTGGCATAGCACAGGGGATTCCACTCTCGCCCGCTCACTTCAAGCACAAGAGGCTACCATATTTACCTACCCAACGATAGTCAAGATCAGAGTTTTGATGTGATGTTTACCTTTACCATCGTAAGTTCCTCATGAATCTTTTTCTCACAAGGGTTCTTCTACATATTTTTTTCCCATTAAGCCTTTTAAGGACCTACTCAAGTCCACAATGCTATCTCTTTTTAATTGAATAGTAGTCAAACATTAAATAGTAAAGAGTCTTATCGTCTCATCTTTACTCCCTATAAAAGTTTTCCTAATGTGGGCTATATTAATTGATATTATAATTTACCGTTTTACGAAGTTAATATAACGTGAGATAGAAAGTTTTCTCATAAATCTAATATGTGGATAACTAGTGTAAGCTGAGTTGAGCCCGACCCATATTGAGAGGGCTTAGTTGGAAACCTTATAGATAGTGTTCAAATCTCTCTTATATTGTTTCTCTGTATCACTAATTCAAAGAGACGGCCCCCTCACTTGTAACGCTAAGTAAACACTATTGTGAGGATAATTGTGAGAGTTATGGTTAGAGGAGAGACTTAAATACTATTTATATAATTTCCAGCTATGCCCTTTCATTACAGGCCGGATTCAACTCGATCCACACTAACCAACCCTATATTACTCTAATTAAGAAACTTTCTATCTCACATTAAACTAACCCTGTAAAACGGTAAATTAATGTAGCCCTAAACTCTTGCATTTGATGCACAATGCAAGCGGTACGAATAGCAACATTAAGAGTCTAAAGTTTTGTTTGCAAATCTACCATCCTCAGAACATAATCCCTAATTTCATCATAATCATCATACTTCATATTAAAAAGTGTTCGCATTCTCCTCTTTGTTCTTTTTGTCAGGATTCTCTACCGAAACCCTGTAGGAAAAGTAGTCTATGCGCAACTGAGTCCCACTTGCGTGTATCCATTGTTTAATTAGACAATGAAGTTCAAGCGATGACGATCCCTTTTATAAAAATTTTAAAATCTTAAACCTGCAACGAAATTCCTTATACACCATGGTAGAACAACTAAGCGCACAACTCCTTTTTATCGATCATTTGAGGCATGGATACTATACTAAAATAAAATTTTAAAAATATATAAATATAAAAAATTCTAAAAAGTATTAAAATTGTTCACGTCAGCATCACTCGTGTCACATAAAATAGCTAATGTCCACGTTAGCGATTTTCTTTCAAAATTGATCGAATGAATTCAATCGATAAAATATAAAAAAGATTTATGACTCAATTGACATAGTTAAAATATTAAAAATTGAATGAAAAAAGTGTAATAAATGTACGAGTTTTTAAACAATTTTTCCTTAAAATTGTGTCGGCAATAGGTTGCATCAAAAGAATAGTTGCGCTCAAAAAAGGACAAGGATTCTCACTCACAAAAGTCTTTTAATTCAATCCACCGCTTACAAAGGGGGCCCATCCCTTTGATTAGAAGGTGAAATTTGGTTTGAGAAGTATTTAAAAATGTGGGTAGGACGACTTTTTTGGAGATTTTGGGAGGATATTGCCAACCATTCCGTAGAATTCTCGTAGGGGGTTTAGCAAAACACAAAAATAATTAGTTGAGAACGTTAGATTGACGTTATTTTCTCGCTTCCCATTTTGTTGCCTCGGCAGAACACTAACACAATCAAGCTGATCAAAATCCAATCTTATCTCGACGAAAACTATTATTCTTTCGATTATTTGGCTCGTTGTGAGTGACTGTTTCCTTAAGTGGTTCTTAGGTGTACGTGTTCCAGTAATCGCTTCTGTATATTAAATTTAATTTGATTCGTCGGATAACGACAGGATGGTCCATATTCATGGTCTGTACTTCAAATCTTTATTAGTGTTGCACCTAGTACCCACATCGATAAATAGTTTGCCCTAACACAGGCGTGTTTAATGAATCTTGTCGTTATAAGGCATTGAACGTACACATCCAACGCTGAATGAGATAAGCTTTACATGACATCTGGTCTCATATTTATTATTGGACAAAGTGAACTTGACGATGGACCCATACAATCGAATAATTTATATATATTAGTTGGCCTCACGTGTTGAATATAATTTCTCCGTTACCAGTTGCTATCTTTTTTCCAACATCATCGCTTGTAGGCTTTGTCGTTTGTGCAATCATGGAAAAACGTCAATCTCCAGCCAGAAAGCCACCGCACCCAACGGAAAATTTGTCATTTTAATTATGCGCCTGCATATCTACCTACGCTAGATCTGAACTTTCGTACTTTCAAGAGTTTTTTTATTTAAAATAGACTCCTCCAACTTTAAGAAAAATATATTTTGATTAAAATTCGCAACAAGTGATACTGTTGCTATATATATATAATATTTATTTACCGCAATATCAATAGTCTATGTATGACTAAAAAAATAAATAATAACTAATTAAAAATTATTGTGAAGTCTACTTTTTAAATTTTTTATAAATCGTGATATGTTATTATTCTCATAATGACCTAACAACTGTTATATTAACAAAGTACATATATAATATTGTGTTGTCGTAATCTTGAGGAGCTTATGTTATCGTGCTATATGCTCATTGTTTGTGATGTTACTTGTCCTGTGACATTGCCATGCTTGAGTTATATTGGGAAACAATTTTCTTGAGATTTCAGTTTGGGAAAGAGTGCCTATGGGATTTCCTATATGCTAAAACTCCCATGTCGACTAGATATCCAAAGCCAAACCAATCAAATGATTTTAACCAGCCATCATCTTGATATTACAGGTCCATTACAGTTTGATTATTCAGATTCAAGTGAAAATAGACCAGTATTAAAGTTAAATCCATATTCATGGACAAAGGTGAATTACTTTTATTTTCAACTCTGGTTAATATTGTTTAACATATCAATATTAAAAGTTGTTACATTTCGTATGATAGATAGCCAACATTATATTTTTGGATGCACCTGTGGGTACTGGATTTTCTTACGCAACGGCATGGAGAGCATATAATAGCAGTGACACGTCCTCAGCAACACAAACATATGAGTTCTTAAGAAAGGTAAGCATTTTTTTTTTATCTAATACCAACACTAGGGAAGATTAGAAAAAAATAAAAATAAATCAATTCTACTTATATCAATTTAGTCATAAACATATCGGTTATGCAAGTCATAATTTTTTTGGTAATTTATCAATTTAATCATTTCGACTAATTTTAATATGAAATTGCTAATATGAATGTCTCCGTCCTATGTAGCATGATCAGTTGACAATTTTTATACTTTTTAAAAATATTATTTTTATTTTATTTTCTTTCCCTTTTCTTTTTCCTTCTTCATCCACCGGTCATGAGGTCTTGGCGATAGCCAGCAACCGATCACAGGTGAAAGTTGACCTCGCTGACTTCAAATGCCATTGTCAAGTGAGGCTCGAGCTTGCCGAGATTAAGAGAGGTGGAGCCTCACCAACTTTGGGTGAGCTTAGCTCAATCTGGCGAGCTTGAGCCTCACTCAAGGTTGACAAGGGTTAGCGAGGCTCAAGCTTGGCCCTCTCTTGTGGCTGGTCACTAGCCTCTATTGATACTTGGTGACAGGTAGAGTAAGAAGGAAAAATAAAAGAAAGAAAAGAAAAAATAAAAATATGTATTAAAAAATCAAATTTTAAAAAAAAAAATTACAAAAATTGTTAAGATGTAGTATGACTAGTATTCACATCAGGAATTTATCAAAATGTTTATGATTCAGTTAGCATAATTAAAAAAATTATAGTTGCACTGATACGAATATAATAGGTCTGGAATTTTTTTGACAATTTTCTCTCGATACGTTGCATCACATCAAAATAATCACATCAAAATAATCGGATGCCACCAAGCAATTATCCTAGCTAATTCCCTGGACCAGTACAGTTCTTTAACTTTTTTGTTTTTTATGCAGTGGCTTATGAGTCATCCCAAATTCCTCACAAATCCACTTTACATCACTGGTGATTCTTATTCCGGTGTTGTTGTTCCCATCATCGTTAAAGAAGTATATGATGGTATGTAATTGATGTTTGCCCACATTTTATGTAGAGAAAATGTAACCCCATAAACAGTTTTCTTTTCGGATCAACTACTTGATTTTTGTCTAAGTCTTGCTCTCAATATCTCGATAAGCTATTTTATCTTTTTAAAAAGAGAAACACTCTGTTGCTTTCCTTATAGGAAACGAAGCTGGACATGAGCCGCCAATGAATCTCAAAGTATGTAATAATCTTTTTTTTTTTTTTTTTTGGGTGCAATATAATCATTTTTACAACATTTAATAACATTAAACTTGATATTGTAAGTGCCCAATTTCGTACAACGCTTCCTTAAGTGTCATAACTTCTTTTTTTCTGATTGATTAAGTGCCGTGACTTTTAAAAAGTGTTTACTCAAGTGCCATAACTTTTTAATCAATCACTTATGTACCAAAAAAAATTTAATATGTTTGCCAAAGTATCAGAAATCTGACATAAGATAACACATGTAGCGAACATTTTTATGAAGTTATGTCACTCAAGTGATCTATTAAAAAGTTGTATGGTAGTAAATGATAAAAAAAAAAAATATGGCACTCAAGTGAATGTTTTATGAAAATTATGACACTTATAGTGTCTTTTTCCCCCATTATGCTTTGTTCTCTCTTCTCATATTTCACACTACGGTTAAAACCCACATGAATGCTACTATTCCCTCAATATTTCAGCTTCATGTCTGTCAATAATAAAGCCAAATATGTTAATTGAAGCTTTATTGTTCTGGTATATGAATAGGGTTATGTTCTAGGCAATCCGGTGACTTGTGAAGTAAAGGACACTAGTCAAAGAATTCCATTCGGTCACAAGACGGCTCTCATATCAGATGAGCTATATGAGGTGAATTTACAATGTACTTAACTATGATAACATTAACTATGATAACATCTCTATATCATCAAAGATTAATAAAATAATGTGAATCACATGTGAATCGACATCTCCGTGACATGGAATTGCACTTTTATAGATATTCTTTCTTCTGTAATGTCATCTACTGATACTAATATTAAAACAACTGAATTTATTTCTGCGTTCATGTTTTCAAGTCAACAAAAAAGGATTGCAATGGAGATTATGTGAATGTAGATCCTACCAACGGAGCATGTCTAACTGACCTAGAAATGGTATCCAAAGTAAGTGCTGTTGTCACACCACTCTCATGTTTTCTTATGCAAGATGTATGTATGCAATAAATCACCCGGATTTGTTTCCTTGTGAAATCTTCTAGTGCCTTGAGAAGATATATTTGGCTCAAATATTGGAACCCATGTGTAATTTCCTGTCTCCTAACCACACGAGGCTAAAATGGAGCAGAAGTATACTCGAAGAGAATATCATCGACGTCGTTTCAATGCCTCTACAATCCAGGCCATGGTGTCGGGTACATCCTAAATTAACACACTCCATGAATACAATACCTAAAATAACAGCATCTATCTATCTGTATGTGTTAGATAATATAAGATGGAGCATGTGGATTTTGATGGATAGCTATGCGCTGTTTCACCCAGACTTTTCTGTTGACAGAGCTATAACTACGTGTACTCCTACATTTGGGCCAATGATGGGAATGTCCAAGAAGCCCTTCACATACGAGAGGTATAAAGAAACGTTGTCTTTCACAAGCATCTCTAACATTTATATAGTTATATTGATTACCGAATAATGACATTCAGGGCACGAAGCCAGAGTGGGATAGATGCAATGAGAGTTTGTCTTACACAAAGGACGTTCTCAATAGTGTTGTCTATCATAGATACCTCTCTAAGACATCCCTCCGTGCCCTAATTTACAGGTACTTTGTCAGTTGAATGGATAAGTTCCTATCCCGGTTCAAATTCTTTTGCAGATTGTTTGCATTTTCACATCAATCAAAGACATTGTCTATTGTTGACAAAATGTACTCTTGTTGTAGTGGTGATCATGACATGGCTATTCCATACGTGGGTACACTAGATTGGATAAGATCACTTAATTTGACTTTACTTGGTATGTGGTCGCCTTGGTTTGTTGATGGTCAAGTAGCCGGGTAATACTTTTATCCTATTCCATTAAGATGAATTATTACTTTCTTTTTTTTGTCGAATTCATTTTACTTGTTCATCATCTTCATGAATGTGTAGCTTTCTTCTTCACTCTATCATGAATTGTTTTATTCCATTGTGAACAGTGCACATCTCGATCTAAGTATATGCCACAATATTTGTTCTTCAAATTTCATCACTTGTTTGTGTTGAGAACCATACTCAAGTTGGAAAAATTTAATCACTTGTTAGAATTGTAAAAACAAATTAACTCACTCTTCTAACTGTCTCCCACTGTGGTAAAGTACCTCATACTGAATACACATTACTAATGCAAAACAATAATTTTAATTTGCTAACTGGGTTTATTGGTAGTACTTTGCTTTATACAGCAGTAGGAATCGAAGTCATTTTCTTTAGTGGTACATCAAGAAAATTATGATCAGCTTGTCATCTACCTATGCTGCTCAAGATCATGATTTTGGTTAACCATGACAGTCAAAATTCGATTAACCCGCAACGGACGTGAGAATTGGCACGCCCCTGTTCATGATTTTAAGGGAACAATGCTAATGCACTTATTTCTTACTCTTATGGATTTTTTTTTTTTTTTTTGTGTAAAACCGATTTTATCGCTACCCTGTCAACCATAGAAAGTCCAAAATACCAGAACGTCCTCACATATTACCCTAGTCGTGTCGATTTGTTGCTCAAAAAGCCCCGTATGGCTAATTTGGTCTCTATGTGAGTTAGAAAAAATGACTCTCTTACAAATTATCTCAGTTAGTATTAGAGTCCTCATTTTCAGCTTTGTTATCTTATTTTAAGTTAAACTAGCATTTTTAGGCTCTTTCGAGCCATTTTTGAATTTGTAAGGCTGCATTTCTTCTTTCACATCAAATTTCTTTTTATTTAATTTGCCTTTTCCATGCATAGCGTGCATTGCGTTTGCTGGGGGAGTTGTTAAGGGCGCGTATGATAAAATTTCTACTTTTTTATTTCTCTATTTCTGTGTTCCCGGAATAGGTTTGGAACAGAAATCCGATTGGTAACGCAATTCGATTTTTCTATTTCTGGAACATATATTTATTCTAGAAATAAATTTGAAGAATAAATCGGAAGCTAAAATTTTTAACTTCTCAATTTCTGAAATAAAAATTGAGAAATCAATTTCTGACCAAAAATCAATTTCTGTTCCATAAATTTTGTTATGCACACCATAAATGTCATATGTAATAACTTCTTCTAAATTACATGGACAGATACTCTACAGTATATGTAGTAGGTATGAAGTACGACTTGACATATACAACAATCAAGGTAGGATCAACTCCCCTTTATTATGTTTTTCCTTTTTACCCTTTCACACTCATATTGGTTTCGAAGAATGATTATCTCAATTAAAGATGGTTGTTTTTCTTTTTTTCCTCATTTTGCCGTGGCGCAGGGTGGGGGGCACACAGCTCCAGAGTATAAACCCAAAGAATGTTTTGCAATGGCGGATAGATGGTTCTCTTATTATCCTCTCTAGCTATTTTCCATTGGTCTTCGGGTTGGTGCTCAAACCAACCCAAGGTTCTCACATAATAATGATATGATTGTGTGTTCTTAGACTATCCTTCTTCCGTGAGGGCTTTGGCTCTACATAAGGACGATAAATATCATTGTACTTGAAAAGCTATTTGAATTTCCAAGATTCCATCTGAAATAAGTATTTTAGTAAAATAATTTCATTTAAGGAGTTTCAATTCATCCATGTTGACACCTAAATTTTGGCGACCCATTTAGACATTTAAGAAATTAGGGGTTAATTTTATCCCTGAAAAAATAAAATCACATGGCATATAGTTCAGGAACATTTTTGTTTATTTTACTGGGCCGCCGGTGAAACGAAGATTTTTTACATATTCCGTTCAGATTTTTCACATATCCAAGTAATATACACTGGGGGTGTATTTTGCTTGAAATTGGAATTTTTTTGGATGGAATATGCAGAAAAAGCAAAAGAGAATATTGCACGAGCAAAATTGGAAACGAAATATGCAATAAAGATTCAATTTTTTTTACCCTATAAAAGGTGTGATGGGATTAAGAAAAGGGGGAGGCCACACACATTGAATATACGGCCACAATATAGAGAGAAAACACACGTGAGAGAGAGGAATGTTCGGCCAAGCATCACGTGGCTGCAACCTTGCTAACCCCACGGCTGGGCTTCATATCGCGTGCACCATGAGACGGTGACCATTGCCGCGCCTCCTCGTCAACAACGAAGCCGTGAAGCCCTGCTCGAGCTGCTGTCCCGACGTGCCCCGAGCTCTACCCTTATCGTTGAGTTCCAGCAGTTCCAGGAGAGGTTCTTTTGCCGAAGGTATTCAAGTTGGATATTATCCAGTCAAAGAAGACAATTCCGCTTGCTGCATGAAGAAGATCCATTCTCTGACTTGCAAAAGATGTCAGAGCCAACGTGGTGAAGTCCGAACTCCAAATTCAGTCGTGTGGGCAAAAAGGATCAATCCACAATTCGACGCGTTCACTCATCATCAAAGGCCACCTGTTCTGCCTCGCCTACAAGTCATCCCATACAACGTTCCTGATTCAAGCAGCCACGATCCTGTCGTTGCCAATTGCCCACAATCGCCGATCCAGAGAGGACAAGAGGGTGACCAAAAGCATAAAAAAGAAAAGAGAAGCCTTTGAAGCGGTGCTCTTTGTCTGGAGTGGTCCAAAGCGAGAGAAGCAGAGGAAGCTTTTTGCCAAAAAGACAAGAAAGGGGAAGCCGATCCTTCATCAATATCACATATTTGCATTCCACTAACATTCTTTTCTTAATTCTTTTTTTTTTCAGGTTCTGCCCACATCCTCGTCATTGTAGAAAACGCTAAGGAGAGACCCCACATTTGAGTATTAACAAATCCCAAGAGGCTTCACGGAGATCCTCAATGCGAGTCCCAGTCTCGGTAAATTACGTCCACCGGGGGTCAACAATCGCAAGCCGAGCAAACCTGCTTTGCCGTCCTTGTCCTTTGCTGTCGACGTGCCTCAACGAATTGAAGACATTGATGAGCCACTTGTGATCCACCACGAGACAACTTGTTCTCCTAACGCCGTGCCGAGCCTATCGCGAGTTCATCCATGAGCCGGGCCATCCCGTAAAAGTTCTGCCTTTGTAGGTTCATTGGCCATAAACTGCCCATCGCTGTCCCACCCGAAGCGCCGGTTGCAGTCCCGGTCCAATTGCGCAAAGTCCAAATTGGAAATTAATATTCGGAATAGGTAAAAATTTTGATTATTTTAATTTCCGAAAATTCCATTTCCTTATTTGATATGTTTGTTGATGCACATGACCGATATTCGCAACTCGAGTAGCCTTCTAAATTAGGAAATCTTCATAATTCCGCAACGTGCATATGATTGATGGTCCGATTTCATGCTCGAAATACGACCCGCATCGCACGGAAAAATCACCAATCCGATCTCACGCTCGAGATACGATTCGTGATTTTTATTTAAAATTGACCGATCCGATCTCATGCGCGAGATACGATTCGTCAATTTATTTCCAAAATTAAATGGACATGGATGATATCTTGCTTGATTTGTTGCAGTGCTATTCTCGATGCCTTTATTTGATTGCTCCCGTAAAGGAAAAACCCAAAAAAAAAAAATAATTGAGTTAGGTTAAATGCATGTTAGGATGTTACTGGTTTTAATGTTATGTTGCATGTTTAGGATATGAAATTTATATCGAATTTCTTAAATAAAAAGACCAAAAATATTAATTTAGGATATCATATTTTCTTCTCATTAATTTAAATTGCACGTTTAATTATTTGGCAATTTTAAATTTCGAATTTCATAAAAAAATTTAGAATTAGGGCATTTTTGCACGTCATTGCATATTATGATATATTGCATACTTATTAGGAAAATAAAAATCATGTGCACGTTTTATAGAATTAGGTTCATACTATGCACGTCATTTAGTGATTTTTGCTAGGCCCATTTAATTAGAAATTACATGTCATTAGAATTAGGTCATTTAGTTAATATTGCATTGCATATTGCATGATTTTCATTAATTAAGTGAAAACAAAACAAAAATTGCGTGTTAATTAGAAACCATATCTAGGGTTGTTGATGTGGATTTTAATTTAACATTGCAAATGCTTTCGTTGCTTTGAGGTAAGTCCTGCAATTTATTTTCTGCTTTACTTGAGTGTTAAATTGGTGGTTTGCGCACTGCATGAACACCTCACATGTTAGGGAATTAATTTAAAATCAATCCAAACTGCTTGCCAAACATTTTTCAAAATAAAAAGAAAGGTACCGAAAGGGCATTAGAGAAATCTAGTGTAACCAAGTCTCCGTACCCATAATCTCTGGTTCGTAGGAGTAAAGTGAATCTCCCATTACTTTACTTGGGTTTTTAATCGACCCATCAAAAATAGATTAGTGGCGACTCCTAATTAAAAATCAATTGCATGTTAAGAACTTGAATCTAAAGTCGCGAATTGGTATGGGCTTGGGAGAGCTCGAGTTAAGTCAAGGCTTAACAATCCATTAGCCAAACCCTAGGTGGTTCACACCCCGAAAAAATTGGTCGCGACAATCCATTGTCGATGGAAGAAACTTATTGGCATATTAGTTTGGGATTTTTTTTTTTTTTTTTTTTTTTGGATCTCCATATTAGTTTGGGATGTTGAGCAAATTTTAAAATGATATCTAAAAGTTAAGAAATCGCGAGGAAAATTAATAATAGATTTACGTATGAACATATCCATCTTCCCAAAGTTTCAGGCATTTTGGGTTAATAAAGTTAAAGTAAGTGTATTGCAAGATTTTGATTAATTAAAAACAAAAAGTAAAAGTCAATCTAGTCCTATAATTTAAACATAACATGTTTACAAATTATTGACACCTAAATTTTTGCATAAAAAAATGGATTAATTTTTACCCAAAAAAATAAAATTAAAATTACATAACATATATTTTAGAATCATTTATTCTATTTTATTCTATTTTTGCATTGGGCCAACGGTGAGCGTTGATACGACGTGAGATATTTCATATATTCAGGTGAGATTTTTCACATATTTAGATAATATAAATCAAATGATATATTTTTAGGTAGAAATGAAATTTTCGAATGAAATATTTGAAAAATAAAAAAGGAAATATTACAGGTACATATATTTTAATAATATATTTAGGGAGATTATGCACAAGTAAAATTAAAAACAAAATATGCCACAAAATCTAAATTTCTCCCCTATAAAAGGTGTTGTGCGCGTACGAAGATTGGGGAAAGGGGATTCAAAGCAAAAACGCAGAGGCCCTTTTTTTTTTTTTCGTTTTTCGAAGTCAAAAGAAATAACCACTGGGGGTTCGCCCCAGTGGCCACGTTGAAAGGGGGAGGTGAGGGGTTCAAATCTCCACATTCTCGGAGGGGATGAGGATAGGGACGCGTAAGTTTCGAGAGTGGGTTGCGATTCCCATGCGCACGAGCGCGGGCGCATGCGAGCCTCTGCGAGTGAGTGTAGAATAGGAATAGAGTAGGACCGACCAAAAAAAGAAGCAAAAGAAATGAAACAAAACATAAAAGAATTTTCGTGCTTTAAGGAGAGGAAAAGTCAGCAGAAGTTTTGAAGGCTTCTGCTGAAAAAGCAACAGTGCAGCAGAGAGAGAGAGAGGGTCACGTGAAGGGACGTGCAAGCAGCAGGAGAGAGAAGGAATAAAAAAAAACAAAAAAAAAAGGGAAAAAATATGAAGCACTGTTCATCTTCTTCGTGACGGCCTTGCCGGTGACCGCTGCTGGCCACCGCGCCTGCACCGCCTCGCACCGGCCACCGCGCCTCCGCCACCGCAGCTCCGCTCCTGCAGCCAGCCCCATCGCCTGCAGCTGCCCGAAACCCTCCATCACCCGCGACCTGCAGCACCGGACGCCAGACCCCCCGACGCTCAGCCTCCGCCGCGCCTCAGTCGACCTCCGACGCCGCGATCGAGCGCTGCTCCCGTCTGCAGCTCCACAGCCGCGCCGCCGTCGCTCCGCTGCAGCCACCAGCCTCACCATCGCCGCTCGCTCGTCGCTGCAACTGCTCGAGCCTTCCTCGCCAGCCTAGCGCCCGACAGTCCCGACCCGACGCCCCTGCTCCGCCTTCGCCCTAGCCGGACCGCTGCCCCTTCCGACCCGACGCCCCTGCAGCGCCTCCGTCCGCGACCGTCCGGTGTCCGACGTCCCCCCCCTCCGAGCGACGCTTCCACAGCAGCTCTGTGCTCGCTGCTACGGCGCCTCCGCTCGCGACGGTCCTCGCCGTGCGTCCGCCGGTCCTCTCACCGAAGCTCCGGCGATCCACCATCACGGCTGCAGCGACCCATCTAGCTGCCGTTTGCTAACCCTCGCTTAAAGCCCAAAATCCCAATTAGGTAGTTTATTTTAATATTTTATTTCTTTTATTTCTTTTTAAGTTTCACTATTATTATTCAAATTGGAACATTAGAAGTTCATTATTCGAGGGGTTTTGCTCAGAATTATTATAATTATTAGTTTAATCCGTAAGACCTTAGATCATTTTTTTAATTATATTGATTTTTGGGGTATTTTGATAGTGTTTTAATTAGTAAATCATTATAATTATAAATTTAATCCCTAAAATTTCGGATCAAATTTTTAATTATTTTGAACTTTCTCATATGTTGTGATGTTTATGGTTAAAATAATTGTTAATTTAATCCATGAGATGACGGATTATTTTTTTCAAATTATTTTATAATTTATTTAATGAATATCTTGATTAGTTTAAATATATTATTTATTTGATAACTGTTTGTCTTCAAAAACACTAAAACAATAAATCAAAAAATCAAAAATTAAAGCTTCCATCGGAGTTGTTGGTTTAGTAAATTAGAATTGCATTTTTAGGATTGCACCTTTAGATAATTTTTGGAATAAATTAGGATTGAATTTTTTTTTATATAGATAGACTCTTAAATAATGTTTGCACATTTTGATAATCTCATTTTTCTTTAAAAATAGTTTTCTAAGATTGGATAGGGTTTAAGTCAAATTAACCCCTAAAACATATTAGAAAATTATTCCTTTTTTGATAGCTTAGTTATTTTTTATTACGAATTTTAATAAAAGAATATAAAAATATTAGGTGCATGTTTGCATGTTAGGTTTATTTAATTAGAAATAACTTGTTAACAAAATTAGGTCATGTAGTTAAAGTGCATTTTTTAATTTCAAAATAAAAGAAAACCAAAAAATTTGTTTGCTTTGTGCATTTAATTCTTTTGATGCAATTTGTTTGATTCATTGAGTATTTAATAATGATTGAGCACCCGTGTTATCACCATATTGCATGATAGTAATTTAGGTTAAATTTAATCCAAACTATCTGCAAAGACATTTTTGAAAAATAAAAAGAAATGATACTGAAATGGTATTAGAAAAGTCTAGTGTAACAAAGTTCCCGTATTCAAAATATTTGATTCGTAAAAGTAAAATAATTCTCCCGTTATTTTACTTAGGTATCTAATCGATCTACCATAAACTGATTAGTAGCGACTTTTAAATAAAATCTATTTGTATGTTAAAAACTTGAATCTAAATCGTGAATTAGTATGCTCTTAGGAGAGCTCGAGCTAAATTTAAGACTTAGTAATCTATTAGCCTAAACTTTAGGTGGTGTACCTGAAATTTAGGTCGCGACACATATCTTAAGATTAGATTGCATTTATTTGATAAATATTTTTTTTTCCTTTTCAAAATTATATACATGTGTAAATTATGTTTATATTTGCCATTGTTGTGACACAATCTTGTTACTATTCCACGAGAGGAGGAGGAAAGATCGGGTTTAGGGATACTTGACCACGAAAGTTCCCTCACGGTTCTCAACCACAAGAATGTCATCACTTTGCTCCCTAAACGAATCTCTTGGAAGTTCACTTAGTCGTGATCATGAGCTCTCCCAAACTCGTATCCTACGTGAGTGACCTTACCTCGACATCGCAGTAAGTCCAAATTGACGGTTTTAAGGTCGAAAAGAGTCCGGATATAAATGTGAGTTTAATGGTATTTTTAACAACTATGATCGCCCTCTTGAAATGTACATCCACCAAAGATGACATCACTTCATCTTTATCGAATTCATCATCTTGAGTATGCTAAATGACAATAGTGAACCTTTTATTAAGATTCATAGCCCTCTCAACAAATTCATTTATACAATCTAGTTATTTAAGACAACTTAAATTGAGATAGGAGTCGCCATTAATCTCATTTTTTGAGATTGGCAAGAAAACCCAATCAAGGGTCGGAGGTATTCCCTCGATTTCTACGCAACCAAATATTTAGATTTTGGGACTTAGGTTATGCTAACATTTCTATTAGTGTCATTTCAGTATGTAATAGTATATTGCGTTTACATAAGGTGTTCATGCATTTATCTTTACTTTTTTTAGGATTGTTTAACCTAAATTAGGCAATCATGCGTAATTGGTCATTTAGGACGTGAATAATAATCATTTTGACTAGAAATTGATTTCTGAAAGAGAAACGGATTTTTCTATTTCTATTTCTATATGAGTTTCTAAGTAAAAATATCCATTTGATAACGACACAAAATTTCTACTCTAAAAATAGAAGTTCGTTCGGACGGTAGGTGACGGGCGGCGAATGGCGGCCGATGCATAGTGGGGGCGGCGAACGGCAACCAACGGACGGCAGCAGCGACCATCAGTGGACGGTGGTCGGTGGCAACAAATGAACGACCGATTCGTAGTAAGGACGAACAATGAGAAGAATTTTTATTTCTCATTTTTATTCCAGAAATAGAAAAGTAGAAATTTTTTACTTTTGATTTCTATTCCAAATCTATTTCTGGAACAAAAATCTATTTCAAAAATAGAAAAATGAAATAATTTTATCAAACAGATTTTTATTCTAGAAGCAATTCTGGAATAGAAAAAATGTTTTTAGAATAAAAATTTTGGTTTGTCATGCACCCCCTTACGTGCCATTCTATTTCTAAGAGAAATGAAAAGAAAACAATCAATTAAATTGAAATTGCAAAATAACAAGTAAACAATAAAGGAAAGTAGTAAATCGATCTTGCAATCCTAGAAAAAGATGAAAAGAGAAAATGAAATGGAAATACAAGAAAGAAAAGGACTCATAACTCATTAGGCTTTTGTACAAATAAGAGGAAAACCCGAGACATATGTCGGGGATGAATGGTATAAAATAATGATCAGAATGGACAACAACCTCCTTTGTTTTTGTGTCTTCTTCATCTTCGAGATCCTAATTTAAACCCAGTCTAAAAGAACAATAACCGGTACATATTATGGAAAGAAACGAATATGCACGTCAAAACAACAAAAAACACAACATCATGCTAAGATCAATCAATCTTAAGGAAGTTCAGTTCAAAAATCAGATTTGAGCCTTGGGGTCAGCCTTTGCAGTTCATCTGTAAGTTCCTCTAAGATATCTACCTAATTCATTTTATGACTTACAGTCATTATTAACCAATTGTATTCTCGCATGACCAATAATGCATGTAAATCCCTAACAAGACATTCTATGTGATTCTGAAGATCTACCCTCGATATCATGTATCGATCCTAACATAGATTTAGAAGCCACATGCATGAATATGAATTATGCACACGAGCAAGTCTTTTGGACCTTATATTTCAACCAATCAAATAAATAAGTGAATTGTCAGCCATCACTTATTATCAAGGGCATGCGTCAATCACGAACATAAATATTTCTAATGAATAATGTGATTACGCATAAGGGTGTATGTGATATTTTAGAGACTTTTTGTGAAATCATTGACAAAGTTTTTTAGACAAAGTGATCTCGACTATGGAAGGCATTCAATTGCTAAGACTAGTTCGGGACTTGCATAAATATACTCACAAGTGTTGTAAACATTTTGATTACTCCAAACCATGACTTTCACAATCGTCAAATCAAGATTTAAAAAGATTTGAATATATTTCAAATTAAGGAATATCTAGACAATAGAACACATTCAATTGTCAATGCTAGTTTAGAACTCGCATAAATGCATTCACAAGCGTTGCAGACATTTTGAATATGGTCTAAACTATTAAGCTTTGAAAAAAAAAATTCTAAAAAATTGTTTTAAAAAACATCACATGTCTCAAAGTGATTTCAAGGTATAATTTGGAAGACCAAATTACTTAAAGCTATTTGACAATGAAAATCAAGACATTTAGAACAATTTTCGTGAAGATGACATGACCTAATTTCATACGTAAACTAGCCTAAGTGGTTTAGCTAAACAATCACAACAAGTTCATGTAAGGAAATTTCAGACCAAGAATGACAAATCAGCAAAATTGGGTGGTATCCATTGACAATCTATTCATGATAAAATTCTCTAACATTCATGACATGATAACGACCAACATTCATGATAAAGTTTTCCTAAATGAGCTCATTATTTTTAAAAATCAAATAACAAGCGACAATGCATTAAGAAATTGTCAAAATAGCATAACACTCAGTCATTACTACCGAGATTTGACCTACCAAATGAAGTTTAGAAATTATGAAATTTTCACACAACGTAGCCAACATGATGACAAACAAGCTTTCAGCAACAACGCTACCCTCCACTTCCTACAAAATTCCCAAATCATTATGGCATGAAATTTGGAAACTCCAAACTAGCCCCAAAGTCAAATTTTTAGTATGGAGCCTGTGCAACAACACTCTCCCTACCAAAGAAAATATATTCAAGAGGAAAATGATACCTGATCCAAGATGTTCAATTTGTCAACAAAACCAAAAACAATTGAGCATCTGTTTGCAGCTGAACAAAAGCTATTTGGTTTGAACCAAGACTACAGATCGACACTTCCCCAACGAAGATAACCTGAATCGATAAATGAGTCCTGGACACCCTTACCTCGGTGGCGGATTCTCAAGCAAAAGCTTTTTTCGCTGAGATTTTATGGCAAATCTGGAAAGCGAGGAATGCTGTGATTTTCCAAGCTCATCGGCCAAACCTTTAGTTGATCTTTGAAGAGGCGACCCCCATGAACCTGCTCTTCAACAATCGGCTCCCGCGGAACAAATCCTAGCAAAAAAAGATGAGGATAGATCCGAAGAACAGCAACCTGTGGATGGTAAAAGAATCCCATACTTGCAAAATCAACATGGACAGCGCCTAGTGCAGCTCCACGTTGTCTAGTTTGGTCACCAGAGTTGTTCAAAATAGTAGCGAGCTCCTCGTCGATGGCTTCACGAAACCCATCCACGCACCCTGAGTCCCGATCGCTGAAACCCTAGCGATGATGGAAGCTTTACTTTGGCTGCAACACTTTGAACAAGATAGATGTGCATGATTTGCTGTGTACTTGGAAAGTGCAAAAGAGTTCCAACTCACTTAAGACAATCTAGAAACTATTCAAGGTATATTGGGCCAAAAAGAATGTGTATGGGTCGCACGAGCAGTAACTGATAATTGCTAAACTCTTTTGAAGCACATGCCTCAAGTCAAATTAACCCACGAGCCTAAAGCAGCCAATAGAGCAGTGGATTGGGTCGCAAAGGCCCACCGAGCAGGAGATCTTCCCTTTAACTGGTAAGATGCCCCCCTTCTCTTTTGTTAATTTTATGCTTAGATGCTGAAACTTTGTGGTGTTCTAACGATGGTTAAGTAATGAAAGCTATTTATTTCAAAAAAAAAAAAAACTTTATTAAAAGACCAAGTCAAGCATCCTTACAAAAAAAAGGGGTAAGTACACTATAAGTGCCAAAAGTTGTGTATGACGCTCACTTTAGTGCCAAAAGTTTATTGTGGATCACTTAAGTGCCAAATCGGAGGAAAAACGATCACTTTGGTGCCACTAACAAGAAATTCCGGCTAAAATGATTATGTGATTTTTATATTTAAAAAAAAAAATCAACATGGCTTTTAAATGACATCGTTTTCCGTCCTCCTTACGAAAACGTTGTTTTTGCATCATAAGTGGATGGTCTCACAAAAACAACACCACACAGCTCATATGGGATTGAAATTAGGGTTTTTTTTTTTTTTTTTTTGTCTAATCCTAGCCCAACACCAACCTAGCTTGCTTGGCCACCGTCGCTCGGCCATCGTGCTTGACCACCGTCGCTCAGCCTCCGTCGTAGTTGCTCGACTAGGTGAGCAAGGAAAGGCTGAGGTTGTTTCACGGGCAAGAAGTGACAAGAAGAATAGGAAGCGAGAGTGGAGGAGGAGGAAGAAGGGGGGTTGAAGGTGGAGAGAGAGAAGACAAGGAGGGCGAGGGAAACAAGGAGGCAGAGTTGTGCTGGTGCTGGTGCTGGTGCCACTGCTAGTGTTGGTGTTGATATTGTTCTTCGAGGAAGAAGACGATAGGGATGCCATGCCTTCTCTCTCTGTCTCTGTCTCTCTCTCCCTCTCAATTTGGGGATTTAGGCTTTGGACTTGGGGGATATACGCTAAACGACGTCGTTTTGTGGTTTAGATGTTGACTATACTCTCCAGCGGGCCACATCAACTTCAAAAATTAATAAATAAATAAATAGTGTCACGTTGGATTTCCAGTCAATCATATCGTAGTTGGCACTAAAATGATTGTTTTTCAAACTTTTTGGCACTTAAGTGATCCATAATAAACTTTTGGTACCAAAGTGATCACCGTACACAACTTTTGGTACTGATAATGTATTTACCCATAGAAAAAGTGGTACAAAAATAGTAAAGGTCTATCTAAATAGGGGTAAGAACAAGGGTTTGAATTTTGACCCTAGGTCTAGATTCTATCATTTCTTAGGAAAAATTGAAATGAATGAATGATGGGGAATTGACATGAAATCAACGACATTGGAAAGCTCTAGATATTCTTTACAACTTCCTAAAATGGTTTGGGTCTGAACAAGGCCAACTTGGCATTCTAAGACCAGGGTTTCTAAAAGTGTGCAAATCAGTAATTGAAAAAAGAACACAAGCATGCATCAATGAGTCTATAAATCACTCGTGCAATGCACAAACAACATGAAATTCACAAATAACAAAGGATTTGATGCAACAAAAGATTTGGGTAAATATCTAATCCTAAGTCGTTACGCAAAAGGATCATGCAAGTCAATGTCAATGCCATATGACTTAAGATCTAAATGACATACTTGATGATTTTGGAATGCAACTAGTCTAATTGAGGCATAATGTTCACATGCTAAATGATGTTCGATCATGACATAGCACATATAAACACGAACCTTGTTATGCACACTTTAAAAGTCGAGTGGGTAAAATCGTGAGGTTTGGTCTCTAAAAGACCCGAACAAGCATGAAAAAATGCATACATGATAAGGTCTTAACCTAACCTTAACATCGCAGAACATGCTTGATTTTAGTCACCTAAACATGCAAAAATCTAACGAAAAATTCTTACATATAGAACATGCAAGGATGAATATTTTTTGCTAAGAGTCCGAGACCTAAATGAGATCACACGAGTTGTGACAAAAATGGCAAAACAGCCATGCATCTTCAAGTTTTATTTTGCTGCAATGCCCATTTACCTTAATGCATTCAATTTATACAATAAACGATATCAAAACTTTACAAATCTTGCATAAATTGAACCCTTATGACATGTGGTTCATTTTTCATGAAGACATCAAGGTCAAACAAAGCTAATCTCGTAATCAAATCCATCTAAATTCATCTCGGGCCAAAACTTGATAAATTGACCTTAGCTTAGATTTAAGTAGTTTTGACCTAACTAAGCATGTCCAAAAATTTCGAAATAAATTATCGAACATTCTCAAACACACAAAAAAAAAAAAAATTCATGAAGGCAAGTCCTTCCGGAAAGATTAGTACAAAAATAGCAAAAGTTGAATTCGGAATCAAAACAAAACCTAAAATGGACCTAAACTACTACAAATCAAGTAACTTCAAAGATGTTTTTTGAGGGTCAAACATTGCCCAATTGGGGTCGTGCGACTTGTCAATTCAAAGCTTGTGATGTGTACTTTCAAAGTCTTGGATGACTTGAACCAAAATAAGGTCATTTTGGATATCATTTTGGCTAAAACAACAAGTCAATTTCAGAGATAAGAAATTCACAAATTTGAGGCAAATTAAGTTCAAATCATCCCAAGTTCATCATCGATGAACAATCAATCATAGTAGAACCATTCTAATCCATCAATCAAATATCAAAACATGATATAGTTTTAGAATTGAACCTTAGCCCCAACCGATTAATCCGATATCATTTCACGAGGTTTGAGATCTAGAGCATTACCTTTTCACGATTCTCGTCAATTTCAAGGACAATTGGATGAATAAACACTTGCCAGTACACAATTGGAGCTTGATTTGGCCTCCAAAGGATGGATTGGATCACAAAAGGATTGGATTGAGAAGGTTTTGGGCCACCAATTCATCCAAGCAAAATTAGTCCAAAAACTAGATCAGCCTTGAACCGTCTGTGGGGATTGAGGTCGCCGGGGCTATCTAGTGATCAATTCTTCAAGTTTGACCTCATGCTAGTTGGGGACAAGCCTAGGACCGGATCAAATGAAGTCTAATGGTAGTTGGACTATTGCTAGCTACCGGTTCAACACTTGGAGATCGACAGTGGTCCAATTGGACCAACCTTCATCTATCGGAGAAAACATAGTCATCGCAATTAATCCGATGATTCCTCTATCTATCCCCGACCACGGCAAGGTCAAGGATCCTTTATAGGTTTGATCAAAGATGCTCGATCGAAGAAAGGACCAGCAATTGGCATTGGTCCGATGGGTTTAACCGATAAAAAAGAAACTCGACTTGATTGTCGATCTTGGAAACAACGCTAAAAGATAGATGGACATGCTAATCTAGACATTGGAAGGATTAGCCACTACTCCAATCTGGATGGGAGGACTATGAGGATCACTGTAGGGGCTGGCGGTAATCGGGTGGCTACTGGCATGAGGGCGGCAAGCCTTGACTAGCGGACGTCAGTTCACAAAAGGAGGAAGGCGAAGAGAGAATTGGGCGAGAAGAGAGAGAGGAGAGAGAGGATTTCTATTTTAGAGAGAGAAAGTGAGTTGTAGAATGAGTCCCCCAAAAAATTAGAGAGAAAATTGATATGTATACCACCCTCAAATTGAGCAATATTGGTCATCAAATCCAACGATCGAAATTTTGATCTAATGGTCAAGAGTTGATTTTGAAGGCTCCATTATGGTCTTGAGGTGTCGGGTAATCAATCTAATGGGCTTGATTTGTGAAAACCCGAGTCAAAATCGAGAATTGTGTCAAAATGTCTAATTAGGGATCAAAAAGTAAATTTGTAAAATTCGAGGACCAATCTATAAAATTATAGGAAATTGAGGGTGTAGAAGTGAATTTGGCACAATAAGGATCTCGAAACTAGTTGCTGGAGGTCCAAAACCAGTCAGCAAGCGGCTGAACCAGCCTACACCATAGGCGGCCAGTCAGACTAGTTCACACCGATTTGACCGGTTCTTGATTGGTCTGGTCTGGTTCTAGCTAGTTCACCCATTTGTGATCCTTATGGGTTTAAAATTTATGTAAATTGGTCCATCGATGACCAAATTGAAAATAAAACTTATCCAATTTGAAGGGAAATTGCCAAATTGTGATTCAATTAAGCCAATTAAATTTTATAAATACGATATATGGATCTTTTTTTAACTTGATTGAATAATTATTACAAAAGACAATGGGCCAAAATCATGGGTATCTAGGATTGAGCTTAAAGGACTAAAATGAACAATTTTGCAATTCATTGGGTAAAATTGCAAATTGATTAAAATTGAGTTCAATTATTGATGTAATTGTCCTATTTAAACTCATGTGTAAGATCACTTACCGTATTCAAATTGACCTTGAATTGAAGTACCTAAGCTTAGGTAAAAAATGACCTAGGCCTATTATCAATTGAATACTAAACCTATAGATAATTTGCAATTCAGTCATAAACTTCTGATTATGCCAATTTAGTCATAAGTCTTTTAAGGATTTACCAATTTAATCATAAATATTTTTATCATTCGCAAAACTAAGCATTCCAACCAAATATGCGAATAATAGATTTATGATTAAATTGACAAATCTTCAAAAAATTTTGGGACTAAAGTAGTACGTTTAAAAAGTTTATGAACGAATTGGTCGTTATATAATAGGTTTAGGACTTTTTGAACTATTATCTCGAGTTCTATAAAATACACATGGATGAGTCAATTACAGGTATTTAAAATGGGTTTATGAGAAATTGAGGGTGGGATGCCAACCACTATATCCAAACACATATCCTAGATGATTTGTTGGTCTTGGTAAGCTATGGTTAAAGCGACATAAGAGCATACTGATAGTTAAAATGAGTAAACTCTGTCAAGAATTCCAAACTTTGCGCTGCCGAGGAAGTGTCTGCCCTATTATATGCCCTCCATGGAGTTGTGTATGAACACCCCGTACGTACCCATAGATGCATTTAAGATATAATGTTGTCTATCGACTAGAAAATTTTATTAAAAACACGAAATAAACCTAATAATTATTGTAATGCGCACAACGGAAAATAAAAGGAACACAAACGTAAATTACTTTGTCCATGAATAGAGATTCAACGTGAATACGGGACTCAACGTGACGCGCTTGGAAAATATCCCAACTCTAAATGTGATTTGCCAGAGCCTAAATGGAACCAAGAACCTCGAATTCAGCCAACTCACATCACATCCCCAACATGCTCTGACATGCCTGACATGCGATCAACGCGTGTCGGATTTCCAACACATCTTCAACTCTTCTGAACACGTTCGGACATGCATGTTCGGAATTGCAAGAGGCTCGGGTTTCCAAGGTGAGTCTACAAGTGCGAAGGTCGTTGAAGAAGGCAAAAAAGTGGAGGCAAGGCCGCAAGCAACGGCAATGCTGCGACTGGATGGGAGGGCTAGAGAAAGAGTGACCCAGAGGGCCGCGACTACAATGCCGCCATGAAGGGCTGGAGGTGAGGCTGCGGCTGCAGTTGCGAAGGAGGGAAGGCTGGAGGTGAGCGATTGCAAGGGAAAGCAAATATCACAAAGAAGAGGTCGTGGGCAGAGGAGTCGTCGTCGTCTGTTAGGGTTTTTAAGTTTGGTTCTCTTTTAGTTGTCGGCTTTTAACAAGAAAATTAGAAAAAAGAAATTAAAAGTGGGGATTTTGATGGGACTTGGCATGATAGGGGTAGGTGGAGGAGTGTGATTTCAATTTTCAAGAAAGGAACTGACAAATTGTGAGGGGAACAGGACGAAGAGGGTGAAATAAATGAGTGGGGGCACTTTTTTTTTGGATTAGAAAATAAAAGCATTGAATATATATAATTTTGAAGGGGTGGGTTGATCAAAGAAATAAATAAATGAGATTAAAAAGTGATTTCGAAAAATAAAAAATATCAAATGTTAAATAATAATAAATTTTGATTATTATAAAATATCATAAATTTATTTAAATATGTTCATTCTAATCTCTTGTTAATTATAAGTTTCATCAATAATTTTTGTTAAAATTAGCTTTTTATTTATTTGTTTATTTATAAATTTGAATTAAATTAATTAAAAATATTTATTTAATATATACGTGTCCGAATGTGTTAGAATTCTTTATTTTTATCCATATCGATGCTATATAGATTGTGATAAGTGAAACATGATGGACAGTGCCCATGCAACGGTAGCAAGAGAAGATAACGTTGTCTTGGCTCTCGTGCTTCCTTCGATATTCTTCTCTCCAACATATACCCGTACAATCATTGTTGCACTGTCTCATCCACGGTCCTTTTCTATTGTTCTGTTTTTTTCTCCTCTGTTATTCTCTCATTTAATTCTTTTTAGCATCGTCATCAACTTCCGGAAAACGACCTGATGTTATGCATTGGCCACGTTTCTCATGTCGAGTAAATTATGGTAATTTTGAAAGCCATTCAAGTTCCACAAATGTGGGCAGCAGAAACAAGGTGGTCCTGCCGATTGGCCCATATCGACAGATAATTTGGACATTTTCCCATGATAATCTTTGGCTGTGTTTGGTAGTCCGGATTTGAGTCTGGATAGGATAATTTGTTATCCTATCCGATGTTTGGGAATGTCCACCAGATCGGACAAACCTGGATATATCCGGATAAAACGCCGGATAAAAAATCCGGGGGAGGGGGTGGGATAAGCCTGGATTGGATAAGATTTTTTTTTAAGGAAAAAAAGAACTTAACAAAAAGAGAAAATATCACTTGCTGTTTTCAATGGTGGCCACTACGAAGGTGGCCACAATTTCTAAATCTAGGGTTTTTCCATGGCCTTTAATTAATTGAATTTTCTATTTTTTAATTTTTTAATTTAAATGAATATCATATTTATTTTTTACTCTTATCCTAAAGTGCACCAAACACTTGATAGGATTAGATATATCCACATTTATTATCCAAATGATTTATTATCCTACTTTATCATATCCTATCCTGATTATTATCCGGACGACCAAACGTAGCCTTTGGGTACAATGGCACTAATAGTTATTAAATTATTAATTTATTCAATATAATAAATAAATTTTAGTTTAATATGTAATGTCATTCTTAAACTTTTAATTTGTTTAATACAATCCCTAAACTTATAGTATATATTCAAGGTAGCCTATGAATTATATAAAAATATTCAATATTATCTTTCCATTAATTTAAATTCAAGAACAGCATTGAGTATTTTTGTATAATCTATGGACTAAATTTAATATGTAACAAAAGTTTAAAATCTCAAAAATAATATTATACATTGAGCTAAAGTTCAGAGACTACATTAACCAAATTTAAAATTTATGGATCACATCACACAATGAGCTAAAATTCATAGACCATTTGTCTCGTTTATCCTAACATTTTTTATTTTGACTTGTGAATTGACAGTAGTTTAAAGGAAAATTCTAATAATAAAGCCTTGTCATGATCTTTCATCAAGTTTTGAGACTAACGCTTCATCCATAAAAGCTTGTATGGTGTGCAAGTACTCACTCCTTCCTTCCAAATATATCCGGAATAATCTATATATATAAATATATGTGTGTATGTGTGTTTTTGGGCCCATCTACAGTTGTGACAAATTCATTCGGAAGATGTATTGTGTCTCACCTTAGCTAAAGTGAAGCAATTAAAATGGATAAATTAAGCAAAATATAGCCAATGTGCATACCGGTTACGTGGATGCAAAAAATCGACTTTACTGCTAAATGTTTTGAATGATTAAATAATAAGGGAATTAATGATAAAAATACAAGTTGATAACGGAAATAGAAAAAAAAAAAAAAAAAAAGGTTGATAGACGAGTAGGAGTGCGTCCCATCCTTTAGCGTGTTAATTGCTCAAATAAGTCTAAACGCTCACGCTTTTTTTCTTCTTTCTTGGGAACGAAAGGCCATGGTGGAGGATTACTCTTTTGACCGGTGGATGGAAAGTTTATAAATCCGCGAAGCCTAGATAAGCCCAAGAAATCCACTCAGAGCAAGGAGGAATCGTACGCAAATTTGCCTCTTTTCTTTTCCATCTTTTCTATCTTTTCGATGTTGCATCTCGTACTTCCATGGCTGCTGTTGATCTCCAACTTCGTACAATCACAATCAGCCATCATCGAGAGCCTACCGGGTTTCCCCGAAGATCTTCCCTTCAAACTCGAAACTGGGTAAGCTCATGTTATGTGTTTATGAGTAATTACAATGTAGCGAGCGACTTGATTCGCTGTCACTTTTTTTCATCTTCAATAATTACATATCTGAGTGCCTTCTTCTTAATGTTTTTTTTTTTTTTTTTTTTTTTTTTTTTTTTTTTTTTTTTTTCTGAATGGTGGTGAAACAAAAATGGTGTAGATACGTAGGGGTAGGAGAGTTGGAGGAAGTGCAGCTATTTTACTATTTCATCGAGTCCGAGAGGAGCCCCAAGGACGACCCTTTGTTGCTTTGGCTCACCGGTGGTCCTGGTTGCTCTGCTTTGTCCGGCCTCCTCTTCGAAATAGGTCCGCTCTCTCTTGTTTCCTTTACTAATCGGGGTCATCGTCAATGTCGTCTTCTTCTTCTTTTCTTCATACCTGCGTTATTACTAAGCTCTCGGTTGCGTTATCTTTCCTCTCTTTGGAAGATTATTTGCTTATGCTGTATTATATCATATAAAAATGGTTGAGGTGGTCACTCAATGAGCTCCCGCCGGATTCAAATCTACCAATGAAGTTCTGAGCTCGTAGCTACTTTTCAGGATATGACGTATACATGAATGTCGATCTATCTTTTCGAAGGAAAATAACACAAGATACTTATCCTATACCTAGCAAGAGAAAATCCCCAAAAGAAATATATCTATCTTTTTCCGGTGGTGTTGTCAAACCTGACGTTCAATGATAGACATTGCTTTCATAAATTTTATGATCTCAAACCTGCTCAAAGGCCTATAATTAAACTCCTTGAGACTATATAGTAGAACATTATGCAATTGACTCCATTTGTTTTACGAGAAAATGAATAACTTAGAAAAAGATTTCCAAAAATGATCGCTCATATCGTTTGAAATAATCAACCAATGAAAAATGTTTCTATTGTCGACAAAAAGTCCAAACATTTTTTGACGATGAAAAAATTGTTTGTTCATTATTTTTGTAAATGATATAAAAGAAGGTTTTTCTAAAAATGTTTTCCAAATCATTTATTTTTCGCGAAACAAATGGAGTCTAAGCACACGAGTCCTTTATAGATAATATTTAGACACTAATCCAATAATTACATTGGCTATCACTAGTTGCGCCAAAAGAATATTTATGGTCCAAAAAAGGACAAGGATTATCACTTACAAAATGGTCATATCTCAATCCAGCATATACAAAATGGTTTTATGCCAACCAAAATTGACATTTTTGTCATCTTTGTGTGCGTGCGCGCTAAGTCTCTCCCTTTAGTACGGCAGTGGGAAGATTTCTGTAATTTGTGGAGGCTATTTAACGACCAAACCGCAGAATTTTCGTTTGGGGTTAGGTGAACACAAAAATGACGAGATAGGAATGTTGGATGCGTGTTATATTGTCGCTTCTCAATTTCGCCTTGGCAGAAGACAACAGTTGAGCTAACTCAAATCCCATATTTTTCTTGAGGAAAACTACTATTCTTTCCACTGTTCAGCCAATTCGAATTAACTAAACATGAACAGCTGGATTTCGCACGACCTGCCGTTCTCAGTCCACTCATATGACAATTTCGCGATGCAAATAGGCTTCATCTTACGTGGTGAATTTGGAATTCAACGTGATCGCATATAACAATATGTCAGTCAAAAGTAAAATCACACATGATTTTGATCATCCTTGAATCTTGATGTTTGTATGTTTTTGCACAGGTCCGTTACAATTTGATTATTCAAATTCCAGCGGAAATAGACCAATATTGAAGTTGAATCCCTACTCCTGGACAAAGGTGAAATACCTTTATATTCGGCTAGGGTTAATATGTTCGACTAATAAAGATCAAAATTTGTCACTTTTTTCTCACGACAGATAGCCAATATTATATTTTTGGATGCACCTGTGGGTACTGGATTTTCATATGCAACGACTTGGACAACATACGACGGTAGTGACACATCCTCAGCAGCACAAACATATGAGTTCTTGAGAAAGGTAATCCATTTGTATTAATACCAACATTATGTCACCTCAAAATAATCAGATGCCCCCAAGGCAATTATCATAGCTAATTACCTGGAATAGTAGAGTTCCTTAGTTCTTTCGTTTTTTTGATTTTTTGATTATTTTATTGATGCAGTGGCTTATGGCTCACCCCAAATTCCTCACAAATCCACTTTACATCAATGGTGATTCTTATTCTGGTGTTATTGTCCCCATTATCGTTAAAGAAGTATATGATGGTGAGTAATTGAAGTTTACACATGTATTATGTGTCAATATGGCTCTCAAGAAGCTTTTTTCTTTCCATTTAAAAAAAACACACACACACGCAGTAAAAGATCCGTTTGCTATTCTGTATAGGAAATGAAGCTGGACGCGAGCCGCCAATGAATCTCAAAGTATGTAATAATGTCGTAGATTCTTTTTATATAATAATCTTTTATGACATTAGATTACGTTAAGGCTTCGTGTGCTTTCCTCATTTCCCACGAGCGTTAGGACCCATATTTATGTTACTATTTCCTCACCATTTCCACTTCATTTCTGTTAGTACCAAGCCGTATATGTCGAGTATCTTTATTCTCGTTATATGAACAGGGCTATGTACTAGGCAATCCGGTGACTTGTGAAGTAAAGGACATCAGTCAAAGAATTCCGTACGGTCACAAGACGGCTCTCATATCAGATGAACTTTATGAGGTAAATTTATAAGTAATAAGATCTCTATATCATAAAAGAATATAATATATTAGTAGTAATAATTACTTATGAATTGACATTTTTTTTTTTTTGTATTCATGTTTTCAAGGCAACGAAAACGGATTGCAATGGAGATTATGTGAATGTCGATCCCACCAATGGAGCTTGTCTAACTGATCTTGAAATGGTGTCAATAGTAAGTGTCATTGTTATAACATCAACCTATCTCATGTTTTTTCACATAGTACGTATATACGCGATAAATCACCAAGATATGTTTCCTTGTGAAATTTTCTAGTGCCTTGAGAAGATATATTTGGCTCAAATATTGGAACCCATATGTAGTTTCTTATCTCCTAACCACACGAAGCTAAAATGGAGCAGAAGTATACTCGAAGAGAATATCATCGACGTCGTTTCAATGCCTCTACAATCTAGGCCATGGTGTCGGGTACATCCTAAATTAACACGCTCCATGAATACAGTACCTAAAATTATAGCATCTATCCATATGTGTGAGATAATATAAGATGGAGCAGGTGAATTTTGACGGATAGCTATGCGCTGTTTCACTTAGACTTTTTCGTTGACAGAACTATAACTACCTGTACTCCTACATTTGGGCCAATGATAGGAATGTCCAAGAAGCCCTTCACATACGAGAGGTATAAAGAAACATTCTCTTTCACAAGCATCACTGACATTTATGTAGTTATACTGATTACCAAATAATGACATTCAGGGCACGAAGCCAGAGTGGGATAGATGCAATGAGAGTTTGTCTTACACCAAGGATGTTCTTAATAGTGTAGTCTATCATAGATACCTCTCTAAGACATCCCTCCGTACCCTAATTTATAGGTACTGGATTAGCTAAATGTATAAGTTTCTCATCCAGATTCAAACTTTTTACAATTGACTTGCTTTTCACATAAATCAGAGACTTTTTCTATTACTGATGAAAAGTACTCTTGTTGCAGTGGTGATCATGACATGGCTATCCCATACATTGGTACGCTGGATTGGATAAGATCACTTAATTTGACTTTACTTGGTCGGTGGGCACCTTGGTTTGTTGATGGTCAAGTGGCCGGGTAATAATTTATTTTTCATCAAATTCAATTTACTTAATCATCTTTTGTCATGAATGTTTTGCTTCATACTTCGCTCGATGAGGAACGTTATTATTATATTGTGAACAGCATGCCTCTCGATCTAATTATGTACCAAAAAAGTTTGCTTATTAAGTTCTATCACTTGTCCATGTCCAAAACCATACTTAAGCTGAAAAACTTTGTACCAAATCCTAAATAGACTATTAAACATAAATTAACTCACTCTTACAGTCGCCCACTGTGATAAAGTATCATATCTCGATTACACAATACTAATGGAGAATGAATAATTTGTCCACTGAATTTATTAGTAATTTTTTTTCCTTATACACTAGTAGAAATAGAATACATTTTCTTTAACGAGGCCCCGAGACAATCATGATCAGCCTGTGACCTATTTATGCTGCTCAAGATAATAAGTCAGGTTAACAATAACAGTCAAATTTGGATCGGGCCGCAACTCAAGCATTGTCACGCAAATCTCTCTTTTATCCCTCTCCGGATTCTCCTCTTGCTCTTCTTCCAGACCGAATAAGCGCGATGGGCTTATTTCTTACTGCTATTGGTTTTTGGCCAAAACTGTCGTTATCACTAAATTTATCTGTCACCACAGAAAGTCCAAAACACTAGAAAGTTCTAACAAAATGAAGAAGTCATCATGTCCATCTTGTTGCTCAAAAGCCTCCAACGGCTTATTTGGTCAATTTGAGTTAGCAAGAATGAACTTATCGCAAATGATCTCATTTAGTTCTAGAGTCCACATTTTCAGCCTTGCTATTTTATTTTGAGTCAAAACTCATTTAAGCTCTTTTGAGCCATTTTCCAAACATTTCGCATTTCTTCTTTCATGTCAAATTTCTTGCATCTCATTTCCCTTTTGCATGCGCATACATGGATCGCCTATGCTTGAGGAGCCGTCATATGTTATATGTACTAACTTCTTCTTAACCTATTTGAATAGATACTCCATATTATATTCGGAGAATAATAAGTACGACTTGACATATACAACAATCAAGGTAAGACCAACTCTCCTTCATTATGCTTTCTGTTTTACCCTTATACATTCATATTTGTTTCGAAAGATGATTATCTCAACTTGCTGCTGTCGTTTTTCTTTTTTCTTTTTTCTTTTTTCTTTTTTTCCCCATTTTGCTGGGTGCAGGGAGGGGGGCACACAGCTCCGGAGTATAAACCCAAAGAATGTCTTGCAATGGTGGACAGATGGTTCTCTTATTACCCTCTTTAGGCTCATTTCCATTGGCCTTTGGGTTGATGAAGCAACCCAAATTTGTGGCCCAATAATAATGTGGTCGTGTCCTGTCACGTCATCCTTTTTTGTGTGAGGAGCTTTAGCTCTTGAGGTTAATAAATATCCTTGCAGTTGAACAGCTATTTCCATCTGAAAAGGTGTTTTAGTAAAAGAATTACATTCACGGGTTGTAATTCATCCATTATCGATGGAAGAAACTTATTGGCTCGTTATATTTGGGATATTAAGCAAAGTTTACTAAAAAAAATACTATCTAATAGTTAAGAAATTGTGACAAAATTCATATATGAGTGTACTTATTAACATTTCCGTGATTACAGTAATTATGTAAAAAGTAGAAAGTAAAAGTCAATCCAGACATGTCCAATGATTTAAACATAACTCATGTGCCTTTCTTAATAATGCATTGCATTTATTCGATAAATAGTTAGATTTCACCTACATTAATTTCTTATATTACTGTCGATAGAACAAAAAGAACGAAAAATGTTTCAAAGATTACTTGAGTGGTCAAATGTTTGGTCTAGATATATATGGCAGATCTTATACCTACTCACAGTAACATTGGGGTAATGTCCATCGCTGTGTGGTTTGAATTTTACTTATTGCATGTGGATGAGTCGATTATATGTATCAAACGAAGGCAAGGGAGAAAATTTTCATTGATCTGAGGATGCCAAAGAGTGTTTCAAAAGCGAAGAAGCCAATGGAATCGAGAGGATTTCTGGCTTCTTCCTCTAGTTTATGCTCTCTTCTTAGGTGTATGCTCTATGTTTAGAGCTCTTAGTGATATGAGGATGCTGTAGAGAGAATCTGCAATCGATTGGGTGACATCGCTTTCAATTGTGCTTCGTCGCAACTTCATTCCACATCATTCACTCTTTGGGGCACTTTGTTGCCCCGGTTCTTGCATAGACAAGGAAGAGAAAAATGATGGATACTTCCACTTGGGAAAACCTGAATTTATAGGACTTGGCTAGCATTTTTCGTTTCGATTTGGTTTGGGTTGAAACAAGTGTGATTCCAAACGGTTCAATTCGATTCGAGTACCATGGAAATCCAACCAAACTGTTGACACCCTTGGAAAGAGAGAGTAAATGCTCTTTTATTTAAATGGGCTGGATCCTTGGCTTTAGTGCGTGAATTTCCTTGAAATGAGCCCAATTTAGCTAGTTTCTGGTCAAAACAAGTGCAATTCCAAATGGTTTGGTTCTATTCAGGCACCATGGAAACCCGAATGGAACCGAACCATTGACGCTCCTTGGGAAGAGAGAGTGAGCACCTGGGCTTCTCTCTTTTTAAAATGGGCCGGATCCTTGGCTTCTGTGGGCGACTTTCCTTAAAATGAGCCCAACTTAGCCTGGTTTTTAAGGTTCCTGGACCGTTAGCTGATCCGGGCCGCGTGAGAATGGGTACATTAAAGGGTCTAGATAGGCCATTTTACTCAAGAATCCGAATTGGTCTCGGCATTTTATTTATCATGTTTTTGTTTATTTATTTATTTTTTCCTCATTCCTTTTTTTATCATTTATTTTTACTTTTACAATAAATGAAAGTTTGATTGACACCAAAAATTCCATGTGTCAACAGGTCCTATGATAAAAGGCAAGGTTCGGCTATAAAGCCCAACAACAGCATCACTGTTCCTTCAAAAAAAAAAATTTGACATGTGTATATTATATCTTGTGTCGAAGTCCCAAATCTTTCAATAAATATATAAATAAATAAACCGAGTCCTAACTCTAAATTTCATTTGAGAGCCTGAACAAAACGATGAACCTCAAATTCAGCCGACCCACATCACATCTCATCACATTTCCAGCTCATCAGACATTCCTTTGCCGTGACCTCCCCGAAGCAGGTTGGACCACCTAAGGGTTCGACTAATAGACTCGGGTTCTCCCAAGCCCATACTAATTCGTGACTTAGGTTCAAGTTTTTTCAAAAAGAATTTTATCTAGAAATCGCAACGAATCTGTTTACGGTAGGTCAATTAAACACCTAATTAAAATAATAGAAAAATTATTTTACTTATAAGAACAGAGACTTTGGGTACGGTAACTTGGTTACACTAGATTTCTCTAATACATTTTCGTTACCATTTTTTTATTTTCAAAAATGTCTTTGCAAGCAGTCTATATTGGTTTTAACTTAAATTACTATCACAAGGGTGCTCAATCATTATTAAACACTCAATGAATCAAACAAATTGCATCAAAAGAATTAAATGCACAAAGTAAACAATTTTTTTGGTTTTCTTTTATCTCGAAATTAAAACATGCACTTTAACTACATGACCTAATTTTATTAACAAGCTATTTCTAATTAAATGAACCTAACATGCAAATTAATTGACATGCACCTAATATTTTTCTTTTTTTATTTATTAAAATTGGTAATAAAAGAAAAAAAAACTAATTAAACTATCTAAAAAGGAATAATTTTCTAATATGTTTTAGGGGTTAATTTGACTTAAACCCTATCCTATCTTAGAAAACTATTTTTTTAAAAGAAAATTGAGATTATCAAAATGTGCAAACATTATTTAAAAATCTATATATTTGTAAAAAAAAAAAAAAAAATTCAATCCTAATCTATTTCAAAAATTATCTAAAAGTGTAATCCTAAAAAAATGCAATCCTAATTTACTAAACCAACACACTCCGATGCAAGATTTGATTTTTGATTTTTTTTATTTTTTTATAGTGTTTTTCAAAACAAGCAATTATCAGATAAATATTATGTTTAAACTAATCAAGATATTCATCAAATGAATGATTAAAATAATTGAAAAAATAAACCGTTGTCTGGTTAAATGAATCATTTTAATCCTAAACATCACAACATATAAGAAAAATCAAAATAATTAAAAATTTGATCTAAAATCTTACGGATCAAATTAATAATTATAACGATTTAATAGGTTAAAATACTATCAAAATGCCCCAAAAATCAATATAATTAAAAAAAAAAGGTTAATACCTTGAAAAGCCCCAAACAGGTACACTTGTGACAAATTTACCCAAACCTATTTTTTTGACCATGAAAAACCCCAAACTGGTACACCTGTGACAAATTTACCCCGACTAACTATAAAAAAAAACCCTAAACTAGTACATTTATGACAAATTTGCCCTAAACTACTTTATTCGATCACAAAAACCCCAAACTGGTAAATTTGTGACTAATATACCATTCGCTAAATTAGATTAATACCACAAAAAAAATCACAAAAATTGCAAACTATGACAAATAGAGTGTAAAATCCCAAATTGGTATACCGGTCAATTGTCACGTGTCATTTAATTTTATAATTTAACAAGAAAATTTAACTAAAACTAACAAAGTGTAAATTTGTCACAAGTGTACCAGTTTAGGGTAAATTTGTCAAAGGTATACCAGTTTGGGGTTTTTGATGGTAAAAAAAATAGTTTGAGGTAAATTTGTCACAGGTGTACCAGTTTGGGGTTTTTCAGGGTATTAACCCTAAAAAAAATGATCTGACATCTAATGGATCAAATTAGTAATTACACTAATTTTGAGCAAAATCCTACGGATAATGCTTAGAATATTCATAAAATGAATATTGACATATGATGTTCCAATTTAAATAATAATAACTAAACCTGATAAAAAAAATAATAAAAAGTAAGATACCTTGACTATTTTTTTTTTTTTTTTTTTTTTTATAAAAAAAAGAAAATCGGTGCGCGGGTTTTGCGACCGACGATTTGCGCCGGGGTAGGGACGGTGATGCGAGCCTTGGGCGGCTGGAGCAACGATGGCGGCAACGCTCGGAGCTCCGGCGAAGGTTGGTCGGCGACGGTGCTGCTGGTGGTTATAGCGAGGCAGCAGAGGTGTTGCTGGTGGAGCGGCGGTGCGTCGGCAACGGGCTTTTGCAACGGGCGGTCAAGGTGGAGCGGCGTGGGCATCGGGCGCTGCTACAAGCGTGGTCGTCGAGCAGAGGTTGGCAGGTGCGGCAATGAGCGAGCGTCGGCAAAGGCGTCACTGAGGGCGGCCGGACGGAGGTGAAGTGCCGAGCGAAGAGAGGCGCAATAGCAGCGGCGAGCGGGCAGAGGTGGCGCGGGCTGCTAGTGCAGTGGAAGGTGGCGTCTGCGACGAGCGGAGAGCAGCTCAGATATAGCGGGCGAAGCTCGAAGGCAGAAGCGAAGGCAGAGAAGCATTCGGAGCGGGGCTTAGGCGGTGGGAGACGCGCTGTTGTCGGCGCTCAGGGTTGCAGCGGTGGTGGTGCGGGCAGAGCGAGGCGGAGCGAGCGGACCCGCAGGCGTTGGGTGGACCAGTAGGAGTTGGGCGCCGGCAGACCGGCAGGCGTGGGGACGAGGGCGGACGTGGGGACGTCGGCGAGGAGGTGCGGACGTTGCTCAAGGGGCAGAGGCGTTGCGACGGCGGGTCGTCGTTGAGAAGAAACAGAAGACAGAAGATAAGATGTATATGAAAGAAAGAACTCTATATATTGTGATTATTGAAATGATCAATACATCAGTCAAGAACACTTCTCTGCTCCTCTCGTTCTATACAGTCTTACGAAGTTCTACTACTATAAAAAAAAAAACCAGAGAGAATTGAGAGAGCAGAGAGAATCGTCTATATCCTTCTTCTTCATCTTAATGAAGCTTTACATCGAGTTAACAACTTAAACTATCTTCCAAAACTAACTTAACAACTTTAGTTACAAGATTGAACAACAGAATGACTACATTGTTACATTGACACGCGTGCAGCTCCTTGTGCAGCTTATTCAACTTCTGTTTCTGGTTTTAATCTTTTATATAGCTAGCTTCTTTGTGGATTGCCAACTCAGCTTCCTCACGGATTACCAACTCAGCTTCTGTTTCTTTTCTTGGACTTCTTCATAGATTGCCAGCTCAGCCTTTCTTTATTTTGTTCAGCTACTTCTGGTTCAGCTTGTTTAGCTGTTTCTGCTTTAGCTTTTCTACTTTCATCAGCATCTATAATTTGTGTTTTTTATCTTTGTTCTTTAACATCCCCCCTCAAATTGGGAATGGATAGAGAACAAATTCCCAATTTGACTCGTAGATGAAAATGTGCTAGGTGTGACAAAGGTTTTGTGAAAATATTAGCAAGTTGGCAATGACTCAGAATATATCTCACATGTAATGATCCTGAGGATACTTTTTCTTGAACGAAGTGGAAGTCTACTTCAATATGTTTTGTTCGAGCATGTAAGACAGGATTAGTAGTGAGAGAGATGGCTGATTTATTGTCACAATATAGATGAATGGGAGGAGTAAGAGAGCAACCTATGTCTCGTAGCACAAAACTGATCCAAGTGAGGTCAGTTGTAGTGGATGCAAGGGCACGATACTCAGCTTCTGTAGAGGATCGACTTACTGTTGGTTGTTTCTTTGCTGCCCAGGAGATAAGATTGGAACCAAGGTATGTGCAGAAACCAGTTGTTGATCTTCTGGTTTCAGCACATCCAGCCCAGTCTACATCTGAGAAACCATAAAGATGCATAGTGCTTCGAGAATGAATGAAGATTCCAAGGCTAATAGTACCTTTAACATATCTTAGAACCCTCTTTAATCAAAGAAAGTCTGCAATAGTTGGTTTCTGCATTTTCTGGCATAGCAAATTTGTAGCATATGACCATCGCCTACGGTGGCCCAGTTAGATAAGGCTCCCATGACCCTTTGCGTAGAGGGGAGGAGTTCGAATCCCGCTGGCCGCACGGGATCTTAAGCGTGACGTCGGGGTGGTGGGTCCTCCGCTAGCGTCACCCCGGGTTTGCCCCGCCGGCTGCCGGCTGTACGGGGTTCCGGGTCACCAAAAAAAAAAATTGTAGCATATGCAATTTTCGGACGAGTTAATGTGAGGTATTGGAGGCCGCCAACTAGGCTTCGACACTCAGTTGGATTGGATAGAAGTATAGGATCAGTGATCAAAATATTTAGTCTCAATGAAAGAGGAGTTGAAATTGGTTTACACTCCAGCATATGAGCTCAAGTGAGAAGATCAATAGCGTACTTAGTTTGGCAAAGAAACAAATGTTCAGGAGTACGCTTAACTTCAATGCCAAGAAAATAGTGAAGTCAACCTAGATCTTTCATATGGAACTGGAGACTTAGAGAAGTAATGAGACTAGAGAGCACTTGAGAAGAACTTCCAGTTAAAACAATATCATCAACATACAGTAGTAGGAGGATTGTCTCTGTACCAGTATGTAGGATGAATAATGATGGATTAGTTGAGCTACAAAAGAATCCATACTCTAGTAAGAAATTGCTGAACTTATCAAACTAGGCTCGAGGGGCTTGTCGAAGTCCATAGAGGGACTTCTTGAGAAGACATACATGATTAGGTCTCTGTGATTCCTGAAACCCAGGAGGCTGTTGCATATAAACTGTTTCACTTAGTGTACCATGTAAGAAGGCATTTTTAACATCAAGTTGATGAATCTACTATTGTTTCATCATTGCTACAGAGAGAACTATTCGAATTATAGCATGCTTCACCACAGGGTTGAAGGTTTCTGTGAAATCAATACCTTCTTCTTTTGCTATGCCCAATTCAACCACATGTCGATGCTTTCTCTCAGAAATACCATTTTGTTCTGGTGTATAAGGGCAGGAAATATTCTGCTTAATGCCACATTGTTGCAAGTGGTTCTGAAATTTGGTGTTAGTAAACTCACCTCCTCCATTACTCTGGAATATTTTGATCTTGTGATCAAGTTAATTTTCCACTAGCTTTTGAAATATGACAAAAACATCATAAACTTCCGACTTCTGTCTCATTAGATATATCCAACTATATCAAGAAAAATCATCCACAAAAATGACATAGTAACGAAACTTCTGAACAAATTGAACTGGTGATGGTCCTCAAACATCACAATGTATCTTTTCTAGGGGAACATTAGATGTATAGTCCGAGAGTGGAAAATGCAAAGCTGAGCTCTTAGCAATCCGATAACTGCTACACATGTTTTGAGCTTTTGAACTATACTGAATTAGATGTTAGCTTTGCAGAAGCTTCACTATTTTTAAACTGGTGTGAGCAAGTCTTTGATGCCAAACATCTTCTCCTACTTCCTGTTGAATCTGAGTGAAGAAAACTTCTGTGGTTTTAGGATCCACTTGATACAGCCCCTTGATTTTCCTTCCTAGCTTCACTGTTGTATGGTTGTAATTGTCCTTCATATACACCCCATGTTTGTCAAAAATAAGAGAACAGGGATAGTCATATGTTAACTTTGATACAAAAAGAAGATTCTTCTTGATTTCAAGAACTATTAAGACATCATTTAGTGGTAATATGCTTGTTTTTGTATGTAGTATTCCATTACCAACACATGAGATTGACAAACAGGATCCATCTCCTATATAATAGTATCAGTACCACTATATGCAGAATAGTTTCGGAGCATACCGGGTTTTGCAGTAATGTGGGATGTAGCTCCCGTGTCTGGGTACTATTCTGTACCATAAGGTTCTTCAATACGCATGGCTGCCAATATAGTTGATATTTCATCTGCTTGATATGAATTATCAAAGCGATACCAACATCGAAGTGCTGTATGTCCTGGTCTTTTACAAATTTGGCATTCCAGAGGACCATTATTCATTGGCTTTGTGTTCTGCACATGCTTATTACCATTTGAACTTTGTGGTGGATATGACCTAACACCTTGATATCTCTTAGAAGAATTTGTATATGGTCTAAACCCCTGTCAATAGTTAGACCAGTTATCCTTAGTAACCTGATCTTGCTGCGTTATATTTAGGTTATTCATTCGATATTGTTGATTCCTTCCTGCTCCAGTAAAGTCATTTCCACTATCTCTTCTATTAATAGACTGTCATCTGCCATAGTTATACCCTCCTCGAATACTTTCTCTTTGGTTCCAGGAATTAGACTTTTGCAGACCTGTTCCAATCTTTCTTTGTCCATAGTATGCTAGGTTAGTATTGTATTGATTCACAGAATATGTTTGTAGTCTAGTCTCAAATCTTTCAAGTTGAGAGATAACCTCATCATATTCCGGTCGAGGTTTGAGACATTACATGGTTGTTCTAAAACTTTCATATTTTGATCCTAACCCTTCAAGAATGCCAAACATCCTGGTTATATCATCCACAAGTTTTCCAATGGCATTTAGTTGATCACAAATAGATTTAAATTTCGAAGATATTCACTCAATGGTCTATCTTTTTTCCTGCAAACTTGTAATTTTCCTCTTAATTCATATTCCTTTGCTACAGACTTTTGTGTAAAATGATTTATAAGAGTCTGCCATACCTCGAATGAAGTCTCTAAGCCAATTATCAGACTTAGAATGTTCTTTGATACTGCTCCACTTATCCAAGATGAGATTAACTGATCAGTCTTTATCCAATGTAGATGCTCAGGATTCATCACTTGTGTTTGACTACCCTCAATCTCAGCTCGTATCATTTGAGCTGGTGGTGATGTTTCACCCTTAATAAAACCAATCAGATCTTGACTCTTTAGAAACCTGTGAAATTGAGCTTGCCATAGTAGCAAATTCTCTTCTGTCAACTTGATTGTAACAAAATTGGCTATATTCACATGAATCGGAAATGGATACTTCTGCAACCTGGTTGTCATTTTGTATATCTAGAAACTTTGAAGATATGATAGGACAATCAAGTATCCTTCGAAGATAAGCTTTTTGAAGATCAACAAGATCTTAATGTTGTCTTGATCATGCAATCTTTGTATAATCTTCCAGCTCTGCAGAAAGAAGATCTAGAACTCCCAGGAGATGCTCTGATACCATGAGAAGAAACAGAAGACAGAAGATAAGATGTATATGAAAGAAAGAACTCTGTATATTGTGATTACTGAAATGATCAATACATCAGTCAAGAACACTTCTCTTCTCCTCTCGTTCTATACAATCTTACGAAGTTCTACTACTCAGAAAAAACCAGAGAGAATCGAGAGAACAGAGAGAATCGTCTATATCCTTCTTCTTCATCTTAATGAAGCTTTACATCGAGTTAACAACCTAAACTATCTTCCAAAACTGACTTAACAACTTCAGTTACAAGATTGAACAACAGAATGACTACACTGTTACATTGACACGCGTGCAACTCCTTGTGCAGCTTATTCGACTTCTGTTTCTGGTTTTAATCTTCTATATAGCCAGCTTCTTCATGGATTGCCAACTCAGCTTCCTCACGGATTACTAGCTCAGCTTCTATTTCTTTTCTTGGACTTCTTCTTCATAGATTGCCAGCTCAAACTTTCTTTATTTTGTTTAGCTGCTTCTGGTTCAGCTTGTTCAGCTACTTCTGCTTAAGCTTTTCTACTTTCATCAGCATCTATAATCTGTGTTTTTGATATTTGTTCTTTAGCAGTCATGGGTCAGCAGGCAAGCACGGAGCGGTGGTGGCCGGGAGCGGCGGTGCTCGTGAAGACGTACAGTGGCTGAGGCGTGGTGGAGGCTCGGCACTGGCGAGGGAAGCGCGAATGACAGGGACCTGTCTTCCTTCTTCTTCTTCTGTTTCTGTTTTTCTTTTTCCCTTTTTTCCTTTTCTCTCTCCCGTCACTCTCACGTCTCCTCTCTTTTCTTCTCTGCTGCTAACTTGCTTCTTTCTTTTTCTCTGCCTTGTCTGAGAAAAGAAAAGAGAAAATGGCCTTTTTTTGTTGATTGAAGATGGACGAAAGTTTCTTTTCCTCCCTTCTTTTTCACTATTTCTCTCTTGCACGAATTCTTTTCTCTTCCTCGCATGAATTTTCGCCTTTTTTTTTTTTTCTTTTTCGCAAAATTCGGTCCCTTTTATAATGGTTCCGAGCACCCTCTTTCATTGCAATTTTCAGGCTTCCTTTTTCCGCTGCCTTAATTCATGGTCTGCAAATTGAAACATGATCTTGCAATCGGCTTGATTTTTCTTCAAATGTTTCGATTTCTTCCCTTTTATCAAACTCCTTGGTTTTTTTATTCACCTGATTTCTTGGACCGAGAATTTGCTTCAACATTTATTATGACTTGAATATTCGCCAGAGCAAGAGTGGCTAATCAGAATTTCCACATTTCATTCATAATCAATTCAAATTGATCCTCCCCTTATTTCCTTTTATTTGCTCTGATGTAATTTTTATTTTATTTCTTTTTTTTAGAGCTTAGAAATCAATCCCTAATTTTTATGCAATAACTAGGTCGCCAAAATTTAAATATCAACACAATTTTTGGTGACTTGTTGGTAATTTAATGAGAGAAAACTTGTTGACTCACACTTAGATTGATTTTCTCTAAAAAGAGTGAGTAAATGTAAGGAACTGCTAATCGAGAAAAAAAATTGATAACTCAATTAACTAGTAAACCACTCTAATTTGCATTGGTAATATCACATAAAGGTTACTAAATTTGAATCGTAGGTGAGTTATCCAAATACATTGGTAAGTTAGTATAGAAAATTATAATGTGTAATCTACAAAAAAAAAAAAAAAGTTGGTGATATGATAAAAGTGTTGTTAAATAAGTTACCATAGAAAAAAGTGATTGATAATTTTTTTACCAACACTTTTTTGAAATTTACCAACGTGGAAAAAAAGAATCATATTTATTGACACGGAACAATAGAATTCGACCCATATGGAGATATGAGAAACTTGCGGGCATTGTATTGGATAGGGTATATAGTTTGACAACACTTAACGGTTTTTTTTTTTTTTTTGGGTCATGATTTACATATTCAATTACACCCTCAAGAAATATGACTTTTTTTGTTTTTAGTTATCTAGTTAGGGTAAAACAAAGGACTGTCATAACTCATCGAGAGAAGTAATCAGGTGATCTAACTATGAGTGACGCAATCCCTCGAAGTTATTTAAAAGTTGTTGAAAGTAGCCGATAATAACTCTAAGTTGATTAGGCACAAGACAAGAATTAATTAAGCGGACAAGAAAGATGCTAACTAATAGAGCACTTATTCAGGAGGAAATTATATACCATTGAGAAAATAACACTAATGACCCATGAATTTTGGCCCAACGTGTATTCAAATTGATCTATGAACTTGACAAAAAAAAAATTGATCTATGAACTTTTGATAAATATTAAAAGGAATTAAATTAAACATTTACAAAAAATTCAATGTTCATTTTAAATGAATTAAAATTTAGTGATTAATTTATCCCTATCACATTTCCTGAGAAGCAGAGAGCGACTCTTCAGCATGGGTAGATTTGGTCAAAGAGATGTCACATGCACATATTTATAGGCCTCTACCCAAGCTAAAATATTGGGTGCACTAGTGATGATAACTCAACAATATAATAAATCATTCGTTGATTAAAACGTGTCCTTTGAGCTCACATTTTAAATTTTTCACAAATCTCTCTCACTTGAGTTCCTCCCTCTTTCTTCCTTGTTCTCTCTACTCCATCTCTTCCCTTCAGAAATAGAGGCCGAGATCTCGGTGTTTATGGAAGTCGACCTTTCCTTAACCAAGATCTTAGCCTCGGTCGACCAGCCAACAACGGAGTAGTTGACGGAGGCTGAGATCTTGGCGCAGGGGAGGAAGGCGACAATGTGCCCGAGGTCGAGCATCTCATCTTGAAGCTAGTCAGACGTGGTGTCGATGAGGCCCAGCTCATCGATGAGGTCCTAAGTGAGGATGGTCTGGGCGATGGCCATGCCGACGTCGCTGACCTCGACAACAGCAATCTTGGTGTGGCGCTCGGAGGGCGATGGCAGAGCTCGTGATTTTGCCATTCCAAATCCACCGTGATTTCACCATGGGCTCCACTGTTGATCAGGAGGGACCGACCAACGCTGACCGATAGTCACACAGGACTCTTTCCAAGGGCAAAGCGTGAGTCAAGAGGGGGAGAGACCAAAGCACCATTGTTGCGTTGAGAGGGAGGGAGGGAGACCGTGAAGAGAGAGAGGAGAGAGACTTTGCCAACTTCTGACAGGTGGGGCCGAGAGCAACATGTGTCGCTCACTAACTAAACTGGTGTAAATATGAGTTGTCATCACAACTAATCCCAATATTTTTTACTGTACACTCCGATTCTACTGCAAGGCCATTGGCTGGAATTTTGCCAACTCATCTAGTTTTAGAGTCAGCTTGTAAATGTGGCCAAAGACACAAGCCTATGTGGGTGTATTAATCATGTAACAGGAAGGCAATCAATATTCATCAATATTGATACATCAATGCAAGCACTACGAGCGTGGTATAGCTAGAATTGATGAGTGCTTCACAAGGAGCATGAGCAAGCCAATGCCCTATATCAAGACCCAAGGTAAGTCTGACACTCTCATCATTTGTCCATATATATGGAATAATGAGAAGATGGCGCAAGAGTTCAAAGAAGAAATAATGAAGACATTTGAGATGACGAAATTGGGCTTGATGCACTACTTCTTTTGCATCAGGATTGACCAAAATGAAGGAGTCTTTATCTTGCAAAAGAAATATACTAAGAACCTCTTGAAGAAATTCAAGATGAACTATTGTGAAATAGTTGCAACACTGCTTGTGACGGACGAGAAGCTACTAAAGGAAGATGGAGTAGAAAAAGTTGCCGGCTCCCTCTTCAAAAATCTGATTGGCAATCTATTATATGTCACTGCTACACAACCGAACATTATACACGCAACTAGTCTATTCTCAAGCTCGCGCTCGTCGATTTGGAGAGCCTTAAGCTCGACGCTTGCGTTTGCCAATTTGGTGAGTGGCAAACCAACATTTGATTTGATTTTATACTCTCAGATTTTGTCATATTTTGTAAAGTGAAAATCTGTTTTACGTGATATTAATTTATTATGCAAAAAATTCTTTCTTAAATATTCAAGGATTTTATTCTCTCTGATTTTATTGTGCTTTAACTAAGTGAGAATTTCCTTTTCAATAAATTATTGTGCATAATATTCTTTCCTTAAATAACATGTTATGATGAGTTAAGAAAGAATATTTGTTTATCTATGGAGATTTTCTATTTTGCTCTTAACGAAATGGAAGGATCCAAATAGATAAATACCAAAAAAGGAAATGAGTGCATTGTAGGAAATTCTATAAGGGAAGAATGATTGCGAGTTTACGTAGGTGCAATCAAAAAGGTATCTTATGCGAAAATTGGTGATTAATTTTTTTTTAATCAATGGTATATTCCAAACATATACCATGGGTAAGAGAATTTTTTTTTTTTTTTATCCTGCCTTGCAAATCTCTACATACATTTATCATGATTTTAGATAATTGCCTATGAATTATATGTGATTTATATTGCAAATATCTTTTGTTATAAACATAAGGCATTGCATTTTTTTTTATTGCTTGATTTGACACGTGATAAATATCTACTTTCTTTTTGCGAAAAATGCATCAATAATATATTTTTAAGATTTATGCTTAAGGAAATCCTTTATGTGTCGTACGAAAGGTTGAGTAGTTCTGAATTTTAATAATTGATAATTTTATATATGTTGTTCAACTTATTTATTTGAAGAAAGGGCATTATATATATTATGTGGATATTATTATAACTTATTTGTGCAAAAAGTTTGTTAAGTTTATGGAAGTTGAATTTGAGAAGAGCTTGATTGAAAAAAATAAATTTTTGCCTCGAATTTCGAAATGCAAATGATCGTTGTGAATATTGTTGCTACAAAGGAAATAATGGACAAATATTTTGCTCAACGTGCACAAGCCACAATTAGTGCTATTCGCAAATATTGTCATGATGATAAGGGGAGAGAGGAAAAAATCGTGATCATCATAAAAATGCAACAAATTGAGGGGAAGCATTGACCGATTATGGAAAAATCTTTTTGAATTGATCGTGATCTTGTTATGGAAGGAAGGAAAAGGTAAATAGAACTTGTTAAGTTCTACAAAATCCGATTAGTGCATCTTTTATTACCTTTTGTCATCAACAAATCTCTTATTGATATTATCATTTTATTATGACAAAACGGGTAAAGTGAATTTAATAATGCATTCGTGATTTTTATTGAATATTTCCTGATATATATGATCGAAGTAAGTTATATTGCATATTTTTAATATTTGACTTACTTTGTAAAAGCTGATTTTTTGGAAATTGTGTTTTATGCAAAATATTTGTTATCATTTTTGTATTCTCTACGTGATATTATTTCTATTGTTATCGTTTTTTGATTATGACAAAAAGGGGGAGAGAATATAAATATGCATATGTGCTGATTGTTGATATTATTTATTGCATAATATTGAGCCGTGATTATTTTTCTACATATTGTTATGCTCAATCTATTTGTTGTCTTTTGATTCAAATCACATTTTTTGAAAATCTAAAAGTTGATGATTGATTTATCAATATTTAAGAAAGTGTGATTACACATCTGCATATTCAAATATTGTTTTATCATCATCAAAAAGGATGAGATTGTTAGGGAAATCCCTTATGATGTTTTGAAGATGACAAAATAAATCAAAGGCTACTAATGTGTTTAATTGTTGAGTAATAGACTATGCAGATGATTAAACATGTAAATGATATTATTAAAGTCTATACTTGGAAGAACCAGAAGACAGACTCTATACTGAAGCTGAACTTGTTCAAACTGTGTACAAACCTTAAGGCTAAATCTGTTCAGAAGTAGAATATGTTCAGACTTTATTTCAGTCTGAAGACACTCAGACTCTATTTTAGTTTGAAGACTCTCATACTTTATATCCAGAACGAGACACAAGTTCAGAATGTAGCAGATTTAGAACGAAATAACTTGACAGAACGTAACACAAGCTCCAAATATATAACGACTAGTGATCTGGTTTGGATTCTACATCAAAATAGATTTGATTGACTCAATCTAATTGATTAACAATTGGATCTTGAAAATAAGAACTTTCTATACGAGAAGCTCTACTTATGGAAACCAAGATTCTATTTGTATAAGCGATCAAAATCAATTTGAGATTCTACTTCTATCACTCAATAGCTACCAAATCTTCTAGATACAAATCTGTCCAATGAATAGATTGGAATATGATCCTCTAAAATACTGTCCAACGGCTAGTTTGGAAGTGGAGGAGTATTTAAGAAGATCAATGATCGATGAACAAGTAAGAGATAGAGCGTAGAATTTATAATTTTAAAGTATGAGTGACCTTCAATCACACACTTGTCTTTTGTGAGCTTAAACATTTGTGATCGTGAGAGAAATACTAAAAGAGTGACTTAGTGAGATAGTATGATCTACCACTAAGTATTTGCATTCAAAGTTGTAATCTCTTGTTGATTGCATAGTGGAATCTAGCAGAAGGCTGTTAGTGTGGAAGAGTTGACGTAGGCTTGATCTAAGCCGAACCGCTATAATTTATGTGTTCTTATTCTCTTCCCTTAACTCTTTTATTTTGTTCGTAGTTTTATTTAACTGCTAAAGTCTGAACTCGTTCAAAGTCTGTTGTTCTTCAAACTCAGTTTCAAAAGTCTATTGTTCTTCAAACTCAAATTCAAAAGCAAAATATTTTACTACATTTCATGAAAATTTTTCTTTACACTTATTCACCCCCTATAGGTGTTCATACTAACACTTTCAGTGGTCATTCAAAAAATTATGCGAGTACCATAACAATGAATAGCGGAGACAGTAGGGATTTCCGATTGGCCCATTTTGACTGATAATTTGAGCGTTTTCCCTTTTTTAATTTTTAATTTTTAGGACGGGCAATTAAATCTTAATACATACAATGGCAATCGTTGACTAACTGGTAGTAGTTTGACTTATAGTTGATAAAGTCTAAAAAAAAATAAAAAAAAAAAAGAACATAGTGATAAGAAAGCCTTTGGCGTGATCTCTCATCAAATTTTGAGAAGAAACGATGGTTCATCCATAAAATCTTCTGTTGGCGAGGGAACCTTATGTTCAAACACTTAAAAGTGCGAATGATAATCATTTTTATTAGAAATTAATTTTTGAAATAAAAATAAAAAAATCTATTCTATTCCTTGATGAATTTCTGAGTAAAAATATACATTTGATAATAACACAAAATTTATGTTTTTGAAATAAAAATTCATTTGATAACAATATAAAATTTCTTTCTCTTAGGCGATGAGCAATTGGCAGGGGTGGCACCCATGCGGCGGATGGTGACTGGCAGCGGCAAACAACAACTAGCTGCAAATGATGGCGATCGATAGTGGACGGCGATCGGCCATGAATTGCAACAAGTAGCAAACGGTGATGGACTGCAGCAACAGCGGGTGAAGGGTCAACTAGTAGCAATGATGAGCGATATTAAGAAATTTTATTTCTCATTTCTATTTCTAAAATAGAAAAGTATAAAATTTTCACTTTTTATTTCTATTCCAACCTTATTTCTAGACTAAATTTTTGTTTTAGAAATTAAAAAAAAAAAATAGTATTGCCAAACATATTTTTGTTCCAGAAACAAGTCAGGAACAGAAAAAAAGTTCTACAAAAAAAATATAATAGTTATTATGCATGTCCTTAGACTAACTACCCACCTTGGTCCTAATCAACTTAGCTAATGTAGCCGTCGAAAAGTGCTGATTAAATAAAGTAGCTTTATGCAATGGAGAACGTCCATACTATGGCAGTAAATAAAGTAGGTATTGACATTACTGATACGAGTAGTACTGTTTACCAAAAAAATGATAATAAAGCTAGCGAATGCGCACTCACAGTAGATGTAACTATAATATTCACATCTAAAAAATTAAACAAAACTTTTATTGCTACATGTGAAATAACTGATATAAACTAATATATTTGAAGTATGTTATGATATTATGACAAGATCCAAATATCTCAAGACGTGAAATCTTATTGAGGATGTTATTGTTAAATGAAGAACATTCAAATTCTAATATTGAAATATGTGAAAGACTATATGGGCTTATTAACGTACGCATTTGTTCATGAATTCAATATTTGTAAAACAAGTAATTAAGGACATTTTGAAAAGAAAATGCATGATGTCCCTTACCAGTTGGATGTCCTTTTTGCTTCGTATAATTGGACGTACGATGTGCATAAGTAATCAAGAGAAACTTTCCACACTAAATAACTGGACAATTTGCACGTGTATCATAAAATGTTAAATTAGAATTTATCACATCATTGTAAGAGTTTTTCTAATTGTAGACTACATTAATTGATATTGTAATTTACCGTTTAACATTTACCATTTTACGGGGTTTGGTCTAAGGTGAGATAAAATGTTTCTTAATTAGTCTAATATGAGCTGGCTAGTGTGGGTCGAGTTGAGCTTGGCCCGTAATGAGGGGGACTGGCTAGAAACTCTATAAATAGTGCTCAAGTTTCTCCTCTAACCATAATTCTCACATGTATCCTCACCTAAGGGGCGTTTACCTAACGTGAGGGGGGCCGCCTCATTGAGCCAGTGATACGGAGGACGATAGAGGAGAATGACTTGATGCATGGATCCCCTTGATATATGTGGATAATCATTTTTCTGCTTCCGCTTTATGTTCAATGAATCCCAAAACAGGCGCGTTAATCTTTCTACTCAATTATGTATGTTCTTGTTCTGGTTATGAAGATCTTGGGGTTACGCAATTTGCATCCAACAAGCATTTTATGAATCAATATTATTTCCCGCTGGATCTGGCGAGGACTCACCTTGCAAGCTCGCCCTGGCCAAGCAACGGTGAGGCGAGCCCTCTCTAGATCTAACAGGGGCTCACCTTGCTAGTGGCTGGGTGAGTTTGCCTAGCCACCTCAATCCGACGACCGGTGAGGGATGGCCGGTCATCGGAGTCAAAGGAAGAAGGAGAAAGAGAGATAAAAAAAAAAGATTAAAAAATTAATAAAATAATTTGAAAAATAAAATATCATTAAAAAAAACTATCACCGGCATTGGCCAGCCAATTTTTGCCAAAATGATTGAACTGGCACAATTGTAAAAGGTCTATGACTCAATTGGCTAAAAAAAATAAGTTTACGACTGAATTGGCATAATTGCAAAATATTTAAGACTTTTTTGATAATTTTTCCTACATATTTGAGTACCTAATTTTAATCCATCACACTATTTTGTATATCAATCGATAGGCAAGTAGTTGTGCTTCCACATCCGTAAAAAGGCTAAAATATTACTGCTCAAATGAGTCTAAATGCACGAGCAAAGATCATGGTGACAATTACTCTACTGACCTGGGGATGGACGGTTTATAAAGCGGCGAAGCCTTATGTAGACCCTTGATATCCAGACGGAGGAAGGAGGAATCTTACAGAAATTTGCCTATTCTCTTTTCTCTTCCATTTTTCTTGATAGGACGAGCCAAGGATGTTTCATCTCCTACTTCCATTGCTGCTGTTGATCTCCAACGTCAGACGATCACAATCAGCCATCATCGAGAGCCTACCAGGCTTCCCCGGAGACCTTCCCTTCAAACTCGAAACAGGGTCAGCTTGCGTTATATGTTTATGAGCAACCACAACGTAGCAAATGACTTGATTCGCTGTTTCTTTCCTTCATCTTCAAGATATATATATATATAGATAAGTGTTTTCTTCTCAATGTTTGTTTGAATGGTGGTGAAAAAAAACTGGTGCAGATACGTTGGGGTAGGAGAGTTGGAGGAAGCGCAGCTATTTTACTACTTCATCGAGTCGGAGAGGAGCCCCAGCGATGACCCTTTGTTGCTTTGGCTCAACGGCGGTCCGGGTTGCTCCGCTCTATACGGCCTCCTCTTCGAAATAGGTGCATTCTCTCTTTTCAATTCCTTCATTCATCATTTTTCTTCTTCCTAGCGACATTATTATTATTTGGTGACGTGGAGCTTTTGGTAGCCTTCTTCTTTTTTCTCTTATTTTTGGAAGGTTATTAGATTATGCTATATAATATTGGATAAAAATAATTAAGATGGTCACTCATTGAGCTCCTGCCAACCTCCAATCCGTAAAAGATCATGACACAAGTACTATTCTGTTTTCTATGGTTCTGTTTTCTTTAGGATGAGTCACTATAATGCTCGTGTTGATTGAACCAAATCGCCAACGAAGTTTTGATAAGACCTTAATGAGCTCATAGTAACTTTTTCATGGTATGACAAATGCTTAAATGTGTGTGTATATATATCTATTCAATAGAAAAAACACAAGATGTCCTATCGAATATCCACCTCAAGAAAATCCCCAACATAGTCAAATGTTAAATAGTAGGAGTCTCATTGTCTTATCTCTATCTCTATCTTATTATTTTAGCCAGGATTCTTTACCAAAACTCCGATATAAAAAGTATATACATATATATATATATATATATATATATATATATGTGTGTGTGTGTGTGTGTGTGTGTGTGTGTGTATACGACGTATATACAACTAAATTGAACAACAATCATGTTTGGTGAGGGGCATTCCTTTTATAAGCATTTATATTCTCAAACCTGCTCAAAAGCCTGCAATTAAATTCCTTATGGACTATAGTAGAATATTATGCAACTAAGATACAAGTCCTTCTTTATTGATAACATTATGCATTATTCCATTGATTATTTTAGTAGCAATAGTTGCTCCAAAAGAATAGTTGCGCTCCAAAAAATTGACTAGCATTATCACTTACAGAAGGGTCGTCTTTCCAATCCAGCACTTACAAAAAAAGTCCTCTCTCCCTTTCAAAATAAAAAGAATAGTTGAAATCTGGTGTGACAAGTATATAAGATGCCGGTAGAAAGATTTTTGTAATTTGAGGAGGATATTGGCGACCATACCATAGAACTTACGTTGGCAGTTGAGAAAGTTGGATGTTCTTTGTCACTTTCTCACGCTCCTGTGGGCAAAAGACAAGCTAAAATCCCATCTTTTCTGGACGAACTCTCCTTTCCTTTCCATTTTATGCCGATTCGAGGGGTCCAAATTATGCCACTCACCATAATTTCTCATACTCTTACCCCAACTCTAGTTTTTACTCATGTAGTACCTAGGGGTGTCAATAGGTCGAGTCGGATTTTCACGATACCCGGCCCAAAACACTAAAAGGTGCAATTGACCCTACCTAACTCGATACTCGAATCTTGTATAACTCAAAAAAATTAGTCAGGTCCAATCAGGCAAATGTCAATTAGCTAGGCTCAGATCTATGATATCGTCCTCATTACGCACGCATGGAGAGAGAAGAGGAGAGAGAGAGAGAGATTAGGCTATGCTCTAGGGGTGTCAAAAAACCCATCTCAGCCTAACCCGATCCAACCCAACCTGGCCCAACCCTAATAATACCAACATCTAAAAATCCCTACCGGAAGAAGATTGAGACCCAACCCCCAAAAGAACTTACATCGAATAGTCCTGACAAATGATGATTGAGGTGAGATTCGGCATTTTTGAACCACGAAATGTTCGGTTTCCATTTCGATTGTAGGTGTAACCAACCTGCTATTAAGGATATACCTATATAAGTCGATAAATACTTAAACTTAACTCGAGTGGGCTCCCAGGGCATCGTACACTCCTTCAATGAATTCCTTTGTTATGGGGTATGACTCATAATAAAATATCACATGAATTTGAATTTTGTGAGCTCAACTCACATCAATTGAGGCACTGATTAATGATATGAGCCCTCTTAGAACTCATATGATATAGCGGTTTGTGTGAGTCGCAATTCATATGTATCATGAAGTGGGCCACATATGAGACCCATATAATCTAGTGATCCATGATAGCTGGGCCCACATGCTATGGGTGCAAATGACAATTTCTCTAGACTCATTATGGTTGCATTTCAACTTTTTCCTTCTCTAAAGTGAACTATCATGAATTTGGAGAATAAATCTTCAACATCATCACACATAGGCTCTGCCTTACGTGCATTCATCATACAAAGTCAATCTCCATAGCCTTGCCTTGAGAGTTGAGTAAAAATTTGTCATTTTAAATATACGCTTGTATATATATACACCCACATTAGATGTGAACTTTCATACTTTCAAAGGTTTTCATTTGAAATTGATTGCTCATCTAAGCTTTTTTCTTCAAATTGGAGTCGCTAACTCTGAGAAAGCTACCTTTTCAATTTAGACCTAAAGTCACCACAAGTGGTACTACTTTGATGTATTTATGCTAGTGCCGCCTTATCTTGCGGCACTTATGTGATGTTGCTATCTAGGCAATGTGATTTTAGTTGCTCTCTAACGTTGTGACATTTAAGGTAAATTGGAAAGCAATTTTCTAGATATTTCAGTTTGGGGCATGCCAAATCTATTATGGATGCAAACTCCCTATCATTTGAAAATCAACATACCGGTTAAAAGCAAAACCCTTTTGAATGGTGTGGCCTACCCATGATCTTGATGTTTGTATGTTTTCGCACAGGTCCTTTGCAATTTGATTATTCAAAGTCCAGCGGAATCAGACCAGTGTTCGAGTTAAATCCCTATTCCTGGACAAAGGTGAATTACCTATATTTTTAACAAGGGTTAATAGTATTAAATTTATCAGGATTAAAAGTTGTCAATATTTTCTTATAACAGATTGCCAACATAATATTTTTAGATGCACCCGTGGGTACGGGATTTTCTTATGCAATGACATGGGCAGCATACAATATTAGTGACACTTCCTCAGCAGCACAGACATATGAGTTCTTAAGAAAGGTAGCCACTTGAGTTAATACCAACAATATGTTATCCCATCATAAGAAGATGCCTTAAGGCAATTATCACAGCTAATTATCTGGATCAGTACAGTTCCTTCATTTTATTGTATTTTATTTTCGAGGTAGTGGCTATTGGCTCATCCCAAGTTCCTCACAAATCAGCTTTACATCACCGGTGATTCTTATTCCGGTGTTGTCGTCCCCATCATTGTTAAAGAAATATACGATGGTACGCAATTGAACTTTACCTTCATAAACAGTTTTATTTTCATATTAATTACTTGATATTTGTCTCCCTCTCGCTCTGAAGAAGTTATATTCTCTTCATAAAAAAGACTCTGCTTGCATTTCTGTATAGGAAATGAAGCCGGACGCGAGCCGCCAATGAATCTCAAAGTGTGTAATACTCTTGTCGAGTTTGGTTTATTAATTAAAATTCTATGACATTTAAAATGTTAGGTTCCATGTGCTCTTCTCATAGTTCGCACTAAGGTTAAAACTCATATGTATGCTACTATTTCCTCAACATTTCAACTTTGTATCTGCTAATACTAGATATATATATTGAAAGCATCATCATTGTGGTTATATGAATAGGGTTACGTGCTAGGCAATCCGGTGACTTGTGAAGTAAATGACATTAGTCAAAGGATTCCATATGGTTACAATATGGCTCTCATATCAGATGAACTTTACGAGGTAAATTTACAACATGTCTTAACTCTGTTAAGATCTCCATATTATCAAAAAAATATAATATACTAGTAATTATAATTACACATGAAATGAAGTTTTCGTGATTTTACCTTTGCATTCATGTTTTCAAGTCAACAAAAACGGATTGCAATGGAGATTACGTGAATGTAGATCCTACAAACGGAGCATGTCTAAGAGATCTTGAAATGGTGTCAATAGTAAGTGCTATCGTTATAACATCAACCTCTTTCATATTTTCTTCCGCAAGATGTATGTGTATGATAAATCACCGAGATATGTTTTCTTGTGAAATTTTCTAGTGCCTTGAGAAGATAAATTTGCCTCAAATATTGGAACCACTATGTAATACATTATCTCCTAACCACACGAGGCTAAAATGGAGTAGAAGTATACTCAAAGAGAATATCATCGATGTCATTTCGATGCCTCAACAATCCAAGCCATGGTGTCGGGTACATCCTAAATTTACACCCTCAAAATCTATGAATTCATTACCTAAAATTATAGCATCTGTCTATACATCTAAGACAATATACGATGAACACATGAATTTTAATAAATAGCTTATGCGCCGTTTCACATAAATTTCTCTATCGACAGCGTTATAACTACTTGTACTCCTACATTTGGGCCAACGATAAGAATGTCCAAGAAGCCCTTCACATACGAGAGGTATGAAGAAACATTCTCTTTCGCAAGCATCACTAACATTAATATAGTTATACCGATTACCGAATAATGACATTCAGGGCACAAAGCCAGAGTGGAATAGATGCAGCAAGACTCTATCTTACACAAAGGATATTCTTAATAGTGTAGTCTATCATAGATACCTCTCCAAGACATCCCTTCGTGCCCTAATTTACAGGTATTGCGTCAGCTAAATGGATAAGTTTCTTTTGCAGTTTATTTGCATTTTTGCATAAATCAAACGCATTTTCTATTGTTGATGAAAAGTAGTCTTATTGCAGTGGTGATCATGACATGGGTATTTCGTACGTGGGTACACTGGATTGGATAAGATCACTTAATTTGACTTTACTTGGTCCATGGGGGCCTTGGTTTGTCGATGGTCAAGTGGCCGGGTAATAATTTCATCATAATCCGCTAAGATCACTATAATATTTTTCATCAAATTCAATTTACTTAATCATCTTCTTGTCAAAATTGTTTAGCTTCGTACTTCGCTTGGTGACCAACGTTATTATTACATTGTGAACAGTATGCGTCTCAATCTAACTACATACCAAAAATGTTTGCTTATCAAGTTCTATCACTTGTCTGGATTCAAAACCATACTTTTGCTATAAAAAAAACTTCTTACCAAATCCTAAATAGACTTTTAAACATAAATTAACTCACTCTGAGAGTCTCCCACTATGGTAAAGTACTCATATCTCCATTACACATACTACTAATGGAAAATGAATAATGAAAAATTGTCTACTGAATTTATTATTAATATTTTTCCTTGTACACTAGTAGAAATAGAATATAATTTCTTCAACGATACACTGAGACAATCATGATCAACCTGTGATTTTTCTATGCTGCTCAAGATATTGAGTTAGGTTAACGATAACAGTGAAATTTGGATTGGGCCGCAACTCAACCATTCTTGCGCAAATTTCTCATTCAACTAGCTCTAGACTCTACGCACTCTGCACACCACAAATAAAGATTTTCCTAGGGGTGGATTTTTAGGGGCCTTCTGACACCCAAGTCAGTTTGAATTTTTAAGAGAAGTGAAATTGATAAGAGTAATGACTTATGTATCTCAAATGTCCCTTGCCTCGAATAATTGACTCTAGACTACTTACACTTTAATAGCCCGGGGTTTCCCAATTTTTGGAGACGTGATAATGTGGGTAGTCTTTCTGGAACGTGGGTGCAGCTTTAGGCTCCCTGCCTATATGGGTCCGGACTTGTCTTTCGTCCCCCTTCTGGATTCTCCACCTGCTCTTCTTCCGGATTGAGTTGAGCCTTTGATGTAGAGACGGCCTTCCCCATTTCGTGGTTTTAAAGGAATCACGCCAATGGGCTTATTTCTTACGGTCATTGATTTTTAGCCAAAATTGATGTTATCACTTAATTTACTTGTCACCACCAAAAGTCCAAAACACTAGAAAGTTCTAACAAAATAAAGAAGTCACTTCAATCTTGTTGCTCAAAAGCTTCAAACTGCTAATTTGGTCAATTTGAGTTGGCAAAAATGAACTTATTGCGGATTATCTCATTTAGTATTAGAATCCACATTTTCATTCTTCCTAATTTATTTTGAGTAAAACACGTTTTAGCTCTTTCGGGCCATTTTTTGAACATTTTGCATTTCCTTCACCTCAAATTTCTTGCATTTGATTTCCCAGTTGTATGCACATACGTGCATTGTCTATGCTTGAGCAGTCATCAAATGTTATATGTACTAACTTCTTCTTAATCTGTCTCGATAGATACTCTATACTATATTCAAAGAACAGTAAATACGATTTGACATTTACAACAATCAAGGTAGAACCAACTCCCTTTCATTATATCATCTTCTTTTTTTATCTTTTTATATTCATATAGGTCTCAAAAAATAAATTGCAATGATGCTTTTTTCTTTTTATTTCTCCCATTTTGCCGTGGTGCAGGGAGGGGGCCACACAGCTCCGGAGTATAAACCCAAGGAATGTTTGGCAATGGTGGATAGATGGTTCTCTTATTACCCTCTCTAGGCTCATTTCCATTGGCCTTTGTGTTGATGCTCGAACCATGTCCAGTTTTATCACCCAATAATAATGCGGTCGTGTCCTGTCGGATCATCCTTCTTTATGTGAGAAGCTTTGCTATGGTGGTTGAGCCACCTTGATAAAATGAGCACAATAAATGTTCTTGCAGTTGAAAAGCTATTTCCATCTGAAAAAGTATTTTAGTACAAGAACTATGATGGTTTTATATGAGATTGGCTTAAGGCCCGTCCGCCCATGCTGGGCCTAAAAAACCCGGCCCACGGGAATAGGGCCCGTGGATGGGGGAAGGTATAAAATGGAGGAGAGAGAGAGAGATGGCACTGGTTGGCATAATGAACGTACGTACGTTCCTTTTCCCGCGCTCTCTCTCTCAAAAACAAAAAGGAACAGTAAGCGCAAACGGCGATACCGTCTTCCCTTTAAAGCCAATCGACATCATCGGATTATCATCGGATCAGAATTTCTTCCTCGATCTTCAGCGTTGGTGTCTAATCTGTGGCTAACAAGGTACGCTCGAATCCGTGGTGTGCTTTACGATCGGTGATACGTGATTTTCCCGGGCTACGCTTCCGTATTCGTTTTAGGGGTTCGATTTAGTGTCGAATCCGATTTTCGGGGATCTGTTATTCCCAACATTGGTATCAAAGCCCACTTTCATGTTTTCCCGATCTTTTTTGTCCTTTCTGAATGTTTTTTTTTGCAAAAAATTCTCGGCCGTACGGATCGGGGCGTGAAATCCCGACACCCGAGCACTGTACGTCGTTTTTTCTGTGTTTGCGTAAGTCGAAATGGAATTCTGAAAGCACTGGGTGAAAGAGGACGTTGAGGCGAGTCCGGCGACATGTCGCACGCCGCCATAAGACTCCGCACGCACCCACACGCTCGGCCAGAAGCCGCTGCGCATGGGCGCGACACGCCCGAAGCGCTGGCAATGGCCAGCGCGTGCACCACATGCGCCGGTGACGAACCGGCACTTGCGCGCCAACGACCAACCAAACGGCACGCGCCAGTCGGCGAACCGACGCGTGCTGACATCACGCGATGACGTCATCGTGACGTCATCCAACGGTCGGTAACCGCTTGGATGACGTCACCGATGACGTCATCGCCGACGACGTTTCGCCGGGCGGTCACCGGCCGGCGACCCGACCCGATTGGCGAATCGACCCGACTCGCGAACGCAGGCACGTGCCCGGCACGTGCCGGATGACGTCTGCGTGACGTCATCCCCAGCACGCGCGAGGCACGTGCGGTCGGTCCGCGCGAGCGGTCCAACCGGCCCGACCGGCCCGACCGGTTCGATCGTTGGGACCGGTCCAACCGGTCTGACCTGCGCGCGCCGTTTACTCGCCCCGTTGACCGTTGACCGACCGTTGACCGTTGACTTTGACCGTTGACTCGAAAAAAAAAAAAAAAAAAGGAATTTGTTTCTTTTTCATGTATGCCTATGTGGTTTATATGTAATCCATTTTTTTTTTATTCTGCATTTGTTGCATGAAATTTTTTTTTTCGAAAATTATGTATTTTCCCTTATATTTATTATGGATTATAAGTGATCCATTTTTAGTTCTGCATTTGTTGCAGGAACTATGATGCGTCATGCACGGATACCTGCAATCCCGAGAATGGACGAGGGAAATGCAAGACTGAAAGGGCTGATGTCAGATTTAGCTAATTATCCGTGGCATGATGGTGATTTAGTATCACATGTGGTCAGGGTCAATCAGATGATACAGGAAATCATCTGGAATGGTTATCTTATGCCGGATTTTGAGAAGGTGCCGGCTTTGATGAACACTCTTCCACCTGAATGGCAAGCAGTGTTAGGTCGGCTATGGGAGGTCAACGTGGTTCTGGATTATAGGAGGCTAGTGGAAGCTTTTGTAAGAGAGTACTATAGGATTGAGTTGGCCAAAACTTCAACCCTTAGATTGAGCGCCACATGGCACAGAGTAAATGCGGCTTGGTGGCAACATGAAAGCTCTCCAAAAGTTTTTCCATGGTTGGCAAATGTGCCTTCAGTTTTCTCAGATGTTTTGACTGATAGATTAGAATGGACATTCCCTAATTATTTCTTAGATTAGTTTGAGATGTTTTTTGAATGTAAATATCTCTTTCCATGTTGATATTTCTCTGTATATATTGCTTAGTGTAATGTATAATTGTATTATTTGAAAGCATTGTTATTTTATTGGATGTCAATTATTGTTGCTTTCTGTTATTGCTGGTTGCTGTGGGTAGTTATAGAAGTTTTTGTAACTTCATAGAATTGATTTTGCATATGACAATCATATTAATGATAGTTTTAAGTTAGGGTCTTTGGAGGATGATTGGAAACATAGCGACCTTTTGATTCTGAAGCCTTACTTTAAATTATTTATTAATATGATGGGTCTATGTAAAAGTGGATGCATAAATGATAGGCATTAATTATTCGTGCATGTATGTACGATGTGTTGGTCGATGGTTTCAAAGCAACTAAGAACATGATTGCCGATATGAACGGCAACAATTGTGAAATATTGAATATGAAGATTCAATATGTGCTGGAAAAGCAAAAAGCACTAGAAGCTCTTGACCATATTATGGAATATCTTGAGGATGACATGCACCACCTTGAGCTAGCTGAGGACCGCCTAACGGCATATGAGCCGAAAATGGACATTTGCAATGCAGGTTCTAGCTCAGAAAGGGCTTTGTGCTCTAAGCGCAAGCGTATTGATTTGTTCAATATGTGGGAATGCAAAGGATCAAGTCCTTATTGCAAGAAATCAAGAGTTAACCAACACAAGAGAGGAAAACGTCTTCAAGTGAAGAAAATGTCAATGGTGAGGTGTTACAATTGTGACAAAAGGGTCATTATGCTCGCGACTGTCGTGAGCCAAAGAAAGTAAACACCTCTTGTACATTTGAGAACTTTGCTTATGTGTCAAGTTCTGAATTATTGGTTGAATCCAATCTTTTGTGGACTGTAGATTCAGGAACGACAGACCATGTAAGGAAGGATAGAGGATCCTTCGTGAAATTCCGACGATACCAACTGGAACTATGTAGATCTATATGGGAAATAACTTCAGAGTTGAAGTTAAAGGGATTGGCACCTGCCAATCAAACATGCGTGGTGGACGCATTTTGTTCCTACATGATGTTCTATATGCTCCGGAAATTCGTCGAAATTTAGTTTCTATTTTGGTGTTGGTTAAGCTTGGTTTTAGTATGAACTTCCATAATAGAGGTTTAGATTTGTATTTGGATACAAACTACTATAGTTGTGGTCATTTTCTGGATAGTTTCATTATACTATATGTTGACTGTGGTGATGTCAATATTTGTTATTCCCTTGTTTCACGTCTTCTACTTAATATGATAATGATGTGATTATGTGGCATGCTAGACTTGGTCATATGGGCCAATAACATATGAATAGACTAGCCAAAGAGGGCTTGTTGGGCAACATTGAAAAAGTCGATTTGCCAAGATGTGAGCATTGCCTAGTAGGGAAAATAACAATGAAACCATTTGAAAAGGTAAAAGAGCTGAATTTCCTCTGCATTTAATCCATTCTGATGTCTGTGGTTCAATGAATGTGAGAGGAAGGCAAGGGACTGTTTATTTCATCACTTTTATAGATGATTCTACTCGATTTGGATATGTCTATTTGATTTCTCATAAATCTGAAGCATAAGTTGTTTCAAAATGTTTATGAACTTGGTTGAAAATCAATTAGACAAGAAAATAAAAGCATTGAGATCCGATCGAGGTCGAAAATATTTATCTGATGAGTTCAGAAAATTAATGTGATGAAAAGGGAATAGAAAGACAGTTATCTATTCCATATACTCCTCAACAAAATGGTGTTATAGAGAGAAGAAACAGAACCCTACTGGATAAGGTTAGATCAATAATGTGGCATGCTAACTTACCTATCACTTTTTGGAGTGATGTATTGTTAACTGCTGCATGTATACTTAATCGGGTGCCTTCCAAATTAGTTATTTCCACTCTATATAAGTTATGGATAGGTAGAAAATCAGACTTAAGTTTTCTTAAGTCATGGGGTTGTGCTGCCTATACTCATGAGTCCTCTTACAAGTTTGGGAAATTAGGTCCCAAAGGAAATAAGAGTATTTTAATGAGATACTCCGAACACTCGAAGGGGTATGTGTTCATAGGTGAGCAAGAAAGTGGGAGTATAACTGAATTTATAATCACGAAATGTCACATCCTTAGTGGATGAATTTCCTAAGAATGGCGAAATAAGGGAAGATTGTTCCCTACTTAAAACCTTGGATCAAGATAATGATGTCAGTGGAGTTCATCCAAGTGTGAGTAATATGAGAAGTGATGAATTGAATTCAACTCATTCTCAATTACAACCACATAACGAGACGACGTCGTCATTATCTAATCCAAGTGGGAGCATAATGGGAAATGATGTGCTAAGTGTACAATCTCCCATACGGCGAACGAGTCGCCAAAGTATTCCCCGTCGACGTTTTGACATTGCAAGGGAAACTTTTATGATTGCTCCACAAGATGAGGATGAGCCAAGAAATATTAATGAGACTCTAAATTGCCCTAGTAAGGACAAATGGATTAATGCAATGGAAGAGGAAATTGAGTCAATGAAATCAAATCATGTCTGGGAACTGGTTGATCTTCCAAAAGGACGCAAAGCTATTGGGAATAAGTGGGTTCTCAAAATAAAGCGAAAGGCTGATGGTTTGATAGAAAGGCATAAGGCTCGCCTTGTGGCGAAGGGGTATAATCAACAGGAATGAATTGATTATGAAAGTACATTTTCTCATATAGTGTGATTTACCTTGATTCGCATTATTCTGGCAATAGTAGCTAGTATGGATCTTGAGTTACATCAAATAGATGTAAAGACTGCTTTCCTCAATGGAGAATTAGAGGAAGAAATATATATGGAACAACCTACTGGTTTCATAGTGAAAGGCCAAGAAGAAAATGTATGTCGACTTTGGGGGTCGATATATGGCCTTAAGCAGTCGTTGAGACAATGGTATATATTTTTTCATAATGCATAATGGCATATGACTTTACAATGATAGATAAGGATCATTGTGTATATATCAAAAGATCCAGAGATCAATTTGTGATCATATCATTATATGTTGATGATATACTAATTGCCGGAAGCAATATGGAGTTTGTTAATACGTGAAGAATTCGTTGTCTTCCAACTTTGAGATGAAAGACATGGGTGATGTTGCATACATTCTTGGAATTAAGATTTCAAGATTGTAAACCCATAGACACTCCTATTGCAAAAGGTGAAGGATTGAGCCATAGACTGTGTCCAAGGACTCCACAAGATAAGAAACAAATGAAACATGTTCCTTATGCTAGTGCTGTTGGAAGCTTTATGTATACTATGATGTGTACAAAACCTGACATATGTTTTGCAGTTGGAATGGTGAGTAGATACCAATCCAATCCAGGTCAAGCACGTTGGAAAGCCGTTAAGAGAAGATTGAGGTATCTAAAGGGAATTGCTGATTAGATGCTGAGTTATTAAGGAAATGATCTGCAACTCTAAGGTTATTCTGATGTTGATTGGGGAGGAGATTTAAATGAAAGGAAATCTACCTCTAGGTTTGTTTTCTTACCGAATAATGGCACCATATGTTGGAGCAGTAGGAAACAAAAGTGTATAGCCTTGTCCACGATGAAAACTGAGTTCGTGGCATTGTCAGCAACAGTATAAGAAGGTGTTTGACTTAAGAGATTTTTTGGACCATTTATGTGTTATTGGAAGTGCTGCAGATTCATTGTTGGTTAATTGTGATAGCCAAGCAGCAAAAGGGTACACCAAAGATCCAAAATATCATGGCAAGACCAAACCTATAGATACCAAGTATAATTTTGTCAAATATATGATTGCACGAAAAGATGTGAACTTAGAGTACATACTACGCATAGAATGGTAGCAGATCCTATGACAAAGCCAATACCTAGAGATGTGTTTTTGTGGCTATATGAAATCTCTAGGATTGCGTAGAGGCTAATGTACTGAATATTGTAATTTCCCTAAGTGTTCACAATTTGATGAATTTGTGTTTTCATCATTAATGCCTATGAATATTTGTTTGATCTTTATGCATCTTAATGCTCAGTGCATTATTTTAAGTTGAGAAGTATGTCGGACAGATACAAGATTAGCCCACTCACACGGGTAATCGCCTCTATTTACTGTGTGATAAATAGAGATGAGACTGTTTTTAAGCTTATTATCTAGGTGATAATCGAGAGCTCAAGCTTAAAACACGTATGTCGCATTAACTAAGTGTTAAGATGATGACATAATTCTTACGATGTCCCAAAGTAAAATACCCCACATATTTTACTTTATCTGTCTAAGATGCCAGATGTGAGTTCTGATAAATTTTGTGAATGAGTAGATACGTGAACTCAAGTTAGACATTGGGTATATCTGAACTATCATCTGTACGGTATTGAAAGTGTAGACATACGCTCCATGGGAAATGAGTTAATACCGTAATACGTATTTCATACTATGTATGCATGAGACGACCAATAAGAATGGCAAAAAGTTTGATCTCAACTTTTATGACGTGTGAGACTATTGAGGAAAAGAGTTCCTCAATTTTTAGTCCCCTTATGACTCTTACTTATTCTCAAGATTTCTATTTAGTGTTTGCTATCTTAGGATGTTGCCAATGGTCATGAGTTTTGATTCGATCTAATGGGGCATTTCTAGAAAAGCAAGCTGAACTAAAATGGAGAGTTTGAAGGGAAGAGGAAGATCGATTTTGGAGAATCACATTGTAGTTTTGTATTAACCGGTTAACCAATTATGACTGTCTTTGTGATAATCATAATTGTGAATACAATATATATATCATTGTTTGAAAGAGATCGAGAGAGATATAAATGTGATCGATCGATCTAAGGTACTGCATACTAAATCTACTCAGGATGTGATGCCCATTATAAGCGGCTATATATTCCTAACAGATGTATAGCAACGAGCTCTCAAAGTATGCTGGTCGCACGGATTATTCACCGGTATGAATGTTGGAGAGAGGAAAAGAGGATTCTGTTCAGCCCACCATGTTAAGTGAGAGTCTATGATGGATTATTCTCTGATGAGGCTGAGTATGGCCTGTCCGCCCATGTTGGTTTTGGACCACCATGTGCGAGTGGGAGATGATGGTTTTATATGAGATGAGCTTAAGGCCCGTCCGCCCATGCTGGGCCCAAAAAGCCCGGCCCACTGGAATAGGGCTCGTGGATGGGGGAAGGTATAAAAGGGAGGAGAGAGAGAGAGATGGCACTGGTTGGCATAATGAACGTACGTACGTTCCTTTTCCCGCGCTCTCTCTCTCAAAAACAAAAAGGAACAGTAAGCACAAACGGCGATACCGTCTTCCCTTTAAAGCCAATCGACATCATCGGATCATCATCGGATCAGAATTTCTTCCTCGATCTTCAGCGTTGGTGTCTAATCTGTAGCTAACAAGGTACGCTCGAATCTGTGGTGTGCTTTACGATCGATGATACGTGATTTTCCCGGGCTACGCTTCCGCATTCGTTTTAGGGGTTCGATTTAGTGTCGAATCCGATTTTCGGGGATCCGTTATTCCCAACAAACTACATGCACGGAGTTTTGTTTCATCAGTTATCGAAAGAAAATAAACCGATTGGCTTGTTGGTTTGGGATTAAGCAAAAGTACCACTTTTTTGTTCTAACGTCAAAATCGAAAATGCCATCTGAAATTTGAAGAAATTGCGAAAATATATATATATGTGAAATTGCATATCAAAATTAGCATATTTGAAAAATTTCATCTATTTCAGGTTAAAATAAGTTGAAGTGAGTGCATAGGAAGATTTTGATTAAGCAAAGAGTAAAATAATAATAACAACAACAACAACAACTAATTGTACGGTTGTCAATTAGTTCTAAACTTTTCAATATTGTCAGTTTAATCATAAACATTTGCACGAAATTTTGATGTAGTCCTTCCAATCAATGATTCCTGATGAAAATTGACCAAAATGAACAAATCAAAATTTCACGCAAAGGTTTAGAATTAATTAGCAAAATTGAAAATTTTGTGAATGAATTGACATCCGTATAATGGACTTAAAATAAAATTGATAATTTCTCCAAAGTAAAAGTCAATGCAGACATGCCCGATTAAAAGATTCAAGCATAACATGTGGCCATTTCTTAATTTAGATTTCATTTTTTTGATAAATAGTTGGATTTTTCCTTTTTCAACACTCTATACATGCGTAAAAAATTTATTATATTACCGCGGATAGAATAAGAAGAACAACAGAAGTCTAAAAAATTTGGGTAAGTGGTCAAACGTTTCGTCTTGTTATAGACAGGAGATCCTATACCTACTCAAACTAAACTTGGGGCAACATACGATGTAGGTTGAGTTCTATTTGATGCAAAGAAATTCTAGATTTATTATGGGATTCTTTGACTTAATGTCCTTTCGCTCACATGTCACTAGATTACCAAGTATATAACTCGATTTGTGAAGAGAAAAAATATTGAATTAGTAGATATTAAATTTTAAAATTTATTGTGAAAATATAATTGAGTACTAAAACTTTCAAAAAGTATAATCCAGTTCTAAAATTTGTGAAATTAATGCAATCAAGCTCCTTGTTAACTTCATCTTTTTTAACTAATGGAAAATACTGCTTAGCTTTTTTCAATACTTTCTTAAGACACGTGGCATAAACATAGCGCACACTAAGTGCCACATAAAAAAATCATAATTTTTATTGAAAAGAAGATAAAGATTAAAAAAGAAGAAAACAAGAGTTGAAGTAATAGAAAAGTTAGAAGGAAAAAAAAAAAAAAAAAAAAAAGAGCCATGGGCTGTTTGCCTTCATCGATCCACTCCTCAGACATAGCGGGCCAGGCTGGCGATGGCGACTGGCAGAGTGGCTGCAAGGTTGGACAAGTGCGTGGGCTGGCTCAACTCGCAGCTGTGCCGGAGCGTGCTGTTCAGAGCTTCGGGAGCATCCGCGCATTCGGCCCATTCGTCGAAGTTTGTTCGGAGCGGAGGTGAGAAAGAGCTCTGGATCTTAAGCTTTGCTTTTGCTTCCCCAGGCCGAAAGCGAGCAAAATATGGCCCCAAGGAAGGCAGCGCGTGAAAGGAGTTCAGTGAATTGGAAATTAAACAGGGACGGACGACGAAGCCAAAGCCGTCGAAGGTGCGATAACGAGAGTTTTGGAGCTTGTAGATTGGAACTTTGACGGGAACGGCGAAATTGAACAGAGAGCGGACAAAGGAAGCTCGCCCTGCTCTTTTGAATATAATTATAAAAAGGAAAAGGGTAGATCAGATTTTTCCGTCAGCTAATTTGGACAAAACTGATTGAAGGACTTGATTGTGCTAATTTAACAAATTTTAGGATTTAATTACACTTTATAAAAAGTTTTAAAACTCGATTGCATTTTCACGATAAGTTTTAATACTCATAACATATTTACCCTGAAAATTTTTAGCACCTAACTTAATTTATAACGTTGTCACGATCAAATGTTTCCGTTATTATATACTCTTTTACCGAGAGTTTTGACTGTTGGTTGAGGGAGTTGTCAAGAGAAACAATAACCATGTTTGGAATATTTAGTGAAAAAGTCATTGAGGATTTCCCGTCCTTGTACACCGAATGATTTTCCTTGGATTTTTTTTTCCTACTAGAGTAAATGTGACTAATGTCGGCACGTTTATTAAATACGCAAAACACATCGTGATTGAATCGGCATACGCTAAATTTCTCTGATAGGAAAGATAAATTCGGAATCACATTTTTATTAAGTGACTAATCTGGATTTGGTTCAAGTACCAAGCCAAAGGCCAATGGAAATGAGTTAGAGAGGGTAGTAAGAGAACCATCTATCCACCATTGCAAGACATTGTTTGGGTTTGTACTCCGGAGCTGTGTGTCCCCCTCCCTACACCATCCAAAAAAAGGAGGGAAAAGAAGAAAATGATTATTACGATTTTAGATAATCATTTTCGAGATGTATATGAGCGGAAAAAAGGACAAAAGAAGAAATGGAGGGGAGTTTGGTCTTACCTTAATCGTTGTGAACGTCAAATCGTACTTGCTATTTTTCGAATACAGTATAGAATATCTATCCACACAAATTTTAAAAAAAAAATTAATTAATATAACATTTGTCGACTCTTCAAGCACTTGCGATGCTAGTAAATGCATGCAAAAGGGAAATTAGATACAAAATAATCGAAGTGAAAGAAGATATGCGAAGATGTTCACAGAATAAATTTTAAAAATGGTGCAAAAGAGCCTAAAATACTTTGTAACTTAAAATAAAATAAGAAAACTCAAAATGAGGGCTCTACTACTAAAAGAGATAACGTATGTTAAGGTCATTTTTTCCTTTCTCATGTTGACCAATTAGCCATTTGAGGCTGTTGAGCAACGAAATGGGCATGACTTCTTTATTTTGTTAAAATGCTTTAGTACAGTTCACTTTCTATGGCTGACGACTAGACTCCAGCTCTTGGACAAAGGCCAGTGACATGGATCGTTTGAGGCCATGAACCACCGGTTCCTAAACCAAAGGACCGGTCCGGTCTGGTCCGGAAGAGCAAGAGGGAGAATCTGGAAAGGGGGAGAAAAGACAAGTCCGGACCCATCAATTCGGATTCCGACAGTCACGTCTCGGACTGTTCGGCGAAGAGAGGTGAAACGTGGACTAGCAGATACACCCACTTTCTTGAAAATGTCAAATTTCCAAAAATTGGAGGACCCCAGCGTATCAAAGTAAATACAAATAGCCGAAAATCAATCATTAGAGGAAAAAGACGTGTGAAAAACATAAGTCATTGTTTTGTCAATTTCACTTCTCTAAAGCTCAAAATTAATAATAAACCCAATGAACAGTTTATCATTATGTTTTGTCCATTAGTAATGTATAACCAGTTCTTCACTGCAATGGAAGATGGTCAAAGAGAGTTTATTTAAGTTTAGAATTCTAATTGCGATTTGGTATAAACTTTTTCAGCTTGAAAAATGGTTCTCGACACAGCCAAGAGATGGGAGCAAAGTTCATCAACAATATCATTTTTAGCATCTAGTTCGATCGAGATGCACGTTGTTCACAATGGTATAAATATGTTTGTCATGGAGTGAAGTGCAAAAGATAAACATTTATGAGAAGATGATGATCAACTAAACAAAAGTTCGATAAGAAAAAAATTGTATAGTGATCTTAATAGATTAGGATGAAATTATTACCCAGCTATTTGACCTTCGACGAACCAAGGCGACCACGAACCTTCTAAAGTTAAATTGAGTGATCTTATCCAATCTAATGTAGCCACGTACGGGATAGCCAAGTCATGATCACCACTACAACAAGAGTAAATTTTGTAAATACAAGCAAGAACCACGGATTTACGTAAAAAGCAATTACACAGTAAAAAGAAAAAAGAAGAAATTCAACTAAGATGAGAAACTTATTCACTTGGCCATCGTAGTACCTGTAAACAAGGGCACGGAGGGTTTTCTCAGAGAGGTATTCATGATAAACTACAGCTTTAAGAACGTCCTTTGTGTAAGATAGAGTGTGGTTGCATCTATTCCACTCTTGCTTTGTTCCCTGGATGTCATTATCAAGTAAAAACTGTAAATATATAGATGTCGGCGATGCCCGCGAAGAGAATGATTCTCCATTACCGCTCGTATGCCAAGGGCTTCTTGGACTTTCTCATCATTGGCCCAAATGTAAGAGTATATGTAGTTAGCGGGCTGTTGAGGGAGAAATTTAAGTAAGTGAAACAGCGCATTCGCTCATTATCAAAATCAAGATGCTCAATCTTATACTCTCTTATGCATATGGATAGATGACACACTTTTAGATACTGTATTTACGGAATTTGGTAGGAGTTAATTTAGGATGTACCCGACACCATGGCCTGGATTGGTGAGGCATCGAAACGATGTTGACAGTATCCTCTTCGAGTATGCTTCTGCTCCACTTTAGCCTCGTGTGGTTAGGAGATATGAGATTACATGATGGTTCTAGAACCTGAGCCAAAAATATCTTCTCGAGGCACTAGAAGATATCACGAGGAAACACATCTCGGTCATTCGTCGCATACTTATATATTTGCAGCAAATAATATGAGAGAGGTGGATGATTATAACAATAACACTTACTAGCGACACCATTTCAAGGTCAATTAGACAAGCTCCATTGGTGGGATCTACATTCTGGAAATCTCCATTGCAATCCGTTTTCGTGGTCTTGAAAACACGAATTCAAAAGTAAAATTACAAAAACGTCGATTCATATGTAATTCTCATTACTAATGTATTATATCCTTCAATGACATAGGAATCTTATCAGAGTTAACTTATGCAATAAGTTTACCTCGTAAAGTTCATCCGATACGAGAGCCATCTTGTTAGCATATGGAATTCTAAAACTCATGTCCTTCTCATCACAAGTCACCGGATTGCCTAGTGTATAACCCTGCTCATATAACCGGAACAATAATGTTTGACTTAACATATATGGCTTAGTATCAATAGATATGAAGTGGAAATTTTGAGTATTACAAGACATGAGAAGAGCACACAAGAGTATTACGTACCACGAGATTCATTTGTGGTTGGTGTCCAGCTTCAATTCCTATACAGAAAAGGAAACGGAATTTTTGTATTTAATGAAGAGAAAATGGATTCTTGAGTGCCAAAGTGACACAAAATGTGTGGGTAAACTTCAATTACGCACCATCCTGTATATTTTTAACAATGATGGGGATAACGACACCGGAATAAGAATCTCCAGTGATGTAAAGCGGATTGGCGAGGAAGTTGGGGTGAGACACAAGCCACTGCATTAGAAAAAGAGAAAAATATGACGAAAGCCAAGGAAGTGAATTGGTCCATGTAATTAGGTACAATGATTAATTTGAGGTGACATGATGTTGGTGTCAATACAGATGGTTACCTTTCTTAAGAACTCGTATGTTTGTGCTGCTGAGGAAGTGTCGCTAATGTTGTAAGCTGTGTCTGTCGTTGCATATGAAAATCCCGTGCCCACAGGTGCATCCAGAAATATTACATTGGCTACCTGTCATACAAAAATATGACCACTTCTAGTCTTGATAAGTTTTACAATAATAATGCTAGCCGAAAATAAAGGTAATTCACCTTTGTCCAGGAGTAAGGATTATACTTCAGTATCGGTTTAGTACCACTAGAACTTGAAAAATCAAACTGCATCGGACCTGTACAAAAACATGTGGACGTCAAGATCGTGGGAGATTGAAACCATTTAATATATTTTGCTTTCGACCAGCGTATGGATTTTTAGTTGATATGGAATGACCATTGTGTATATATATCATGTCATGAAAAGTTGCTACTACCTCATTTAGATCTAAATCAAAAGTTCGTTGGCAGTTTAGTCTAATTAAAACTTGTATCACGGCACTCATGGAAAAGGTAAAGGAGCCACATAAAAACAAAGAAGTGGTTGGGAGCTCAATGATTGACCACCCTAATAATTTCTACATATTATAATGCAGCATGATCTAGCAGTGTTTGTAAAGAGAGAAAGAGAGAGAGAGAGAGAGAGAGAGAGAGAGAGAGAGGGAGAGGGAAACGAACGCTGCGGAAAGCTCCGGGTCGCCCAAAAAATAGTAATGTGAGGAAGAAGAAAAACACAGAAGACGACGACCACGACAGTGGTGATGAGTTGAGAAGTTAATGAGAGAGACTGGACCTATTTCGTAGATTAGGCTGGACAAAGAGGAGCAACCGGGACCACCGGTGAGCCAAACCAACAAAGGGTCCCTCTTGGGGCTTCTCTCCGACTCGATGAAGTAGTAGAATAGCTGCACTTCCTCCAGCTCTCCTACCCCTACGTATCTGCATCATTTTTGTTTGCACCGCCATCCAAACCAACATTAAGAAGGCAACATTGATAATCATACATTACTCTCGAACACAAAGTAAGAAAATAGCAAATCGAGTCATTAGCTACTTTGTAGTTGCTCATAAACATATAATGTGAGCTAACCCGGTTTCGAGTTTGAAAGGAAGCTCCCCGGGGAAACCTGGGAGGCTCTCGACGATGGCTGATCGCGATGGTCCAACATTGGAGATCAAGAGCAGCAATGGAAGTAGGAGGTGCAACATTCTTGGCTCGGACAACCAAGAAAAATGGTGAGGAAAAGAGAACTAGGCAGATTTCTGTAAGGTCCCTATTTCCTCTGCGTGGATTTCGCGGGGTTATATAAGGCTTTTCCCGGCTTTCTAAACAGTCCATCCACTCGTCAAAAAAGCACGTACACTTAGGACCTTTTTTAGCAACAGCTTGTAGGGGATTCGGAAGCATACCTACTCCTCCGGCCGAATTAATTTAAGGCTTTTGTAAGAGAGGAACTGAATCGGACTCGATCCCTTGCGAAGGAGCAAATTCTACCGGGGGTAGGTTCAGTCAACGATACGTGGATCACGTGCGTCTGTTGACCCAATATCCATTCGTAGGTCTACATCTTGTGTCGATGTGCGGAGATATAAAAACGATGGGACGATGATCGAGAGAAGGGCAGGTATCACTTTGACTCCTAGATGTCTGTGTTAGAATCGTAATAACGAAAGCGAGAGAAAGAAGCATACTTTAATGAAATGTTTCAAAAGTCCCGCTCCATCCCTTTAATTTATCCCACGTGACCGAAAATCGATCATGGAAAGCGTTGAAAATCGGTGGGCCAAAAAGAGAGAATTAAAAAACTAATTTTCACCCATTTTGTCTTGTCCATTATTTTTTTTTTTTTTGAGCAAGTGTCTTGTCGATTATTGACTTGAGTAATATTGTGCAAAATATGTGTGTGTGTGTGTGTGTGTGTGTGTGTGTGTCTAATATAGCCGGTCAAATATGAAGTGCTAGTCTCTCCTTTTTCAGATAGATTTAGAGAGATTAATTCAGAACTTGATCCTTCTGCTAATGAAGGAAAATTCAAGGTGACCTCTTCCTTTGAAATAGCAAGTTCTCCTACAAGGAAATTAAAAAGGCTGAGGATGTGTCCAAGGAAAATTCAAGAGAGGATCTTAGTTTAAGGTGTTCTGAAGAGAAAATGTTTTACTCCATTGAAAGCAAGAAATCAAAAGTACTGCGTATAGGAAGTTTTGTTACTCCCGGCCCCGTCTCGTGCGTGGGTTGCGGGTCCTCGAGGAAGCTGTTTGACAGCTTTGGTCGCGGGTGAAGGTCTGGTCAGCGCTTCAGATGGAAAGCCTAGCAGTTCTTGAAGGCCTTAGGTTGCCTTGCATGAGCACATGAGAGCTAAACCCTGAGTCGGACAACTTAACTTCAGTCAAAACTCTTCTAGGTGCAGATCAAGTTTTGTGGGATGAACAAGTACTTAGCGAGGAGTGGTCAACTCTACTTATCAAGTCCTCAAATCTTCACTTGACCCATTGCTTGAGGGATCATAATAAAGTAACGGATTGGATCATAAAAGTCTTAAACTCCATAAAGCACTCCGTCTGCGCGGGGTTTGAAGCTCCCCCACTCCCCTTAAAAAAAATAAAAAATCCCTTGTGGATCTGTACAAGATCCCTCCATCTCTTGCCAAAGTGACTTCGAGATCCCAATATCATCTCATCCAAAATAGATAAACGTGGTCTTTCCGGATTCCGTTATCAGTATATTTCCACATACACTGTTAGGAACATTTCCTTCTCGACCTCTTTAATGTGCGCGTGTCCTTTTTTTCCTAATGACAATCCCTTGAAGTTGACTTTTGCATGCCTGCTTCGTGTGTACGTAGGCAACATTGCTCAAGCAGTGAATAATAGGGGAAAATACCCAAAAAATCCGAAGCCGTTTATATCGATACTAATTTAGTTTTCAATCTTTCAATTCAGCCAATTTAATCCCAAAATTTTTCAAGGAAATTGTCTAAAAAGTCCTAAATGTATTGCACTTTTATCAATTTAGTCTTAAACATTTTAATTATGCCAATTAAATTCTAAAATTTCACGACTTGCCAATTGAGTCAATTTGACCAATTTTGATGAGAAATCACTAATATAGACATTAGTCATCATATATGGCATAGTCGGCATTAAAATAGATAATTTTGAAATTTTTATTTTTTTATTTCTGTTTCCTTTTATTCCTTTTTGTTTATTGTCTCCCCTTCTTCCTCCAGCCAGTCGTCGAGCCTTGGTGATTGATAATGACCGACCAAAGGCAAAGGCTAGAGAAGTTAACCTCATCAAGGATAGGCGCTAGGGGTGATCGAGTCCAAGGTGAGCAGATTTCAGACATAGACCTCGTACCTGACCCTATTATAATCGATTCCCCTTTTTCGGATCTTGCACCCGACTTTATTTTTTCGGTCCGGTTGACCCTATTTCCACTTGAACTTATTTTGCAACTGTATGATATCTTATACGGCTTCAAATTTTATACTAAAACACAAGAAAACAACGAAATTCTCTTAATTTGTATTGAAACATACACGAACTTTTTGACAAAAAAGAGATAATCCACAATTCTAAATATTAGTATTAATTTAGTCTATTCGATCAATTTAGGCTAGAAATTACTAATGTGGATGCTAATTACCACGTGTGGTATAGCCAGCACCGACATGGATAACTTTATAATTTTTTAATAATATTTTCGAATTTTTTATTAATTTAAAAATTTTCCTTTTTTTTTTCCTTTTCCCAAATAAGAGATATGTGGCTAAAGGAAATCTTCAGGAAAAGTATTTAAAAAATGATAAATTTATTGCATTGATAGTAATTCAGTCCTAAACCTATTGATTGGATTAAATTAACCATAAACCTTTTTACATTAATACTAATTGAGTATATTCAACCAATTTAGGCTGAAAATTGCTTATGTGGATGCCCTTATGTGATATAATTGGTATTGACATGGGTAATTTTATTAATATTTTAATAATTTTTTGAATTTCTATTATTTTTAATTTTTTTCCTTTTTTCTTTTATTTCCTTTTCTTCTCCATTGGCTTGTTGCCAATACTCGACATGGCCAACGATCGACCATAGGCAACAGCCACAACTCTCTAGCTAGCCACAAGCAAGGGTCGCCCTCGCTGAATTTGGTGAGGACTACCCTTGTGGCCTTTGGTGAGGAGTGCCCTCACCAGATATGATGAGGGCGACCTCACTTTGGCCAATTGTTAGTCATGCTGATTATTGGCCACAGTCCAATGGACAAGATAAGGAAAAATATGGATCTTTTTTTTTTTAGGTAGTAGTTCAAGAATGCATGGTTCAAAGGGCCACCTCTAATTAGAGTTAAGAGATGCTATATTACGGGCAATTGAAAGATTATGGGATTTGGCTAGTTTGAGAATGACTGTATCTAACTTTCCAAGAAGTGCCGGTACTACACATGAAAGTAGGTTGGGAATGGGAGTTTGAATTCGAGCACTAGAGAAATTGATTTAAAACGATGCGGTCTATTTCTTGAATTGGAGAGCGGAAGAGCTAACACGAGTTTGTTGCTACGTTGAAACGTTTTTGTCAGGATTAGGACAATTCTAGAACTAACTACCTTAGCAAGCATGTCCAAAAAGATTAAACTGAAACTTGGACATTCTCACGGGATTTGCAGGGTACTTACAACCGGTCTTATGCGTGGAGATCAACACCACGATGGAATAGATTGGACTTTAGACATCATTATGTGCAAACGATGTCGGGTTTGAGCGTCTGCTCATGTTTTCACCTATGTTTTATTGAGGTATAATTTTTAACGAGATGCCTACAAAAGTTGAATAATGTCAATGTGCCAAATCTGTGATCTGTCACTACTTGATGATCAAGAGTAGATTTAGGAATGGGCGCAGAATCAAAGCCGAACTTTCAGTTTGGGTATGAATTGCATGACGTACTGGACAAGATTTACATAGAAACAAGATGAACGGGGTATCATGTTATCAGATTGGCATAAATGGTCAATTTTTTCAGCTAAATTTTCCTTTGATTCAAAAGATTTGTCTGTTCTAGTCCGCTTCATCTCTTTTCGGGTCTCATATACGGTGACTTAGAGATTACAGGGTACATGCACGAATCGCCCGTTAAGAATAGCGATTCATCGAGTAGAGACAAATGACAATCATTTTCATTTGCGATGCAAAGAAATGATAACGTGGAGAGTTGGTACAGCTACGCACAGATCCTGGCATATGCGAATGGTTTGAAAGATTGGTAGCGACCTGACTAGTGAATTTTAGGTAAATGACAGGCCATGCATTGATAGGAGGCCTGACCATTTGATAGGGATGCTCATCGCTTGTCCGTCATAGACGTGCTCAATGCTTGTTCATAACTGGCCCTAGAATTATCTCCACAATCTCGAGGATAAGTCATAATACGTGGAGACAGAGAGAGAGATTTATAGTTCTAATCCACGCCATTTTGCCGATGTATGGAATAATCATGTCACACGATCTCCGCTGTAACATCGCCGACGATAACTAATTCAGCTTACATCGCATTATTTCAATATCTTATCACATAAATTGCAATATCACGTTTCCCTAATTCCTGGTAGCTATAGATAAGGGCTCAGAGTTTTTTGTCGGTGAGATTTCAATGATAATCGGTGGACTTCATGACATCATGAGCGCAAGATGAGCTCCCATTGCACCTAATCCACTCTGCTTTAGTCCACAGGCCGTGCGAAATGAGCAAGATGACCAAGAAACGTTCGGATCGGCAACAAATATTAATTCCGACAATCAACGATGCAATACCTCTTGTATATGGAGAGCCTTTCGAACAGTCTTGTCGTTAGCCCATACATAGCAATAGAGGCAGTCATAGTTCTGTACGGCGAAAATTGCTTCACTTGAAGCAGTCGTCAATGCATATAAATGAATGCAATCTAGAAGAGGGCCAATATATTTACTCGGCACTACGGTCCGGGAGATTCGAGTAATGATAAGGGGTTGATCTCTGAGTCGCTATCCCCGATAATTAGTCGATCCCATTTCAGGAAATTCGGCCCTGTAGTCAGTGTACTGCATTTTGGTCCCAAAACATGGGCATTTCTTGGAAGTTGGAACTGACCTGTCGATCCTTTTACTTGCGGGAAACATGATCTACTAATATCACCTTCAACGGAGCTTGAACAAGTGCAGGGCAGCCATTCATCTAGGAGCGCAATGCGCTTAAGAGTTCACAGCATTATTACTAGAATTCACCTCAGCAGGCCAGCTTTTTCTAACCTCAGCCTTTACGCGAATTCGAAATTAGCACCTAACGTATCACAAATCGGATAAACCGAACAGAAAATTAGCCCCCCTATCTTACCGACCCGTCACGTCCACACGATGGTAATGCCAATCCGCACCACATGCAACACAAAAAAGGCCGTCGCAAAACCTAACAAACCGCGCCCACCTGCGGAGCTGATCACACGACCAGCCAAATCGAGCCCCGGGAAAAACGGGGCTGGGAGGGTGCGGGATCGTGATCGGGGGGGAACGCACCTGAGAAGCCGATGTGCACGCCGAGGCTGCAGTGGACCGCGGACCGGTCGATGCAGAGGAAGATCCCGTACGTCACGGAAGCACAAGTCAGGTTCTTTGCATTACAAAACTGACGGACCCTGTCTATCCGGCCTCCTCTTCGAAATAGGTGCATTCTCTCTTTTCAATTCCTCAATCATCATTTTTCTTCTTCCTAGCAATATTATTATTATTATTTGGTGACACAGGGCTTTTGGTAGCCTTCTTCTTTTTATTCTCTTTTTTGGAAGGTTATTAGATTATGCTACATAATACTAAATAAAAATAATTAAGATGGTCACTTCAATGAGCTTCCTCCAAACTCCAATCTGTGAAAGATCACGACACAAGCACTATTCTGTTTTCTATAGCTCTTTTTGCTTTGGGATGAGTCATTGTAATGCTCGTGTTGATTAAACCAAATCGCTAACGAAGTTTTGACAAGACCTCAATGAGCTCATAGTAGCTTTTCATGGAATGACATAAGCTTAAATGTGTGCGTCTCTCTCTACTTAACAGAGGAAAAAAAAAAGTCCCATCTAATATCCACTTCAAGAAAATCCCCAGTGTAATCAAATGTTAAATAGTAGGAGTCTCATTGTCTTATCTCTATCTATATCTCTATGTCTATCTTATTATTTTAGCCAGGATTCTTTACCAAAACCCTAATATGGAAAGAAAATATATTTATATGCGACTAATTGAACAATCATGTTTAGTGATGGGCATTCCTTTTATAAGCATTTATAATCTCAAACCTACTCAGAAGCCTGCAATTAAATTCCTTATGGACTATAGTAGAACATTATGCAACTAAGCATACAAGTCCTTTATTGAAAACATTATGCATCATTCCATTGATTATATTGTAGTAGCAATAGTTGCTCCAAAAGAATAGTTGCACTCTGAAAAATTGACGAGCATTATTACTTACGGAAAGGCCCTCTTTCCAATCCAGCACTAACAAAAAAAGGTCCTCTCTCCCTTTCAAAAAAAAAAAAAAAGAAAAGAAGAAATAGTTGAAATCTGGTGTGACAAGTATATAAGATGCTGGGAGGAAGATTTTTGTAATTTGAGGAGGATATTGGCGACCATACCGTAGAACTGACGTTGGCAGTTGAGAAAGTTAGTTGGATGTTCTTTTGTCACTTTCTCATGCTCCCCTTGGCAAAAGACAAACCAAAAGCCCATCTTTTCTGGACAAACTCTCCTATCCTTTCCATTTTTTGCCGATTCGAGGGGTCCAAATTATGTCGGCAGAAGTACAGCGCAAGTCTTGCCATAACTCAAGCGACGTCGGAACACTTAATCGCCATAACTTCCAAACGGTGTACACTTAAGTGCCACTTTTTTTTTTTTTTAGTGGGACACTTAGTGCCACCTCCGCGACCCTTGCCGAAAATCTACATGACCATTTTTTATTATTATTTTTTGCCTACGTGGCTCGCCAGGAGCTCCAAATCAACATAAAATATTCAAAAAATTAAAAAAAAAATTAAAAAAATTAAGAAAAATTTTAAAATTAAGAAAAATTTAAAAGTTTTAAAAATTAAGAAAATTTAAAAAAAAAAAGGGGGGGAGGAGGTCGAACGGGCGGCCGAGGGTGAGCCCCTCGCCGCCGCCTCCCGTTAGCCGCGGAAGGGCGGCGACGGAGGGGGAGGTCGGCGGGGTCGCCGGCCCCGGCCGGCCCGACGGCGAGGGCTCGCAGCCCTCGTCGGATCGCGGCGAGGGCGCGACCCTCGCCCGAGATCACGGGCGAGGGCTCGCGGCCCTCGCCGCCGCCGCCGGCCTCGCCGGCCCCCGACCGGGGCCGGCGACCTCGGCCGACCCTCCCCACCCCGTCGCCGGCCCTTCCGGCGGCGGCGGGAGGCGGCGAGGGCCCGCAAGCCCTCGCCGGATCTGGGCGAGGGTCGCGGTAGGGCGCGGGCCGCAACCCTTGCCCAAATCCGGCGAGGGCTCGCGGGCCTCGCCGCCTCCCCGCCGCCGGGAAGGGCCGGCGACGGGGTGGGGAGGGTCGGCCAGGGTCGCCGGGCCCGGCCGGGGCCGACGAGGTGGCCGGCCGGCGGCGAGGGCCCGCGCAGCCCTCGCCGGATCGCGGCGAGGGCCGCGACCCTCACCGTCGGTCGGCCGAGGGCCGGCGACCCCGCCGACCCTCCCCCTCCGTCGCCAGCCCTTCCCGATGACGGCGGCGGCGGCAAGGGCTCGGCCCTCGCCCGCCCGTTCGACCTCCCCTCCCTTTTTTTTTTTTTTTTTAATTTTCTTAATTTTTTAAAACTTTTAAATTTTTCTTAATTTTTTAAAATTTTAAAATTTTTCTTTTTTTAAAAAATTCTTTGAATATTTTATAATTTAATTAATTTTTATATTATTATTTACACGTAGACACGAAACGGCGTCGTTTTTGCGTTTTCTCCGCCACGTCAGCATGCAAAACGACGCCGTTTTGGACTAAGGTCGCCGGAAAATTGCCACGTCAGCCATTCGGCCGGATTTTCGCCAGAGTGGCACTTAAGTGTCCCATTTTGCTCCGATGATGGCACTTAAGTGTACCATTTTAAAGTTATGGCACTTAAGTGTTCCGGTGTGCCAAGTTATGGCACTCCAGGTGTCCTCACCTCAAATTATGTCACTCACAATAATTTCTCCTATTCTTACTCTAGCTCTAGTTTTTATTCGTTCTACCTAAGAGTGTCAATGGGTCAACTCGGGTTTTCATGATACCAAGCCCGAAACACTGCAAAGTGCGCTTGACCCCACCCAATCCAATACTTGAATATTGTATAACTCAAGAGAATTGGTTGGATCTAGTTAAGCAAGCATCATATAGATGGGCTCAGATCTACGATTTCGCCCTCATTGCGCACGCATGCAGAGATAAAGGGAGAGAGAGGGAGATTAGGTTGTGCTCTAGGGGTGTCAAAAAACCTATGCCAGCCCGACCCCACCCAACCTAACCTAACCCCAACCCTAACAATAATAACATCTAAAAATCCCTACCCAAAAAGATTGAGACCCAACCCCCAAAATACCATAATTTTAAGGTCGGGTCGGGTTATTTTGACACCCCTAGCTATACCTATATATGTTGATAAATACTTTAACTTAACTAGGTGGGCTCCCCAGGCATTGCACGCTTCTTCAATGAATTCCTTTGTATGGGGTATATCTCATAATAAAATATCACATAAATTTGAATTATGTGAGTCCAATTTACATCTATTGAGGCACTGATGAATGATATGAGCTCTTTTGAGACTAATATGATATAGTGGTTTGTGTGAGTTGAGATTAATATATATTGTATAAAGAAGTGGGCCATAAGACCCATATAACCTAGCAACCCATGATAGTTGGGCCCACATGCTATGGGTGCAAATGACAATTTCTCTAGATTCATTGTGGTTGCATTTCCACTTTTTCCTTCCCTAACATGAACTATCATGAATTTGGAGAACAAATCTTCAACATCATCACACATAGGCTCTGTCTCACGTGCATTCATCATACAAATTCAATCTCCATCAAGAAAAGAGCCTTGCCCTGACAGTTGAGTGAAAAATTATCATGTTAATTATATGCTTGTATATATATACACCTATACTAGATGTCAACTTTCATACTTTCAACGGCTTTCATTTGAAATTGACTGCTCATCTAAGCTTTTTCTTTAAACTATGGTCTCTAACTCTAAGAAAGCTACTTTTTCAATTTAGACCTAATGTTGCCACAAGTGATACTACTTTGCTATATTTATGCTAGTGCCGTCTTATATTGTAGCACTTATGTGATGTTACTATCTAGGCAACGTGATTTTAGCTGCTCTCTGACATTGAGACATTAAAGTTAAATTGGAAAGCAATTTTCTAGATAATTTAGTTTGGGGCATCCCATATTTATTATGGATGAAAATTCCTATCGCTTGAAAATCAACATACCAGTCAAAAGCAACACCCTTTTGAATGGCGTGGCCTACCCATGATCTTGATGTTTGTATGTTTTTTCCTTTGCACAAGTCCTAGACTTTTTGCAATTTGATTATTCAAATTCCCTTCCATGGTGGAAGGATGACCACTAGGGCGAATCCCAGTGATTAGGTCCTTTGCAATTTGATTATTCAAATTCTAGCGGAATCTTACCAATGTTCGAGTTAAATCCCCATTGATGGACAAAGGTGAATTACCTATATTTTCAACGAGGGTTAATAGTATTAAATTCATCAGGATAAAAAATTGCCATTTTTTTTTCTTATAATAGATAGCCAACATAATAATTCTTAGATGCACCTGTGAGTACGGGATTTTCATATGCAATGACATGGGCAGCATACAATATCAATGACCCTCCCTCGGGAGCACAAACATATGAGTTCTTAAGAAAGGTAGCCATTTGAGTCAATACAACCAATATGTTATCTCATCATAAGCAGATGCCCTTAAGGCAATTATCACAGCTAATTATCTGGATCGGTAAAGTTCCTTTTTTTATCGTATTTTATTTTTGATGTAATGGCTATTGGCTCATCCCAAGTTCCTCACAAATCAGCTTTACATCACTGGTGATTCTTATTCCGGTGTTGTCGTCTCCTTCATTTTTAAAGAAATATATGATGGTACATAATTTAATTTTACCTTCATAAACAGTTTTATTTTCAAATTAATTACTTGATATTTGTCTCCCTCTCTCTCTCCCAAGAAGTCATATTCTCTCCATTAAAACTCCGGTTGCATTTCTGTATAGGAAATGAAGCCGGACGCGAGCAGCCAATGAATTTCAAAGTGTGTAATACTCTTCTCGGGTTTGGTTTATAAATTAATCTTCTTTGACATCTAAAATGTTAGACTTTGTGTGCTCTTCTCATAGTTCACACTATGGTTAAAACTCATATGTATGCTACTATTTCCTCAACATTTCAACTTTGTATCTGCTAATACTACATATATATTAAAAGCCTCATCATTGTGGTTATATGAACAGGGTTACACGCTAGGCAATCCAGTGACTTGTGAAGTAAAGGGCATTAGTCAAAGGATTCCAATTTTCACAAGACGGCTCTCATACTAGATGAACTTTACTAGGTGAATTTACAACATATCTTAACTCTGATAAGATCTCCATATTATCAAAGAATATAATATACTAGTAATGATAATTACACATGAATCGAAGTTTTTGTGATTTTACCTTTGCATTCATGTTTTCAAGTCAACGAAAAGGGATTGCAATGGAGATTACATGAATGTAGATCCTATCAACAAAGCTTGTCAAGGGGACCTTGAAATGTTGTCAATAGTAAGTGCTACCATTATAACATCAACCTCTTTTGTATTGTATTCCGCAAGATGTATGTGTACGATAAATCACCGAGATATGTTTCTTTGTAAAATTTCCTAGTGCCTTGAGAAGATAAATTTGGCTCAAACATCGGAACGCCGGTGTAGTGTCTTATCTCCTAACTATACGAGGCTAAAATGGAGTAGAAGTATACTCAAAGAGAATATCATCGACGTCATTTCGGTGCCTCAACAATCCAAGCCATGATGTCAGGTATATCCTAAATTTACATCCTTGAAATCCGTGAATTCATTACCTAAAAGTATAGCATTTGTCTATACGTCAAAGATAATATACGATGAATATATGAATTTTAATAAATAGCTTATGCGTTGTTTTACTTACTTAAATTTCTTCGTCGACAGATTTATAACTACTTGTACTCCTACATTTAGGCCAATGACAGGAATGTCCAAGAAACCCTTCACATACGAGAGGTATGAAGAAACATTCTCTTTTGCAAGCATCACTGACATTAATGTAGTAACACTGATTACCGAATAACAACATTCAAGGCACAAAGCCAGAGTGGATGCAATGATAGTCTATCTTACACAAAGGACGTTCTTAATAGTGTAGTCTATCATAGATACCTCTCTAAGACATCCCTTCGTGCCCCAATTTACAGGTATTGCGTCAACTAAATGGATAAGTTTCTTCTGCAATTTATTTGCATTTTTACATAAATCAGAGACAACTTCTATAGTTGGCAAAAAGTACTCTTGCTATGGTGGTGATCATGACATGGTTATTCCATACGTGGGCACACTGGATTGGATAAGATCACTTAATTTGACTTTGCTTGGTCCGTGGGCACCTTGATTTGTCGATGGTCAAGAGGCCAAGTAATAATTTCATCATAATCCGTTAAGATCACTATAATATTTATTTCATCAAATTCAATTTACTTAATTTCTTGTCATGAATGTTTAGCTTCATACTTCGCTCGATGACGAATGTTATTATTACATTGTGAACAGCGCATGTCTCTCTCTAACTACGTACTAAAAGATTTTGCTTATCAAATTCTATTACTTGTCTGTGTTCAAAACCATACTTAAGCTGAAAAACTGTGTATCAAATCCTAAATAGACTTCTAAACATAAATTAACTCACTCTAGGAGTCTCCCGCTATGGTAAAGTACTCATTTCTCCATTACACACTACCAATGAAAAATGAACAATGATAAATTATCGACTGAATTTATTATTAATATTTTTCCTTATACACTAGTAGGAATGGATATATTTCTTTAATGATACACTGAGACAATCATGACCAGCCTGTGATCTATCTATACTACTCAAGATATTAAGTCAGGTTAACGATCAAAGTCAAATTTGGATTGGGCCGCAACTCAACCATTCTCACGCAAATTTCTCTTTTATCCCCCTTCAGGATTCTCCACTTGCTCTTCTTCCGGAACGAGTTGAGCCTTTGATGTCGAACCGGCCTTCCCCAGTTCATGGTTTAAAAGTAACCAAGCCTGATGGGCTGATTTCTTAATGTTATTGATTTTGGGCCAAAATTGATGTTATCACTTAATTTACCTGTCACCACAGAAAGTCCAAAAACTAAAAAGTTCTAACAGAATAAAGAAGTCAAATTGATGTTATCACTTAATTTACGAGTCACCACAGAAAGTCCAAAACACTAAAAAGTTCTGACAGAATAAAGAAGTCACGTCCATCTTGTTGCTCAAAAGGCTCCAGCCGCTAATTTGGTCAATTTTTAGAAAAAATGAACTTAACGCAAATTATCTCATTTAGTATTAGAGTCCACATTTTTAGCCTTGCTATTTTATTTTGAGTCAAAACTCATTTAAGCTCTTTTGAGCCATTTTTAAACATATTGCATTTCCCCGCCACATTCAATTTCTTGCGTCTATTTCCCATTTGCATGCACATACGTGCATTGTGTGTGCTCAGGGATTTGTAAAATGTTGTGTATGCTAACTTCTTCTTAATTTATTTGGACAAGTACTCTATACTATATTCGGAGAATAAAAAACACGTTTGACATTTACAACAATAAGGTAGGACCAAATCCCTTCCATTTTATCTTACTTTTTATCCATTTAAAATAATGTATGTCTCAAAAAATGAATATTTGAAATTGCAATGATCATTTTTCTTTTTTATTTGTCTCATTAAGCCGTGGTGTAGGGAGGGGGGCACACAGCTTGGGAGTATAAAACCAAGGAATGTCTTGCAATGGTTGATAGATGGTTCTCTTATTAAACTCTCTAGGCTCGTTTCGGTTGGCGTTTTGGGTTGATACTTGAAGCAAATCCAGTTTTGTCACCAATAATAATGTGGCCGTCTCCTGTCGGACCATCCTTCTTTGTGGGAGGAGCTTTGGCTGTGGTGGGAGAGTCATCATGATAAAAATAAGGGCAATGAATATTCTTGCAAATGAAAAAGCCATTTCCATCTGAAAAAGTATTTTAGTAAAAGAATTACATATCCGGAGTCATATTTCATCCGTTATCGATCGAAAAAAACTTATTGGCTTGTCGGTTGGGATTAAGCAAAAAAGTATTTTAGTAAAAGAATTACATATCCGGAGTCATATTTCATCCGTTATCGATCGAAAAAAACTTATTGGCTTGTCGGTTGGGATTAAGCAAAAGTAGCACTTTTTTGTTCTACCGTCGAAATTGAAAATACCAGTAGCACTTTTTTGTTCTACCGTCGAAATTGAAAATACCATCTAAAATTTGAAGAAATTTTGAAATATATGTGTGTGTGTGTGTGTGTGTGTGTGTGTGTGTGTGTGTGTGTGTGTGTGTGTGTGTGTGTGTGTGTGTGTGTGTGTGTGTGTGTGTGTGTGTGTGTGTGTGTGTGTGTGTGTGAAAGTGGTGAAATGGTAGACACGCGAGACTCAAAATCTCGTGCCTATGTATCAAAGTTAGCATATTTTGAAAGTTTCATGAATTTCGGATTAAAGAAAAGTTAAAGTGATTGCATAGGGAGATTTCGATTAAGTGGAAAGTTAAAAAGCAAACAAGGAGAATTATCCAATTAGTCTTAAACTAATTATGCAGATGTCAATCGATCCTAAACTTTTCACTTTTGTCAGTTCAATTATAAACTTTAATGTGAGATTTTGATGTAGTCCTTCTAGTCAACAATTTCCAACAAAAATTAATTAGAATAACTAAATTAAAATTCCAGGCAAAGGTTTATGACTAAACTAACGAAATTGAAAAAAATTATAAATGAATTGACATGCATATAATAGACTTAAAACTGATTGGATAATTTCTCTAGAGTAAAAGTAAATGCACGCATGCCTGACTAAAAAATTTGAACATAACTTGTGGGCATTCTTAATTTAGATTTCATTTATTCGATAAATTGTTGGATTTTTCCTTTTCAAATATTGGGTAAGTGGTCCAATGTTTCGTCTAGTTATAGACGGGAAATCCTATACCTAGTCAAACTAAACTTGAGGCAACATACTATATAGGTTGAGTTCTATTTGATGCAAGGAAATTTTAGAATAATTATAGGACTCTTTAACTTAATGTCATTTCACTCGCATGTCACTAAATTACTAAGTATATAACCCAATTGTCGTAGACAAAAATAAATTAGAATAAGTGCATAATAATATTTAAAATTTATCATAAAAATATAATTGAGTCCTAAGACTTCTAAAAAGTATAATCAAATTCTAAAATTTATGAAATTGATGCAATCAAATTCTTTGTTAACTCCGTCTAATTTGACTAACGAAAAACACTGCTTAGCTTTTTTCATTACTTTCTTAAGACACGTGGCGTAAATGTAGAGTGCACTAAGTGCCACAAAAAAAAATATATAATTTTTATTGAAAAGAAGATAAAGATTAAAGGGATATGTTCGGTAGAAGTCCTAAAACTTGTGCAGAAAGTGCAATTGAGTCCTAAAACTTACAAAGAGTTCAATCAAGTCCTAAAACTTGTCCAGAAAGTGCAATTGAGTCCTAAAACTTACAAAGAGTTCAATCAAGTCCTAAAACTTGTCCAAAAGTGCAATTAAGTCCTAAAGTTAACACCGTTAAGAAAGTTAACGGAAATTGCGACGTGGCGCGACGTCATATTTGAAATGATTTTTTTATTTTTCAAATGGCTTTTTAAAATTATTTTTTATTCAAAATCTTTAAAAATTAGATTAAAAACTAAAAAGGAAAATCTAAATTTATTTAGGAAAACAAAATTGTTCAAAAAAAAAAAAAAAAAAAAAAAAAAAAAAAGGGCAGTGGACTTCCGCCGCCGCCCATCGCCGGAGGGGCCGGCGACCGTCGCCGCCCCTGGGCGGGGTGGCCGGCCCCACCGGGGCCGGCGACCGTCGCCCCCGGGCGAGTCCTCGTCGGCCCTTGCTCGGGGCCGGCGAGGGCCGACGAGGCCCGCCCGGGGCGGGCGACGGTCGCCGTCCCTCGCCCGGGGCCGAGCGACCGTCGCCCGCCCGGGCGAGGCCTCGTCGGCCCTCGCTCGGGGCCGGCGAGGCTCGCCGGATCCGGGGAGCCTCGCGAGATCCGGCGAGCCTCGCCGACCCCGAGCGAGGGCCGACGAGGCCTCGCCTAGGGCGGGCGACGGTCGCCGGCCCCAGCGAGGGACGGCGACCGTCGCCCGCCCCCGGGCAAGGCCTCGTCGGCCCTCGCTCGGGCCGGCGAGGCTCGCCATCCGGGAGCCTCGCCGAGATCCGGCGAGCCTCGCGGCCCGAGCGAGGGCCGACGAGGCCTCGCCGTGGCGGGCGACGGTCGCCGTCCCTCGCCCGGGGCCGAGCGACCGTCGCCCCCGGGCAAGGCCTCGTCGGCCCGCCGGGGACCGGCGAGGCTCGCCGGATCGGGCGAGCCTCGCCGGCCCCGAGCGAGGGCCGACGAGGACTCGCCCAAGGGGGCCGGCGGTCACCGGCCCCGATGAGGGCGGGCGACAGCCGCCGGCCCCTCCGGCGATGGGGGCGGCGGAAGTCCACCGCCTTTTTTTTTTTTTTTTTGAACAATTTTGTTTTTCTAAATAAATTTAGATTTTTTTTTTAAAATAAATTTAGATTTTCCTTTTTAGTTTTTAATCTAATTTTTAAAGATTTTGAATAAAAAATAATTTTAAAAAGCCATTTGAAAAATAAAAAAAATCATTTCAAATATGACGTCAGCGCCACGTCAGCAATTTCCGTTAACTTTCTTAACGGTGTTAACTTTAGGACTTAATTGCACTTTTTGGACAAGTTTTAGGACTTGATTGAACTCTTTGTAAGTTTTAGGACTCAATTGCACTTTCTGCACAAGTTTTAGGACTTGATTGAACTCTTTGTAAGTTTTAGGACTCAATTGCACTTTCTGCACAAGTTTTAGGACTTCTACTGAACATATCCCAAGATTAAAAGAAGAAGAAAACAAGAGGTAAAGTAATAGGAACAAAAAAAGCCATGGGCTGTTTTGCTTCATCGAGCCACTCCTCAGACATAGCGGGCCAGGCCCCCGATGGCGACTGGCAGAGGGGCGGCAAGGTTGGACAAGTGCTTGGGCTGGCTCAACTCGCAGCCGTGCCGGAGCGGAGGTGATGGAAATCTGGATCTTGAGCTTGCTTTTTTGCTTCCCCAGGCCGAAAGCGAGCAAAATATCGCCACACGTAAGGCAGCGGATGAAAAGAGTTCAGTGAATTGGGAATTCAACAGGGGACCGACGACGAAGCCAAAGCCGTTGAAGGTGTGAGAACAAGAGTTTTGGAGCTTGTAGAATGGAAATTTGATGGGAGCGGCGAAATTGAACAGAGAGCGGACGAAGAAGGCTCTCCCCTCTCTTTTGAATATAATTATAAAAAGAAAAAGGGCAGATCAATTTTTTCCGTTAGCTAATTTGGTCAAAGCTAATTGAGGGACTTGATTGCATAAATTTGATAAATCTTAGGATTTGATTGTATTTTGTAAAAGTTTTAAAACTCGATTATATATTCAAGACAAGTTTTAGGACTCCTAATGTATTTATCTCGAAAAATTTTTATCACCTAACTTAATTTATAAAGTTGCCGTGATCAAATGTTTCCCTTATAGTATATTCTTCTTCCGAGAGTTTTGACTGTTGGTTGAGGGAGTCTTCAATAGAAATAATAACCATGCTTGGAATATTTAGTGAAAAAGTCATTGAGGATTTCCCCTCCTTGTAAACCGATTGAATTTCCTCGGATTTATTTTTTTCTACTAGAGTAAACGTGACTAATGTCCCCACATTTTGATAAATACACAACATATATATTGAAATTGAATCAGCGTACACTAAATTTGTCTGACAGGAAAGATACATGATACATCTAGAATCACATTATCATTGAGTGACTAATCTGGATTTATTGCGAGTACCCCACCAAAGGCCAATGGAAATGAGCTAGAGAGGGTAGTAAGAGAACCATCTGTTCACCATTGCAAGACATTGTTTGGGTTTATACTCTGGAGCTGTGTGTCCTGCTCCCTACACCATCCAAAAAGGGGAGGGAAAAGAAGAAAACGATTATTACTATTTTAGATAATCATTTTTTGAGATGTATATAAGTGGAAAAAAGGAAAAAAGAATAGAGGGGAGTTCGGTCTTACCTTAATGGTTGTGAACGTCAGATCGTACTTGCTATTTTTCGAATACAAAATAGAATATCTGTCCACACAAATTTAAAAGAAGTTAACCAATAGAACATTTTTCAACTCCTCAAGCACACACAATGCGGGTACATGCATGCAAAAGGAAAATTAGATACAAGATACTCAATGTAAAGGAAGATATGCAAAAATGTTCACGGAATGAATTAAAAAAAAAAAAATTGATGCAAAAGAACCTAAAATACCTTGTAACTCAAAATAAAATAAGAAAATTCAAAATGAGGACTCTAGTAATAAATTAGATGATATATATAAGGTCATTTTTTTTCTAACTCATATTGACCAATTAGCTATCTGAGGCTTTTGAACAACAAAATGGGCATGACTTCTTTATTATGTTAGAATGCTCTAGAACATCGCGCTTTCTATGGTTGACGACTAAATTAACTGATAAATCCAGCTTTCCGACAAAGCCCGTTGACATGGGTCCATTGAAGCCATGAACCGGGGAGTAGACCGGTTCTTAAACCAAGGGACCGGTCCGGTCCGGAAGAAGAGCAAGAGGGAGAATCCGGAAAGGGGGGGAAAGGCAAGTCCGGACCCATTGTTTCGGATTCTAACAGCCACGCCTCCAAGTGTTCGGCGAAGAGAGGTGAAACGTGGGCAGCAAACCAGCAGATATACCCACCCTCTCGAAAATGTCATATTTCCAAAAATTGGGGACCCGAGGGTGTCAAAGTCAACATATCCGTCAGTTTCAATTCTCTAAAGCAAAAAATAAATTAAAACCTCATTGAAACAATTGGTCATTGTGTTTTGTCCATCAGCAATGTGTAACCAATAAATGAAGTATTTTACCACAGTGGGAGACAATTAGAGTGAGTCTATATAAGTTTAAAATTTTAATTGCGATTTGGTACAAACTTTTTCAATTTGAGTATGGTCCTCAACACAGACGAGAGATGGCATTCAATAAGCAAAATTCATCAACAATTATCATTTTTAGTATATAGCTAGATTGAGATGCACCTTGTTCACAATGGTATAAATATGTTAGTCATCGAGTGAAGTACAAAAGCTGGACATTCACGAGAAGATGATGATCAACTAAACAAAATTCTATAAGAAATGAATTATATAGTGATCTTAACGGAGTAGGATGAAATTATTACCCGGCTATTTGACCTTCGACGAACCAAGGTGACCACGAACCTTTTAAAGTTAAATTGAGTGATCTTATCCAATCCAATGTAGCCATGTACGGGATAGAAATGTCATGATCACCACTACAGCAAGAGTATTTTTGTAAACACAAGTAAGAATCGCCAATTTAAGTAAAAAGCAAATACACAGTAAAAAGAAAGAAGAAGAAATTCAACCAAGATGAGAAACTTATTCAAATTAGCCATCGTAATACCTGTAAACAAGGGCACGGAGGGTTTTCTCAGAAAGGTATTCATGATAAACTACAGCATCAAGAACGTCCTCTGTGTAAGATAGAGTCGAGTTGCATCTACTCCACTCTTGCTTCGTGCCCTGGATGTCATTATCAACTGAAAATTGTAAATATATAGAAGTCGGCGATGCCCGCGAAGAGAATAATTCTTCATTACCTCTCGTACGCCGAGGGCTTCTCGGACTTTCTCATCATTGGCCCAAATGTAAGAGTATATATAGTTAGCGGACTGTTGAGGGAGAAATTTAAGTAAGTGAAATAGCACGTTAGCTCATTATCAAAATCCAGATGTTCAAATAGATAGATGATACGCTTTTAGATACTATATTCACGGAATCTAGTGGGAGTTAATTTAGGATGTACCCGACACCATGGCCTGGACTGTTGAGGCACCAAAACGACGTCGACGGTATCCTCTTCGAGTATGCTTCTGCTCCACTTTAGCCTCGTGTGGTTAGGAGATATGACATTGCATGATGGTTCCAGTATTTGCTGCAAATATATCTTCTCGAGGCACTAGAAGATATCACAAGGAAACACGTCTTGTTCACTCGTCGCATGCGTGTATATATTGCGGCAAATAATACGAGAGAGGTGGATGGTTACAACGATAACACTTACTAGTGACACCATTTCGAGGTCGGTTAGACAGGCTCCGTTGGTGGGATCTACATTCTGAAAATCTCCATTGCAATCTGTTTTCGTCGTCTTGAAAACACGAATTCAAAAGTAAAATTATGAAAATGTCGGTTCATATGTAATCTTCATTACTAATGTATTATATCCTTTGATGATATGGAGATCTTATCAAAGTTAAGTTATGCTGTAAGTTTACCTCGTAAAGTTCATCTGATACGAGAGCCATCTTGTTAGCATATGGAATTCTAAAACTCACGTCCTTCTTATCACAAGTCACCGGATTGCCCATCGTATAACCCTGCTCATATAACCAGAACAATAATGCTTTCCTTAACATATATGGCTTAGTATCAATAGATATGAAGTGGAAATTTTGAGTATTACAAGACATCAGACTAGCACACAAGAGGATTACGTACCACGAGATTCATTTGTGGCTGGCGTCCAGCTTCAATTCCTATACAAAAAAGCAAAAGGAGTTCATGTATTTAACGAAGAGAAAATGAATTCTTGAGAGCCAGAGTGACACAGAATATGGGGGTAAACTTCAATTACGCACCATCTTGTATATTTTTAACAATGATGGGGATAACGACACCGGAATAAGAATCACCAGTGACGTAAAGCGGATTCGTGAGGAAGCTGGGGTGAGACACAAGCCACTGCATCAGAAAAGAGAAGTATATGACGGAAGTCAAGGAATTGTATCGGTCCATGTAATTAGGTACAATGATTATTTTGAGGTGACATGATGTCGGTATCAATTCAGATAGTTACCTTTCTTAAGAACTCGTACGTTTGTGCTGCGGAGGAAGTGTCACTAATGTTGTACGCCGTCGGTGTCGTTGCATATGAAAATCCCGTGCCCACAGGTGCATCCAAAAATATTATATTGGCTACCTGTCGTATGAAAATATGACCACTTCTAGTATTGATAAGTTGAACGATAAAAATGCTAAACGGAGAAAAAGGTAATTCACCTTTGTCCAGGAGTAAGGATTATACTTCAATATCGGTTTAGTTCCGCTGGAACTTGAAAAATCAAACTGCATCGGACCTATGCGAAAAGTTGCAGACATCAAGATCGTGGGTGATTAAAACCAATTAATAGATTTTGCTTTTGACCGGCATATGGATGTTTAATTGATATGGAATGACCATTGTGTATATATCACATCATTGAAAAGTGGCGGCCACCTCATTTAGATCTTATCAGAACTTCATTGGCAGTTTGGTCTAAATAAAACGTGTATCACGGCACTCATGGAAAAAGAAAAGGAGCCAAAAAAAAAACAGAGTGGTGGGAGCTCAATGATTGACCACCTTAATCATTTCTACATATAATTGTGCAGCCTAATCTAGCAGTGTTTGTAAAAAGAGAGGGAAAAGAAGGCTACCAAAAGCCGATAAAAAGTAACACGAAGAAGACAAAAAACAGAAGAAGATGACAATGAAGACGACGACAGTGGCGACGAGATAAGGAGTTAATGAGAGAGAATGGACCTATTTCGTAGATGAGGCCGGACAAAGAGGAGCAACCGGGACCGCCGGTGAGCCAAACCAACAAAGGGTCCTCCCTGGGGCTCCTCTCGGACTTGATGAAGTAGTAGAATAGCTGCACTTCCTCCAGCTCTCCTACCCCTACGTATCTGCACCATTTTTGTTTGCACCACCAAAAAACGTACATTACTCTCGAACGTAAAGAAAAGAAATGGCGAATTGAGTCTTTTGCTACTTTGTAGTTGCTCATAAACACATGATGCGAGCTCACCCGGTCTCAAGTTTGAAGGGAAGCTCTCCAGGGAAGCCCGGGAGGCTCTCGACGATGGCTGATTGTGATGGTCCGACATTGGAGATCAAGAGCAGCAACGGAAGTAGGAGGTGCAACATTCTTGGCTCGGCTAATCAAGACAAATGGTGAGGAAAAGAGAACTAGGCAGATTTCTATAAGGTCCCCATTTCTTCCGCGCGGATTTCGTGCAGTTATATAAGGCTTTTCCCGGCTTTCTAAACGGTCCATCCGCTCGTCAAAAAAGCACTTACACTTAGGACCTTTCTGAGCAACAGCGTGTAGGGGACTCGGACGCATACCTATTCCTTCGATCGAATTGATCCAAGGCTTTTGTAAGAGAGGGACTGAATCGGATTTGAACTCTTGCGAAGGAGCGAATTCTACCGGGGCTAGGTTCAGTCAACGATACGTGGATCACGTGCGTCTGTTGACCCAATATCCATTCAATTGAATTGATTCAAGGCTTTTGTAAGAGAGGGACTGAATCGGATTTGAACTCTTGTGAAGGAGCGAATTCTACCGGGGGTAGGTTTAGTCAATGATAAGTGGATCACGTGTGTCTGTTGACTTAATATCCGTTCGATCGAATTGATTCAAGGCTTTTCTGACAATGAGATTATCCCATCCAACATTCAATTGTCAGTCTTACTGGCGACGTCTCATAAGTCAAAGGAATATTTGTAGCTGATCTAACGGTAGAAATCCAAACTTGCAAAACTTCTTTTTGTGTGGTCGACGTTGATAGATCGTACAATTCATTATTGAGAATGGATTGAATTCATAGTAACTAAATGTGTACCATCGACTCTTCATCAGATATTGGCATTCTGGAACGGTGACAGGATAGAATATGTTAAAACAAATATTAAACCGCGAGTGGTTGGTACACGCTGATCGAGTGGAGACAAATGACAATCATTTTCATTTGCGATGCAAAGAATGACACCGTCGGTAGTGGATACTCCTCTGCACACATCCCAGCACATGCGAGTGGTTTGAAAGATTGGTAGCGACTTGACTTGTGAATTTTAGGTCAAGTACAGGACATGCATTGATAGGAGGCCCCACAATTTGACGGGGATGCTCATTGCTTGTCCATGTCATAGACGTGCTCCATGCTTATTCATAACTGGCCCTAGAATTATCTCAACAATCTCGTGGGTAAGTCGTAATACGTGGAGAGAGCGAGAGAGATTTACAGTTTTAATCCATGTCATTTTGCCAATAAATGGAATAATCATGTCATGATCTCTGCTATAACATCACAGACGATAACTAATTCAGCTTACATCGCATTACTTCATTATCTTTTCACATGAATTGCAATATTATGTTTTCCTTATTCCTAGTACCTATAGAAAAGGGCTCGGAGTTTTTTTTCTCAGAGAGATTTCGATGATAAGCGGTGGCTTTCATGACATCGTGAGCGTAAGATGAGCAAGAATGAGCAAGATGGCCAAGAAACAATCGGATCGGCAACGTATATTAATTCTGACAATCAACGATGCAATGCCTCTTGTATGTGGAGAGCCTTTTGAACAGTCCTGTCATTAGTCCATACGTAGCAATAGCGGTATCACAATTCTGCACAATGAAAATTGCTTCACTTGAAACAGTCGTGAATGCATCTAAATGAATGCAATCTAGAAGAGGTACAATGTATTTACTCGCCACCACGGTCCAAGAGATTCGAGCAACGATAAGGGGTTGATCTCTGAGTCGCCATCCCGGAGAATTCGTCGATCCCATTTCAGGAAATTCGGTCTTGGACCCAATGTACTGCACTTCGGTTCCAATACATGGGCATTGAATATCTTCTCGACACACTGTCAAATAGGAGAATGAATTGACAAATCGCTAATGATCGCGTGAATGGTACTCTTACATAGATGCATCAATGCAATCATATTTACCTTGACAACAGATTGAAGATCAACTCCACAGTCCACGTTTTCGGGATCGACATGCGTGTATTCGCCCTTACAGTTGTTCTTGGCCGACTTGAATTTCATGTGGTATTCAAATCCTTCTTCATCAGCCACTGCAAGTCGAGGGAAACCCACAAAGACATTGGACGGAAAATCAAATAAAAACTCAATGGAGTTCACCTTATAGAGTTTATCCGATATAAGCGTTTTTCAATGTGTGAATGCAATCCTGAAATTCAAGTTGTAAAGAACGTCCATCAAGGGATTGCCAGGTACATACCCCTAGATTTGTGAAGCAAAAATATCATCTAAGAATCATGAATTTTTTCAATTTAACATGTTCTATACTGGTAAATGCATTTATACCTTGATATAAAGTACCAGAAGATGTCCAACTTCATAACTTAGAAAATTTGAGACATCACATCATTAGAAAAACAAAGGTAAGATTCTGATGAAACTGGTGATCATTTTTATTGTTTGAAAATCAATCGAGACCTTTCAGCTAAAATATCAAAAAAAAAAAAACCAGGTCCATATTTTTCATTAGCTAAATTGGACAGAATTAACGGAATGACTCGATTGTACCAATTTAACAAGTTTTAGGACTTGATTGCACTTTTTGCAAGTTTTTGGATTCAATTGTACTTTTGTAACAAGTTTTAGGAATTCTAGTGAACATATCCCAAAAAATAAAAAATAAAACAAGTGGTATTGAGATATAAAGTGCTCGTTCTTTTTAGATAGATTTAGAGAGATGAATTCGAAACTTGATCCTTCTGCTAATGAAGGAAAATTCAAATTGACCTCTTCCATTGAAATGTCAAGTTCTACAAAGACATTAAGAAGGCTAAGGATGTGTTTAAGGAAATTTAAGAGAAGATCCTCGTTTAAGGTGTACTAAGGAGAAAAGGTTTTTACTCCAATGAAAGCAAGAAATCAAAAGCATTGTGTACACGGCATTTTGTTATTCCGGGCGCCATCTCGTGCGTGTGTCGCGAATCCTTTGGGAAGCTGTTTGACGGCTTAGATCGCTCGGTGAAGGTCCGGTTAGTGCTTCAGATGGAAATCCTGGCAGTTCTTGAAGGCCTTAGATTTTGCCTTGGACAAGCGAGTGAGAGTCTAAGCCTTGAGTCGGACAGCTTAACTTTAGTCACAACTCTTCTAGGTGCAGATCAAGTTTCGTGGGATGAACAAGTACCTAGCGAGGAGTGTTAAATTCTTGCTTGTCAAGTTCTCAAATCTTCACTTGACCCATTGCTCGAAAGATTAAAATTAAAGTAACGGATTGAATTGTAAAAGTTTAACACCGTAAAGCCCTCCCCTGCGCAGGGTTTCAAGCCCCCCAATCCCTTTTGGATCTATTATGTTTTTGAATCTCACTTAATGTACTCATCTGATTTGTATTCATATAATGAAACGAGTTTTACCGACAAGATCCCTCCATCTCTTACTCTTACCAAAGTGACTCCGAGATCCCAATATCATCTCACTCAAAACAGATATTCTTTCCGAATTCCTTTATCAGTGTATATGCATATGCTGCTCATTTCCACATACACAGTTGGGAACATTTCCTTCTCAACCTCTTTGATGAGTGTCCTTTTTTCCTAATTACAATTCCTTAAAGCTGACTTTTTATGCCAATTTCATGTGTACATAGGCAACATTGCTCAAACAGTGAATAGTAGGGGAAAGTATCAAAAAAATCCTGAATTTATTACATTAGTACTTATCTAATTTTAATCCTTTTAATTATACCAATTTAGTTCTGAATTTTTTGGGGAAATTGTTCAAGAAATTCTAAATCTATCGCACTATTAATTGAGAAATGAAGACATGCAAGTCAAGAGAACTTTTTATTACTTTAGACACGCAAGTTAAATATAAAGTACCTTTTCGGCCAGTACATATAAACAAATAAAGGCCAAAAGTGTCCCCGAGAGTAGATAAAATGGCCACAAAAGTGGTTGAGCAACAAAAGTGGTTGAGCAGCAAGTAAGAAATCTTACATTATTTTATACAAATCTTTTTCTTAGCTACATTTCGGAAAATGTGATGAATGCATTTATCTAACCACCTACATTATTGCAAGAGCCTTACACTTTACGTCATAACTGCTCAATTGACATATGACTCAAAGAAAGTTCGAAGCTAATGAGTTCATTGCTGTCAGTTCATCAACGTGTTAGATAGTTCGCCAAGTTGGAATCAATCAAAAAAAATTTAGTGATGTAACTCAAAGATGCCATCTTGTAGAAAAGCGCACGAATCCCGAGTTAGAATGGCCAATGATCTTTAGGTACTCGAATTATTGGTACCCAATAATGCTCCTGAGAAAAAGTAATGTCCCAATCAAAACAACGGTGGGCCCAACTACTCATATAAAAGATCATTGTATAAACGCACGACTAGGAGTGAGAATAGTTGAAGCTGGAAAATTGTCCAAAAAGTAAAAATATTAAATGAATACCAATTCAATCACTAATATAGACATTAGTCATTTTAGATGGCACGGTCAATATTGACGTTGACAAATAATATTTTAATATTTTTTTTAAATTTTAAAATTTTTGTTTTTCTTTTGTTTTATTAATTTTTTTCTTTTTCCATCCTTTCATTTTGGCTGGCAAGATCACAAAGGCCCCTAGTGGCCTTTGCGCCCTCGCCCACAGCCATGACAGCCTTCACTGCCCTACCAACCGCCTAGAGACGTGAAGGCCTACAAATTATGGCATTTGGTATTAGCCATGGCCAATGGCTAAGCTCATTTGCTACACCAATAGTAACTAGGCAAGATCAACTAACAACGGAAAGAGCACTGCTGGTTATACATTCATTGTGGGTTCCATGATATTCTTGTGGGCATCCAAAAACGGGACTTAGTGACACAATCTACTACAGAAGCTGACTACATCGCAGCTGATATGACCACTATTCAAGCATTAATGCTTTGAAGAATATGAGAAGATATTGAAGAAACACGGACAAAACCAACTTCAATATTTTGTGACAAGAAGTTAGCGATTGTTGTCTCAAAAAATTCAATCCTTCATGGAAGAACTAAACATACTATGAAGTGTAAGATAATGAAGAGATTGAGTTGAAGTATTGCAAGACTGAAAATCAAATTGCGGACATCATTACCAAAGCACCATCACAATCAAAGTTTGAGACGCTACGGCGTATGCTTGAAGTCGATAATGAATTAAATTGGGGAGGAGTGTTAAAAAAAGAAAAAGGGATCTATTTCTAGCATCTTCTGCGATAGCCAACAATACCCTAGTTTTGTCTCTTGCGTGGAAGTAGCTAAGAGAATGGTTGCAAACACTTGAATAGTAGATATAATTTGTGAAGATAAAAGTGTCTACGTTGAAGCTATAAAGAGAACATATTACTACTACATTGGTTGAGTCAAGCCCCTATACATGGGGAATAAGTACACTAGAAGTGCCAAAAATTATTTACAACCCTCATTTTAATACTAAAAGTTTTTGCCGCTCACTTAAATGCTAAATCAAAGGAAAACCAATCATTTTAATGCCAACGGTGAGAAATTCCAATCAAATTGATTACGTGTTATTTATAATTAAAATTATAATATTACTTGGAAATTTTTTTGAAAATCCAATCCACATGGCATTTCCACATGGCATTCTTGGCACCGAAGTGATTGTTTTTTAATAATGACTAGCACCAAAGTGATGAACGCATTTATCTAACCGCCTGCATTATTGCAAGAGACTTACGCTTTACGTCATAACTGCTCAATTGACATATGACTCAAAGAAAGTTTGAAGCTAATGAGCTCATCGTTGTCAATTCATCAATGTGTTAGATAGTTCGCCAAGTTGGAATCAATCGAAAATTTTTAGTGATGTAACTCAAAGATGCGATCTTATAGAAAAGCTCACGAATCCCGAGTTAGAATGGCCAATGATCTTTAGGCACTCGAATAATTGGTACCCAATAATGCTTTTGAGAAAAAGTAATGTCCAAATGAAATCAACGGTGGGCCCAACTATTCATATAAAAAAATCATTGTATAAATGCACGACTAGGAGTGAGAATAATTGGAGCTAGAAAATTGTCCAAAAAGTAAAAATATTAAATGAATGCCAATTCAATCACTAATATAGACACTAGTCATTTTAGATGGCACGGTCAATATTGACGTGGACAAATAATATTTTAATATATTTTAAAATTTTAAATTTTTCTTTTTTTTTTTTTTATTAATTTTTTTCTTTTTCCTTCCTTCCATTTTGGCTGGCAAGATCACAAAGGCCCCTAGTGGGCTTTGCACCCTTGCCCGCAGCCATGACAGCCCTTCACTACCCTACCAACCGCCTAGAGACGTGAAGGCCTACAGATTATGGCATTTGGTATTAGCCATGGACAATGGCTAAGCTCATTTGCTACACCAACAGTAACTAGGCAAGATCAACTCACAACGGAAAGAGCACTATTGGTTATACATTCATTGTGGGTTCTATGATATTCTCGTGGGCATCCAAAAAGGGGACTCAGTGACACAATCTACTACAGAAGCTGAATACATCGCGGCTGATATGACCACTATTCAAGCATTAACACTTTGAAGAATATGAGAAGATATTGAAGAAACACGGACAGAACCAACTTCAATATTTTGTGACAACAAGTTAGCGATTGCTGTCTCAAAAAATTCAATCCTTCATGGAAGAACTAAACATATTGTGAAGTGTAAGATAATGAAGAGATTGAGCTGAAGTATTGCAAGACTGAAAATCAAATTGCGGACATAATTACCAAAGCACCATCACAAGCAAAGTTTGAGACACTACGGCGTATGCTTAAAGTTGATAACGAATTAAATCAGGGAGGGGTGTTAAAAAAAAAGAAAAAGGGATCTATTTAGGACATCTTCTGCAATAGCCGACGATATCCTAGTTTTGTCTCTTGCGTGAAAGTAGCTAAGACGAATGGCTGTAAACACTTGAATGGTAGATATAATTTGCGAAGATAAAAGTGTCCACATTGAAGCTATAAAGAGCACATATTACTGCTACATTGGCTGAGTCAGGCCCCTATACATAGGGAATAAGTACACTAAAAGTGCCAAAAATTATGTACAGCGCTCACTTTAATACTAAAATTTTTCGCCAGCTCACTTAAATGCTAAATCGAAGAAAAATGATTATTTTAATGCCAACGGTGAGAAATTTCAATCAAATTGATTACATTTTATTTATAATTAAAATTATAATATGACTTTGAAAATTTTTTGAAAATCCAATCCATGTGGCATTTCCACATGGCATGCTTGACATCGAAGTGATTGTTTTTTAATAATGACTAGCACAAAAGTGATCACTTTAAATAGAATTTGGCACTCAAATGATCACTTTCAATAAAATTTGGCACTTAAATTATCACTATTTACAACTTTTGGACAATATCATTTAAGGGTTATATGTTGACTAAGCACACCAACAAGCCACATAGGATTGAGAAATTAATAAAATATAGTAACATCGGATTTTTTTAGCAATTCGGACTAGAGTTGACATTTAAATTATCTTTTTTTTAAAAGTAGCACTTAAGTGATCCAAAAAAAAAAAAATATGCACTAAAGTTGAGCATTGTACATGACTTTTGACACTTCTAGTGCACTTATCCCCTATAAATAGGCTTGAGGAGCCCCCACGGTGGACTAATGAGCAAATGTCTCTTCTTTTCCTTTTTACTTCTAGTAAGTGAGCCATTATTTTGTAGAAAATTTCATGATAAAAAAATTATTTTTTAAAAGAATGAGTAGTTTCTTTTATTTAGTGAAATTTAATGGAAACATTTTTGTGGTGTCTCGATCTCATTTGAAAAATGATTTAAATCTCATAAATTTATCCTAGGAAAAATATCGAATTTTTAAATTATTTGTATCTATATTTTTATTTTTTATCTTTTTTTCTTTTTTCTTCTTCCTTCACCAGTGCCGAGCCTCGATTGCGGCCAAAGGTGAGCTCAAGCTCATTGAGATTGGGCTCACCGGCCTTGGCCAAGCCTGAGCTCCCCTTGATCTAGTGAGCCCTAAACCCGCTAGCCTCAAGTGAGCCCAAGCTCACCAGGATCAATCGAGCCGCAAGCTTGTCTAGATTTGGAGAGCCCCAAGCTCATTGGCTCGCGTCATGGTTGGCCGTCGGGCTACCAGACATCACCGAGGCATGTGGCCAACGGAGGAAGAAAGAGAAAGGAAAAGAAAGAAAAGAGGAAAGAAGAAAGAAGAAAAACTATTTATTGATTTGAATTTTTTAAAACTATTTTTTCATAAGAACAAACATTTTGTTAATCAAGGACCTAAGCCCAAATTTCAAAAACCCATGCATGGTCTTTGTGGACTCAGGCCTAAGGGTTGAGATTAGAGCTCAAGCATTGGGGATTCAAGCACGGCCTTTATGAATCCAAGTTTGGATGTCGAACCATTGAGTATAGGTTTGGGCTTTGCCTTGATGCACCAGGGGCCCAAGCCCAAGCACTAGAATCATGGGCTCAGTTGCTAGGAGACTTGGTCTTGGATGCCAGACCTTGGAACCAAGGTTGGGGTTTCCATGCCCAAGGGTAGACTTCCAAATCTAAGAACCAATACCTAGTCATATTTTAGAAAACATTCTCCAATTCTTTTTAAAAGAAATTATTTTCCTAAATCTAAGTTTAGTTAAAAAAAAAAAAACTCTTTGTTTATTCATTTTCCTAAGCAAACTCTTTGTTTATTCATTTTCCTAAGCAAATTTAATACTGCAAAATATGGAAAATGTTTTCTACCAAACAAATGTACCCTACGTGAGGGGAAGTGTTTTCCCAAATTTAATTTTCTGAACTTTCATCCGTTAATTCAATGAAAATGATTAGTCAACTGAAAACATTTTCCAATCAAGGAAAATATTCATTTTTTTTCATTTTTCTTTTTCTTTTTTTTTCTTTTTTCTTTCCTTCTATCTTCTCCACCAGTCACTAGGCTTTGGTGATCGGTTACAATGCGGGTCACACTCATCACAATGAGCTCGAGCTAACCTAAGGTCGAGCTCGCCAAATCCTAGCAAGCTTGAGCCTCACTAGTCGCCCGAGGCAGCCAAGTTAGCCCTCACCGAGCCTTGACAACAATGTCAATGGCCTGTGGCAGTCGTCGCCAAGGCCCAATGACCAATGGAGGAGTAAGAATGAAAGAGGAAAAAGAAGAAGAAGGAAATAATAGAAAATAAAAATATTTAAAAAATAATTTGCCTAATTGAAATTATTTTCTAAATGAAATCCAAATAGCATAAAACGTTTTTGGTCATATATCACTAAATAAAGAAAAATTAACCATCTTCTTGAAAAATGATTTCTCGAAAAGTATTTTTCGTTTTCATGAAATTTTCCCTACAAATCACATTCTAAATATCTTGAGTAACATCGTGCAAAAAAAAAAAAAAGTGTAATATAAATGAAGGTAGCCGTTCATATATAAAGTGCTAGTTTCTTTTAGATAGATTTAGAGAGATGAACTCAAAGCTTGATCCTTCTGCTAATGAAGGAAAATTCAAAGTGCCCTCTTCCATTGAAATATCAAGTTCTCCTCCAAGGACATAAAAAAAGGCTAAGGATGTGTTTAAGGAAATTCAAAAGAAGATCTTAGTTTAAGGTATTCTAAAGAGTAAATATTTTACTCCAGTGAAAGCAAGAAATCAAAAGTATTGTGTACACGACATTTTGTTACTCCCGGCGCCGTCTTGTGCGTGTGTCCTCCGAGAAGCTGCTTGACAGCTTTGCTTGCTTGATGAAGGTCCAATCAGCGCCCCAGATGAAAAGCCTAGCAGTTCTCAAAGGCCTTAGATTTTGCCTTGCACGAGCAGATGAGAGGCTAAGCCTTGAGTCCGATAACTTAACTTTAGTCAAAACTCTTCTAGATGCGGATCAAGTTTCGTTGGATGAACAAGTACTTAGCGAGGAGTGTTCAACTCTTGCTTATCAAGTTCTCAAATCTTCACTTGACCCGTAGCTCGAGAGATCAAAGTAAAGTAACAAATTGGATCGTAAAAGTCTAACACCGTGAAGCCCTTCCTCTCCAGAAGGCTTCAACCCATCCCCCCTCCCCCTAGGAGTGTTCAGCCCTTGCTTATTAAGTTCTCAAATCTTCAATTGATCCATTGTTCGAGAGATCAACATAAAATAAGACATTGGATCATAAAAGTCTAACACCATGAAGCCCTCCCTCTCCGCGGGGTTTCAAGCCCCCACGCCCCGAATCCCTATTGGATCTATTTTGTTTTGAAGCTCACTCAGGCAGCGCCATGGTAATGTTTCTATTCCTCCAAATTTCTATTCTTTTGTTCCCTGGAACAAAAAAATAAAAAATAAAAATATGTTTGGTAACGTCAAGTTGTTTTTCTATTCCCCGGAATAAAAAGTTAGCCTGGGAATAGATTTCGAGCAGAAACAAGAAGCAAAAAAAAGTTGTTTCTTATTCCTAAGAACAATTTCTAAAAATAAGCTAATTTTCTTTTTTATTTTTCTTTTATTCCTCGCTCTTGTCATAGCCACCTCCAACTGCCCAGAGCCACCGCTGATCGCCGGCCGCCGCCGCTGGTCACCGCCGTCGATCGTCGCCTGCCCGCCGCCTGTCGCCACCACCGCTGCACAACCACTGACCGCCAACCGTCGCCACCAACCGTCGCCGCATAGCCCATCAACCGCCGACGACCAGCAACGGGCAATGGTTGGCGGTCAGCGATCCATGAACAAGAATAAAAAACGAATAAATACAAAAAAAGAAACGGTTGCATTACCAAACGCATTTCTATTCTTTTTCTATTCTAAGAGTAGAAATTTTGAATAGTTACCAAACAAGTTCTTTTACTCCGAAATTGTTCCCCATAATAGACATAGAAAAGAACTATTTCTGAAATGAAAAAAAAAAAAAAAAAAAAAACCTCTTCCCCAGCCAAGCAGCATTGTCATACGCAGCCTCAATATACTCATTTGATTGGCCTCCATGTAATAAAACGAGTTTTACCGACCAAATCCCTCCATCTCTTACATTTGCCAAAGCTACTCCCAAATACCAATATCATCTCACCCAAAATAGATGGACATGGTCTTTCTGAATTCCTTTGTTAGTATATATGCTGCTCATTTCCACATGCACAATGGGGCACATTTCCTTCTCGACCTTTCTGATGTGTGTCCTTTTTTTCCTAATTGCAATGTCTTAAATCTTACATTTGCATGCCAATTTCATGTCATAGGCAACATAGCTCGAGTAGTGAATAGTATGGAAAAATATCCAAAAAAATTATAGACTTATTGTATCGGTATCAATTCAGTCTTAAACTTTTTAATTTTATTAATTTATTTCTCAATCTTTTCGCATTTTATTATTTGAGTTCATCAAGCCAATTTTAGCCTAAAATCGCTGATGTAAATGCTAGCCATCTTCTCTGTTGCTAGCCGTCTTCTGTGACATAGACAGTGCTAACATTAACAGTTTTAAATAATATATTTTAAAAAATTATTTTGTTTTTCCTTTTCTTTTCTTTTAATCGTTGTTTTTTCTTCTTCTTTTTTTACCTTTCATTTTGGTAGGCAAAGGTCATAGCCCTCGCCTAAGGCCTTCTCGACCCTACCGAGGTGAGGGCTACAACCCTTGCCAACCAAAATGAAAGGGAAAAAAATAAAGAAAAAATAATTAAAATTTTAATCTTAAGAAAATATAGTTCGCATCAATGTTAGTCGTGCCATGTAGAACAATTGACATTCACATGGATTCCATTGGCAACATAAGGTTTATGATTCAATTAACCTAACTAAAATGTTTAGAATTGAATCGGTATCAATACAATAGATTTATGACTTTTTTGTTACTTTCCCCAAGAATGGTATGATAGGTCTTTCCATTCAACTCCAACCATGAAGTCTCCAGTGGAGGTTTCTCCTTTCTTTTGCTAGATTATTGTAACACATTGACACCTCGTGGAATAATTACCAAAAAACCTTTTGAATTGATTGTACAAATATTAATTCAGTCTTAAACTTTTTGATTGAGTCGATTAAATCTTAAACATTTTATAGTCATTCTGATTAATTTTGATTAGAAACGTAAACGTCAACAGTTCTACATGGCATGGATAGGGCTAAAGTGGACATTTTATAGTCATTCTAATAAATTATGATCAATTATGTATTTTTTTTTAAATCTAATTTTTTTATAAATTTTTTTAATTTTTTCTTTTTTTTTTCCTTTTCTTTCTCTCTTTGAGACCGACCTTGGTATATCAAAACCAAGCCTAAACCTATTTCGTGATTTATGGATGGTTTGGACCGAACCTTCACCACCACTTTCACACCCTTATTCATAAGCCAACCCCTGAGTTTCCTCTCTAACTCGATGAGCCTAATCCATAGAGCTATCCATCTTCAAAGACAACAATTTAAGGTGAACAATTACTCAAAATGAAACTTGGATCAAGTCAGGTATGGGTCGGATAGCTAGGACTGTAAAGCATAGAATTGAGTCGAAACGGGTTAAATTAATCAATTTTGGTTGGACCATTTGGATTTGATCCAAATTTAATATGATTCACTCGATTGACGAGCCTGCATGTGACCCCCATTGATAATATTCTTCTTCACCTAAATATAATATCGCGTAATAAAATCGTGGCTCCAAATCTCTTTAATCATACCCCATCTCATAACATCCCCACCTCATCAGACATCGTTTCTCTCTTCCCTTCTTCTTCTCCTTCCTTCTTTTCTCTTTCTTTTCTAGTTCTGCAGAAAAACTACTCGTGCAGGCTACACGGGCTGATCGGCCATTTGCTACTACTCCCTTCTTAGGTCGGCTGGGTTCAAGTTGGGCCGAGGAGAAGAGCTGGACTTAGATACGAGTCTGACCTCACATCTAGGGGCGAGCCCCAATTACTATTTATTGTCTATTATTCTTTATCTTGATGTCTTGCCTTAATGACTCAGTTGTTTTCTTGTGTTTGGGGAACATCTGGGTGGTCGAAACCCCTAATAAATGCTTCACATGTATCCTGACAGCAGCTTTCAAAGCTAAACATCGCCCTTAACTAAATCGATACCGGGTGTACGTTTTCTCCCTCGAACACCGACGTTGACCCATTAACAACACAAAAGATTTTGAAATTGAATTAACGTAGGCTAAATTCCCCAAAAGAAGTACTTGGAAGAGTTGCATTCATAATTTCGACAGTGTCGCTCATTCATTATGCTTAGATTAAGTACTGCATTTTTTATTTTTATTTTTGGGTACCTGGTTACGTAATAGGCTCCTCACATTAGGCATGCGGGATTTCTTAGGTTGTTAACCTTGCGAACCTGCCCACGCGATTGATGCGATGAGATACTAATGAACTAAAGGCGAAGAGCAAATATATTTTCATCTAAACCCGTTCACTTGTGTCCGACATACCCCACGTTAATCACTCCATAATGCTGTCGGCATCGGCTTGAATCTCGTCGAGTGAGCAAAACTGGCCAAAAAGACGAGGACAAACAACTCTATATATACACGCAAGCACTTCAGCAACTAACTTGATGAGTGAACTCCTAAATTTCTAATACTCTGCTTTCTACTCCAAGCTGGTTCTCCAACAATTTCCCTATGGCGTCCATTTTATCACTCCTCTTGTTGTCGCTGCTCGTTTTCTTCGGCACGGTCCAATCTCAGTCGATCATCAAAAGTCTACCTGGGTTTCCCGGCGATCTCCCCTTCAAGCTCGAAACCGGGTGAATAATATGCCCATCCAACAGATTAGTCTTGCACTGCCGGTGAATGATATATGGTTATTGAGCTATTAGTATATGACTGTTAATGAAGGTACATTGGAGTCGGAGAATTTGACGACGTGCAACTATTTTACTACTTCATCGAGTCGGAAAGGAGTCCAAAGGACGACCCTCTGATGCTTTGGCTCACAGGAGGCCCCGGCTGCTCTAGCCTCTCCGGCCTCATCTACGAAATCGGTACGCTGAGTCCTCCGTGCATGTCTGATGATCTCTGGTCTAGCTTAAACTCTTATTGTTTTGTGGAAAAAAGGGAAAGTAGTAGTGATGGTGGTGAAGTTCAGTTCGATATGAAGTCGCAAGTTGAAAATTCGGTAGACACAAGGTTGAATGTTAGCTTTCCTTTAGTAAGGTACAGAGTGGATAAAAATGTGACAGCTCATCTGCTCTTCGCGATTTTTCTCTGGGGTGCGAATCCTTTTTGTAAGCTTAAATGTAGCAGTACCTTCAAGATAAGATAAGCATGTCTGGATCAGGATCACCCTGCGCTTGGGAGCGCAGGGTGCTCACTGTGGCCCCACACGCAGTCTCTCCCCCATTAGGAGCACAGAGTCCTCATTGTTGGCCTCATTGTATGATATTGCCCGCTTTGGACACTAAGTCCTCACGACTTTAAAATGTGTTACACAGATTATAGAAACCTAAGCTTTATAAATTAACCCCAGGACTCCCTCCTAAGCGATGTGGGACAGGAGACGCGCCTCCGCGCTTGGGCCGTCACATGTGATCGTATATGATCAGAAGTTCATAAGAAAACAAAAAGATTAAACCCGAAATACTTGGATTTTGGACTGAATTGTTGTACATTGAATTAGATAAACCATATTCTGATGGACATGGAGGCATTGAGTCCTCACGTTCTAGGACTAGCAAAACAGGAAAATCAATTACAATGCGGAAAGATGAAATTATGTGTAATGTTTCATGTTTTCCTATAGCTTACTATATCCCTTTATAGTATGGAAAATGAATGTGCGACAGCACTTCCTCCTAGGACAGTGAGGGTGCAGCCACAACCACACATTTTTTCAACGAAACCGGACAAACTTCCAGGCAATTTTTTTTTTTTTTACTGAAGAGAAGTAACAGTGCAATTAGGCCAGCAATGATCATGATTTAATTCCAAATAGTACTCCCAATATATAATAAGATATTTTTGGACAGAATGAATAAGTTTTTTTTTTATCGAAAGAAAGAATAAATAAGTTAATTGTACAAGTAAAGATGGATTCAAGAGAGGCTAACAAGGGCTGTTATCTCCTAATCATTTGTTATCTAATGCAACTTTTAGTGATTGAATATTGCAACCTATGAACCTATGAAATTTCATATAATAGTTTCACATCCCACCCCTCTCTTCCTAGTCAGATGTTCTAAATTTTTCCTATCTCGCCCATCCTGAAATTTTTACTTTACCTACTATGGACACTTATAAGAAGCATGTACTCTAGAGAAACCTACAAAATTCTCAAAGAACAATTAAAGTTGAAAAATATTTGAAGTTGACATTCAATTATTCTAGAGCACAACTATTTAACTGAAGTCGTTTGAACTGCCCGGGCATTTTCTTATTTTGGCCGTAAACCAATTATAAAAGAGCAAGAAACTACTTTTTTTAGCTTTGTCTTTTGGAATGCAAGGTCCTACATTGTTGTCAAATCAGTTGTTGTTTGGTAAGACTCCCAAAACACTCATTTATGTTCTTTTGTTCCCCAAAACAGAAATAGAAAGAACATAAATATGTTTGGTTATTTTTTTGTTCTCTAGACAAATTATTCCCAGGATTAAATTTCGAATAGAAATAAGAAAAAAAAATTATTTATTGTTCTCAAGAACAACCCAAGAAACAAGAAATAAGCTTTTTTCTTCTTTTCTTTTTTCTTCATTTTCTTTTATTTCTTTCTCTTATTCTCTTCTTCCTCTAGCTGGTCGCCAGCCTCAACAATGGCCGGCGGCCTCACTAGAGCCTTGCTAGCCCCCACCAAGGTCGCCTTGAGCTCGCCAACCCCCGACAAGGCCCTTTCCCCCCGAGTCTCATCGTGGCTAGGCAAGGCTCACCTGGCCATCGCGAGATCAGCGGTGCCTAGCTCCTCCGAGGCCGGCGACCTCGCCAGCCCTCATCTAGCCCATCACCAACTAACCATGGCAAAGGCTGGCAACCGACTAGAGGAAGGAGAAGAAAAAGCAAAGAGAAAAGAAAAATGTAATAAAATTATTAATAAATTAAAAGAAATTTTAAGTCACAAAAATATTTGAGTCGTACCAAATGGATTTCTATTTTTGGAATATAAATTTTATATAATTACTTAAACGTGTTAAAATGCTTAGAAACTGTTTCTAGAAACAGAAATAGAAAAAAGTATTTTTGAAAAAAAAAATTATTCTCAAAAATATAAACGTTACCATACGCACCGAATTAATGCTTGATGGATTATCCAAGTCAGCTCCTTTTTCTTTTCAAGTAGCCAATTTCCTTGTTGCAAAGTAGGTATTCGGTGAAGCACCGTCGTTAGCTGGAGCGAGGGTGTCCGTTAGCTTAGCAATGCTCCACCATTACCATGAAGAATGTCTTTTGTTCTTAGATCCCTTAAATTTCAACTACAAGAACTCGAGTGGGAACAGGCCAACCTTCCTGCTGAATCCATATTCATGGACCAAGGTACGAGACGTTGAGCGATGTCTATGCATGCTTCGCTTGACCACGGTCGGTTCGCACACAGAGCTTCATCTATCACCTAAATTTTTCACGTAGCGAACATAATCTTTCTGGACCAACCTGTCGGCGCTGGATTCTCCTACTCAACTACTCAAGAAGGTTATTACTCTGGCGACTTGAGATCAGCTGCCGAAACATATCAGTTCCTGCGTAAGGTTAGATGAAACACCAATCTTCCTTTCCCAAGTGACAGATTTATTCACTTTGGATTGAGCTTTTTGACTCTCTCGAGCTGGCCCAAAAGGAATTCATGATGCTCTTCTCTGGGCTTGTTACTTCATTTGACTAACCAGATGGGCCTCTTGGAGAGGGCCCTCACCTAACTTGGTGAATTCCTGTTCATTAAATTCCGTTCCATCAATCGACTGTGCTTCAGCCGAGCGCATAGTCGTGCCATCAGTTTCTTTTTAACATCATTTTCTGATGATCGACACAGTGGCTTGTGGGTCATCCCCAGTTTATGTCCAACCCGCTTTACATAGGCGGCGACTCTTATTCGGGCATGACGCTCCCTATCATCGTCACGGAAGTCATTAATGGTAACTCAAGCTCATGAAATATTATCTTTCTGATTTAATTGGAAGGGATCGATTGATCTTCAATAGGTAAAAATTAATATCGGTTTCATCATAATCTTACCCTTGTTTCCTAAATGATGTGATGTCTCAAATTTTTCTAGGCAATGAAGTTGGACATCTTCCGCCACTAAACATCAAGGTCTACATGCATTTGCTAGTATAAAACATGTTAAACTCAAAAGTTTCATAATTGTCAAATCACATTTTTGCTTCACAAATCCAGGGATACCTACTTGGCAATCCCTTGACAGATGTTCTTTACGACTTAACCCGCGCATCGAAAAGCGCTTATATCAAACGAACTCTATGAGGTGAATTCCACTTGAGTTTTTATTTGATTTTCCATCCAATGTATTTTGTTGGTTCCCCTTTACTTGCAATGGCTGATGAAGAAGCATTTGAATACCAAATGAAATTCAAGTCGGCCAAGAACAACTGTAAGGGCGAATACATGCGTGTCGATCCGGAAAACGTGGACTGTGGAGTTGATCTTCAATCTGTTGTCCAGGTAAATATGATTGCATTGGCGCATCTATGTAAGAGTACCCATTTACACGATCATTAGCGATTTGTCAATTCATTCTCCTATTTGACAGTGTGTTGAGAAGATATTCAATGCCCATATATTGGAACCAAAGTGCGGTACACTGAATCCAACACCGAATTTCCTGAAATGGGATCGACGAATTCTCGGGGATGGCGGCTCAGAGATCAACCCCTTATCATTGCTCGAATCTCCCGGACCGTGGTGCCGAGTAAATGCATTGGCCCTCTTTTAGATTGTATTTAGAAGCATTAACGACCGTTTCAAGTGAAGCAAATTTCGCTGTGCAGAACTATGACTACCTCTATTGCTACGTATGGGCTAACGACAAGACCGTTCAAAAGGCGCTCCACATTAGAGAGGTATTGCATTGTTGAGTGCTGGAATTAATGTGTGTTGCCAATCCGATTGTTTCTTGGTCATCTTGCTCACTCCTGTTCGCACGACCAGGGGACTAAAACAGAGTGGATAAGGTGCAACGAGAGCTCATCTTACGCTCATGATGTCATTAAATCCACCGATTATCATCAAAATCTCACCGAGAAAAAACTCCGAGCCCTTATCTACAGGTACAGGAATGAGGAAAGCATGATATTGCGATTCATGTGATAAGATATCTAAATAATGTGATGTAAGCCGGATTAGTTATGGTCTGTGATGTTGCAGCGGAGATCACGACATGGTTGTTCCATATATCGGCACAATGGCATGGATCGAAACTTTAAATCTCTCTCTCTCCACTGATTGGGAGGCCTGGTTCGTGGATGGTCAAGTCACCGGGTTAGTATGTCTGCAAACACATGTATATGCACGATTTTCTGCTGTTCTTGACCAAACCTCACCCGAAATTTGCCTTTCTGATTCTGACTTGCAGTTACACCCAGCAATATGAGCATGACAACTACGAGTTGACATATGCAACCGTCAAGGTACAAATTTATTCCCAAGTGAATATTTGGTAAAGATATCGTAGAGGTTTAATTCATTTAATGATGTTGGATGTGGTGGACTATATCGATCGCGTTGCAGAAAACTCTCTCGTGTTCCAAGTGTTTCTGTACAGGGCGCCGGTCATCCAGCTCCAGAATACAAGCCCAAGGAGACTCTAGCCATGATGTATAGATGGTTCGCTCATTACCCTCTCTAGCTCTCATCCACTCATGATGAAGCTCCCAAAATGAGACTAATAAGCTGCAATATATGTAAGGAGGGTTCTGCTGGATGTCACTCAACCGCATCAGTTCTTCAAATGAACTGTGTGACCGTAACATCGTGGGAGAAATCCAAAAATCATATTCGATTTCTCGTACCAGTTCAGGTTGAGATATTTCTAGGGCCAGTCGTGAATAAGAATGGTGCACGTTTATGACATGAACAAGCAATGAGCATCCCTATCGAATTGTGGGGCCTGTCCACGACCTAAACTTCACGGGTCAAGACGCCACCAATATTTCAAACCCCTCGCTAATATTAGGATGTGTACGCAGGTGCATCGACTGCCGACGTCATATTTTCTGCACATCGCAAATGAATATGATTGTCATTCATCCCTACTCGATGGAACACTTTTCCATAGCCAGCGACTCATATTCTGGCAAGATCATACCACAAGTCACTCTTCTAGCATCGAAAGGTAAGATTATAATTGAGTCTTGTCCTCGACCTTATGAATGCACCACAACCTGAGACTTTTCCGATTTCTTCGTTCTGAAGTACAAAATTCTTCCCAAGTTTTACTTAGCTTTTTCTGTTCTTGCCCATTTCAACGATGTTTCAGGGATTATAGCTGGAGAAAAGCCAACCCTGTATCTCCACGTACACCTCACCACGACTCGTTATCGCTTACGTATCAAGCCTAACTCCCTGAAAAAAATGGAATTAACACACTTTCGTTGCTGTCAAAATGAAATCAGGGGTACATGCTGGGCAATCCAGTGACAGATTTGGACTCGGATCAGAACTCGAGGGTCGAATATCAGTACCGGGTATCATTTTTATCGACCGAACTTTACGAAGTACGTACAGCTCGCTCACTTCCTATTGCTTCTCTCGGTCTAGTTCTGAATTTCCAATGACCGATCATGTGGTTTTCCTTTCTTTCTCCATCAGTCAGCCATAGAGAATTGCAAGGGGAACTACATCGACCCAGACCCAGAGAATTCTGCATGCGTGGAGAATGTTCAACAAATCGCACAGGTCCTTTACACCATGGATTGTTCATTCTTTCCTTTGTTCAATTTGAGCGGCTATTTCCAAAGAGTTGTGCATGAGTTTCGTTGAATCTTCTCTTGTCGCTGCAGTGCACGTTGAAGATATGCGATGCGGCGATATTGGAACCCAAGTGCAGCTACGCTAAACAGATTGCTATTTAATTTTGAGTGGAAACTCATTTAAGCTCTTTTTAGCCATTTTTCAAACATATTGCATTTCCCCGCCACATTGAATTTATTGCGTCTATTTCCCTTTTGCATGCACATACGTGCATTGTGTGTGCTCGGGATTTATAAAATAATGTGTATACTAACTTCTTCTTAATTTATCTGGACAGATACTCTATACTATATTTGAAGAATAAAAAACATGTCTGATATTTACAACGAAAAGGTAGGACCAAATCCCTTCCATTATATCTTATTTTTTATCCATTTACAATCATGTATGTCTCCAAAAAAAAAAAATTGATTATTTGAAATTGCAATGATCCTTTTTCTTTTTTATTTGTCTCATTGTGCCGTGGTGCAGGGAGGGGGGCACACAGCTTCGGAGTACAAACCAAGGAATGTCTTGCAATGGTTGATAGATGGTTCTCTCATTACCCTCTCTAGGCTCGTTTCGGTTGGCGTTTTGGGTTGATACTCGAAGCAAATCCAGTTTTGTCACCAATAATAATGTGGCCGTCTCCTGTCGGACCATCCTTCTTTGTGGGAGGAGCTTTGGCTGTGGTGGGGGAGTCATCATGATAAAAATGAGGGCAATAAATATTATTGCAGTTGAAAAAGCCATTTCCATCTGAAAAAAGTATTTTAGTGAAAGAATTACATATCCGGAGTCATAATTCATCCGTTGTCGATCGAAAAAAACTTATTGGCTTGTTGGTTTGGGATTAAGCAAAAGTAGCACTTTTTTGTTCTACCGCCGAAATTAAATATACTATCTAAAATTTGAAGAAATTTTGAATATATATATATATATATATGTGTGTGTGTGTGTGTGTGTGTGTGTGTGTGTGTGTGTGTGTGTGTGTGTGTGTGTGTGTGTGTGTGTGTGTGTGTGTGTGTGAAACTATGTATCAAAATTAGCATATTTCGAAAGTTTCATGAATTTCGGGTTAAAAAAAAAGTTAAAGTGATTGCATAGGAAGATTTCGATTAAGCAAAAAGTTAAAAAGCAAACGAGGAGAATTATCCAATTAGTCTTAAACTAATTGTGCAGATGTCAATCAATCCTAAACTTTTCAATTTTGTCAGTTCAATTATAAACTTTAACATGAGATTTTGATGTAGTCCTTCTAGTCAACAATTTATGACAAAAATTAATTAGAATAACTAAATTAAAATTTCAGGTAAAGGTTTATGACTAAACTAGCAAAATTGAAAAAAAATTATTCTTGAATTGACATGCATATAATAGACTTAAAACTGATTGGATAATTTCTCCAGAGTAAAAGTCAATGCATACATGCCTGACTAAAAAATTTGAACATAACTTGTGGGCATTTCTTAATTTAGATTTCATTTATTCAATAAATTGTTGGATTTTTCCTTTTCAAAACTCTATACATGCTTAAACAACTTATTATATAACCACGGATAGAATAAAAGAACAACAGAAGTCTCAAATATTGGGTAAGTGGTCCAATGTTTCGTCTAGTTATAGACAGGAAATCCTATACCTACTCAAACTAAACTTGAGGCAACATACTCTATAGGTTGAGTTCTATTTGATGCAAAGAAATTCTAGAATAATTATAGGACTCTTTAACTTAATGTCCTTTCGCTCACATGTCACTAAATTACTGAGTATATAACCCGATTGTCGTAGAGAAAAATAAATTAGAATAAGTGCGTAATAATATTTAAAATTTATTGTGAAAATGTAATTGAGTCATAAGACTTCTAAAAAGTATAATCAAATTCGAAAACTTATTAAATTGATGCAATCAAATTCCTTGTTAACTCCGTCTAATTTGACTAACGGAAAACACTACTTAGCGTTTTTCATTGCTTTCTTAAGACACGTGGCACAAATGTAGAGCGCACTAAGTGCCACAAAAAAGAAAAATCTAATTTTTATTGAAAAGAAGATAAAGATTATAAAAAAAAAAAAAAAGAGGAAGAAAACAAGAGGTAAAGTAATAGGAACAAAAAAAAGAAAAGAAAAAAGCCATGGGCTGTTTTGCTTCATCGAGCCACTCCTCAGACATAGCGGGGGCCAGGCCCCCGATGGCGACTGGCAGAGGGGCGGCAAGGTTGGACAAAGTGCTTGGGCTGGCTCAACTCGCGGCCGTGCCGGAGCGTGCTGTTCAGAGCGGAGGTGATGGAAATCTGGATCTTGAGCTTGCTTTTTGCTTCCCAGGCCGAAAGCGAGCAAAATATCGCCACACGTAAGGCAGCGTAGGAAAAGAGTTCAGTGAATTGGAAATTCAACAGGGGACCGACGACGAAGCCAAAGCCGTCGAAGGTGCGAGAGCGAGAGTTTTGGAGCTTGTAGATTGGAAATTTGATGGGAGCGGCGAAATTGAACAGAGAGCGGACGAAGAAGGCTCTCCCCGCTCTTTTGAATATAATTATAGAAAGAAAAAGGGCAGATCAATTTTTTCCGTTAGCCAATTTGAACAATGCTAATTGAGGGACTTGATTGCATAAATTTGATAAATTTTAGGATTTCATTATATTTTATAAGAATTTTAAAACTCGATTATATTTTCAAGACAAGTTTTAGGACTCCTAATGTATTTACCCTGAAAATTTTTTAGCAAATAACTTAATTTATAAAGTTGCCGTGATCAAATGTTTCCCTTATAGTATATTCTTCTTTTGAGAGTTTTTAGTGTTGGTTGAGGGAGTCTTCGAGAGAAATAATAACCATGCTCGGAATATTTAGTGAAAAAGTCATTGAGGATTTCCCGTCCTTGTAAACCGATTGATTTACCTTGGATTTATTTTTTTCTACTAGAGTAAACGTGACTAATGTTCACACATTTAATAAATACACAACATATATATTGAGATTGAATTGGCATACGCTAAATTACTCTAATAGGAAAGATACATCCAGAATCACGTTATCATTGAGTAACTAATCTGGATTTGGTTCAAGTACCAACCCAAAGGCCAATGGAAATGAGCTAGAGAGGATAGTAAGAGAACCATCTGTTCACCATTGCAAGACATTGTTTGGGTTTATACTCCGGAGCTGTGTGTCCTGCTCCCTGCACCATCCAAAAAGGGGAGGGAAAAGAAGAAAACGATTATTACTATTTTAGATAATCATTTTTGAGATGTATATAAGTGGAAAAAAGGAAAAAAAGAAAAAACAAGGGGGAGTTCGGTCTTACCTTAATGGTTGTGAACGTCAGATCGTACTTGCTATTTTTCGAATACAACATAGAATATCTGTCCACACAAATTTAAAAGAAGTTAACAGATATAACATTTTTCAACTCCTCAAGCACACACAATCTAACAGCCACGCCTCCAAGTGTTCGGCGAAGAGAGGTGAAACGTGGGCAGCAAACCAGCAAATATACCCACCCTCTCGAAAATGTCATTTTTTCCAAAAATTGGGGAACCCCAGGGTGTCAAAGTCAACATATCCGTCAGTTTCAATTCTCTAAAGCAAAAAATAAATTAAAACCTCATTTTTTTTTTTTTTTGAGCAATTAAAACCTCATTGAAACAATTGGTCATTGTGTTTTGTCCATCAGCAATGTGTAACCAACAAATGAAGTATTTTACCACAGTGGAAGACAATTAGAGTGAGTCTATATAAGTTTAAAATTTTAATTGCGATTTGGTACAAACTTTTTCAATTTGAGTATGGTCCTCAACACAGACAAGAGATGGCATTCAATAAGCAAAATTCATCGACCATATCATTTTTGGTATATATCTAGATTGAGATGCACCTTGTTCACAATGGTATAAATATGTTAGTCATCGAATGAAGTATAAAAGCTGGACATTCATGAGAAGATGATGATCAACTAAACGAAATTCTATAAGAAAAAAATTATATAGTGATCTTAATAGATTAGGATGAAATTATTACCCGGCTATTTGTCCTTCGACGAACCAAGGTGACCACGAACCTTTTAAAGTTAAGTTGAGTGATCTTATCCAATCCATTGTAGAAATGTACGGGATAGAAATGTCATGATCACCACTACAACAAGAGTGATTTTTGTAAACACAAGTAAGAATCACCGATTTAAGTAAAAAGCAAATACACAGTAAAAAGAAAAAGAAATTCAAATAAGATGAGAAACTTATTCACATTAGCCATCGTAATACCTGTAAACAAGGGCACGGAGGGTTTTCTCAGAAAGGTATTCATGATAAACTACAGCATCAAGAACGTCCTTTGTGTAAGATAGAGTGAAGTTGCATCTATTCCACTCTTGCTTCGTGCCCTGGATGTCATTATCAACTGAAATTTGTAAATATATAGAAGTCGGCGATGCCCGCGAAGAGAATAATTCTTCATTACCTCTCGTACGCCGAGGGCTTCTCGGACTTTCTCATCATTGGCCCAAATGTAAGAGTATATATAGTTAGCGGACTGTTGAGGGAGAAATTTAAGTGAAATAGCGCATTAGCTCATTATCAAAATCCAGATGTTCAAATAGATAGATGATACGCTTTTAGATACTATATTCATGGAATCTAGTGGGAGTTAATTTAGGATGTACCCGACACCATGGCCTGGACTGTTGAGGCACTGAAACGATGTCGACAGTATCCTCTTCGAGTATGCTTCTGCTCCACTTTAGCCTCGTGTGGTTAGGAGATATGGTATTGCATGATGGTTCCAGTATTTGCTGCAAATATATCTTCTCGAGGCACTAGAAGATATCACAAGGAAACACGTCTTGTTCACTCGTCACATGCGTGTATATATTGCAGCAAATAATACGAGAGAGGTGGATGGTTACAACAATAACACTTACTAGTGACACCATTTCAAGGTCAGTTAGACAGGCTCCGTTGGTGGGATCTACATTCTGAAAATCTCCATTGCAATCTGCTTTCGTCCTCTTGAAAACACGAATTCAAAAGTAAAATTATGAAAATGCCGATTCATATGTAATCTTCATTACTAATGTATTATATCCTTTGATGATATGGAGATCTTATCAGAGTTAAGTTATGCTGTAAGTTTACCTCGTAAAGTTCATCTGATACAAGAGCCATCTTGTTAGCATATGGAATTCTAAAACTCTTGTCCTTCTTATCACAAGTCACCGGATTGCCCATCGTATAACCCTGCTCATATAACCAGAACAATAATGCTTTCCTTAACATATATGGCTTAGTATCAATAGATATGAAGTGGAAATTTTGAGTATTACAAGACATCATAATAGCACACAAGATTATTACGTACCACGAGATTCATTTGCGGCTGGCGTCCAACTTCAATTCCTATACAAAAAAGCAAAAGGAGTTTAAGTATTTAACGAAGAGAAAATGAATTCTTGAGAGCCAGAGTGACACAGAATATGGGGGTAAACTTCAATTACGCACCATCCTGTATATTTTTAACAATGATGGGGATAACGACACCGGAATAAGAATCACCAGTGACGTAAAGTGGATTTGCGAGGAAGCTGGGGTGAGACACAAACCACTGCATCAGAAAAGAGAAGTATATGACAAAAGTCAAGGAACTGTATCAGTCCATGTAATTAGGTAGAACGATTATTTTTGAGGTGACATGATGCCGGTATCAATTCAGATGGTTACCTTTCTTAAGAACTCATACGTTTGTGCTGCGGAGGAAGTGTCACTAATGTTGTATGCCGTCGGTGTTGTTGCGTATGAAAATCCTGTGCCCACAGGTGCATCCAAAAATATTATGTTGGCTACCTGTCGTATGAATATGTGACCACTTCTAGTCTTGATAAGTTGAATGATAATAATGCTAGCCGGAGAAAAGGTAATTCACCTTTGTCCAGGAGTAAGGATTATACTTCAATATCGGTTTAGTTCCGCTGAAACTTGAAAAATCAAACTGCATCGGACCTGTGCGAAAAGTTGCAGATGTCAAGATCGTGGGTGATTAAAACCATTTAATAGATTTTGCTTTTGACCGGCATATGGATATTTAGTTGATATGGAATGACCATTGTGTATATATCATATCATGAAAAGTGGCTACTAACTCATTTAGATCTCATCAGAACTTCGTCGGCAGTTTGGTCTAAATAAAACGTGTGCCACGGCACTCATGGAAAAGGAAAAGGAGCCACAGAAAAACAAAGAAGTGGTGGGAGCTCAATGAATGACCACCTTAATCATTTCTATATATGATAATGCAGCTTGATCTAGCAGCGTTTGTAAAAAGAGAGAGGGAAAAGAAGGCTACCAAAAGCCAATAAAAAGCAACACGAGGAAGACGAAAAACAGAAGAAGATGACAATGACGACGACGACGGTGGCGATGAGTTAAGGAGTTAATGAGGGAGAATGGACCTATTTCGTAGATGAGGCCGGACAAAGAGGAGCAACCAGGACCGCCAGTGAGCCAAACCAACAAAGGGTCCTCCTCGGGGCTTCTCTCGGACTCGATGAAGTAGTAGAATAGCTGCACTTCCTCCAGCTCTCCTACCCCTACGTATCTGCACTTTTTTTGTTTGCACCACCATTCAAACAAACGTTAAGAAGGCAAATTTCAAAAACGTACATTACTCTCGAACATAAAGAAAAGAAATGACGAATTGAGTCTTTTGCTACTTTGTAGTTTCTCATAAACACATAATGCGACCTGACCCCGTTTCAAGTTTGAAGGGAAGCTCTCCAGGGAAGCCCGGGAGGCTCTCGACGATGGCCGATTGTGATGGTCCGACATTGGAGATCAAGAGCAGCAACGGAAGTAGGAGGTGCAACATTCTTGGCTCGGATAACCAAGAAAAATGGTGAGGAAAGAGAACTAGGCAGATTTCTATAAGGTCCCTATTTCTTCTGCGTGGATTTCGCGGGGTTATATAAGGCTTTTCCCGGCTTTCTAAACGAGTCCATCCACTAGTCATAAAAGCACGCGCACTTAAAACCTTTCTGAGCAACAGCGTGTAGGGGATTGGGACGCATACGTATTCCTTCGATCGAATTGAGTTCAAGGCTTTTGTAAAAGAGGGACTGAATCTCGGATTCGAACTCTTGCGAAGGAGCAAATTCTACCGGGGGTAGGTTTAGTCAACGAAACGTGGATCACGTGCGTCTGTTGACGCAATATTTATTCATGGGTCTAGATCTTGTGTCGATAAGCAGAAATATAAGGCTACGTTTAGTGATCATGATAAAATTCAGGATGTGATAAAATTTATCCTATCTTACATTTAGTGCCTACTCAAGATAAGATAAAATCGTATATAAATTGATATAGGCCAGATAAAATTATCCCATGGGAGAGATAGGATAAATGTGGATAATATTTATAATATCACAATTGGAAAATAATTTTTCTCAAATTACAAACTTCTTAAATAAATAACTTTAAAATTTATTTCAAAATAAATAATATTTTAATTCTAATATAAGAAATTCATAATTAAAAAATAAAAATTATTTTTTTCAATTTAATCTTTTTATCTATATATTCGAATTTAATTTAATTTTATAATATAAATTCAAATATACAAATATATTATTACATATTTTAGGTATATTAGTACAACTTTCTATTCAATAAAATTTTATTAGAGAATGATAGAAGGGGAAGAAAGAAATAAAAAATTGAGGAATATAAATAAAAATCAAATAAAAATAAAATAGAAAGAATGTCATGAGAAATTTCTATCATTTCCGTTTGTAAAATTTATGATTCATTAATATTGATATGTCGTTTATTCCAAACAATATATATAATATGATATGAATATATTCGATTTTGTTATTGTACCCACCAAACAATGGATAGGATATAGCAAAATCCTTAGATTCCATGTCATATCCTATATAGTCATATCCTGTTTAAATATCCAAACGACCAAATGTAAAATGTTTGATGATGATTGAGAGAAGGGCAAGTATCACGTTTTTAACCCACGTGACCGAAAATCAATTGTGGAAAGCATTGAAAATCGGTGGCCCAAACAAGAGAATCAAAATAAAAAAAATAAATAAATAAATAAATAAATAACCCATTTTTCACCCATTTTGTCTTGTCCATTTTTTACTTGAGTAACATTGTGCATATATAGATATATGAAGTGCTTTATTTTTAGATAGATTTAGAGAGATGAATTCAAAACCTGATCCTTATGCTAATGAAGGAAAATTCAAGGTGACCTCTTCCATTGAAATATCAAGTTCTCCTCCAAGGACATTAAAAAGGCTGAGGATGTGTTCGAGGAAATTCAAAAGAGGATCCTAGTTTAAGGTGTTTTAAAGAGAAAATGTTTTACTCCAGTGAAAGCGAGAAATTAAAAGTATTGTGTATATGACATTTTGTTTCTCCCGGCGCCGTCTCGTGCGAGTGTTGTGAGTCCTCGAGGAAGCTGTTTGACGGCTGTGCTCGCTCGGTGAAGGTCTGGTCAGCGCTTCAAGTGAAAAGCCTAGCAGTTCTTGAAGGCCTTAGGTTGCCTTGCATTAGCAGATGAGGGTCTAAGCCTTGAGTCAGACAACTTGATTTTAGTCAAAACTCTTTTGGATCGTAAAAATCTTACGCTGTAAAGCCCTCTCTGTGCGTGGAGTTTCAAGCACACCCCCCACAAAAAAAAAAAAAAAATTCCCTTTTGGATCTATAATGTTTTGAAGCTCAATTGATATACTCATTAGATTTGTCATTATGAAATGAAACGAGTTTACCAACAAGATCTCCCCATCTCTTGCCAAAGCGATTTCGAGATCCCAACATCATCTCACCTAAAATAGATAAACATGATCTTTTCGAACTCCTTCATCAGTATATTTCCACATACACAATTGGGAACGTTTCCTTCTCGACCTCTTTAATGTGTGTCCCTTTTTTCCTAATTATAATTTCTTAAAGCTGACTTTCGCATGCCAATTTTATGTGTACGTAGGCGACATTGCTCGAATAGTGAATAGTAGGAGAAAGTACCAAAAAAATTCTAAACATTTTGTATTGATACTAATATAGTTTTAAATCTTTCAATTAAGTTAATTCAATCATAAATTTTTTTAAGGGAAATTATCAAAAATTACTAAACTTATTGCACTTTTATCAATTCAGTCTTAAACTTTTAATTGTATCAATTGAGTCTTAAATCTTTTCAAAATTTGTCAATTGACTCTATCCGACCAATTTTAATTAGAAATCATTAATGTGAGCACTGAGCATCCTATGTGACACAATCAGTGCTAATATGAACAATTTTTTGATATTTTTTTGGGAATTTTTTTATTTCTTTTTCCTTTTATTTTTTTATTTTCCATCTTTATTTTCTTCCCTTCTTCCTCCAACCAATTGTCGAGCCTTAATGATGGCTAACAACCAACAAGAGGCGAGGGCCGGAGAAGTTAACCTCATCAAGAATGGGCAAAGCTCGCCCTTACTAATAGTCGGCAAGGGTGAGCTTCACCAAAGGCCAATGAGGTGTATCTTACTAGCCCTTGCCTCTGGCTAATCTCGCAGGCCCAACGAATGACTAGAGGAAGAAGAAAGAAAAAGAAAAACAAAGAAAAGAAAATTATAAAAAAATAAATGAAACAATACTATAAAATATTACAATATTATTAAAAATTATCCACATCAGTATCAATAATACCACATCAAGATGGCCAACGTTTATATCAGCGATTTATAACCAAATTGATTAAATAGACTCAATTGACAAAATTAAAAAAGTTTACGACTAAATTACAAAAATGCAACAAGTTAGGACTTTTGGACAATTTTCCCTCCGTAAAAGTCCATTTTACTTTCCATTTGGCAATCTTCTTTTTAATAAATAAAAGCATGCAAAGATCTCTAGAAAAAGTACCAAAAAGTTGCTAAACTTATTGCATCTATACCAATTTAGTTCTAAAAATTTCAATTAGATCAATTTATTCCTAAACTTTTTTACATTAGTACTGATTGAGTCCACCGATCAATTTATGATAAAAATTACTAATGTGGATGACATCACCCAACATAGCACAATCGACACTAACACGAATAATTTTATTATAAGTTTCTATAAAAAAAATCAATTTTTTTATTAATTTTAAATAATTCCCTTTTTTTCCTTTCCTTTTTTTTTTTTCCACCTTTTCCCAAATATGAGATATGTAGCTAATGGAGATCTTTGGAAAAAGTATCAAAAAAATTATAAACATATCGCATTAATACCAATTCAATTCTAAATATTTTAATTAGAATAATTTAGTTCTAAATATTTTTACATCGGTACTAATTGAGTCCATTAGACCAATTTATGGCTAAAAATTTTTATGTGGATGCCCCTACATGGTATGATCGGCATTGACATCAGTAAATTTTTTAATATTTTAGTAATTTTTTGAAATTTTTCACTTTTTTCTTCTTTTTCCTTTCCATGTTTTTCCTTTTCTTTTCCATGGCCCGTGGTCGATACTCAGCATGACCAACAACTAGCCACAAGTGATGGCTACAACCCTCTGGCTGGCCACAGGCGAGGGTAGCCCTCGCTACTTGGGCGAGGCTTGGTGAGAAAATGTTTTACAACTGGTGTGTGGAGATCAACACCATAGTGCGATAGATTCAGCTTTGAACATTGTTACATGCAAATGATGTAATGTTTGAGCATTTGCTCATGTTTTCACCTATGTCTTATTGAGGTGTAATTTTTATGAGATGCCTAAAAAAGTTGAATAACCTCAATGTACCAAATCCGCGATCTATCACTACTTGATAATCATGAGTAGATTTAGGAATAGAATCAGAATCAAAGCCGAACTTTTAGTTTGAGTATGAATTGCACAATGTACAGGGCAAGATTTACATAGAAACAAGACGAATGGGGTATCAGGTTATCAAATTGGCATAAGATGGTCAATTTTTTGGGCTAAATTTTCTTTTGAATAGGCGGATTTGTCTATTCTATTCCGTTTAATCTCGTTTTGGGTCTCATATATGATGACTTAGAGATTACGAGCTATATGCACGTGTCGGGCATTAAGAATCATCCGAACTTGGAAAAGTGATTCATCGAGTAGAGACAAATGACAATCATTTTCATTTGCGATGCAAAGAAATGATAACGTCGGTAGTTGGTGCACCTCAGCACACACCCTAGCACATGCGAGTGGTTTGAAAGATTGGCAGCGACTTGACTTGTGAATTTTAGGTCAAGGACAGGCCATGCATTGATCGTAGGCCCGACAATTTGACAGGGATGCTCATTGAGTGTCCATGTCATAGAGGTGCCCCGTGCTTGTTCATAACTGGCCGTAGAATTCTCTCAACAATCTCGTGGATAAGTCGTAATACGTGGAGAGAGAGATTTATAGTTTTAATTCATGTCATTTTGCCAATATATGAAATAATCATGTTATGATCTCCACTATAACATCACAGACGATAACTAATTCAGCTTACATCGCATTACTTCATTATCTTAAGTGCTCGGAGTTAACGAAAAGACTTGATTGCACCAATTTAACAAGTATTAGGACTTTATTATACTTTTTGTAAGTTTTAGGATTTAATTACACTTTTGTGATAAGTTTTAGGACTTCTGGTAAACATATCCAAAAAAATAAAAAATAAAACAAGTGAAGGTAGCTGTTAAGATATAAAGTGCTCGTTTCTTTTTAGATAGATTTAGAGAGATTAATTCAAAACTCGATCCTTCTGCTAATGAAGGAAAATTCAAATTGACCTCTTTTATTGAAATGTCAAGTTCTAAAAAGACATTAAGAAGGCTAAGGATGTGTTTAAGGAAATTTAAGAGAAGATCCTCGTTTAAGGTGTACTAAGGAGAAAAGGTTTTACCCCAATGAAAGCAAGAAATCAAAAGTATTGTGTACGCGGCATTTTGTTATTCCGGGCGCCATTTCGTGCGTGTGTCGCGAATCCTTTGGGAAGCTGTTTGACGGCTTAGATCGCTCGGTGAAGGTCCGGTTAGTGCTTCAGATGGAAATCCTGGCAGTTCTTGAAGGCCTTAGATTTTTTGCCTTGGACAAGCGAGTGAGAGTCTAAGCCTTGAGTCGGACAGCTTAACTTCAGTCACAACTCTTCTAGGTGCAGATCGAGTTTCGTGGGATGAACAAGTACTTAGCGAGGAGTGTTAAAATCTTGCTTGTCAAGTTCTCAAATCTTCACTTGACCCATTGCTCGAAAGATTAAAATTAAATTGAATTGTAAAAGTTTAACACCGTAAAGCCCTCCCCTGCGCAGGGTTTCAAGCCCCCCAATCCCTTTTGGATCTATTATGTTTTGAATCTCACTTAATGTACTCATCTGATTTGTCTTCATCTAATGAAACGAGTTTTACCGACAAGATCCCTCTATCTCTTACTCTTACCAAAGTGACTCCGAGATCCCGATATCATCTCAGTCGAAACAGATATTCTTTCCGAATTCCTTTATCAGTATATATGCATATGCTGCTCATTTCCACATACACAGTTGAGAACATTTCCTTCTCAACCTCTTTGATGAGTGTCCTTTTTTTTTAATTACAATTCCTTAAAGCTGACTTTTTATGCCAATTTCATGTGTACATAGGCAACATTGCTTAAACAGTGAATAGTAGGGGAAAGTATCAAAAAAATCCTAAATTTATTATATTGGTACTTATCCAATTTTAATCATTTTAATCATATCAATTTAATCATGAACCTTTTCGGGGAAATTGTTCAAGAAATTCTAAAATCTATTGCACTATTAATTGACAAATGAAGACATGCAAGTAAAGACAACTTTTTATTACTTTAGAAACGCAAATTAAATATAAAGTACCTTTTTGGCCAGTACATATGAACAACTATAGGCCAAAAGTGTCCCCGAGAGTAGATAAATGGCCACAAAAGTGGTTGAGCAACAAAAGTGGTTGAGCAGCAAGTAAGAAATCTTACACTATTTTGTACAAATCTTTTTCTTAGCTACATTTCGGAAAATGTGATGAACGCATTTATCTAACCGCCTGCATTATTGCAAGAGCCTTACGCTTTACGTCATAACTGCTCAATTGACATATGACTCAAAGAAAGTTCGAAGCTAATGAGCTCATCGCTGTCAGTTCATCGACGTGTTAGATAGTTCGCCAAGCTGGAATCAGTCGAATATTTTTTAGCGATGTAACTCATAGATGCGATCTTGTAGAAAAGCGCACAAATCCCGAGTTAAAATGCCCAGTGATCCTTAGGCACTCGAATTATTGGTAACCAATAGTGCTCCTGAGAAAAGGTAATGTCCCAATGAAATCAACGGTAGGCCCAACTACTCATATAAAAGATCATTGTATAAACGGAAGACCAAGAGTAAGAATAGTTGGAGCTAGAAAATTCTCCAAAAAGTAAAAATATTGAATGAAGGCCACTTTAATCATTGATATAGACACTAGTCATTTTAGGTGGCACGGTCAATGTTGACGTGAACAAATAATATTTTAATATTTTTGAATTTTTTATTTTTCTTTCTTTTTCTTTTTCCTTCCTTTCATTTTGGCCAGCAAGGTCACAAAGGCCCCTAGTGGTCTTTGCACCCTCGCCCACAGCCATGACAGCCCTTCACTACCCTACCAACCACCTAGGGCCGTGAAAGGCCTACAAATTATAGCATTTGGTATTAGCCATGGACAACGGCTAAGCTCATTTGCTAAACCAATAGTAACTAGGCAAGATCAACTGACAATGGAAAGAGCACTACTGGTTATACATTCACCGCGGGTTCTAGGATATTCTCGTGGGTATCCAAAAATGGGACTTAGTGACACAATCTTCTACAAAAGCTTAATACATCGCGGCTGATATGACCACTATTCAAGGATTATCGCTTTGAAGAATATGAGAAGATATTGAAGAACCAAAGACAAAACCAACTTTAATATTTTGTGACAACAAGTTAGCGATTGATGTCTCAAAAAATTCAATCCTTCATGGAAGAACTAAACATATTGTGAAGTGTAAGGTAATGAAGAGATTGAGCTAAACTATTGCAAGACTGAAAATCAAATAGCGGACATAATTACGAAAGCACCGTCACAAGCAAAGTCTAAGACGCTACGGAGTATGCTTGAAGTTTATAACGAATTAAATCAGGGAGGAGTGTTAAAAAAAAAAGGGATCTTTTTCCGGCATCTTCTGCAATAGCCGATAATACTCTAGTTTTGTCCCTTGCGTCGAAGTAGCTAAAACGAATGGCTGTAAACACTTGAATGGTAGATATAGTTTGCGAAGATTAAAGTGTCCACGTTGAAGCTATAAAGAGCACATATTACTGCTACGTTGGCTGAGTCAAGCCTTTATACATAGGAAATAAATACATTAGAAGTGCCAAAATTATGTACAGCGCTTATTTTAATGTCAAAAGTTTTTGTCGGCTCACTTAAATGCTAAATCAAAAGAAAAATGATCACTTTAGTGCCAATGGTGAGAAATTCCAGTTAAATTGATTATGTGTTATTTATAATTAAAATTATAATATAACTTGGCAAAAATTTTAAAAATCCAATCCACGTGGCATTTACACGTGGCATGCCTGGCACTGAAGTGATCATTTTTTTATAATGATTGACACTGAAGTGATCACTTTAAATAAAATTTGTTACTCAAATGATCACTATTTATAACTTTTGGACGACATCGTTTAGGGGATATATATTGACTAAGCACACCGGCGAGCCACGTAAAACTAAGAAATTAATAAAATATAGCAACATCGGATTTCCAGCAATCCGGACCAGAGTTAACATTTAAATGATCTTTTAAAAAAAAAAATTAGCACTAAAGTGAGCGCGAACACAACTTTTGACACTTCTAGTGATTTATCCCCTATAAATAGGCTTGAGGAGCCCCCGCGGTGGACTAACGAGCAAACGTCTCTTCCTTTCCTTTTACTTCCAGTATGCAAGCCATTATTTTGTGGAAAATTTCATGATAAAAAAAAAAATTTAAAGAATGAGTAGTTTCTTTTATTTAGTGACATTTAATGGAAACATTTTTGTGGTGTCTGGATCTCATTCGAGAAATGATTTAAATCTCATAACTTTATCTTAGGAAAAAAATTGAACTTATAAATTATTTGTATCTTTTTCTTTTTCTTTTTCTTTTTTCTTTTTCTTTTTTCATCTTCCCTTACCAGTGCCAAGCCTCGACAGCAGCCAAAGGCGAGCTCAAGCTCATCGGGATTGGGCTCATCGGCCTTGGCCAAGCCTGAGCTTCCCAATCTGGTGAGCCTTAAACTCGCCGGCCTCAAGTGAGCCCAAGCTCACTAGGATCAATCGAGCCATGAGCTCATCTAGATTTGGCAAGCCCCAAGCTCGCTTGCTCACGTCATGGTCGGCCGAGCTACCAACCATCACCAAGGCATGTGGCCAATTGAGGAAGAAGGAGAAAGGAAAAGAAAGAAAAGAGGGAAGAAGAAAAACTATTTGTTAATTTGAATTTTTTTAAAATATATTTTATAAGAACAAATGTTTTGTTAATCAAGGAACTAAGCCCGAATGTCAAAAACCCATGCATGGTCTTTGTGGACTCAGGCGTAAGGGTTGAGATTAGAGCTCAAGCATCGGGGATTCGAGCACGACCTTTATGAATCCAAGTTTGGATGTCGGAGCATTGAGTATGGGTTCAAGCTTTGCCTCGATGCGCCAGGGGCCCAAGCCCAAGCACTAGAATCATAGGCTCAGTTGCCGGGGACTTGGTCTTGGACGCCAGACCTTGGAACCAACGTTGGGATTTCCATGCCCAAGCGTAAATTTCCGAATCTAAGCAACAATATCTAGTCATATTTTGAAAAACATTCTTCAATTCTTTTAAAAATAAATCATTTTCCTAAATTTAAGTTTTGGTAAAATCTTCATTTATTCATTTTTCCTAAGCAAATCTAATACTACAAAATAAAGAAAATGTTTTCTGCCAAACAAATGTACGCTACGTGAGGGGAAGTGTTTTCCCAAAATTAATTTTCTAAACTTTCATCCATTAATTCACTGAAAATGATTAGTCAACTGAAAACATTTTTCAATCAAGGAAAGATTCATATATAAAATTAAGAAAGTAAATTCTTAAATCTAATTAGGTGAAAAAAATTGAAATGCTCCTCTTAAATTTTTTTAATATTTTATTTTTCTTGTATTTAAATTTAAATTTTCTTTTCTTTTTTTCTCTCTCTTTTTCTTTTTCTTTCCTTCTTTCTCCTCCACCAGTCACTGGGCTTTGGTGATTGGTTACAGGTGTGGGTCACACTCGTCACAATGAGCTCAAGCTAAACTGAGGTCGAGCTCGCCAAATCCTAGCAAGCTTGAGCCTCGCTAGTCGCCCGAGGCATCCAAGTTAGCCCTCATCGAGCCTTGACGACAATGCCAATGGCCTGTGGCAGTTGTCGCCTAGGCCCAATGACCAATGGAGGAGTATGAATGAATAAAAGAGGAAAAAGAAGAATGAAATATTATTTGCCTGATTGAAAGTATTTTCTAAATGAAATCCAAATAGTAGAAAACGTTTTCGGTCATATATCACTAAATAAAGAAAAATTAACCATCTTCTTGAAAAATGATCTCTCATTTTTCGTTTTCATGAAATTTTCCCCACAAAACGCATTCTAAATAAAAGTCTTTCTTTCTTGAGTAACATCGTGCAAAAAAAGGTAATATAAATGAAGGTAGCCGTTCATATATAAAGTGCTAGTTTCTTTTAGATAGATTTAGAGAGATGAACTCAAAGCTTGATCCTTCTGCTAATGAAGGAAAATTCAAAGTGCCCTCTTCCATTGAAATATCAAGTTCTCCTCCAAGGACATAAAAAAGGCTAAGGATGTGTTTAAGGAAATTCAAAAGAAGATCTTAATTTAAGGTATTCTAAAGAGAAAATATTTTACTCCAGTGAAAGCAAGAAATCAAAAGTATTGTGCACAAAACATTTTGTTACTCCAGGCGCCGTCTTGTGCGTGTGTCCTCTGAGAAGCTGTTTGACGGCCTTGCTTGCTTGCTTGATGAAGGTCCAATCAGCACCCCAGATGAAAAGCCTAGCAGTTCTTGAAGGCCTTAGATTTTGCCTTGCACGAGCAGATGAGAGGCTAAGCCTTGAGTCCGATAACTTAAATTTAGTCAAAACTCTTCTAGGTGCGGATCAAGTTTCGTCGGATGAACAAGTACTTAGCGAGAAGTGTTCAACTCTTGCTTGTCAAGTATTCAAAATCTTCACTTGACCCGTTGCTCGAGAGATCAAAACAAAGTAACAAATTGGATCGTAAAAGTCTAACACCGTGAAGCCCTTCCTCTCCAGAAGGTTTCAACCCCTCCCCCTCCCCCAGGAGTGTTCAGCCCTTGCTTATTAAGTTCTCCAATCTTCAATTGACCCATTGCTCGAGAGATCAACATAAAATAAGAGATTGGATCATAAAAGTCTTAACACCATGAAGCCCTCCCTCTCCGCGGGGTTTCAAGCCCCCACGCCCCGAATCCCTATTGGATCAATTTTGTTTTGAAGCTCGCTCAATGTACTCATCTGATTGGCCTCCATGTAATAAAACGAGTTTTACCGACCAGATCCCGCCATCTCTTACACTTGCCAAAGCTACTCCCAAATACCAATATCATCTCACCCAAAATAGATAGACATGGTCTTTCTGAATTCCTTTGTTAGTATATATGCTACTCATTTCCACATGCACAGTGGGGCACATTTCCTTCTTGACCTCTCTGATGTGTGTCCTTTTTTTCCTAATTACAATGTCTTGAGTCTTACATTTGCATGCCAATTTCATGTCATAGGCAACATTGCTTGGTAGTGAATAGTATGGAAAAATATCCAAAAAAATCATAAACCTATTGTATCAATACCAATTCAGTCTTAAACTTTTTAATTTGATTAATTTAGTTCTCAATCTTTTCGCATTTTATTAATTGAGTCCATCAAGCCAATTTTAGCCAGAAACCATTAACGTGAATGTTAGCCATCTTTTGTGATGCTAGCCATCTTTCGTGACACAGACAATGCTAACATTGAAATTTTTAAATAAAATATTAATTTTTTTAATTTTGTTTTCTCTTTTCTTTCTTTTAATCGTTGTTTTTCTTCTTCTTCTTTTTCCTTTCATTTTGGCAAGCAAAGGTCGTAGCCCTCGCCTGAGGCCTTCGTGACCCTACTGGGGTGAGGGCTACGACCCTTGCCAACCAAAATGAAAGGGAAAAAAATAGAGAAAAAAATAATTAAAATTTTAATCATAACAAAAAATAGTTCGCGTCAATATTATTCCTGCCATATAGAACAATTGACGGTCACATGGATTCCATTGGCAACATATATAAAGGTTTATGATTCAATTAACCTAATTGAAATGTTTAGAATTGAATCGGTACCAATGCAATAAATTTATGACCTCTTTGTTACTTTCCCCAAGAATGGTATGATAGGTCTTTCCATTCAACTTCAACCATGAAGTCTCTATGGAGGTTTCTCCTTTCTTTTGCTAGATTATTGTAACACATTGACACCTCGTGGAATAATTACCAAAAAAACCTTTTGAATTGATTGTACGAATACCAATTCAATCTTAAACTTTTTGATTTAGTTAATTAAATCTTAAACATTTTATAGTTATTCTGATCAATTTTGATTAGAAATTATTAACGTAAACGTCAACAGTTCTACATGGCATGGATAGGGCTAAAGTGGACATTTTATAGTCATTCTAATCAATTTTGATCAATTATGTATTTTTTTAAAAAAAAATCTAATTTTTTATGAATTTTTTGAATTTTTTCTTTTTTTTTCTTTTTCTTTCTCTCTTTGAGACCGACCTTGGTATATCAAAACCAAGCCTAAACCTATTTCGTGATTTATGGATGGTTTGGACCGAACCTTCACCACCACTTTCACACCCTTATTCATAAGCCAACCCCGAGTTTCCTCTCTAACTCGACGAGCCTAATCCATAGAGCTATCCATCTTCAAAGACAACAATTTAAGGTGAACAATTACTCAAAATGAATCTTGCATCAAGTCAGGTATGGGTCGCATAGCTAGAATTGTAAAGCATAGAATTGAGTCGAAATGGGTTAAATTAATCAATTTTGGTTGGACCATTTGGATTTGATCCAAATTTAATATGATTCACTCGATTGACGAGCCTGCATGTGACCCCAATTAATAATACTCTTCTTCACCTAAATATAATATCGCATAATAAAATCGTGGCTCCAAATCTCTTTAATCATACCCCATCTCATGACATCCCCACCTCATCATACATCATTTCTCTCTCCCTTCTTCTTCTCCTTCCTTCTTTTCTCTTTCTTTTCTAGTTCTGCAGAAAACTACTCGTGCAGCCTACACGGCTGATCGGCCATTTGCTACTACTCCCTTCTTGGGTCGGCTGGGTTCAAGTTGGGCCGAGGAGAAGAGCTGGACTTAGATACGAGTCTGACCTCACATCTAGGGGCGAGCCCCAATTACTATTTATTGTCTATTATTCTTTATCATGATGTCTTGCCTTAATGACTCAGTTGTCTTCTTGTGTTTGGGGAACATCTGGGTGGTCGAAACCCCTAATAAATGCTTCACATGTATCCTGACAGCATCTTTCATAGCTAAACATCGCCCTTAACTAAATCGATACCGGGTGTACGTTTTGTCCCTCGAACACCAACGTTGACCCATTAAAAACACAAAAGATTTTGAAATTGAATTAACGTAGGCTAAATTCCCCAAAAGAAGTACTTAGAAGAGTTGCATTCATAATTTCGACAGTGTCGCTCATTCATTATGCTTAGATTAAGTACTGCGTTTTTTTTTTTTTTTTTTTTTTTTTTGGGTGCTTGGTTGCGTAATAGGCTCCTCACATTGGGCATGCGGGATTTCTTAGGTTGTTAACCTTGCGAACCTGCCCACGCGATTCATGCGATGAGATACGAATGAACTAGAGCAGCTATATTTTCACCTAAACCCGTCAACTTGTGTCCGACATACCCCACGTTAACCACTCCTTAATGCTGTCGGCATCGGCCTGAATCTCGTCGAGTGAGCAAAACTGACCAGAAAGACGAGGACAAACAACTCTATATATACACGCAAGCACTTCAGCAACTAACTTGATGAGTGAACTGCTAAATTCCTAATCCTCTGCTTTCTACTCCAAGCTGGTTCTCCAACAATTTCCCTATGGCGTCCATTTTATCACTCCTCTTGTTGTCGCTGCTCGTTTTCTTCGGCACGGTCCAATCTCAGTCGATCATCAAAAGCCTACCTGGGTTTCCCGGCGATCTCCCCTTCAAGCTCGAAACCGGGTGAGTAATATGCCCATCCAACAGATAAGTCTTGCACTGCCGGTGAATGATATGGTTATTGAGTTATTAGTATATGACTATTAATGAAGGTACATTGGAGTCGGAGAATATGACGACGTGCAGCTATTTTACTACTTCATCGAGTCAGAAAGGAGTCCAAAGGACGACCCTCTGATGCTTTGGCTCACAGGAGGCCCCGGCTGCTCTAGCCTCTCCGGCCTCATCTACGAAATCGGTATGCTGAGTCCTCCGTGCATGTCTGATGATCTCTGGTCTAGCTTAAACTCTTATTGTTTTGTGGAAAAAAGGGAAAGTAGTAGTGATGGTGGTGAAGTTCAGTTCGATATGAAGTCGCAAGTTGAAAATTCGGTAGACACGAGGTTGAATGTTAGCTTTCCTTTAGTAAGGTACAGAGTGGATAGTAAGGTATAGAGTGGATAAAAATGTGACAGCTCATCTGCTCTTCGCGATTTTTCTCTGGGGTGCGAATCCTTTTTGTAAGCTTAAATGTAGCAGTACCTTCAAGATAAGATAAGCATGTCGGATCAGGATCACCCTGCGCTTGGCAGGGCAGGGTGCTCACTGTGGCCCCACACGCAGTCTCTCCCCCTTAGGAGCACAAGGTCCTCGTTGTTGGCCTCATTGTATAATATTGCTCGCTTTGGACACTAAGTCCTCACGACTTTAAAACGTGTTACACAGATTATAGAAACCTAAGCTTTATAAATTAGCCCCAGGACTCCCTCCTAAGCGATGTGGGACAAGAAACGCGCCCCCGCGCTTGGGCTGTCACATGTGATCATATATGACCAGTAGTTCATAAGAAAACAAAAAGATTAAACCCGAAATACTTGGATTTTGGACTGAATTGTTGTACATTGAATTAGATAAACCATATTCTGATGGACATGGAGGCATTGAGTCCTCACGTTCTAGGACTAGCAAAACAGGAAAATCAATTACAATGCGGAAAGATGAAATTATGTGTAATGTTTCATGTTTTTCTATAGCTTACTATATCCCTTTATAGTATGGAAAATGAATGTGCGACAGCACTTCCTCCTAGGACAGTGAGGGTGCAGCCACAACCACACATTTTTTCAACGAAACCGGACAAACTTCCTGGCAATTTTTTTTTTTTTACTGAAGAGAAGTAACAGTGCAATTAGGCTAGCAATGATCATGATTTAATTCCAAATAGTACTCCCAATATATAATAAGATATTTTTGGACAGAATGAATAAGTTTTTTTTATCGAAAGAAAGAATAAATAAGTTAATTGTACAAGTAAAGATGGATTCAAGAGAGGCTAACAAGGGCTGTTATCTCCTAATCATTTGTTATCTTAGTGATTGAATATTGCAACCCATGAAATTTCATATAATAGTTTCACAAACCACCCCTCTCTTCCTAGTCAGATGTTCTAAATTTTTCCTATCTCGCCCATCCTGAAATTTTTACTTTACCTACTATGGACACTTATAAGAAGCATGTACTCTAGAGAAACCTACAAAATTCTCAAAGAACAATTAAAGTTGAAAAATATTTGAAGTTGACATTCAATTACTCTAGAGCACAACTATTTAACTGAAGTCGTTTGAACTGCCCGGGCATTTTCTTATTTTGGCCGTAAACCAATTATAAAAGAGCAAGAAACTACCTTTTTTAGCTTTGTCTTTTGGAATGCAAGGTCCTACATTGTTGTCAAATCAGTTGTTGTTTGGTAAGACTCCCGGAACACCCATTTATGTTCTTTTATTCCCCAAAACAGAAATAGAACATAAATATGTTTGGTGATTTTTTTGTTCTCTAGACAAATTACTCCAAGGAATAAATTTCGAATAGAAATTATAAAAAAAAATATTTATTGTTCTCAAGAACAACTCAAGAAACAAGAAATAAGCTTGTTTCTTCATTTTCTTTTTATTTCTTTCTCTTATTCTCTTCTTCCTCTAGCTGGTCGCCAACCTTGACGATGGCCAACGGCCTCACTGGAGCCTTGCTAGCCTCCAGCGAGGTCGCCCCGAGCTCGCCAACCCCGGCGAGGCCCTTTCCCCCCGAGCCTCCCCGTGGCTAGGCGAGGCTCACCTAGCCATTGCGAGATCAATAGTGCCTAGCTCCTCCGAGGCCAGCGACCTCACCAGCCCTCATCTAGCCCGTCACCAACTAACCATGGCCAAGGCTGGCGATTGGCTAGAGGAAGGAGAAGAAAAAGCAAAAGGAAAAGAAAAGAAAAATGTAATAAAATTATTAATAAATTAAAAGAAATTTTAAGTCACAAAAATATTTGAGTCGTACCAAATGGATTTCTATTCTCGGAATAGAAATTTTGTGTAATTACTAAATGTCTTAAAATGCTTAGAAACTATTTCGGGAACAGAAATAGAAAAAAGTATTTTTGAAAAAAAAAATTATTCTCAGAAACAGAAACGTTACCATACCCACCGAATTAGTGCTTGATGGATTATCCAAGTCAGCTCCTTTTCTTTTCAAATAGCCAATTTCCTTGTTGCAAAGTAGGTATTCAGTGAAGCACCGTCGTTAGCTGGAGCGAGGGTGTCCGTTAGCTTAGCAATGCTCCACCATTACCATGAAGAATGTCTTTTGTTCTTAGGTCCCTTAAATTTCAACTACAAGAACTCGAGTGGGAACAGGCCAACCTTCCTGCTGAATCCATATTCATGGACCAAGGTACGAGACGTTGAGCGATGTCTATGCATGCTTCGCTTGACCACGGTCGGTTCGCACACAGAGCTTCATCTATCACCTAAATTTTTCAGGTCGCGAACATAATCTTTCTGGACCAACCTGTCGGCGCTGGATTCTCCTACTCAACTACTCAAGAAGGTTATTACTCTGGCGACTTGAGATCAGCTGCCGAAACATATCAGTTCCTGCGTAAGGTTAGATGAAACACCAATCTTCCTTTCCCAAGTGACAGGTTTATTCACTTTGGATTGAGCTTTTTGACTCTCTCGATCTGGCCCAAAAAGAATTCATGATGCTCTTCTTTGGGCTTGTTACTTCATTTGGCTAACCAGATGGGCCTCTTGGAGGGGGCCCTCACCTAACCTGTTGAATTCCTGTTCATTAAATTCCGTTCCATCAATCGACTGTGATTCAGCCGAGCGAATAGTCGTGCCATCAGTTTCTTTTTAACATCATTTTCTGATGATCGACACAGTGGCTTGTGGGTCATCCCCAGTTTATGTCCAACCCACTTTACATAGGCGGCGACTCTTATTCGGGCATGACGCTCCCCATCATCGTCACGGAAGTCGTTAATGGTAACTTGAGCTCATGAAATATTATCTTTCTGGTTTAGTTGAAAGGAATCGATTGATCTTCAAAAAATAAAAATGGATATCGGTTTCATCAAAATCTTACTCTCGTTTCCTAAATGATGTGATGTCACAAATTTTTCTAGGCAATGAAGTTGGACATCTCCCGCCACTCAACATCAAGGTCTACATGCATTTACTAGTATAAAACATGTTAAACTCAAAAGTTTCATGATTGTCAAATGACATTTTTGCTTCACGAATCCAGGGATACCTGCTTGGCAATCCCTTGACAGATGTTCTTTACGATTTGAATTCCAGGGTCTTATTCGCGCATCGAAAAGCGCTTATATCAAACAAACTCTATGAGGTGAATTCCACTTGAGTTTTTATTTGATTTTCCATCCAATGTCTTTTGTTGGTTCCCCTTTACTTGCAATGGCTGATGAAGAAGCATTTGAATACCAAATGAAATTCAAGTCGGCCAAGAACAACTGTAAGGGCGAATACATGCATGTCGATCCGGAGAACGTGGACTGTGGAGTTGATCTTCAATCTGTTGTCAAGGTAAATATGATTGCATTGGCGCATCTATGTAAGAGTACCCATTTACACGATCATTAGCGATTTGTCAATTCATTCTCCTATTTGACAGTGTGTTGAGAAGATATTCAATGCCCATATATTGGAACCAAAGTGCGGTACACTGAATCCAACACCGAATTTCCTGAAATGGGATCGACGAATTCTCGGGGATGGCGGCTCAGAGATCAACCCCTTATCATTGCTCGAATCTCCCGGACCGTGGTGCCGAGTAAATGCATTGGCCCTCTTTTAGATTGTATTTAGAAGCATTAACGACTGTTTCAAGTGAAGCAAATTTCGCTGTGCAGAACTATGACTACCTCTATTGCTACGTATGGGCCAACGACAAGACTGTTCAAAAGGCGCTCCACATTCGAGAGGTATTGCATTGTTGAGTGCTGGAATTAATATGCGTTGCCAATCCGATTGTTTCTTGGTCATCTTGCTCACTCCTGTTCGCACGACCAGGGGACTAAAACAGAGTGGATAAGGTGCAACGAGAGCTCATCTTACGCCCATGATGTCATTAAATCCACCGATTATCATCAAAATCTCACCGAGAAAAAACTCCGAGCCCTTATCTACAGGTACAGAAATGAGGAAAGCATGATATTGCGATTCATGTGATAAGATATCGAAATAATGTGATGTAAGCCGGATTAGTTATGGTCTGTGATGTTGCAGCGGAGATCACGACATGGTTGTTCCATACATCGGCACAATGGCATGGATCGAAACTTTAAATCTCTCTCTCTCCACTGATTGGGAGGCCTGGTTCGTGGATGGTCAAGTCGCCGGGTTAGTATGTCTGCAAACACATGTATATGCACGATTTTCTGCTGTTCTTGACCAAACCTCACCCGTAATTTGCATTTCTGATTCTGACTTGCAGGTACACCCAGCAATATGAGCATGACAACTATGAGTTGACATATGCAACCGTCAAGGTACAAAATCATTCCCAAGTGAATATTTGGTAAAGATACTGTAGAGGTTTAATTCATTGAATGATGTTGGGTGTGGTGGACTATATCGATCGCATTGCAGAAAACTCTCTCATGTTCCAAGTGTTTCTGTACAGGGCGCCGGTCATACAGCTCCAGAATACAAGCCCAAGGAGACTCTAGCCATGATGTACAGATGGTTCGCTCATTACCCTCTCTAGCTCTCATCCACTCATGCTGAAGCTCCCAAAATGAGACTAATAAGCTGCAATATATGTAAGGAGGGTTCTGCTGGATGTCACTCAATCGCATCAGTTCTTCAAATGAACTGTGTGACCGTAACATCGTGGGAGAAATCCAAAAAACATGTTCGATTTCTCGTCCCAGTTCAGGTTGAGATATTTCTAGGGCCAGTCGTGAATAAGAATGGAGCACGTTTATGACATGAATAAGCAATGAGCATCCCTATCGAATTGTGGGGCCTGTCCACGACCTAAACTTCACGGGTCAAGACGCCACCAATATTTCAAACCCCTCGCTAATATTAGGATGTGTACGCAGGTGCATCGACTGCCGACATCATCTTTTCTGTACATCGCAAATGAATATGATTGTCATTCATCTCTACTCGATGGAACACTTTTCCAAGTTCAGATGATTCTTAACGTGCAACTCGTGCATTTATCTCATAATCTCTTAGTCATCGTATATGGGACCCAAAAAGAGATTAAGCGGAATAGAATAGACAAATCCATAGGTTCAAACGAATCTTTAGCAAAAAATTTGACCATATTATGCCAATCTGATAATGCGATATTATGTCTGTCTTGTTTTTAAGTAAATCTTGCCATGTACACCGTAAAATTGAAAGTTCAATTTGGATTCTGATCCTATCCTAAAACTACTCTTGCTCATCAAGTAGTGATAGATCCCAAATTTTGCAAATTGATGTCATTCAACTTTCGTGGGCATCTCATTAAAAATCACACCTCAATAAGACATAAACAGAAACACGAGTAGATGCTCAAACACGACATTGTTTGCACATAACAATGTGCAAAGCCGAATCTATCCCACTGTGGTGTTGATCTCCGCACATAAGATCGTTTGTAACCTCCCTGCGCATCCCATGAGATTGTCCTAAATTTTCAGTTTTATATCTTTCTGGTCATGCTTGCCATGGTAGTCAGTTATAGAAATTGTCCTAATCCTGACTAATACGCTTTAAAGCAGCGACAAACCCGCGTTGGCTCTTCCTCTCTCCAATCAAGATATAAACCACGTGGTTCCAAATCAATTTCTCTCGTGCTGGAATTCGAACCCCCATTCCAAATCTGCTTTCATGCATGGTGCCGGCACTTCTTGGAAAGTTAGCTACAATGTCCGCTAATTACATGATCAAATTAGTAAAATCCCATAATCTTACCATTGCCCGCAGTATATTATCTCTCATTATCTTCTCCCTCTAGTACTTTGCTCTAATCAGATGCGGGCCCCTGGACAATGAATGCACGAACTGCTACCTGAATAAGGGATTTCCCCAGATATGAGATATGTAGTTGGAGGAGATCTTCGGACGCATTCATTCATTGAAGATTGCCAAATGGAAAGTTAGATGGACGTAGACTTCGAATGGGTCTAATTATTATATCTAGGGTTTCCACTGTTGAAAGACCCACCAAACTATCGTTGCTCCCAACTTAGACCAACAGCTCCATCATCGTACACATCTTTAGAGCGGCTGCTATATCAATCTTTGACCGAGACCATGAAGTATTATATCCACACGACGTTTTTAAAAAAAAAACCCTAACCAAACAAAACCCGTGAGAGTCCTACCATCCTCTCTTCCATTAACATAGCATTTCTACCGACTTGTCTCCAGGGTCCCTTGGTTCTTTAAACGTTATTCATTTTCAGTGCGCCCCGTAGAATTACTTAGGCTCCAACAGTCTCTATCCTCGGCCGCCACGAGAAATGGCAGTGAACAAGTGTTCGAGTCGGAGAACGACGGGGATGGCGACGGCGAAGAACTTTCTCGTGGTTGTGCTGCTGCTTGTCCTCAGGATCAACGCATTTGCAGCGGCCAGCACCATCGTTGAATATCTACCTGGGTATTCAGGGAGGCTCCCGTTTAAGCTTGAAACTGGGTGAGTTACAGCTTCTATTCTTGCGGCATTTGCGTCTCGTTACATCCTTTCAGTTATCGCTGGTGAGCTTGTAGCAGGTCGCCCTCCTGCTATGCATTTTTCTCCGTTGAAACTGAGTTTGTATGGGGTACAATGTTGCTGAACTAGCTACGTGAGCGTTGGGGACTTCGACGAGATCGAGCTGTTCTACTACTTCATCGAATCCGAGAGGAACCCGGTCAAAGACCCTCTTCTGCTTTGGCTCACCGGCGGCCCCGGTTGCTCTGGTTTCTCCGGCCTGGTCTTCGAAATCGGTGCGCCTCTCTCTCTCTCTCTCTCTCTCTCTGGCCTAAAGTTTATTATTGAGAAATGACAGTATATTCGTGCACAGGGTTATATTTATTTACCGTTTTGGTGTATGCACGAGTTGGAAGATGTGTAGAAATAAATGCCACCTCTTACTAGAAACGATAATATTTCAAGGCACTAATTAGTGGCGGTGACTGATCGTCATCGATATTAATTAATTAATGAGCGTGGAATTTAGGAATGATCATTATATTATCATAAAAGTCAAGAGGGTAGTAAAATTTTGATGAACCCTTCTCAGAAAGGAAGACCACAACTTACATAAGTTTTGAACTAGGCTTACTAATTATCCTATCAATGATTTTTGCCCGGACCCATTGATCAGAGGTCATTAATGTCTGATAGGCACCAAAGTCCTAAACCTATTGTAAGGATTTCAATTTAATCATAAACTTTTTAAACTTATTAATATAATCCTAAATCTTCACACGAAACATTCCAACTAATTTGGTGCTAGAAAGTGCTAATGCGATGATCCATAAATTGCCCACATCAACATGCCAAGACTTAGGATTACATTATGGTTAGCACTAATGGGATAATTATCCCAAAAATTGGGGTAGCAATTAAGTTCGTCTCAAGGGTGAACGAGTTTGTGAACATTGTGCCACCAAACAATCCTAGAATCTTGTTGGAGGCCGGTCAACGAGAAAGGTGCTTGCCAAACTTGACGGACCGTTAAAGTGTTTGATTAAGTTCACACTGCTCATCCTAGGCACCCACAAAGGTGAAGCATTCAACAGTATTCGATTAGATATGTCCATGTAAATCTCAATTTCCTGCCCACGTTGCTGTTACGAGGAATTTCGATGTCGTCTTTACGTAAATTCGACACGGTTGAATGTTTTGTACCATACATTCAGATGCATTGTGTGGATCGATTTTCTCTTCGCAGGACCTTTAACTTTTGATTTTGCATCGTTCAACGGGAGCTTACCCACATTGCTTTCGAACCCTGAGTCGTGGACACAGGTGCCTTATATTCAATCGCTTGAACAAGCATTATTGAGTTTAATTTGGGGACGTTCTTCTTGTTTTCTTAATTTCGGCAAAATGAGTGATAAATCTGCAGATAGCCAACATTATATTCCTAGACGCGCCAGTCGGCACCGGTTTCGCTTACTCGACCACCCAAGAGGGTTACTACACCTCAGACATTAAGTCAGCTAAGGACATATACAAGTTCCTCCGGAAGGTCAGTTTTTTGCTCTCTACTTTTGGACAAGTTAATCTCAGAACACACGAGTTCAGCAAGAACTTGACATTGATGAATGAGAAGTCTGACGAAAAAAAGAAGTTGGTGTACAATGCAGTGGATCCAGGGCCACCCCAAGTTCAGCAAGAACCCACTTTACATAGCCGGCGACTCGTATTCCGGCAAGATCGTTCCGCAAGTCACTCTTCTAGCATCAAAAGGTAAGATTATAGTCGAGTCTTGTCCTCGACCTTATGAATGTGCCACAACCTGAGACTCTTCCGATTTCTTCGTTCTGAAGTACAAAATTCTTCCCAAGTTTTACTTAGCTTTTTCTGTTCTTGCCCATTTCGACGATGTTTCAGGGATTATAGCTGGAGAAAAGCCAACCCTGTATCTCCAAGTACACCTCACCACGACTCGTTATCGCTTACGTATCAAAGCTTAACTCCATGAAAAAAATGGAATTAACACACTTTCGTTGCTGTTAAAATGAAATCAGGGGTACATGCTGGGCAATCCAGTGACAGATTTGGACTCGGATCAGAACTCGAGGGTCGAATATCAGTACCGGGTATCATTTTTATCGACCGAACTTTACGAAGTACGTACAGCTCGCTCACTTCCTATTGCTTCTCTCGGTCTAGTTTTGAATTTCCAATGACCGATCATGTGGATTTCCTTTCTCTCTCCATCAGTCAGCCATAGAGAATTGCAAGGGAAACTACATCGACCCAGACCCAGAGAATTCTGCATGCGTGGAGAATGTTCAACAAATCGCACAGGTCCTTTACACCATGGATTCTTCTTTCCTTTCTTTTGTTTCAATTTGAGTGGCTTTTTCCAAAGAGTTATGCATGAGTTTCGTTGAATATTCTCTTGTCGCTGCAGTGCACGTTGAAGATATGCGATGCGGCGATACTGGAACCCAAGTGCAGCTACGCGAAGCCGAGATCGAAAGAGATGGGGCTCAACTGGGGAAGCAAATTCTTCGACGACGATGACATGCCTTTGGACTTGCTCCGATCACCGCCCAAGAAACGGCAGGAAAACTGGTGTCGAGTAATGCCACAGCACCCTCAAACATTGACATGATCTCGTAGGAGCTCAGTGTTTATCGTATAAGAACTCTTGTGTTCCCTTGCAGAACGAGAACTACGTGCTTTCTTACGTCTGGGCCAACGATCAATCCGTCCAGGATGCTCTTCACATCCGCAACGTAAGTTGTTCCGAGAATCGCAAACTCGAATTCGAAAGAATGTGGTTGTTCATTTCCTAGAAGTGAACACGAGGAGTGAAATTCTTGTGATGGGCAGGGGACGATTACAGATTGGAAGAGATGCAACAAGAGCTTGGCTTACGAAGATGATCTCAACTCCACGGTCCCTTATCACTACGAGCTCATCGAAGCTGGTTACCGAGCTCTGGTCTACAGGTATTTTCTTTCCGATTTCGGAGGCGATTATTCTGATTGAAATTCCTAATGACAACGCCCTTTTTCGATATGCAAAAAAACAATTCACAGCGGAGATCACGACATGTTGATCCCGTACGTGGCCACGGAGAAATGGATCCATTCTCTGAACATGACCGTCGTGGACGACTGGAGACCCTGGTTCGTCGACGGCCAGATTGCCGGGTCAGTTTCTCTCGATCGATACATGAACCGCCCGTTTTTTTTTTTGTGGGTTCGAACTCGTGTTTGATGATCTCGGTTCGATCGACAGGTACACGGTCAAGTACACCATAAATCTTGGAGACGGCATGGCCTATGCAACTGTAAAGGTAAGGAGACAATAAATTTCAACTGGAAAAGTTAGGTGAATTTGAATTTGGAGAATTGAATGGAATTTTGCAATTTCGGCTGGACGACAGGGGGCGGGTCACACGGCTCCAGAATACAAGCCCAGGCAGTGCTTGGAACTGGCGGACAGATGGCTGTCTCATTTCCCCTTGTGATGCGGTCTGCGTCCTTGGGTTGGGCCTTCATGTCGGAATCCAAGAAAAAACATGATGTGGGCCTCGGTCGGAAGAAGTTGAGAGACGGCATAAAATATATTTTGCTTTTTTTCTTTTCTTTTTTTGTTCCGGTCCCAATTGATTTTATTAAATTATCTAGTAATAAAAGTAATATTCTTGTTTTGCTCATCTCTCCTCCTCCTCTCGCCGACATGTACTTGACTCGACTCGCGTGCTCGGAAGTCGGAACTCTAATTCCATTTCAACAGAGTATTAGGTATCTTCTAGGGGTGGATTCGAGTTAATATTAAAACACAGCTGACATCAAGCCCAAAAATCCGCAACACGCATACCAGTTGATGAAATAGCTAATGAACTCATCGAATGCGAGTGGTGTGACAATACCATCGCCCATAGGCCCTTCTGATGAAATGTTTGGTATAGAGTTTAAGCGGAGGAACACATGACCCTTGGCCATAACCGATTGACTCGAAACATGCACAAGAGTCGAAAACTGAATTAAGGAAGATCCATCCATTGGAGATAAGTATAACTAATTAATGGAGAGAAGTTACGTATCATCTCTAGAGTAGTAGGCAAATCAAGGTTATTAGAAATCATGCGAGGGGACGATGAGGGGACGAGAACGCATAGTGCAATTACCCATTTAAAAATACAAGCAACAATCATCATAAAACACTCTTGCAAGCAATCAAGACACGAAAAATCACAAAGACCATATCAAATTTTGAAGACACTGGTCATTCATGATTAATTGATTTAGAGTAGATTTAGTTTGAGTTTAAATTTAAAATTCGAGTCAAATCAAATTTTTGAATGTCAATACTTATTTTAGATTATTGTAATCCTATATTTTAAATTTTTTTTATTTAACTTCTCGATGCATTCCAAATCCAGTAATCCTATCATGTTCACTTTTACTCACCATGCAAACATACACGAAATCTAAGAACGTAAGTTACCATTCTAATCCAATAAAGCTCTGTGCAATTCCGTTATTTTTTTTTAACCAATTTGCATTTTGTCTACGGATTATTGTACTAGTTTGACCTCTACAAAATCCTCCATACGTCAAGGCATATTAGATTCTGTTTACTTTTCGATCGGAAGTCAAATTCGACACCCTAAATTCCTCACCGACGTCATAAGAACTCGAGTTTTCAAGGTCGACATGGTGGTTCTACATACGTGGGCATGTCCTAAAAGTAGAAACTTGCATGTCCATTATATTTTTTATGTACCATGATTTTTGGGAAGAACCAAGATAAAAATCCGATCGACCGACCGGGCGATGCTGCTTCGCTGAGGTTGTCTGGCCGAACCATGAGGAGCGCCCACCCCACTCCCCGTCCAAGCCCGCCCCGCCCGACGACCCGGAACCCGACCCCGCCCGACCCGCCCAGCACCCGCCGCTCTCCGCCGCCGGAGCCCTCCGCAAGAAAGGCACCAGCGTCCGGGCTTGGCTGCTGCTCGACTCCACCGGGCAGGCCCAGGTGGTGGAGGCCGGCAAGCACGCCATCATGCGCCGGACCGGCCTTCCCGCCCGCGATCTCCGGATCTTGGACCCGCTCCTCTCGTACCCGTCCACGATCCTCGGCCGGGAGCGGGCGATCGTCATCAATCTGGAGCACATCAAGGCCATCATCACCGCGCAGGAGGTCCTGCTGCTCAACTCGAGGGACCCCTCCGTGACGCCCTTCGTGGAGGAGCTGCAGAGGCGGCTCGCGCGCCATTTCCACGCCACCACCAAAGCCCAGGTGCTTTGTTTCTTGAATTTTTTTTTTCTCGATTCGGGTGTCGATTCTGTAACTTTTCACTGTTTCTTTGGGGTTCTTGAAGTTTCTCTTGATGATGGGATGGCATAATTTGAGAGCCACCGAGGTCCTCTTCATGGCGGGTGTTGTCCGTTTCGAAGTGTTTATGGGTGTGCGTGTGTTGTCGATTTTATGATTGTTCAAGACTTGTGGGTGGCCGCCTGGCTTCTGACTATATCACTTCAGTGTGCGGCCAAGGCTAATGCTTAGCTTAGCAAGTTACTTTGTGTTCGAAAGTTTATGCTAGTATGTTTAGTTCTTGTAAATGATTGGTACAATCTTACTGGTAAGATTTCGGCTGTGCAGCTCGTATAAGCTCACGATTAGCTTTTTCACGGTTTTAAGCTTCTCCTCGTCACTGAATGACATGCCTCATTGCGCTGCTGACCAATCGACTCTTTTTACCACCTTGATAGGTTTCCCAGTTAGTAAGATGGGCTTAAGTTTAGAGATCATTTGAATTGCAAATTCTGTATTTTTGTAGTCATGTTGATCTCTCTTTACAGGAAGGGAATGCTGATGATTCGAGATGGACTAATCTGTATGATTTAGAAGAGCCACAGTCGAGGGCTGTTAGCCCTGGAAATTCTCCTGTAGGCTTTTCACAATTAGAAGGTCAGGAAGGAAGAAGAAGAAGAAGAAGAAGGTAAGATGAATGGGAAACAAGCCCTTGAGAATCGAGAGGGGCTGAAAGTTCCTCCATTTGAGTTTGTTGCACTGGAGGCATGCTTGGAGGCTGCTTGCAGCTGCTTGGAAATTGAAGTAAATTCTCAGCTTTGTAAATCTGATGTTCTTGCTTTTTTCTTTTCCCGTGGAAATGCAGTTCTCTTTTGTTTGGTTATCACAATTCAAACTTCTTCTTTGTGAAAATTAGGCGAAGACATTGGAGCAAGAGGCTCATCCAGCTTTAGATAAGCTCACTTCAAAGATTAGTACTCTCAATTTGGAGCGAGTTCGTCAAATTAAAAGTCGCTTGGTTGCCATAACTGGACGTGTTCAAAAGGTCAGCTGGTGCAGAGTCTGTGATCAATGTTTCACTGATGTATTCTTTTTTATCTTCCACCATATGCATTGTGTGGTCTTGCTGATTTTTCTGTATGAGTAATCCCAAGACTATGGAGTAGGACTTGTAAGCCGTACTATTTGAGCACACCTGTCACAAGAAGTCTTAAAGGGCAAAGCTTGGAAAGACCTAGAAGAATACCTTAAAGTACGATGAATGAGCAGTTGCTTCATTGCTAAGGATAAATGCCGACTCAGAGCTCTCCGGGAGCGAGATTTTTGTGCCTAATGAATATGGTTCTGGAAGAAAACAGTGTTGTATATTGGATGTGGATAATCTACCTATTTCAAAAACACAAGTACACAAGTAAAGATGTGAAAAATTTTCAGGTCATTGCAAATGATCTACCCCTTCTCCTTCACAAATATTTGAAGCATATCTAAAAGATAATCATGCCAGATAACCACCACCATTTCTGAAAATGTAGGGTAGTTGAAATAGTATTTTGTTGTGGTTTTTGTGGCTCATCGATTAACATTTGCACTCCAATTCATTTCGTCATATAGTTTGACACAAGTGGTTAAAGAGCATCTGACTAAAAAATCTAATAACAACACCTGCTCTTGTGAATTGTGACTGCTCCTTTTGAGCTGTGGGTGACATAAACAGATGGCTGAAATTTATCTTTTCTATCTTCTTTTTTTTCGGAGGGGGGGGTACAAAGGAGTTCATTTAGTTTGCATCTTATTTTACCTCTGATTGACCTGCATAACGCAGACAATTCATTTTATATGAGTACTTGAAATGTAAGACTTGTCATTTGAGTGTGGAGTGTATGTTTTTTTATCTCCAGGTGAGGGATGAATTAGAACACCTTCTTGATGATGATGAAGATATGGCCGAGATGTACTTGACAGAAAAGTTGGTTCAACAACAGCTTGAAAGTTCTTCAGCTTCCTCGATAAATGAGAAAGAGGGAATAGATGATGAAGTTCTTCAATCTGAAATGGAAGATAGGTATTTGAAAATGTATTTTGTCGCATTTGTTTCGAACATCATTTGTGATAATTGCTTGCCTTTAAGTTGTTTGTTTCTTTGCCTCAGGGTTCCTGCTGAGATTTCTTTGGACGCTAATGGAAGTTCCACTTATGAGGGTGATATGCCAAACATTGTCAATCCCCGGGATCATTTGTTTGGCGCCCCTAACATGCTTGGTAGAGACAGCCATGGAACACATACCAGTACCATTCACAGTGCCGTAAGCAAGCATCTTGATGTGGAGGAGCTTGAGATGCTGTTAGAGGCTTACTTTGTGCAAATTGATGGTACATTAAACAAATTATCCACGGTAATGGACATGAAGTGTTGTTTATATTCCTATCGTGAATGTCTTTATCTATACCAAATGGGCAGGCACTAGCCTGCCCTAGCCCACCTAGTGATTAGGTCTAACTCATACCTATCCCAAAATAGAAGAAGTATGGCTCCAAAGAAATTGCGTTCTTTTTTGGTAATAAGGCCCTGTTTGGCTCGTAACAGTTTTCCAGATTTACTGATTTCATTTCCATTTGAGAATGGAAACAGTCCAACTAATGGGTTTGGTGGCATTTTAAATCGTATTGAAACAAACAAAACTATTCTGAAAATTGAATTTAAGGAAGGAAATGACTTTTTGATATTTTCATTCCAAGAATGAAAAAGAAGGGCGTTTGAAAAACCGGAAGAAAACCCTCTTTCACAAGTTTGATGGATTGTAAACATACTTATTTGCACTGTTATTTTTCCTCAAAAGGATATTTTCCCAAACAAGTCTTCAAGAAAACTGAAAACTCAATTCTTTTAGGAACACTTTCTAGAACCAAATGGGCCCTAAGTAGAAATGAAATATCTCATGTTTCTGCTCCTCACTTCCTATTCATATTAATGGTAGAATTTTCCCATGTCATATTTTATAAGAAATATGAATTCTTTCGGTGCGGTTTATGTACTACCTTCTCTCTTCATTTCTTGACTTTCTTGTTATCGCTTTTGTTGTCCCTTTGAAGCTGAGGGAGTATGTCGATGACACGGAGGACTACATCAACATAATGTTAGATGACAAACAGAACCATCTGCTGCAAATGGGGGTTGTGTTGACAACTGCAACCCTAGTGGTGAGTGCTTTTGTGGTCATGGCAGGACTTTTCGGCATGAACATCCAAATCGAGCTCTTTGAAAAGGAAAAAACAGGTCCAGAAGCATTTATTTGGACTGTCGGCGGTGGCGCAACTGGCAGCCTTTTCCTTTACATCATTGCTATTGCTTGGTGCAAGCACAAGCGATTGCTGGAATAACATTCCCTCTGTTGCCCCTCCCAAATAACAGTCATTAAGTGTGGTACTACAAGACAGTATCCAGGTGTGTATAGCAATGTTCTGTTATCAGTCAAGAGTGTTGCGTTATAGCCAATAATATCTCATTCATGGCTTTTGTTGACATGGTTCAAATCTTGAGAACTTCCTTGGGAACTCTCTTTGCCAAACTTGGCGAGTTGCAGAATGTATTTTAAAGAAACATGGAATATCATTTGCCTGAGCTGTTGATCGGGTTATATTTATGATTTGGTAGTTTGGTGTCTCCACCTAATGAATGATTAGGGGCCAGTATTCAGACTTTAAATTTGCTTTTCTAGATATTTTATCAAAGTAACTTGGCAGATTCGCGTCAGTTATTTCGAGTCTTGGGTCATCCTTGATTTGATTAAATTATTTAGTTGCTTGGCTAGGTAGTGTCATTGTTTCGATCGTGATGTGAGTGACAGTAGCGGTGGCTATGAACCACGGTGTTGGGGGTTCAAATCCCTCCTCGCCGTGAATGACAGCAGTGGCTTTCGTCAACAACAGGACCAAGCGCCTGCTGGCCAGAACAAGGAGCACTTTCTGCAAGCATCGCAACTTCCTTGTCTGTCTTAGTGAGTAGCTTGATCTTCTAATCAGTATTATCAATCTACTTGCTTAGCAGCCAAATGGCACCTGATACATCCCAAACGTTCTCAAATTGCAGCCAGCAATAATGAGAAAAATTACAATGAATGACCTAATAATCTAAACCTGCTGCCCTAGAAGGTTTCGGTCCACTGACGTATGACTTCTTTTACCCCCTTCACATTGAACTTCTTTTACCCCCTTCTCATCGGTTCAATGTATAAGGAAGTTCTAGGATGAGGTTGTGAACACTGAAAAATACGGGATTGTCTTCATCCTCACTGATTCATGCATATACATCCCTGGCAGGCAGCAATGGTAAAGGGATAAGGAGACCGTTGTCATGGGAAATGGGAACAGTGGTCGAAAAAATTGAAAAGTGGATAAAACTTTGCCTGAGAAACAAGAGCAGGTTTCTCTTCCTTACCCTCTGTGTTAGAAGAAAGGATCGAGAAAAAGAGCAAAATTTCACAGGTTTTGGAGGTGGTTGGAAGACCAAGGGATGTTTTTCCCATACGCTTCATAGATTCCTGTCCCATATCCATATGATGCAGTTGTAATTGAGGCAGAGACCATCCATCACTATACACGTTTGCACATTATTATTTCCTCTCTGCTTTGTCCTTTTCAATATTTTCTTTTTTTGGCCCTGCATTTATTTTGACTACGTCAAAGACTTCCACTCCCTGGTACTCAAGAACAATAAAATATATGAAGAGATTTGATTTTGACATCCTAAATTCTTGAGTGCTAACCTTTTCTTCATCCGTTTTTAATTCAATAGTTTTTCCATCGAAAACCCCACACTTTGTGCCGCTAGGGACTAAACGACAAAGAGAGAAACCAGTAAAAAATTTCGAGAGAGCATATAATTGTGCAAAGACATCAACCTCAGTGACAGCTCCACAGCAGAGAGGCCCGGGAGGATCAAATCTTCACAGGAAAAATAATGAATTTACTAGAATATTCAGAAACAGGGGAAGTTGTAGTGATCTTGAATGAGATAAAGATGACTGATTAAAATTAATATGAGGCATGTTCCAGTTCCACTGGATCAGGAAGATCTGAGGAGGATCTCCTGGGATTAAGAAAGGGGGTCAAAGAAAATGCATATGAAAATGCTTCAAAAACAAGTTTGGCATATCTCCCCCTCTTGTCTGCACTGATGCAATAGCCCATTAGAATGCTTGTGTTCTGTTTTTTTAGACAAAACTTTTTTTGTTATTGCATTATAATGAGAAATTTGAAAAATCAGGAAGCATGGGGATTTGTCTGGACACTGAGGGACATGGTCTTGTCCTTATCAGACGGATGGCTGTACTCGCAGTCCTTGAACAGCTAAGCCGTTCAATATTAGATAATCAAGAATCTCTTCCTTGTAAATAAATCTCTTAGTTTAAACATGTGTTTTGGCTCCTAATACAACTAGAGAGACCTTGTAGGGTTTGGTGGGCTTTGCTCCTTTTGTCCTGTTCTGCGGTGTTAAGGTTGTAGTTTTAAGAACCGTGTTAAGAATCTTGCTCATTCGCGTCGCAGGATAATATACGAATGTAATCTCTCTCTCTCTCTCTCTCTCTCTCTCTCTCTCTCTCTCTCAGACTCTCACGCACAAAGCACGGTGTCTTCAATCTCTGGCCTTTCTTTCGTTTGCGTTTTTTTCTTCTCTGTTAATGCCAAATCATTGGTGTTATATAGGGCTTCACAAGCATTTTGCTAATCTTCTGTTTATGCGCCTATTCCATTGTCCAATTTTAGATGACTGGGCATTCACCAATGGAAGCACGTTACAAGAATCAGTACAAAAAAGCATCCGATGGCCCAATATCAGTCGCGTTCTCTGTTTTTCTATGGATCTAGTATTAAGAAAAAGCAACAGTCTTTAATCCTTCCAAGGGGTCTAAAAAACATTTTGGTTTTATTTTCAGTGCATATAATCTGTACCTTATTGCAATGTTTAGGCAGGCTCAAAATGTTAACCTGAAGATTTTTTTTTAAAAAAGGCATTAAGCAATGGCCCCCATGAAAGAGCCGGGAATGGCATGGATGAACAGAGAATAGCCGCAATGCAGACATAAATAAATCATTGCAGGAAAATTAAATCTTATTTCCAAATTTCCACTTGGGTTGTGCCTGCTACAGGGATATAAAAAAAAAAGAGGGGAGATAATGAAGATTAAAAAGATCTCTTTGAGATCCAAACGTCCTCTTTTCTTTTACTTTCTTTCTTTCTTCCTACCCTCCTTTTCAACACATTGACAACCCTCCTATTTCAGACATGTCTCCTAGACCTAGAGCATGCCAAGAGCCCAACAAGCAGCAACAATCTGCAACGGATTCAAGCTTGTCACTCTATCTCAACTCCATGTCATTCCTTCCAAACCACCTATAAGAAAAGCCAGAGGCAAGTTAATATTGTGATAGAACGCTCGATCATATCCGTCCTATTAATCGGATAAAAATGAGCAGGGAAAGAAATGTTAATAATCAACTCAACTGGTTATTCTGTTTCCCAGAGTGAGAAGACTGCATGAAACCAAACCGTTCTTGAAATGCAGATCTTCCCTCAGAAAATTCCAAGACACTCTCCATTGAGCCCGGGCTTCCACTAAGCATCAAGTCTTTCTGGGGAAGAAGAGAAGAAAAACATTTTATCAAGAGCCAGTCAAGTGAATATCAAGATATGAAACTTTGGATCAAATAGAAAGAGGAGGGAATGAAAATCTCAGCGGTATTTGCTTTCTCTAAATGGAAACAGACCGTGGGGAAGAAGTCGATGATGGGAGAGCTCGCAGTGTCGTCAAGCAAAGAAGGCAAGTCCTGATTCATCTTGTAGCGCCACGGGTGGTGTTGTTCCCTTGTTCTCTGTCTCTTCCCACTCTGCTTGAGAGCTTTTACGGGGGAACGGACACGTTGGTCACGGTCACTTCCGTTGTTGAAGCGGCGTTGTTGGTCATGTATATCTTCAAGAAAGTGGACTGGTGGTCCAGAGGATGCATCAGAAACCATGGACAGGCCCTCCTCCTCATCATCTTCAATGCCCTTGCCTCTGTTCTCGTCATATAGATCCTCATCATCTCTCTCATCAAGGAACGGAGAGGCAGAGTCTCTGCGAGAGGGGTTGACAGAGTGCTCGAAGTAGAGGGTCCAACCGGACTCACACCCACTACTGCATTCCGACGACACTAGGACATTCATTTTCTCTGCCTCTCCCTCTCTCTCTCTCTCTCTCTTTCTACACGGCATACGTCTGTGAAGAAAAGGGCGTCTCCCTCCGTCTCTTTATATCAAGAAGCAAGGAGAGAGACAGGGGAATGGGGGTGAGTCAGAGACACAAGTTTAACCTCTCTCTCTCTCTCTCTCTCTCTCTCTCTCTCTCTGTGGGATTGTGGGGTCGTGTTGTGTCTGTATTACTTGGAGATGTAGGAGGAAAAAGGGAGTGGATTATATCGGCGGAAAAAACCAAGAGAATCGGACTAGAAATCCTAGACTTGTTTTGTCCTGACTCCCCCTCGCTCTCTCTCTCTCTCTCTCTCTCCAATGAATGAATCAAATCTGCCAGTTGGGAAACGAGTGTTATTGATAGTGGAATATATCGCATGACCTCTTCACATGCTAGACAGCGAGGCACTGTGTAGCCTACTCTTAACAAAAAACCGGGTACACGTCCAATTTCTCCCGTTCCTCAGTACGTGGACACCTATCCCTTTTGCGTAGCTAACGCGCCCACATGTATCGTAGACACCCGTTCCGTCTCGTGCCGACGATGAGTAGTTTCAATCGCATTCGTGGACCCAATAGTAAAGTTCGCATTTTGATGAGTTGGGTCCAGTAAAGATCTTATCTTGTTGCTTTTTTCTTGACATGCTATTGACTTGATTTTCGTGGGTGTGCGACTAGCCACATGTTCAGATCCGAAAGCCTCCACCTTTCGCTCTATGTATGGGATTTGGAGTCCACTTGAAGCACCTGACCTATATCTACGTTTCAGTCTCTCCCGTTGCATGTGCTGTGTCGATCCGATGCCAATGGCGAGCCCTAGGAGACAACGCTGTGGATACGAGTCCCAAACATTGGTACTTTCCCTTTCCTAGGAAAAGAAAAGATTCAACTGTCCCATCCATGTGAAAAATCTCTTGGACCATTATTTCCTCTGCTTAAGTCAAGGTTGAAGATCTGTATCCTCAAATCTATCGATAGCGATCTTTTTACTCGTGGGTGTCGCTCGCTCCCTTTTCTGTTTTTTCTTCTTGATGACCGCGAATTCTCTCCTTCATGTGCACTTTCATATAGCATTTGGCATCGGAGGACGCGATTCGACAAAGTACAGATATCGATATATACAGATGGCGATTGTGGTCCTGATGCATGGGCGGTTTAAGCAAGGCAGGGAGATGCTGCTGATGCTGATGATGATGATGATGATGATGATGATCACAGATTCATTCTATAAACAAGAAATGGAAAGAATATGCGAACCATTCTGAGCACTACAGCAACACATCAGCACCTAGAACACCCCCTTCTTTATTGACCCCATGTGTGGTGTCTAGTCAGTTCGAGATCAAATACGGGCAGTCCTTCCCATAAAAAGAATCTTGTTAGGCTTTTCATGGGAACTGCTTAGATTAGGTGTGCTCTGATAATGCAGAAACCAAAGAGAGAGAGAGAAATAAAGGACGAGGAGAAACTCAAACACAGCGCACCATCAATGATAATAATAAAATTAAGTCTCTGATGCAAAAAAAAAAAAATGAATAAAAAGCTGTATCAGGAACGGCATTTGATAAGCGTGGAGGGCTGTAGAAATTTTTCTTGGGGATGATGGAGTGGTGCACAAGTGAAGTTGACTGTAGTTTTTATGAAACTCACATGCCCTTCCTCCTTCACGCCACCCCTCTCTCTACTTTCGCCCTTTTTTCTTTTTCCCATTTCTCTCCTCCTCTCTCTCTCTCTCTCTCTCTCTCGAAATTGAGGATTTCCCCATATATCTACGCCCCTTTTGAGCACGAAGACAGGCATGTGGGCACGTGTGCATATGCATATGCGGGCTTCCACATATTCAAACACATGTCTGCACGTGCACACGGGCTTCAAACCCCAAATGCTCTTTCGAAATCTCCACCCCCACCCCCGAATTTTAAATACTGTCGACTTGTTCTGTTTCCAACGTTTCGAGTTTTATCGTATTCTTTATCACCTTCTCGATGGTTTTTCTAAAGACCGTTAATATATTATAATCAGAGAAGGATGTATGCATACATCATACGGGGGGGGAGTACAGTCTTGTGCACGAAGAATGGCAGAGCATGGAGCAAGAGGAGAAAAAGCACACGCAACTTTGTGTGGGGAGAGAGAGGGAGACCCTTTTTTTTTTATATGGGGCGATGACCGGTCAGAAATTCCTTAAAATCTTATAAAGGAATCCTGCACAGAGATTCTGTCTAGCATAATATGTTTTAAGATGCTGAGTTCTTGATAAGCTCCAAATGTCTAGTGCACGAGGGATGATGGTGAGTTGATAACTAGGGAAGCTCCGGTGCTAAAAAGATGCAGGCATCGACCTCCTTATGATCTGCTGTCCAGTTTCACTCTGTGAAACCAGACCATGCAAAAAAAGACATTAGGACAGAAACTAGGAGGGTTCATTTTGAATCTTAAGACAAGAAGGTGGTGGAAATTGGGCCAGGAAAGGGTGTGGGGACACAGCAAATTGGGTCCAGACAGAGAGGCCGAGTCTAAATTTTCATGGTGGTGCTCAGCTCAGACCCCTACCAACTCCTCTGCACCCTTTTGAAATTGGGGTCTCCTTCAACATGCAACAACAGCACCACTTTTTCCACCCCCAGATTGACAAAAAGAGAGCTGCATGACCTATACAATTCGCTCAACGAGGAATTGAATGCAAAGAGACCTCGTTTGTCTGAAAGGAGTATTGGATCAGAATGTGACGAGGACCAAGTGTAGACTACACACACCCATTTGCTCGCTCGCTCGCTCGTCCATTGATAATACCCTCCACCCCACTTCTTCTCATACATGTTGGAAATTTACAAAAAAAAAAAAAAAAAAGTCATAAATTTATTATAATTGTGCCAATTTCAATCATAAACCCTTTTTTTGGCCATTTTTGTTTTTTGGTCGGAAAGCCAATTAACATCATAAACATTTTATATTTTTGTTAGTTCAATCTAACCGATCAATTTTGGCTAGTTAGCACCGATATAAATGTCGATCGTCCAACATCGATTCATTTACATGATTCGAGAGCCTCTTGTTATCTGGCCACCCAACCGATGACTAAAAAGGTAATGATTTGTCGTACTCTCGATGTCTTATCATGTGACAAGAGGGGGTATGGGGCCACGATCCCCCCCAAATTGCAAATGCCGGAATTTCCCCACGGTTCCCAGCCTGACCCCGGCCCCAACCCCAACCCCACTTCTTCGCCTCGCGTTTCGGCAGGATTGGCATCGATTCGAAGCTCTGGTCCATCGTCGCCCTCCTTTTTTGGGGCCTTATGTCCGGACAAGAAGGGAGGAGACGGCCGGGTTCTGCCTCCCCACGAGCATTGAGCACGGACCTCGACAACTCTACCACCCCACTCATGTACGATCATTGAGCATCTGGTTTTGTACGTACTGACTGATCTCCCAAGTCCGCGTTTAAACCATCGAATTGAGTATACTTTTGCTCCTCCCGATTAACGGGCAAACCACCCTTGTCAAATCAAAACTAGGTTATGTCCAAGCAATGCTTCTCGGTTGGGTAGTCCAAAAATTTTTAAATTAAATCCGTAAAGAACTCCGAACTCATAAATTTACGACAAAACCCTAAATTATTATCATGATGACAAATTTACTTTCCGTCGATTTCGATTAAATTTTATCGTTTAATATCTAATTTGAATGATCCGTAACAATTACTAAATATACCAGGTTTTTACATTCTATTTATTATAAATTTACTAATTCTATAAATTAATGGAGGAAAAATTTGTCGAAATGGAAAAAGTTTCAAATAGGAATCCGAACTCATTTTCTTAAAAAATTGTCGCAAGAAAAAAATTGTCGCAAGGAAAAAAGTTTCAAATAAGGATTCAAAGTAGTCATTTAGTTTCAAATAAGGGCAATGACTCATTGGTTGATGAATAGATGCATCTCTAATGCATATTCCAATGCCCTAGTAAGGAGGATTTTCATCCAAAAGCATTTAATTTTTTTTTTCACTCCATCTTCTTCGTTTAAAGGAAATAAATCTTCTTCAATAAATCTTCTTCTTTGTTAGGCATTAGAGTAAAGCCATCCAAATCGAGGTCTTACAGGAAGGTGCTCCAAGGGAGAGGGGCAGCCAAAGAAGCAATCAATTTGGGAGTGATGGTGGGAGGAAGGGACGAGGAAGGTGGCACGGGCATCCCAGTCATAGTCTTGGTAGAAGACAAGGTTATCGGTGGAGCAGCGGGCGGAGGCAAAGGCAGAGGTACGGTCGTAGAGAAGAGAGCTTGGCCGCGTCCCTCTCATACCTTCCTTCCTTTCTTTTTTTTTTTTTCCCCTTTACTCATCTTCTTTTTCTTCTTTTAATTCCAAGCCAGGGATGTCCTATGCGATCTCAAATTCAAACCCTTCACAACACCATGGCTGTCTCTTACATTTGCGCTCACACTGAAACCTCCTCTCAATTCCGAATTTTTCACGTTAAGGATGAGTGTCGATGGATATGTAAAGCACTTCGAAAAAGGAGATGTCATATTTTGCAAAAAAGGATTTAAATGTGGTAGCCCATATATGTATACATAACACTATTTCGAGGTTTTCAAAACATATGCACCCAATGATGATGGCCCATATATTTATACATAACACTCACCCAATTCAAGGCTTTCAAAACATATACACCCTGTGATGTCAATAATATATTCATCCATTTATTGGCCTAAATGTACAAATATATATTTGTTCTCTGCCAAAGTTATTTTCACTCTCAAAGACCTTTTGAAAATGTAATGTTCGTTCTCTAATAAGAGAGTGTCTCCATATGCATTAAATTGTCGACCTTGGCCTTGGACTGATTGCATCAGTTTTTTCCGTTATTCAACTAAATCAAGAACCAGAAATGGGATATTCCTCTTTGATGCTACATTAGGCATAAGTTCGAAACTTGAGCAAAAGTCATAAGTTTGACAATTGAGGAAATGTCAAAACCTTGAATTTTTTATAATGTCAAAGCCATTTGTGCTAGCTACTTGATGCAAATGTCAAACCATTGAATTTTTTTAAGGTCAAATCCATTTGTGCTAGCCATTTGATCTTACAAACATTGATGAATATACTAAGACTAAGTAGAAATTACTAAAAAAGTTCTAAATCTATTGTACTTGTCCCAAAACTATTAATTATGTCAATTTAATCGTAAATCTTTCGATAATTTGTCAATTTAGTCCTTCTAGTTAATTTTGGTCTAAAAATCTTGACGGTCTAGTTAGCACCAATCGCCTTATTTGACAAAATTGGCTTGGCGCTCTCACCGGCCAACAGGCAACAGTCTTGGCCTTGCCCATACTTGGTGAGGGTTGTCGACCCAAGGTTAGAAAGAAAAGAAAATTATTTTTAAAAAAATTAAAAATTTTCCAAATCAATGTCATTTGTGTCATATAGGACGACTGGCGCTAAGTAGACCACCACATCAACAACTTCCAACCAAAATTTAATGGGAATGATTAAATTAGTAGAATTGAAATGTTTAAAATTGAATTGGCACGAGTGTAATAAATTTATAACTAAAGTAACCAAATCAAAACATTTAAGATTGTTTTGGCATAAATATAATAAATTTGATACTTTTTTGGTAATTTCCCCAAAGATTGATTTACTAAGAACGATTCACCTAATTAGTAGGCAAAAGTGATGGAGAACGTTTCACTAAATAGTGACTCATTTGCAATCTACCACTTTCATTAATTTATCAATTATAATATGCCCCTAGGTATTCTCTACCTACCATCTGTGTCGATTTCAAGTATAAGTACCATTTTTCTTAAAAGGTCCTCTCAAAATTGGGGTGCTATTGTGCCGAGTTCCTAAATGCTAATTAGCATTGTTTGTATTGGTCGAGTCACCATATCCTTCACCAATATATGGTTTCTAGAGACAATTAAGCCATTCTCTATGATACTTCTTTTTAGTATTATGTGATTTTCTTTTGCGGACACATGCATAGCCTCTAAAGAATAGAAAATGTTCTAAAGAGACAAATTATGAGTTGACTTCATGTTCAATCATTTGAATAATCGTAGCAATCAATGATAAAACGTTTATGTTAATGAGCTTAGTGTCTAAGGGTGCTTGCTAAGCAACCAATAAACAAACCCTTAGGGAAATTTTTAAATAGGAACCCAAATTATCCTCATTTTCTTGAAATATAATCTAAAGTAGAGTTTGTCTCAAATAAATATCAGAAGTAGTCATTTAGTCTCAAATAAGGGCTTGACTAGCTAGTCGGCAAAGGGATGCATCTCCATTGCATATTCTGTTGACTCGGTCAAGGGCATTTTCGTCCAAAAGCATTTAATTTTTTTTTTTTCACTTCATCTTCTTTGTTTAAACAAAAAAAGAAAAATCTTCTTCTTTGTGAGGCATTAGGGTAAATCCATCCAAATGAGGCCCTATAGGGAAGTGCTCAAGGGCAAAAGGGCAACCAAAGAAGCCGTCAATCTGGGAGTGATGGTGGGAGGAAGGGATGAAGGAGGCAATGTGGGCGTCCCCAATCGTAGTCCTAGCAGAAGATGAGGTTGCAGGTGAAGTAGCGAGCGAAGGCGGGGGCGGAGGTGTAGTTGTCAAAAATTTGGGAGCGGACGAAAGAAGAGGTTGGTAGAGTGCTGGTGCAAAAAGAAAAAAAGAGACCTTTTCTTTGTCACTCCTCTTCTTCTTCTTTTTTTGATCTTCTTCCTCACCAACTTTGCTTCACCGTGGTGCAGTCAGGGCATTCTCTCGTGTCCTGTGCCTCCAATTCGTCGAAACTGAAACCTCCTCCAAGTCAGAAGCAATGAGCGTCGATGGATATATAAAGCACCCGAAAAAAAAAATGGTGAAACAACCCAGCAATTACCCAAAAAATTGCCTTTTATCTCACGGAAGTGCTTTCTCATTTGCTGCTCATACTTACACCACAATCGTGGGTACATGCCTCTCTCTATTTGTCTGCTCGAGAGAGCACAGAAAATGGTGCTCCAAAATTCCGGTGTTCTTGGTCTAGGCAACGCTTATCTTCATCATTGACGAAAAGATGATGAACAGGGACAACAATAGGTGATCAAGAAGAAGATGACATGAGAAAAGAGAAACCAAAAAAAGAACTTTTTTTGGACGAAAATCCCCCAACCAAGCCACCAGAATACACACTAGAGATGCATTTATTCAACAGCCAACGAGTCAAGTCCTTATTGGAGACTGGAGACTAAATGACTACTTCAAGTTAAAGACAAACTCCACTTCATATCTCTAAACAAACACTTTTTTCTTTTTTAAACAAAATCGCAAACAAAAAAAAGACAAACTGACATTTCTTTAAAAAAAGTCCATGTTTAAAATTTTTCCTTGTCGCAAATGTATCAATTTTGAATTTTCTGTAATCAAAAAATTACTTTTAAATAAATTTGTCATAAGTGTCTCCATTTAAAATATTTAGTGATTAAAAAAATATTTTGAGATAAATTTATCACGGGTGTATTAATTTAGGGATTTTCCTAATATAAACCTAATATTTTATATAATCATAATAAAATTCGAAAATTATGTCATAAAGGTTCGTTATCAATTAGTGGAATTTTCACAATAAATATTCTAACATATACGATTTAACAATTTTTTTTGCTCTTATAATCAAGAATCCGAAATTCTATAAGTCTATAAACCCGATATGGGCAGGAATTTTGAAGAGAGGACGGTGAATTTTTAAATTTATTGGTGACTTGTACTTATTTCTCAGTGATGTACATGAGTGTAAATCAAGAGATACCTAAAATACAACGAGATAGAAGGAATAGAAATTAGGGTTGTGCATCGGCTACTTTTGGAATTGGCTTTGGAAAGAGACTTTGGGCTTCCAAGGATCTTTAGGGCAAATATTGAGTGTTGGGTTTCATTTTTGAAACCTACCTTGAGATAAAGTTTGCCTTGGAAATGCTAAAAGCCCAAACAAGTCCTAGGCTGCGTTGACTTTCAACATTCTTGGAAGCCCTATAGTCTACTATTCATCTTTTTCTCTTGTGGTGTGTAGCTGGTTAGCGACGAGCTCGAGAGAGGCCAGCAAGGTTGCGGTGATCGTCACTAACTAGTCGCAACCCAAATCTAGGTTGCCTGAGGTCATGTGACCTCGCCCCAACCAAATATGTGGGACAAGTCATGCGACCTCCAACAATACGGATCTGGTCACGACGAGGTCACACGACCTCCAACAAACCCATATTTGGGTCACGCCTAAGGTTACGACAATCAGGCAACCTCTATGAAGGGTCGCCGAGGTCGCCCGACCCCAAGTGACCCTCACCGGAGGTCACCCGACCCCAGATGACCCTCGCCAATCTTCTCTAGGGGTTACTTGAGGTTTGCTTGCCCCACTGTCCAACTTTTTTTTCTTTTTTTTTAATCATCAAAATTCTTTGTAAATATAATCTTTTCAAATACTATTTTATTTCAAAAGTAATTTAGAATGGACTTTCCAATTACAATTTAATAAATATAATTTATGTTTTTAAATATTCTTTTAAAAGCTTTTCTCAAAGTCCAATCAAACACACCGTCCATCATGCGGCGGTCCCAACATCGGGACCCACCCTCGATCCATCAAGGGATACCCCTTTTGTCGTTTTGCGGGAAGTACGTTGTACGGACAGGCGGAGCAGCGAGGCCACGCACTGACCATAAGGCACTGCCACGTCACCCTTGCCTTGCCCTTTTTTTACTCTGACAACGACCGGAAAAAATGATTTCCCGTCTTTTCCCCGCCACGCGCGTGCAGCGCGTCCGGTGCGAGAGTGATCCGCGAGAGAGCAGAGAGGACGAAGAAGGCCCGGAAGTGGATTGGAACTTGGGCCAGATTCGCGCACCCCCCAATTTGCAAAAAGCCTCGACGGACTTAAGCGAGCCTTCCCATGTTCATCACATGAAGTTGAAGAATTCTAGGAGGACCGCAAATATCATGAAAGTCACAATTTTTGCCTATCCGTCCTTTTTCAAAAAAAAAAAAAAAAAAAAATTCCGAATGACCCCTCATTTTATAGATAATTACACAAATGATCCTTGAAATATGGCCCGATATTTAATGTCGTCTATGAACTTTCAATTTATTTAATGTGATTTTTGAATTTTGGCCAAATATTTAATATCATCTATAAACTTCCAATATATTTGAATTTTAACCAATATGCGATATGGTCCCCCAAACTTTTAATCTATTTAATGTGGCACCTGAACTTTTGGTATTTGTTCAATCAAATTCCTAAGTTATATGAAAATCATCATCCCATTTATTTAAGTTTATGGACAATATTGAACATATTTATATAATTTAAGGACTAAAGTGAATATATAAAAAAAATCATGGACTACACTGAACATATGAAAAGTTTATGGACAACATTATACATTGAATTAAAGTTTTGAAATCACATTGGACGAATTAAAAATTCATGGATGACATTGTACATTTTGCCAAAATTGAAGAATTATTTATATCATTTTTACCTTGTTTTATTTATGTCCCGTAATGATATAGGCATAGGGGGGTCTACTTCCATTAAGCTGGCTGGCGGACAAGGCCAGTCGGACGGCAATTTGTTGCCAATTGCCTCCTGCGCTTCAAGGATTGGCTTGCTAAGGGCCCGACCACTTGAGCTCGAGGTCCATCGAGGTGCAACCAAAGGCAAGGCACCGGTCGAGCCAAGTGTCGCCTCCAAGTGTGGACTCACCCGACGCACGTGACGTGTCCGGCCCGGGCACTCGAGCCCGTGAGCTGATCGAATTTGGAATGTTCCTAGACAGCCATCGATCTATGTGGACCCGTGTTAGATGTTCTCAGACAAATTAGATAGGAATTGGACCATCTCTTCGAAGCGTTTCTCATCCACAGGCCCACGACGTAGCAAATGCATTTGGTATTTTTCTCCAGTCGACGATGCGCTTCTGTAAAGGGGTGTCACGAGAGTCTTAAGACACAATCATTTTCGATTCGCATTCGTGTGATAACTCGTCATGCCGCATTCGTATAAAAACGACACCCCACACCACACAAAAAAAAAAACAATTGAATTCTAGGTCCGTCTTCTCGTACGCACATGATATTCAAGTCACCGATATCGAAGGACTGAATTTATGCTCTCTCTCCAACACTCTTTTTTTGGACTGTAATAAGGTCAAGATTTAGGGGAATGCAACCCGGACCATTTGCAGAATTCTGGAGTGCCGTCGTGCGGTCCTTGCTACATCCGGTTAAGAAAAGAAAAAAGATTTTATTAGGTTTTCTACCGACTCTAACCTTGTCGATTTCCTGATCTTAAATCTTAATCCGATAGAGATCTGCTTCGGTCGTATTGACTTTTCTTGAGATCCCCGACGCGATTCGCTTTCCACCCTTTGCGTGGGGTTTTCTTTATAGGAACTGATCAGCTTTTCCTCGTTATTTAAAAGCAAGAAAGGAAAGAAGAAATTATGCTTTGAGAATTCTCTGTGTCACGTGGTCACAAGGATATATGCACAAGGCACACGTCGAAAACCATCGAAACCATTTCCAAAGCTTAGTAGTCATGTTGGCTCATTGGATTCTAGAGTAGTTGCTACGTGTTTTCTGATCGGTCCCTACCCGTTCCGAAATTAAATTCCAAGAATTTGCAACTTACAATCGCATGAATGACAGGTTCAGATGGCTAATGGTAGGATAATAACGCGGGGGATTACTCGCTGATTCGTCCGTTGTCGTCTTCTTCCTCTTCTTCTAAAACGTATCTTATCCTAAGATTTCCTTAGGCATCTTAGTCAAAAGAAAACTTAAGCGCAGCAAATGAATGGGTTATGCTTTTTCTCGTCTGGAGTCGCATAACTCGGGGGGTCCAACGCTCGGTTCGAGCTGTCAACCCCCTTTGTCCTTAGCAAAATCTGAAAGCGTTCCTAGTTCACTGCTCGGAATTGAACAAAGGCCCCAGATCCAAAAGCCTGTCCGGCATTGAAGTCCTTTTCTTCACTCCATCAGGAAAACAAAGCGAGGGACGGCAGCAATTACCGCACCGCATTCCTGAGATCGGCGATGGGCGGATACATAGTATATAATCACCACCCACGACCAAAAACTTACCTGAGAGGCCCAAGATTTTCCTTCCCTTTTTATTTCCTACCCAAATGAAAAGGAAAAGGTCCTCTTTTTGTATTGAAAGGGGAGAAAATTAGAGTGGGGGTGGAGGGGAGGGAGCATTGATGAGGGGTCATGTGGGATTCATCAGAGGACAAAGTTGGTGACAGGAGTGCATGCAGGGAAGCAAGATTGGTTGCATATGCAAAAAGAGAGACCTGGGGTGGGTTGCTTGTGAAAGGCGTTGTTAAATGCTCGCCTTGTCTCATACATTGGCCACTTCCCTACCACCACCACCACCACCACCCCCCACTCTTCCCTTCTCTCTCTCTCTCTCTCTCTATCTCTACAACGCTGCGAGGGCCCCGTGTCGTGTGGGCCCATTCGGGTGCGCGCCCAGTGGGCCCAATGCGTGTCCAGTCCAATTCTCACATGTACTCCAGCAAACAGTACAGGCACAGGCACAGGCACAGGCACACACCCCTCCCCAACTTACTGATTGTTCCCTCCTGCTTTCTCTCCTATTTCCATTTTTCCCCCACCACCTTCTTCTTGCCATCGATTTCGATGGATGGATGTTTTGCCCTGTTCTTCTAATGTGTAGATTTGTTGTTATGGGGAGGGATGCGTATGGTATGGAGCTGCGGATTCAAAAAGGGTGATTCTCTAGCCCTCGGAATTTCATTCGATGCAATGTTGTTCTACATGGATGGTGGTGTTCCCGCAGTGCGGGAAATTCCATAATGGAGGGCCCTCGGCTGCTTTCCACACAGCCTGGCAGTGGCGCCCACATTGACCAAACCCTCCCTCTCTCTCTCTCTCTCCACATTAGAGGAATTCCCAGCCCCAGCTCCTCCTTTAGCCCTCGCCCCATTGAAGTTGAAGAAGCGAGAGAGAGAGAGAGAGAGAGAGAGAGAGAGGGAGGGAGGTCACAGATGAGGCAAGAGAGGGGATTAGATTTAAGTAATTGGGAGGGACTTTAAGTGTGTACTTTGCCCCAAAAATTCGCATTTAGCAAAGTAATTTTATATAAAAAGGAGAGGCCTTTGACGAAAAACCATGTCTAGAGATATGCCAAACCCAAAAGATAAAGGAAATGGAATAATAGAAAATGTTCTTGAGAGAGAGAGAGGCATCTGGTGGATAGCTATTGGTCCATATGAGAAATTTAGATAAGTTAAGCCCAATGGAGGCGAAGATCTTGTGGCTCAACATGACGTTAAACTAACCCTAGACTTCGACATCAGCAAATCTCCACATGACCCACATTGGAAGTGTTAAGGCACTTCTTGGTAATGCAAACACTTTCTCTAATTACTAACACCAACTAAATAAATACACACATCATTAAAATGTGAAGTGAAACATGGAGAGATCGATAGTATGGATTGAGATCCTTGTGCTCGATCGACATTATAATAATCACTAGGTATACATACAGCATCCACTGCGAACATAATGCAAAGGGGGTGGGGGCACCAAGCCAACGCACCTAATAATATATAAATGGAGGAACGGGATTGGGAATTAAAGGGGGGTGGCACCAAATCTTGGCTACATGGTTTGCGCTGGTTCCCGTACAATCTCCGAGGTGATGTGACGCCCCGGTGTTGCGCCCACATCAAATCAAATCTTTGCCCCCAGTATTGATCGTACTCCCCCACCCTCCCCCTCCCTTCCCTTCCCCACGCCCTGAGTTGTTTTGTGCTCCTTCTCTTTACAGCTGGATGGTCCTGATTGATTGTCAACCCCCCACCCAATCCCCTCCTTTCCCTCCAAAAGTTCCCCCCTTACATGGCGTCGACCCATCATGGCCACGTCATCGTAGCCCCCTCCGGGGCATATCCGTCCAACTTCAGCTGTCTTCCTTTTTCGGTCTTATCCAACTTAACTATCACAATAAATATAATGACAGAATAAATTTCTGTCCGATTCTTAAATTTTCAATTTATTCGATATATGATTTATAGAATTTTAGTATATGTTTAAGCTAATTATTGTACTTGATCATGTCAAAAATTTAAAAATAACATCAAATAAATTAAAAGTCGATGATCAACATTCATCATTTTATATGGTGCTAAAATTTAGGGATTATATTATATTAGACTAAAATTAAGAAATTATTTTATCTCATTTTCCTGTATAGTTAACGTGCACTCACTAACCTAACTTCAAAGCTAATTAAGGCAAAGATCCATCATCAACTTTATCAGGCATTTTAACCAAAAAGCAAAGGAGAGACGGAGAGAGAGAAAAGGCAAAAGCTCGGGGTGGGGGAGTGACGTGTTATGTTAGTGGGAGCGAGACAACACTTACTTAGGAGATTTGTCAAACATACGCCGTACGGTACAGCAAGCCGAGAATACCGTCCTCCCCTGTCGGACACGTGGCGCTGCGCCCGGTCAACGAACGTCCCCCGCCCGCGGGGGCATTTCGGTCATTCCGGTCGGGCCCTCCTCCACCCTCCTCATGATGATGACTGACTTTTCGGGTGGGTACTTTTCATGCAGCGACCATCATGCCCCAATTGCTTGCTCTTTTGGAATAATTGACACATTATTATTTTTATTATCTTCTTTTTGGTCGGAATTATTATTATTATTATTTTTTTTTTTGCATTGATTCGACCTATTTCTTTTTTTTTATATTACTCTTTTTCTCTCGTGCCGACACACCCATAATACATACATACGTAAAAATGGAGATCTGGCTAAAAAATTAAATGGAAATATATATATAAATATTTGTTTTAGGCATTTTTATAAGAGTGACAATGATAGAAAACAATAATGTCAATGTCGCTGACAAAATTCTCTCTTCCTCCTTCCTAAAAGCATCCCCCCCCTCTCCAGCCCTTGAATACCTATCTATTTTTAAATCCCTCAATGACGAGAAAATCGAATTACTGGAAAGAAAAAAGAATTTATTACGAATTCGCGAATTTCTCCCTGGCAAAAAAATTAGATATTAGAGAAGAGAGAGAGAGAGAGATTGGGTGGTGGTGGTGGTGGTGGTACTGGTCTCTTATCTAGTGTTCCTGTACATCTTCTGACGATTCCGGGGCGGAGAATCGGAGCCGCTTGTTGGGCGGCGACGGGGGGAGGGAGCGGCGGCGGCGGCTGCTCGGCTCGGCTGGTGACGGTGGCGCTGGGGTTGTCGGAGCGCGTGTCGCAGCTCCTGCAGGCGGCCGCGTCGAGGACTCCCACTGGGCTGGGCGGCGCGGCAGGCGGCTCGGGGTCCGCAACTTTGACCGTCGCAGAGGGACACGTGTCCACCAGGTACTCCTCCATTAGTTGGCGACAGCTTCTCACCATTTCCTGTCCCTCCCCCCGAAAAAAGAATATTAAAAACATAAATAAAGACAATAATTTCGCGAAAAGACAGGGAAAAGAAAAAAGAAAAACAGAGAGACAAAAAATCTACGGAAATGAGAATTAGGATTTTTTATAACACGAGATTTTATCGTCCACAGCTTTCGCTTTTCCATGTCCGAAAAACTAAAAAATAAAAACACGTATCATGACTGTTCGCGCTCAATTACGATTGTGCCATCCGCAGCGAAAACGGGGAGATGCCATGAAAAGCGGAGGCAGGAAAAGCACGTACCCTGTCCAACCTGTCGTGAATAACGGGAGGCTCGTCGCCGCCCTCCCCGGCGGCGCAAAGCACGGCGGCCGCCGCTATCGTCGACGGCGTGAAGCCCAAGAAGTCGATCACTGCAATGGCACCGCCCGATGCGCGAGTTGTTATTGATTTTATCATCGGGATGGAGTTAAAGCGTATGGAATGAAGGGGAGGGTTCGGATCGGGTCGAGAATGTTACCTCGGGTGGTGCTGACGATGAGATCCGATGAAGTCGACAGCACCCGGGACGACGAGGAAGGAGAAGAGAGGGAAGGGAGCTTGGGGACGAAGGCATGGAGGAAATCGAAAGGAGTGACGGAGCGGAGCCTCCAATTGAGGTTGACATGACCCAGAGCTCCATCCTCTGCACCGTCCTGGGCTCGAACATGAACTTGGGGTCGAACGCCTGGAGGTCCAGCAGCAGCGGCACGTCCGGTTCCTCCATCTTCGCCGCCAGCGACAGGCACGCCACCGATAGCAGCTGGAACGCCCACCCATTTGCCTCCCTCTGTATTTTTTTTCAGACAGGAGGAAAAAAGAATCAGTTTTTTTTTTTTTTTTCCGTTCTTTATAATGCACATCAGCCATTTTTCTCGGGAAAATTCCAGCGCAACTTGTTTTTACTTTCTTTTTTTTCTCGGGAAAGTCGAGAGCGAGGATGGCTTGAATGTGGGTTGCTTACAGGGAGAGAATGGAAGGAGAGGAAACGGTCGAGGTAGTTGACTGAGAGGAAGGCGGTGATTGGTCGGAAGTGATAATGTGCATGCACCTGCACCAACAACAACAACAACATCATCCATCATCATCCATCATCCACCACCGTCATCGACATCGACATCATCGTCATCATCATTAATCCATATCAGTCTAATCCGACGCAACGACAGAGACGCATTGACGATCGATGAGAGTACCCTCAAGATCCAGTTGATGGAGTCTTGGCGCGCGGTGACGTCGATGGAGCGGTCGCGGCAGCGCCGGAGGTAGTCGGGGCTGGGCATGTGGTGGGTCTCCGAGTCGATGAGGCCGGCGACGGCGGCGGCGGCCTCGTCGTCGTCGTCGTCGGAGGGAAGAGGAAGAGGAAAAGGGTAGTAACAGGGCGGAAGCGGCGGGGGCGGCGGCGGCGGGGGCGGCGAGGAGGAGGAGGAGGATGGGTCCGGGGAATGGGCGGGGATCCACGCGTCAGCATCGGAGACGTCCTCGCCGCAGTGGAGGCTGGAGGCGGAGGAGGTGTGGTCGCGGGGCGAGGGAGGCGGCGGCATCGTGGGGGCGGCGGCGGCGGCGCGGGGTGGCATTGGCCGTCACGGCGGGGGCGGCGGCGCGGCGGAGGAGGAGGGCATGGATGGGGGTGGGTTTCTTTCGGTGGAGGAGGCAGGGCAAAGGGAAGGGGAGGGGGGGAGGGCAGTACAAAGGGCACTCTCCTTCCTTTTACTTTACTTGAGGTGAGGCTGTGTTTTTCCTTTTCTCTCTTTTCTTTCCTCTCTTTTCTTTTTGGCTTTTTTTCCTTTCTAGAGTTCCTCTGTTTTTGTCTGCTTCTCCTTCCAGACAACCCCTTCTCTCTCCTCTCTCTTCTCTCTCTCTATCTGTCTACTTTACAGTATAAAGCAAGTAGCAAGCTTCAGTGTATTTCCGATGCAGGTGATGGAGTTGGAGATTACGATGGATTTTGGAGGGGGGTGATGGTGGTGGCGGGGAGGGGAGCTTTAGGACGAGGCTGAACGGCCCCCTCTCTTTTCTCATCACGCTTTTTATTACTCGTCTCTTGTTTTCCTATTCCTGGTAATAATGTCCGAAAACCCTTCGGATTGTCCCATTAGTGCTGCATTGACCTTGACTTGCCCCTCGCATGCTGCGCGCCAAGATCTTACTAAATCTAAAAGGTGCGCTTGGCCTCGGCCAAAATACCCACCTAGAATTCACTATTTTGCATAGTCCTCGAGAAAAGTACGACGGACTGCACCATCGTGACCGTCTGCATGTACCGAGTCTTGATGAACTCGATCGTGCAATCATTCAAGTAAGGCGCATAGGTCAGGTCACTTCGATACAACAATCATTCGGTAGTTGACATTGTAGCAAATGTATGAGTGAAATTCTGTCATAAAAATCGCCTAAACCCTTCACCAAAACAACTAACAATCGCCTAAACCCTTCTTCAAGGAAGTGGAGGACCATGGTTGAAGAGGAGTTGGCCCGCTGTAGTCTTTGTCAAGAGGGTTGCATCGGCTTATCGACTAGTTTGTAGTTAAATGTGCAACTTTGTATATAAGCTTTGGTGATTACTAAGAAGAAGATAAGGCTTGCATCCTTGGACTTTCAAAAGATCATGTCCACAACAATCTCATGACCAAAGTTGTTGCGTCATGCCTTGAGTCATTTTCGATAGGAATTTAGCTCAGATGGGTTCAGATAAGATCGTTATGAATATCAACAGCCATTTCACACTCAGCCCAACCTGCCAAAGTTCCAATTATATCTTAGATTGTCACACTCCACCAAATATGAAATGGGACACCTCTAATTTAAAGGATTTCAAAAAAGTCCATGGTTTCGGCATACGGATGGAAGGCTCTAGCTGCCGATATTGAGATGTCGTAGCGTTTGTTCCGCGATTGCAGCTATTTATGACACGGTCAATAAGCGTCCCAACTAGTCATGATTAACACCTAAGTTGGGAAACTACTGATGAGGCTGGTTAAAACGACATCATGGGATGTATGTCTGACAATTCAACCGAACTTCATTATACGTGAACAAGCAGACAGGACAAGAAAAATAATGGCCGAAAACAATTGTCCCTACGATTTATGATCTTTGAATCGTCACGACTTTTTGTCCAGCCTGACTAGTACGCCTTTTTTCACGCCTCATTGCGTTGACTAATTGCACTTTCTAACTTCCTTCTTGAACTGGAGTTGGCCGGACAGGGACACCTCCATGTGCAAGCATTCATCGCGCGCACGGATTATGAAAAATTCTAACAGGAGCTTGCTCCCTTTCCCTAATGGCAAGAAGCTTAAGTAAAACTCCCAAGTGTAGATGGAAGGAATCATCATCTTTTGAAGCGTCATTCGTGCATATATATATATATATATATATACCAGTAAACTGAATATGTTCAAGTGCTCCTATAATTTGCTTCTCAGTTCTCCCTTTCCTTGTGTAGCAAGGTTTCTGTGATGCAATAACATAATTACAACTTCACCATCCGTAGTCAAGCCATGAATATATACAATCACCGACGTGCATAGGGAGCGCACCCACATGCAGTAGATCAGGTTATTTTGTATTTTCTTACTCTTGACTTTCAAATATGACAAAGCTTGCAAAGATATACCGAATCCCCATAGTCTAGAACGAAGGGAAGAACCTATTGAGGTTGTAGGGAAGTGAGTAAAACTCTTCACTCCTTATGTCTGCAGTGAAAACAGTGAATTTCGCCCACCAGTGACGTCCCGAGTCTGTTCGCACTGTGCTGTCTCCCCTACCATGAGTGAAGTCCAATAAATAAGCCACTATTAACGCCACGGTGGGTGCTGACGAGAAAATCACTTGCATTATGTTGTTGAACTGCAAGTTACAGGAGATGTGTATGGTTATATTTGGCATAATAAACTTGTCTACATTACAAAATGCAGAAGGAAATTAAGGAACTAGGGGTGGAAGACATAGCAAGAGTAGTGTGCACAAACCGAAATAGACCGTGTGTGGACAGGACCATTGCCAGAAGCTAAAAAGTATTCTTCAAAGTATTGTGGCACCGAAAGACCCATGAAGAGAGAGAAACCCAGAATAAACTTTGTCCTAAAGCTGTTCAAATTGCAGAACTGGAGGAAACCGAGACCCGCCGCAGCTGCTCAAAGCACAGTTATCATACAAGAAAAACTCAATTTAGAAAACTCCATGCACAGACCTCTTCTTAAAATTAACTTGAAGATCTTATACATTTCCTCACATGCTTTGCACAAGTATGTTAGCAGGTGAAAACTCTAATTTTAACCAGATGAATATATGGTTAATGACCATTTGAGAGTTCATGATCATTGCAGGTACATAGCATGAGTACTTCCAAAATTTCATCATCATTCAGTTACAATTAGATACCCCTCCATTTGGCAGGTTCAACTTCGAAATTTTATCTGCTTACAAAATCCTAAAGGAGATGCGAGCTAAGTAACTGATCTACATTGTTCAATGTTCTGATTCCAAAATCCCAAAGAGCTGTAGATAAATACACTAATAATGAACAATTTTTTTTTTTTTCCTAGAACTCCTTTACGAGAATTTTATGAGAGATGAAAAGAGACACACCAACATAGGCAAAGAGGACACAGTACAAAGCAGCCACGATGGGTAATGGGATAGAAGCAACCACAGCACCAAATTTTCCTGCCATATGCGGACACAAAGACCTTTAGCACAGGCATAAACAGAAAAGACAAAGCATATGTTTAATTACAAATAAGGAATACTGCACCTAGCACAGAAAAGAAGAGCATAAAGCCAGCTGCTATTTCGATAACCCTTCGACTTCCAATTCTTGTTAATCCCAAAAGACCAGCATTTTCACTGAAAAATTAGCAAAAAGATTGTAAGGTCACAAGAAAGAGAAGATTCGACTCGCATGGGGTCTTGCTTATGTAAGTGATGTCTGATTTAAGTCCTCAAGCATTATTTAACAGAGTTAAGAGTCGAGAAATCAGTAAGAAAACAGTAACGCCGCTTTAAAGGTATCGAGAGAAGCTTTTGACAAGCTTTTTGCTCTTCGCCATTGGACTTTCAATTTTCCTTCATATGGACAAAAGGGAGCTTTTGTACAACTTCAGAAAATAGGTCGAGAAAGCTCAGAACATCAGGACCATACCATCTAACCAGTTTTACAAAATGAACTTAGAGACGGATAAGAGTGCATTACGTACACTGATACAGCGGATCCAGTCGCTGTCCCAAAAGCTCCATCTATCAGAGTGCTTATGCCCTGGAATTCCAAGGTTTGACCAAATCTTAAGGGCTCTACGTAATATATCAAGAAGCATATACAAAGGAACATCAAATGTCAGGTGATTACCAGCCACCCTCCTCCACGACCCAGCACCGAAGGGGGCACTGGAGTTGCACTCGCATATCTTGATGCAGCAATGAAAGTACCTGTCGACTGCAAGAAGAATGGTTGTCAGAATGTTTACAACTGCATAAGATGATGATCTTCCTAACTTGAAGATCAAACAGTTTGTTACATCCTTGGATCTTGACTGCTTTTTCATGAAATATAATTTTGAAACCGCCACTTCCTATAAGCAGTTTAACAGATCGAGGTGTTATGATTCCGAATCTAACCTCTATAAGAGAAACAAATGAAGCAGCCATCATGGCAAAAGAATCACCAGCATCAAAAGATGGCCCTCCCCATTGAAATGGATATGGAACCCTTATCCTGCAAGCCATGAACAATGATGGTGCACAGAATTTTAAAAAATAACCTCATATTCTTGTGAATAATTAATTGTATCAGGTAAACTGGAAAGGAGCTCCCATGGCAAGTGGATTCTAACAATATAACTGGCCAGAAAGATATGTAATGACTTCACTTTCATGCGCACAAAACAACATATGCAAAAAGAATTTCATTAGTTCTGTATGACTTCACCATTCAGCACCACCAATAAGCCCAGAACGATCCGTACGGCAGCTGAGTTGAGTATTTATCGATTTCCCATTATAAGCACCAGATAGGGTTAAGAGTGCTGCAAATGCCCACACAATTGCTACGGAGAACAGGACTGCAGATCGATCAAAAATGGCTCTTCGGGATGACATCCAGTGTGGAACATACTGCAAAACAATGTGTTCCCTCAGACATCTACCATATGACAAGGATACAAAGATAAGAGAGTAGCTCAGGAATTTACTCCCATGATAGTGGGCTCTGTCATATCTTTCATTTTTAATTATGTAACCACTATTTCAGTAAGAGGATTGGCTCCCCGAGAATAGAAGATACAAATTGAAGAAATCATCAGCATATTGCTCACCTGAGATATAACAATCAGTATAATCAACTCTGGGAGTCCAATTTCAACACATTTTGCCAGCTGCAATCATTAACAAATAGTTGGACTTTCAAGATGACTAGACACATGCATGTACAGTACTGTGTCCATGTGATTCACAACCTACACCATAATGCAAGTAAAAATGGCCTAATGATCATGAGAAGGTACTATCCTTTTCTGTTTCTGCCTGCAACATGTTCACTGCTGGAACGTGAGACTTTACTGTTAGAAAAACGGAGTGCAAGTGCAATAGACATCTGCGGACAAAATTCTTTTCCACGGCGAACGTGCAAAGAGATCCATTTCTCTGCCCCACCACATAATGACATTAGTTTGTGCATTTAATTTGCAGGCATAGAGACATCTGAGCTACGAACAAAAAGCACACATCACGAGCGGGTCTAAATTTCAGGTCTCCCACCGAGTCAAGAGAAAAGCAAAAGTTCCATAATTCTGTTCAGCTCCTGCTTGTGATCAAAACTTGTCCTATGACAAGACTAATGTACTAAATTTGTTTCCAGCAGAGAGTTATCGATAGATCTGACTAGGAAAAGAGAAATTTCTTTGACCATCTGAGATGCAAGCTGTTTAAATTGGACATGAACAAAACAGGGATGCAAAGTTTCTTGCCTCTGGGAAGCCACGAGCAAAAAGGCCTAGACCAGTGAGAGTTACAAAAGGAACCACCGAAAGAGGAGATAGAAACCTGCCAATATATAAACTTAGCTTTGCAGCATAACAATCATTTAAGATCTCAAGAATGGAAAGTATTCTAACACTACAATACCGTGTGAGAATTCTCCAGAAGCCAAGAAAACCAATCACCATCTGGAAGAAGGACGCAATAAGAAGTGCTCCTTGCAAACGCTGCATTGACTGTCTGAACCTCTGCTTTGTTCATGATGACACGGGACAAATAGAGCAAATCAATGTTTTATGTAGAATCTGGTTGACTTGTATCAGGAAAATGTCTAAAGTAATAAAGAGAAAACGACAAAATATACTGGCGCATTGAAATCAACTGAAACTTTCATTCTTGGTTAATCATGGAAGAACAATAAGTGACATTTGCTTATAGAACAATCATAATCCTTTTGTTCTTATCCTGGTAACTTTTACCCCCTATTCTACCTTGCAGCCATGGATATAATTTACAAGATCCATACAGGAAATGATGGAACAGGTTAGCTAACCTCATGTGGGTCCACATAATTTGAGTTTCCGTTAGACACAGCAATAGAGATAGCTGGGATAAGAAACGACGATGAGCTCCCTATGACCACTGGAAGCCGAGATCCAAACCAAACCTGTAGGAGGGTGTTTATACCAGCAACAAAGAGCATGGTATTTATCATTTGAGCCTTCTCGAACTGTCATCATGGAAGGCAAGAATCATCTTAGAAAGAGCAAGAAAGAATGCAAAGTAACAGAATACATGCATGACATTGAGTTGAATGCTTACATTCCCGCCGCCCATTATAGGAACAAGTATCGTTGCAATAATGACAATGGTCCCGAGCATTACTAGATAATGTTGAAATCCCAGCACTACAGCTTCAGCTGCGGTAATTGAAAACAATTTTAGCCACCATAAGACAAACTTGAGATGGCCACTAGTTAAGGAAAAGAAAACAACCGGTCTCCAGTGGAGATTTGGTACAAAACAGAAGCATGCATAGGTTCATACATAACGGAGCACGAAACAGAATCTTGGGAAGGGAACACAAATCGTAGGAGCGGTGGAATGTTGAAGGTATTAATATTCTAAAGTGTGCAGTTATTATCACTGCTGGTTATCGTTTATGACGTGGAAAATCTAAGTAACATTCCAACTAACGTCATGACTTATTTCCATGCCCCCGCTGTAGGAACACCCAGGGATGGTTTACAATATCGCAGTAGCATGATTCAGATCAAAGGCAGCTGAATTTTCATAAGAACTTCTATGTAGGAAAGCATACTTTTCAAGCGGAGTCTTGCGACCCAAGAAATAAAAAACCAAACACGATGGGGTTTCTTGCTCTCTCAAGTCCTTTCTTTATCCCTTCCCTTTTGTTCTTTATGTCAACCGTCTCATTTTCTAGGCAATAATCGAGGGAACACCCTGAGTCGATCGCCATCAAACGCCCTCAGAAATGAAAACCAAAATGTGGGTCTCTGACATTAGCAGACCACAAGCGCAAATGGGACGAGAATCAAATGCAGGCACAGCGTAATCAACGAACTCAGAGAAAGAAAGACCATGAAAACGTGACAGCCAACGGGAGCCCCTGAAACCGATGGCATCCTACTTCACTAACAACATCACACGGCCAAAGGAAAACTTCAAGAAAGAAGGACACGAACTTCCAAAAACATGTCAAAACAGAGCAAGAGCGAACGTGAGAAAGCAAAGCACGAACAACCCGCGAAGTTAAAAGGGGTAGGGTATGAACTCACGCCATCGAGGATTGCTGTTGAGGCAATAATCGACGCCCGGGAGCTGGATCTTCGGCGGGTGGGGCTGAAGCTCGTCGCCTTTCGGGGTCGACATTTTCTTCTCCCCCGCCGCCTCTTTCTCGCTACTCCCCGCAGCTGACACGAGCGACTGCGCCTCGCCTCCCTGCTCCAGCCAAAGAGACAACAACAGCGGAGGCGCAACGTCAAGAGAGAAAAAGAGAAAAAGAAGCGGAAGGAGTTTCGTAGTGGGGGGTGAAGGGTGGCAGCGGGTCGATCATATAACGACGAACCGAGAGCGGAGAACGCGTGACGTGGACCAGCCAGGGAAAACCCAGAAAGAAGAAACCGAGAAAGAAACAGAGAGAGAGAGAGAAAGAGAGGTAGGCGACTTAGGTGTGACTACAAGCACAACAAACCCACCATCTTGGCAAGCTCCCCTCCCTCCCTCACTCCGTTTCTCTTATTGCTGGAAATTCTTCGCTTTCTGGTGAGAATTTGGCGTGGCAAGAGAGCGACCGTGTCACATTCTTGGCAAGAACGTCGCTCGCCCGAAGCAAATATAACGTGGGGGAGGGAGGGCTAGGCCTGCTGCTCCCGCGCTGTGCGGTCGGAAAACGACGCCATCTCTCTCTCTCTCTCTGCTCGCTCTCTGTTTTTCAGTTGTTTTTTCGGCCGGCCCGCGGAGTCGAAATGACGGATCTGTCCCTGGATGATACTATGGCGATTCGGGCCGTTATCGCGGGATTAATTGGGGAAATTGATTAACCCACGTAATCGAAATTGGCCGAATTTAATAAATGGGGAGGTTACATGAGGGTTTCTAATAATAAAATTAGTGCGATATTCCAGAGATTTTTTTTTTGTTTTTATTTTTATTTATATCCATGAAAAGGTCGATCATCTCAAATGAAATTGGCAATTTGATATATTGCTATAAATACCCATAGGTATTTGTTATTATTATTGTCGTGCTATATGCTTTCGAGTCTTTTCATAATTTGGAGATACCCATTTTGTAGAAATGTCTCTTGGGAGAAGAACATGGGACACGACCACTAAAGCAGGATATTAGAAACTTTTGTGGTCTTTGATTAGCGCTTCATATTACTTTGGTCAATTAAAGAGAGATCGTTACAAGTTCCCTAAAAACATTTAGCTATACATATTCAGAGACAAAATTTTCTATAATATGATATCATACTAATTTTTTCCTTTCAACATTACTCCATGCTTGGTTATGGTCCATAAAATACCATCTTATAATATTTTTTTATGAAAAGGTGTCGTGGCATTGCAAGAAAGTAAAATGGTTATGCATCGTAATATTTTTAGCCTTTTGTTTGGGTATAGGCAAATTTCACTTTGGTTTTCACTTATAAAGGAAACTATCGATTGAGAGACCCGGTAATTGGTTTTCACATTTTAGAGCCAAAATTTGTAATCATGTTGATTGATATTATTGAAAAATAATTACATTTATATTTATTAGGGAAAATTTCAAATAAGGATCCGAAGTTGACCAATTTTCTCAAATAAGAATCTGAAATTAACTTTATGTTAGATGAAGACCTAAAGTGCACCGATTGTCTCAAATAAGAACCCGAAGTGATTAAACCAATTCCAAATAAGAACTCGAGCTTGTTGGTCAGCCAAATATTCGCCAGCTATCAAGCATGTGACATTTCTGACGACCAGAGTTTGGGCAATTTTGTCCAAAAAAAAAAAAATATAAGGAAAATAAACAAATCCTAAAACAGAAAAAAAAAAAAATCCTAGGTTTTTTTACGGTCTCCCCATTCCTTGTACCCGTCCTCTGCAAAGTCAAAGACCAAAGTTCTCCCCATTCCTTGTACCAATCCTCCGCAAAGTCAAAGACCCAAATTTTCCGCCGGTTTGAGGCATGAATTAAAAAATAAGAAGAAAACCATATGCTTCTTTTTTTGTTTGTGGAGACCCAAATTCTCCGCCGGTTGAGCAAGGTGAGGAGTGACAAGAATCAAGTCATGATGACGATCATGCGGCGATTTGGTTGAGGAATAGCGAGGGAGAAGAAAGAAGAAACATAAACATCTAAATGAATAACCTAAACTTAATTAATTTATAATTTTCTATTTTTTTCCAATCACAAATTTCTAACAAAATTGCCCCTATTTTAGTCAATGAAAAATGTTTGCCGGTGAGTTAAGGTCTTTCTTTAAAACAATGGGTTCTTATTGACACAAAATTCCTTATTTGATACAAAGTTCGGCTTATTTAACATAAAGGTCTTTATTTGAGAAAATAGATTCACTCCAGGTCTTTATTTGGAATTTTCCCTATTTATTATGATATCGCTATCATGTGTATTATTCGTGTTCCTTTTTAATTTATCATATAATAGTGTGCAAAAAAATTGATAGATTAATCAACCGTCCTGATTTTAAAATTAGTAAAATTACGCATATTTTAACGGCAATAAATTACACATTTAAATCACCACATCTCTCGTTCACAATAAAGTAAAAGATTACTAACAACTTCCCAATATAACATAAATAAATACACATTTAATGTATTTATATTCATAAGAATTAATTGAGTATCCTCCTATTATAAATATCACGATTTGAAATGAAAGGCAAAACTAATGTGTGGCTTTCGACTTTTTATTTTTATATGAACAAAGTAGAAATTTGTTACTCATTTTGATATTTCAATAGTAGTATCATTTTACATCTTAATTTTTTAAGTTACCGTGGATGGAAATATGTGAAATGTTTCATTCTTTCCGTTTGCTTTGGTTAGCTCTCACTAATGACTTCTCTCTTATTAATTATCATTAGGGGTAATTGGTTCTAAAATAGATTAATTCACCTCGAAACAGGACCGAGCAGAGTCGATTCTCAATTTGTGGAATTGGCTCGTCCAGTTCTAGGATTCGTCCTGGTTCTAGGATTAGTCCCCGAATCGATGATATCACTTTTTTTTTCTCTTATTTCCTACAAGTGGGAGTTTCCCAAAATTAAAAGAAAAAGATAATTTACTATTTATTTCAGAATTATATATAAAAAAAAAGGCTAGTTTGGTCCGGATGGTCTAGTTCCTTATGTAGAACTAAGATTCAGATTGGTCCTTCAAGGAACCACCCACCATGGACCATTGTCCATATCCCTAATTAGTTTTCGTTTAGTACACAGGGGAAGAAAACATAATTTGAGAGAGAGGGATTAACTAAAGATGGTAAGTTGGTAGTGCCAAGACATCTAATTAATTGACCCTAATACACGTTCTCAAATGTCCATATCTGCTCCACACGCAAAACATTACTTATTAGAGTAAGTGCTTCTTGTTTAGGGTAAAACCACAATGTTGTCAATCATCGTCACCTTCCAGAAAAAAAGATGTAAATAGCACAAATTTTGCAATGAGAAGCTTCGTGATCTGTAATGCCTATGTCAACACATTTTCTTTTGAAGGAAAATTTTAAGGAACGCCATTAGGTCACTTGTTAAGTCTTATTGAAAATACTTTGAGACTATGAAATCTTTCCATCGAAGTAATTAGCTCCCTCGAAGCAGGAGCTTTTTCAATTTTCAAAATTTTCAGAAAAGCGTTATTTTTATCTTTAATCAAATCATTTAGTGTCCTAAAGATGCCTTAGTAACTAAACCCCTTTTTTCTTTGAAAGGATGATTGGGGTGGTGAAGGGTAATTGCATGGGATGATGTACCTTAAAGTTCGTGGAGGAAAGACATGATTTTTGCCTTGTTTGCAACAGCAGACCGAGGCTACATGGCGTGATATTTTAGTTAAGAGATCATGAAATTTCTCATGATCAAGCATGTAAAAAAGCTGACGACTTTTTTTTACTAGACATATAACAGCTCTATATACAAGAAAGGCTGCTTTTATCGGGCACTCATGTGACAGAACAAATTGAATTTGATTACAGGAGATGGACCCTTTTTTTTTTAATATGAGTTTCCTTTGATTTTTCCGTAACCAGCAAACCACATCAAATAGATAAATCCCAAGTTCATAAAACGAGAGCCAAAGCTTGGGTCGGACGAGGTCCGAACATTCAATTGCATCTTAGCATGTGCTGTGACTATGTCTTTGTCTTGCTATAGATCGTTTTAAGTTAGGCACGGTTCCTCCAATGGTATGCTCCTCCAATTCAAAATTCACTGAAATTTCTTTCCCAACCATAACTAACAATGACCAATTTTTTACAAATTTCTTCTGATTTCTACGTTTGACCAACCAATTAAGAATGTAATAAATCAAAGGGCCGTTGTTTCAATACTAAATTCAGTCCAAGGAAAGGTGATCCAACTGCCTTACCTCCACCTCGTTAGGTATACGTTGGTCAGCAAGGAACCGTTACGAAGAAAACGCTTTCTATTCCTTCGATTAGGGTTTTCCCATTTAATAGATACAACCCATGTTTTAATGATTTTATATTATTGCGCTAGAAGCTGAGGAAAAGTATTTCACGAATCGATTATATGCCATCGATCTTTATACAATCGACTAATTTACGTTGGTGATATGCATATCAATCAACTTAGTTTGCATAGCGGTGTACCTGACATAGAAAATGTCTTCTCTTTTGCTGCCGACAGGAGGATTACTATACTTTTGTGGCAATCGCTTTGAGCTCAAGACAACGAACACCGAAAAGGCATACTCTGATGTGAAACATTTTATATTTTCTCCTTTCTTTTCTCCAGTGACGAGTAATAACTTTTACTTGCGACCCAACCACGGGCAGTGCAATTGGTGTAAGTTCTCTCCCTTATCGCAGAGGTCGAGGGTTTGAACCATTTTGTTGCTAAAGTGTCTGAAGTGGGGGTCCTGGTGTTGAGGTCTTGGGCTAGCTTCTTCTAAGGTTTATGTCTAAATAGAGGCTTGCGGTGAGGCCCGACGGCGCCACTGGGTACTGGAGGATCGTGTGATCCCTGAAGGGTGACCTTCGACGGTTCCTCGGTCAACAAAAAAAATAAAAATAAATAACTTTTACTTGTGACTGGATGTATTAATTCTCTCTAACTCTATGTTAATTTCTTCCCTCCACGATATGCTCTGGGAATCGAAGTGTCTTATTGGCCGAGAAGCAGGCGGGACACTGAATCCCGTGGATTATAACGGGCTATCCCTTCAACGGGTTCCCTCAATTTAGGGCAAAGCTTCTGTTCTCAAACGAATTAGAACGTTTCTTGCTCTGGTCAGTCCTAATTCCAGCGGAAAGACAGCTTTTGTGTATCCGGAAGAGCAAACGAAACTGGCTTGTTTTCTTGAATCCTCTCTCTCTCTCTCTCTCTCTCTCTCTCTCTCTCTCTATCTCTTTCGGAGGCCTACCTGGCAACTCTGACATTTTTCGTTAGTGATCAAGATGGTAGCAAAATTATATCTGTTCGAAAGAGTTGCAGAAGAGAATCCTTAGTCGATATTTTTGGGAGAGTAGGCTTCTTAGCAAGCACGACCATCGTGGGTGGTGAAATATAACATCTTTGTCCTCTAGCAAAAAAAGAACAGTTGTCGATTTCTAGACAACCGGATTTATATTTTGATACAAGTATTTGGGAGAATTGTCCAAAAAGTCCTAAACCTATTGCAGTTTTGCCAATTCAGTCATAAACCTTTTAATTGTGCCAATTGAATCCTAAACATTTTCACTTCTTGTCAATTAAGTCTATTCGGCCAATTTTGGCAGGAAAATGCTGACGTGGCTACCGATGGTGCCACGTAGGATGCCCGGCCGATGTGGATAATTTTTAATAATATTGAAATTTTTAAATTTTTTGAATTTTTTTGAATTTTTTTATTTTTTGTTTTTTCATTTTTTTATTAATTTTTATTTTTGGCCTTTTCCGGTGGCCGGCCACCGGTTGGCCTCGCCCGCCACAGGGCGAGGCCGCCGGGCGACGGCAACGCCGGCGAGGCCACCCGGCCGAGCGAGGGCCGGCCTCGCCGGATCCGGCGAGGGGAGCCCTCGCCGGGGCTCGCCCCGCCCGGGCGAGCGTCGGCCTCACCGGCGTCGCCCGCCACGGCGAGGCCCCGCCGGGAGACGGCGACGCCGGCGAGGCCGCCCGGCCCCGGCGAGGGCCGGCCTCGCCCGATCCGGCGGGGAGCCCTCGGGGTGAGCTTCGGCCTCGCCTAGACCAAATTTGGCGAGGCCGGCCCTCGCCCTGGCGGGCGGGCGTCCGCTTGCCACCGACAAGCAAGCCGACACCCGCCCGGCCGGGCGAGGGCCGGCCTCGCCAAATCCGGGTGCGGGCGAGGCCGACGCTCGCCCGGCGAGGTCGAGCCTCGGCGAGGTCGCGGCCCGCGAGGGCGGCCTCGCTCGGCGTCGCCGTTGTCGGCCGGGCCTCGCCTGTGGCGGGCGAGGCCAGCCGGCCGGGCTGTGGCCGGTGGCCGGCCACCGGAAAGGCCAAAAATAAAAAATAAAAAAAAAAAAAATTCAAAAAAATTTAAAAAAACTAAAATATTATTAAAAATTGTCAACGTCAAGACCACGAGTCCTACATTTTTCGGCCAAAATCGCATTTTTCGGCAAAATTGGCCGGATGGACTTAATTGGCAAGAAGTGAAAAGGTTTAGGAATCAATTGGCACAATTAAAAGGTTTAGGACTGAATTGACAAAACTGCAATAGGTTTATGACTTTTTGGACAATTCTCCCCAAGTATTTTTAGCATTTTTTGCACCAAAAGGAGTCCTGTCATTGCAAAGATAATGCCCTAGTTTTGTTTCTAATTAAGTAATTAATTAAGGAAAAGTGACACAAATGGTTCTTGAACTTTAATCTAATGTGCAATTCGCTCTTAAATTTTTAATATGATCGATGTAGTCCCTGAACTATTAATAAATGTTCGATCTAGCTTATAAACTATACAAAAATGTTTAATTTCATCCTTAGTTAATTCAAGCTAACAAAATCTACTAAGTATCTTCTAATCTATTAAGTTTTCACAATGTTTTGTCGTGTCGTATTGTGTTTATCCTAGAATAAGCAGGCGGGTGATACAAATAAGGTGACATTACATGAATATGCTTCGCTCAAGTTGTGTACCTCCCTACCTTTTACTTTCATTTTCCTTCAGAATTTTGATGATTAGAAAAAGAAATCGATATTTTTCATGAAATAGGATAAGAGATAGTTGATAATTCTAATACCACAACGGGCATATCCATCTGACTTTCCTTCCATTCCCTCCTTATATAATTAGATAAAAAGTAGACTTGTCAAAATAAATAAATAAATATATATAGATAGATAGATAGATAGATAGATAGATAGATAGATAGATAGTTATATGTATATATATGTATGTATATATTGTCGAAATTTCCTAATTTATGTTTGATGAGTTGAGTTGTTATATGGGTTAGTTGTATTTAGTAAATAAGTTTAAAATGGTACAACCCAAGATAATATGAGATTAAAATGGGTTCACAACTTATTTAGACCTAATTCACTTTTATGATCCTCTTTTCATTTTCTTTCAGCATCACTAAATCTCGCACTTGCTTACTTCTTGCTCTTAGCTTAGTTTGGGTGTGAATTTTTCTATACTGGACTAAATATAAAAGTATTTTAACTATATGGGTAGGGGTATGTAGGTGTTGAATATGTGTTAGGTTAGATATGAATCACTAAATTTATATTGCATAAAAATGGGTCAATACATGTTAAATGAGTATTAGGAAAGTATGCTCTGTAGCATCCTTCCCTCCTTTGAATTTGTCGCATAAATTAAGGGTGAATTTGTTTCACGAAATATGAATGGTTTAAAAATTATTTTCTTAAAAATAATCGCTTGTATCGCTTACGAAAAATGAATTGGAAAAGTAATATAAGAGTGTTATTAGGAAATGTCTTTAAATTATTCATTTTCTTTGAGACAAAGACACACAAAGTACCAAACAGAAGTTTGTTGATGTTTTGAGAGAGTCGATTTCTTAACAGGCACGACGCTAGGGAAGCAACGAATAATCAACATCTTTGCCATCTTTCTTCTCTCTCTTTCTGCTCCTCCTCTTCTGGGCCAATTGGCAAAACAACGTTCACTTGACAATTAATACAAGCTCAACAAAATCAAGGAGTTTTTTTTGTCATCAACTAATCAATAATGAAGGAATTAAAAACAAACGAGCTACGACAGAAATGCCAAGACCGATTCACAGAGAAAGTTAATTTGTTAAGTGATGCGACAAAAGATTGACTAAGTACTCGGAACAATCGGGCCATATGTAAGCAGCAACGAGAGTTGGTTGATTCGCGCAATATATCGAATTTAATATATATACATCCGAGCATATCTGGTATTATTCTAGGCAAGAACGAGCCTTTTCTCACTTCAAAAACAGAACATTTAGTTTTGTTTAGGCCGGTACTAATCACCCCAACCAGTTGCAACCCAAATAATGGCTTTTGGAAATTGGTCAGATTGCTGGCCACTTTCCCTTTGTCCATTGTTAGGAATTGCGTAAGAAACTTACGACAACACGAAAAAGAGTTAGGAGAAAAATCGTTGTTTAATGCCCGGGCCAGGTCGACCTATTCTTTTGTGCTGTGTGATGCATGCATTTGTCCTAAAGATGGGTGGTTGATACAGCTAAGCTGACAGCTTATCAGTTCGCTTCTTGCTTCAATTGGATTCCTCGCCAAAACAACTTTTCTTCCTTTTTCTTTCACAAGTCAATGATTACATTGATTACTAAAAGTTACCTCATGCCTAGACTTGTTAAACGTATGGATCGGATCGGGTTTGGGTCGGGTCATAAATGGTCCGACCCAAATCGACCCAAATTGACCAATTTAATCCGTTTATGACTAATTTATTATAGTAAAATTTTTTTGACCAATACCCGACCCGACCCATACTCAACCCATACTCGACCTATTTAACAAAACCTAAAAGAGCTTTTATATATATATATATATATTTTAAATGGTATTGTTAACATTGTTTTATACAATATAAATTTAATGGATAATTTTTATAATTTTTAAAATAATTATTTAAAAAAATCAATTTTTAATTTTTTTTAAATTAAAATTTTAGTTATTTTTTAATTTTTATTTTTTAAGAATATAATTTTTTTTTCTTTTTTCTTTTTTTCTTTTTTCTTCTTTCTCTTCTTTGGCCAGCCACCGGCCACGATGATAGCCGGCGATCGACCACGGGCGAGTTGGCTCGCCCGGTTGGCAAGCTCGAGCTCGCCCCTCACCGGATCTGGCGAGGCTCGAGCCTCAGCGAATGTCGGCGAGGCCTCCACCTCGCTAGATCCAGCGAGCTCGAGGCTCACCCGACGCCGATGAGCTCGAGGCTCGCCGGCAAGGCCTCCGCCTCACCAAATCCGGCGAGCTCGAGACTCGCCCGGCCGGTCCGGCCATCGCCGTGTCGGCGATCGGAGGAAGAAGAAAAAAAAAATAAAAAAAAAAAAAAGGAAAGAAAATTAAAATAAACAAAATAATTATAATTTCGGTTTTTATAAAAAAAAAATTGTAAATAAAGAGAGAAGAGAGAGATTGTGAGGTTTTGGGTAAAAATGAGTTCTAGATCCAACCCATTTAAGACCCACTTAAGACCCATCTATCAAAATCTTTAATTGTTAAACCCATTTAACCACATTTTGTCAAAAAAACAAGTGACCCATATATGATCCATTTATGAATTAAATGGGTCATAAATGGATCAAAGACCCATTTTGACACCTCTACGGTCATGCCAGAACAAAAAATCAAGGGGAGTGGTAATCTCGAGAAAATAATAACTCGCTTTGCACCTAAATAAGTCCTTAAACCACTTCATCTATACCTTGGTATCCCCTAAAAATTAAACAAAGAGAGGATAGAATTGGGTGCAAGGCTCTATATATATGCCGACAATGGAATAGGGCATCTCGACAGAGTCGGCACCAACATATTAAAATAAGGATTTAGGAACGCAATTCGACAACTCGTTACATCGGTGAACATGAGCAAATGGCCGTTTTTTTATTAGAAACAACCCTTGTCTCGGTGAGATTACCATGTAATCAGATCCAAGGCCAATGGTTACAGGATTATAAAGGGTAGTTAAGGTGAGTCGGGAATCTCCATAAAATAATACCCCTTGGAAGCTGAATTGTTCCAGGGGCAGCAGTCAATGAAATAATAGAAAGAAAGAAAAAGAAATTCCCAGCATCCCAAACACACAATTTTCCAACTTTTGCAAGTACACGGAAAAGGCCAAAAAAAGGGAATTGCCTCAACAGCAGAGCCGGGTTGCACAAAGGGAAAAAAAGCACACCCGAATGGAAAGCAATGGAATTTTTCCGTTCTCGTCGCCAAATGCCAACTTCCTCTCGTGGCCAGATCGATAGCTCGTTTTGCTTACGCGTTTCCAACGCGGAAATATCCGTCAAAAAGCTTTTCTTGCCATAAAAAGTGCGCAACCAGAAACCGTAATCAAAGCTAACTTAGCCTCCCCTCCCTTCCTGTTCTCTCTCTCTCTCTCTTCTTGTTTTCATCTTCCTTTTTTTGGCCCTTTGTTCTTGCGCAACCCCCTCGCAAAGCCAGATTTAAGACCCGAGGGCAGCCCCCCTCTCTGTGTCTGGAGAAAACCCAGAGACGAATTCGAGAGAAGCCAGACAAGATGAGCTATTACAACCAGCAGCCTCCCGTCGGTGCTCCTCCCCCTCAAGGTAAACTTTCCATGTCCGCTTTGATCAGGACTTCCCCATTCTTTTCGCCGTTCTGTGTTTGCTGGGTTTTTTTTCCTCTGTTTTGATTGTGATGTAGTTTCTAATCTTGGTTCGGTTATGGTCTCTCTTCGTTTTCGGTTGAGCGGTTTTTCGATTTTGTCTGGGGTGATTTGTATCAGGGTATCCGCCGGAGGGATACGGGAAGGAGGGATATCCGCCGCCGGGATACCCGCCGCAGGGGTACCCAGCGCCCGGGTACCCGCCTCAGCCGGGTTACCCTCCGCCTCCGGCCTACGCGCCGCAGTACGCGCAGCCGCCGCCGCCGCCTCAGCGGCAACAGGGTAGCGGCCCGGGCTGCATGGAGGGCTGGTGAGTTATCCAACGACCCCATCTCTCTCTCTCTCTCTCTCGCATGCGCATGAGACTTCTTCGTTGGATCTGCTTCGCTTAGTGTCTATAAAGCTTCGAGCGGTTGACAATGGCGATCGGCAATCGAAATCGTGCTATGTAAATCGGTGACGCTAACGAGAGAAGTTTAAGCGGAGATGGGTGACGATGAACAGTGATGGATTCTTGGTTTTGTTCTGCGTCCGCATAAATTTTATCGAAAATCGAGGGCGATAATGGTTGGTAGGTGGGGGCGTTTGCGAGGCGGGTCTTTCCCGAGACGATTCGGAACGCACGAATTGCGGCGTGGTTCCCCGGGAGACGTCGCTGTCATCGAGGTCTTCGTCGAGAAAATGGGCGTTTCTGCCAATTTTTTTTTGTCCTTTTCCTTCATGGAACAGGGTGGAAAATGCTTTCTAATACTGACATAACGTGTCATATTCTAAATGAAAGAATCATATTTGGCTCGATGCAAGAATCGATGAACGTCCAAGAAGTTGAAAATGAGCAATTTCCGTCCCATCACTTTGCTTCTATTTAGTTGTTTGATTGAGGATTCCGAGACTGACTGACGGACTGATTGACTGACTGAAATATTCGCAGTTTGGCTGCTCTATGTTGCTGCTGTCTCCTGGACGCCTGCTTTTGAAGACCGGAAGGCTTCTGTGGTCCAAAGAGCAAAAATCCATCCAGTCTGTCCAGTGTTCAAAGCTTACAAACCCTCGTCTTCTTTTTATCTTTCGTCGTCGTTGTTTTTCTTGAACATGGCCCCTCGCGGGTGAATTCGCGCATCTCGATTGCGTCTGTAGCAGCTTTTAATATCTGAATCTTCCTCCCAAGTGGTAGCTTCGATTCGGGGGCCACTGGGTTTCTAGATCTGATCTCGCTGTCTAATCTTGAAATTCTTGTGTCCCCAATGATGTGTTGAAGCTCGATGGAGGATTTGATCTATAAGTGACCATTATTTCAATGGTAACTATGGTGCCTTAAATTCTAGAACATCTTCCAATGAATTGCTCCTGCTATAGAGATTACGCTACCATTAGGCAGTAACCCATGCGTCGTGTGGGATAGAGATTAAGAATAGATGATTCGAACAACATATGAAGATATTCTACTCTAACGATATATATAAAAAAAAAATTAACAATCAAAGGTGAATGTTTCAGAGGTGCTTATTGAATATGAGTTTGCAATAAGATTAGATAATTATACAAATAGTCCTTAAACTTTGGTCAAATGTGCAATATGGTTTATAAAATTTTAAATTATTTAGTGCAATCCCTGAACTTTAACTCAATCAATAATATGGTTCTTGAATTTTCAATATTTTCAATGTGGTCCCTGATTGGTAAATGTTCAATTTAGTTTATAGATTATATGAATATATTCAATGTTATATTTCAATTAATTCAAATTCAAAGATAATATTTAATATTTCATATAGTCTACAAATTAAATTGAACATTTATAAAAAGTTCAGGATCACATTGAACAAATTAAAAGTTTACATGCCACATTGCACATTAGGCTAAGGTTCATATATCACATTAAATAATTGAAAAGTTTAAGTATCACATTGCATAATTTGCTAAAGTTCACGTACCATAATTTGTTGATGGTTTTATAGTGAATATCGAAACGAAACTTAAAAAGAGTGAAAAATAAAAGTATTGACTGCATTTTTGTAAATATTACGAGTCAATGTGGAGAAAAAAAATTAAGAAATGGTAGGAGTTACATAATAAATCTCTTTTGATGGAAAGACTCGATGAAAAATTCTTTCGATGGGGAGAGTGCAACACAAATAATTATTGCAATGAGGATTAGGTGTTTCTAAGTGACTGAAGTTTTCAGGCGTCGAGTCTCTAGGCAATCGTCCGAGAAGAGTATCTAACATATTTCTACAGATTTTCTTTATATCATAACCACATTTTTTTTTTGACTCTATATCACAGTCACATGAAGTAAGTCCTCGTTAGCACATCCGTGGATCGCGTTTTGGTGCGAAGAGGAACAAAGGCGCAAAGCCTTTTGAGTTCTTACCAAGCGTTCACGTTTTCCCAAACCATCTCTCTTTGGTTCATAAGATGATTAATTTGATTTGGAACGAGAGACGTGACATTGAACAACGACACTAGCGCCAATTAAAAAAGAACAAGAGGAAATCCACGTGTATTGTAAGATCAAGGACGGACCTGGACCTAACATTTTGAAGGGCGATATTCGACACTGTTTAGAGCATTAGCTTTATACCCATTTTCTCTCAAGTCTTGAAGGTGGGGATCCAACTCCCCCACCTCCCTTATAATATTCCTAAACCGGAATGGTGACAAATTAACTATTTATATGCGTCGAATTCATATCAATCAATGAAACAATGGATTCTTCCTTTGTTGGGATAGAAAGAAGATAGGCGCTGCCAGTAGAACCATTCTTTGGAAGTGTAATTGTACGATTCAGTCGGTCCTCAATTAATGACCGTAAACGAACCAAATAAAATCAAACTGGCCGAGTTATTGAAGAGAACAATTGAACCGTATATCTATTTCGGACCGCATCAAAGTAGGGAGCAGGCCTAAAAGTATATCAAGCGAAGCGTCATTTACCAAGGGGAAGAGCTACATAAACATCGCAATCTCAAGCCATCGAATGCTAAATCACTACCATGAAACTGAAGTTTTAAGGCGGCGAGGGTGTAAATATGTTTCTTTTTACCGAGGGCGGGGTCGAAGTATAATTTCTCGAAGTTGTGGGGGCCCGGCGGGGGAGCAAGGTACAACGTTTGACCGACACGTGTCGTCTTGGTCCGACGTGTCCCCTGTAAAAATCTGAAAATTCTCGGGCAACGTTAATCCAAGAACGGAAAAACGAACTTTGAGTGGGAACGACGAACCCCCCCGAAATATAAGGGGGCCAAACGAGAGAGCTTTCAATCTCCGCAGCAGCAGCAGCGGCGACCCCCAAATCGCATGTGGCGGAACCCTAATTTGCGAGACGGTCTCTCTCTCTCTCTCTTCTTCTCAATCGAATTTGATGTCCTTCGCATCCTCATTCATGTCACTGTAAAACCCTCTGCCGAATTCAAATTCTACTATCACTAGGGTTTTCAATGCGGAGGCGGTGCTTGATTTCTTGTTGTTTTGCTGCGTTTTCCATGTTCAATTGCGGTGGCTGCACGTTGGTAGGGTTGATAGGCTCGTGTTGGTGAAAAGTTCAATAGGTTCTCACCTCAATGGATCGTTGAAATTTCGGGTTGATTGCTGAGTTTTATCTGGTTGGAGATGATCAGGTGCCTTGTTTTCTGAATTATGGTGAATGAGGTGATTTCTCTGAATTCGGACGTGTTTATAGTCTCTCGAAGGCGGGGGATCCGACGTGGCCCTCCCGCCGCGCTATTAGTATTCCTGAATTGGAATGGTGGCCACGTCAATTAGCTACTCGTGTGAAATGGATAGAGAAAAGATGGATACCGTTAGTAGAATCGTTCTTCGGAAGTGTGATTGAACAACCTGTTCGGCCCTCAATAAAGGATTGTAAATGAGCTGAAAAACTAAGCCGATCGGAAACCATAATTAGATCATATTTTTGTTTTTGATCCTATCTGCCTCTGAGTTTTGTGGATTCACTTATCTACTTTTATCTTTAATTGAACGGTTCATTAGAATTGAGGATAGCTTCTCTTTCCCATTTAGTGCGCTTGTGCAAGTTGAATATATGAATTTCTATCCCTTTCAAGTTCTTAAGTTTGCAGGTTCGTAAATGACGTGCTCAAAAATGTGAGGTTGAGCTATGATTTCTTTCCATATTGTCATACTAGATTTTTGCGATTCTTAGTCAGCCCATCTTTATTTGGTTGCTCTCTTTTGGCTTGCTTCTTGGCTTCGTGTGCAGATCTTTTGGGTAAATTTGTAATTGCTCCTTCTGATGGGGGCACCGAAGCAAAAATGGACGGCAGAAGAGGAAGCGGCATTGAAAGCTGGGGTTATAAAGCATGGGGCTGGAAAATGGCGTACAATTCTCAAGGACCCTGAGTTTAGCGGTGTCTTGTATCTGCGCTCAAATGTCGACCTGAAGGTATGCGTAAGAACCTGAATCTCTATTCGTTGAATGGATCTTTGTTAGTTTCTTCGTCTAAAATTTGTCTTCCAGTTAATCAGAGCTGTTCGGCTTTTGTGCTATGTAGGACAAGTGGAGAAACATGAGCGTGATGGCTAATGGTTGGGGTTCACGAGACAAGGCTAAGCTGACTGTTAAAAGAGTGCACCATGTGCCTAGACAGGAAGAGAGCTCTGCAGCTGCTAGGAACGCTGTCCAAAGTGATGAGGAAATGATGGATATTAAAGATCTTTCAATTTCTGGTGATGCTCTGCACATTGATGGTCCAAAGCGATCTAATGTTAGGTGAGCCAGTCATTCTTCTTAATGATATGACCTCTAACGTAATATGTGGCACTAGTGTATTGTTTACTCCTCTATGCTAAGTTTTATCCTTTATTCATTCCTTGCTCCATTCATGCTAGGTCTTGCGGTTGTGATGCATCATAAATGCTAGAAGGCCTAGTTGCACAAGAAAGCTTTATGATTAGTTTGATTATGAGAATGGATATGATGCTGTAGAAAGTTTGATTATCCTCGAGGAAATTGGAGGAAGCATAAGCATGGATAGATAATACTTAAAAAGCAATGCCTTTGAAGGCTGAGGACAATAGTTTAGCACAATGTTCTCACTTTTCTCAGTATATATTTTGATCGATGTGTCGAGGCAAAGAATAAAAGTTGATGAAGGTGTGGTTGTTGGTGCCAAAAGTATTTTATGTATTCAAATAACTAATCCGGTGAAAATAATCAAATAGAAGCCCTACCTGTGTGGGGGTTACAGGCTGTAAGTTCTAGCTAGAGACTTCTCATTCTGGTGAATATTTGTTGTCGAAGGGTTCAAAACCATATGCAAGAAGATGTAATCCAGAGATAGGCATGTAGTTTAATGCAGTGAATACATCTCTTAGGCTGCATAACTTTATGGCGAGTGATGTACTCGGTTTGGAAAAGTTTTCTGATTTTGGGCGCTTGAGAGTTGAGTGGAGGCTAATTTTTTAAGGATTCTGCAGTTATAGACTGCTGCGAATTCTGGGCAAGCCTTGCAACTACTTTTCTTGAAGTCTTATTTTTCATACTTCTGGGGAGTTCCGTCTTTTGCCATGGTTTAGAGATAGTTGAACTATTGACTTTTCTTAGATCACATGAGATATATTTGTCCTTAGCTGCATTTGTTTTAACTGTTGAGGTTTGTTGCTTGTGTCTTTCTTGTATATGACAAAATGGGTGTGATATTCATGGCCTTCTTTTGCTTTTGGTGAGTCAGCGGAGGCCAAAATAGGTTGTTTTCCTTTTATATGCGAATCAAGTGGTGGGATTTAGTTGCTATAGGTGGTTGGCATTGTTTGTCTTGTTTCTGTACATTGGAATCTGTTACTTGGGTCCTATCTATCCAAATCAGTGGAAGAATAAATTCTTTTCTGTCTCATTTGTATAGGTTGGAAAACCTCATAATTGATGCCATAAACAGTCTGAAGGAGCCCAGTGGTTCTAATAAAACAGCAATTGCTACATTCATTGAGGTACTTCTCTTCTTTAGTGATAAATTTTCCATGATGTATTCTCTTTAGATTTCATTAGGATATCTATTGTGTGTTCACTGTCACTCTGACTGCTAGCTTTTCCTTTAAAAAGCCGGTGTTACAATTGCTGTTGAAACTTTTTGCCCTTTTCACGAGTGGGTGTGGTCAATTTAGATTGTAACAGAAACTTTATTGTTGGTGCAGCTCGAGATTTAAGTTTATTTTTGGACACGCATATAATTTATCTGTTTAACTTGTACTGTACAGAGCACCTTTACCAGCTTGTTATTGTTTCTGTTAGATTCGCTAGCCTGCTACTTCTAAGGGGACAATCTTATTTAGGCTTGTGTAGCACTTTTGTGAGTAAGTTTGAGTATCGACCAGTAAGTTTGGTCCACTCAATTAAATTGGCACTTCTATGTTCTCCAAGCCATTAGTCATTGAGTCAGTTGCTTGGATTTCTCTATCTCAGATTACTTTAGAAGAATGAACATTTCCCTTGACATTTTCGGATTGGAAAGTCTAAAATAACTTGAGAATGTCAGAATGAATTCAGCACCTTGTAAGTTGGCTTAATTTGTCATATGGTAGCTCCACCTGAATTGGCTGGTTCTCGATGACTTCTATATCTCGAGTTGTTTATGTTTCTGGTTGAATTTTTCTTTTTCTGCAAAATGATGTGTGTTGCAGGCTCTTCTGCAATTGTTGTGAGGCTGAATTTAAGCTTAAAACTTATCTGCTTAAGTAGTCATTTAAAGATTTTCTGCTACCATCTTCCTTTTTCTTTGTTTCTGGACTTAAGATGTATCACTGTCTAGTATTCTGTGCAGCACCATGGTAATGATGGGATGCAAATGCATTTTGACAGCTACTTTTTAGTTATTGTGTCAAAATTGCCACAAGTGAACCCTTTATAACGACTCATCCGGTTTATCTGTTTAATCTATAATCATGGTTGAATTGTGGCTATTTTTTTTCACATTCACTTTTAATTTTCAAATTTTTAAATGCCTTTTAAAATCCCTTTTCATATTTTTTGTCATAGGATTTGCCGGTTAAATAAGAGTTGTTGCATTGCAAGTCTGTTACCTTTGTTAGTGATGCTTTCCCTGGAGGTTTTTATGCAAGCATTTGCACGATGAAGTGTTAGACTTTGCAATATTCTTTCTTACTTCTATAGGTGACATGTTATCATTTTATTGATTGAATAGGAGCAATATTGGGCACCTCCAAATTTCAAGAGGCTGCTGTCAGCAAAACTAAAGTACTTGATGTCAATTGGCAAATTGGTTAAGGTAAATTGAAGCATTGCTGTCTTGAGCTTAAAGTTTGTCGTCATAATTCTGATTCCTAACTAATTTGTATTATCCCTATGGGCGGGGATGGATGTGTTGACTTTTGTGGTCTTGGTCATGGGTGGGTCATGTATTTTGGATTGCTGGTGGAAAATGCAAGTTGGATTGGCCTCTTCACTTGGTCTTTTCTCTTTTCGTTTGTGGTTACTACTCAATAGTGAGGCTGAGCTCTTCTCCTGCTATGTCCCGTGAGAAACTTTTGCTGGTTTCTTAATTCTTTTATGTACTTCCAGTCAACTCCATTTTACAGATACATCTTAGCCAGATTTTATTGAGAAGCCTTCTTGGTTGTTTCTTTCCGGGATAAGTGGTGACATGACATTGCTGTATAGGTGAAACGCAAGTATAGGATTGCTCCTGGACCTGGCTCTCTTGCTAGAAGAAGGACCTCTTCGATGTTTCTGTCTGATGGATGGAAGGTTCCACCAAAAGTGGATAGAAATGATGATTATGATGATGATGTGCTTACTGCGGCCCAGGTTGACTTGGAGTTGGCCAAGATGAGGACTATGACTCCAGAGGAAGCTGCTGCAGCAGCTGCTCGAGCAGTTGCTGAGGCAGAAGCTGCCATTGCTGCTGCTGAGGAGGCAGCTAAGGAGGCTGACGCTGCTGAAGCTGATGCAGAAGCAGCACAAGCTTTTGCAGAAGCAGCAATGAAAACAATGAAAGGAAGAAATGTGCCAAAAGTGGTAGTGATTTTATTTGCTTTCTAATCTTGTAATTAAGTATTTTACTATCATCTCTAACCAACAATCTTCTGCAGTTGATGCATGAGATGAGCTCCCAGAAATCTCATTGATATTTATTTTCATATAGAATACTAGGACCTGTTGACCAGTGGCTTTCAAAATGCATGCTTAGTGATCAGTTTAGACTGCCATTTACTTTACCATTCCAACCGTTGATAGCTTTGTTGGAGCTTCTGACACTACTTACTTGGCTTCTGTTTGTCAAATGTTGCAGATGATTCGAGTATGACAGCATCTCTGTCAAGTGCAGATAGGAGCTAGGTGTTTTGAGTTTTCCTAGACGAGAGCTCATGTTTTGATAGTCTGCTGGTATCTCGTATCATTTGTAAATATGTCACAGACAATTCTCTCCCCTGTTGATGCTGTTGACAAGTCCTCTTCATGCGTTGCTGTATTGAGCCGCTGCATATTGCACTATTGGAGGTTTGGACTGATTGGATGATAGATCTCATGGTGCAGAAGTTTAGACAGCTGATATCTGCAGAAAGTTTTCGACTGTTCTTTTCATTTGCAGTTTAGTCGAAAGGGATAGATTGGAGTGCTCTAATTTATTTTTGAGAGCAGCAGGTTGTACATTTTCTTAACACTAGGCGCAGTTACATTCGACGGATTTTTGTGCCTTCTCATTTTGAACGTGCTCTTTTCAGATTCTTTTAAATGGTGTATCCCAGACTTTAGGCTGTAGTTTTTCAGCTATGTAGCAGAAGTTTCATTTAGTGAAGACCATTGAGGGCTGGTAACAGTTGTAGGAATTGTAGGTACTCTTTACCTTGTCGTCTGTGAGAACTCAATTGCTGCTTCAGATTCGGTTCCATCTATTTCGTGGAAGCAATGACTCGGCAGATGCCTTCATTTGGGTTTTGTTTTTAGAGAGAATTTCATGACAAAGGAAATATTTTTTTAGAAAAGTTTTTTGCGAAAAATGGATAGTTTTCTTTTATTTGATGATATGTCATCGAAAATGTTTTTAGGTGTTTGGATTTTATTTGCAAAATGATTTCGATTTCATGGTTTTATTTTGCAGGAAAAACAATTTGGTTTTTTAAATAAATTTTGATTTTTTTTTTTCCTTCTTCTTCTGTCAATTGCCGTGCCTCATGGTGGTTGGCAATAGGCCATGGGTGAGGTCGAGTTTTGTCGAGATTTGGCGATCTTGATTTTATTGGCCTTGGGTGGGGTCGAGCTTTCGCCAGCCTATCCCCGGCCATTGCCGAGGCTAAGCGACCATCGGCAAAGGAAAAAAAGAATAAGAAAAGAAAAAGTTTTAAAAAATTTGAAAGGAGCAATTTCAAAAAGTGTTTTAATTTCTTTAGATTTAGATATTTACTTTTTCCTAAATTTTTTGATTAAATATATTTATTGATTAGTTATTTTTGGCAAACTAAAATAGTGAAAGTTCGGACAATAAATTTTTGAAAAATTATTTCACTCAAATAAAGATACCCTTAAAAGTAACTTTCTTTTATGAGCAAATCAATGTGTGTGTTCGAAACACTAGTTAGCTATCTTGCGCATGCATGGGTCGATTATCTTTTAGATCTTATATGTCAATAATCTCTAATTATTTATTTTCAACTTATCATGAATAAATTGCATTCATCATATATTCTTGAAATTTCAGACACTAAAAAGCATATTACGGCTCAATGCAATGTGATATGTTTAGATTGTGCTTGATATCCATGGGTTTAAGAGATCTAATAATGTATGCACCTAGCATGGCAATTGATCTATCATTGCTTATGTAAATTGAGCACAATGTAGACGACAAAATGTATGGGTAAAAAAAAAAAATGAGTATACATTGAAATACCCGCAAACCGTCGTGCCACATGTCGACGGCACAAGGACTTGGAGCCCAAAAATAAAGAGAGAGTAAAAAGCACGTTATTTTAAGCATGATTGTTGTCGTCCTAACTCAGCTTTGTCTTTTTCAAAGGTCAAATTATGAAAATAATTTCGCTTAACTTAAATAATTAATTTTTTTTAAAAAAATCTCTTTAAATATATCAAAATGAGACGTGATAAGAAGCGGCCGCCCCCAAGGGGCAGTTTTGACATTTTCGTAATTTAACTGGGGGGGAAATTAAGAAAGGAATCCTCCATCATTAAAGTAGGCAATTTGCCCAAAGCTCGAACACCAAAAAAAAATCAAAAAAGCCGTAAATTCGGATCAGTCCAACGTAGGAACGATCGATCGAGAGGAGAGAGAGAAGAGAGAGAGAGTTGTCGTCTTTCCGTCTTCGTACTGCTCGATTTCGTGTCGGAAGGGCTCTGCTGGAGTCCCGTCCTCTCCCTCCATCTTCCAGGTAAAGTCGACGATTCCGTCTCGGTACGCGTTCGACCTAGAAGACGGGGAAGACCTGCGAACTTCGCGCCTTCTCTCCTTTGATTTTCGCGGTTTCCGATTCTTCTGGGTCGTTTCAAGATTCCTGGCTAAGCTTCGCGTGTCGTGCGAATTCGATTGAACTTCGCTTTTCTCTGCTCTGTCTTGGCAGGTCTTCTTGCCCAATTCAGTCTCCGTGAGGTCCGTCCTTTTTCATGGCTGAAAACTCCGGTGGCACCGAGCCGCTGGAGCTTCGCATCCAGCAGCTCGAGCGCGGTATGTTTTGTCTCCCGTTTTCGGTGTTCACTTTTCCATTTGGTCTCGCGGTTTTATTACATGGGTGATGTCTTCTTGTGGGTAATTCGCGGTTTGCTTGATTTGGGACGTTTTCTCTGTAAAATTTTTATCTTTCCCTCGTTAGGAAGAAGTCTCGCGGTAGTCCTGGGATGTTGGAGAAGGTGGTGTCCGTTCTAGTCTCAGTTTTGGTTCCTCTAAGGTGTATTGAACGGATTGGAAATCTAAAACACCACCTTTTCGATTCTTTTTTGCAAATCTATCTGGCTTGCCTCACTTCTTTTCACCCGTACTTAATATAAGGAAGCGAGAGAATTGATGGTTACTATAGCTTTCTCATTTGGGGTTATGGTTGATGGAATTCCTTTGTGCAGAGCGCGACGAGTTGCGTAAAGATATCGAGCAATTATGTATGCAGCAAGCAGGTCCTGGCTATCTTGTTGTGGCTACTAAAATGCATTTTCAAAGGTAACTTTATTAACTCCTACCTTTGAGATTGATGGCATTTGTTTCCTTGTTCCTTCTTCATCTTCTACATTTAGCCTTCCAGGTTTTTCGTTGTCCCTTTCTCTCCTATTTTAGATGGAAATATAAGAAATTTTATGTAATCACTGCGCTACTAGGACAGCTAGCTTGGAGCAGGAGATCGAGACTTTGAAAAAGAAGCTGGCATTATGCACAAGAGAAAATGTAAATCTTCAAGAGGAGCTTTCAGAGGCATACAGAATCAAGGTAAAATGGTGACTTGCTTTAGGTCAGTTTATGATCTGACTTACGGGAATTTATGAACTCACTTATCTTTATCCATATTCAGGGCCAGCTAGCAGACTTACATAGTGCAGAAGTCACAAAGGTCTGCTTCGTTTCTCAATTCTTTATTTCTGCTTTCTTTTGTGAAAATTTGCATTAACTATAGCTTTCTGCAGAACCTGGAAGCTGAGAAGCAGCTAAAGTTTTTTCAAGGCTGTGTTGCTGCTGCTTTTGCTGAACGGGATCACTCAATAATGGAGGTCTTAAATATTTTGAATTGTAGCCAAGTTTATCTTGTTCTCCCTTTTTTATAGATTGTGTTTGACTGTTGAAGAGTTTTAGTGATGAGCAGTATGGTTATTTGGTGGCAGGCAGAGAAGGCTAAGGAAAAAGAAGAGACCATGTTACAGAAATTAAATGATGTTGAGAAGAGGTAATTAGTACACCGAGCATCTGGCTCTTGTACCATCACATATGTGTTTTATGATCAGAGAAACATATTATAATGGCAGGCCACATATCGTTAAAATTATCTAAGAAAAATGGAAGTCTCCGTAATCAATTTATGTTTTGATTAAATCAATTATGTACATTTTTTTGCATTTTGCTGGAAGAATTACATTTTATGATGGCGGCTGGGTGTGTGTAAATCTGACCAATGTGATCAATGCTCTGGTGTTTTGAACTTTTCGTTGTTTCTAATTTTCAATGTCCACGAAAAGCGGTCTAAGTTGACATGAAGTGCTGATCCCTATGACTGTATTATTGTCTCGGAATTTTTTATTTCTAGGGGGCAAGGATGTGGAGTCCTTGTGACCAAGGGATTTATGACATGAAAAAGCCTTACAAGTGAGGAGGCTGAGACTCCTTTGGTGGTGTACATGTCTCACAGAGATTCTTTGTACATTCTTGGATGTAGAATTTTGTTATCCATATATTGTTATGTTCGAGAATTTCTTGAGGGGAGTAGATTTTCTCTTGATTATGATATTGTCCTTGTCTTGAATCCATATCCCATTTTTTGCACAGGATGCAAGAGCTTACATCGGATTCTCTTGAACAGAAGAAACTTATTAATAAATTGCAAAGTGAGCTAGCTAAGCAAGAAGAAAATAATGACCTGTTTAAGAAGGTAATTAAATTCCTCCATTTGCCACTTCCTTGGGTCCAAATCTTTCACTGTTGTGGTATTTCTGACAGCTTTCCCCATGGTTAAATTTCTTAAACTGATCCTGGTACAAAGGGTGTGAGAAAATTAATTATTTGTTGGAACAGGTTGTCGATATGTTTTATGAGATTAGACAACAATCTCATCTAGATTTTGAGGACATGACGTGGGACCAAAAGTGCATCCGCCTATTAAATGATCCTACAGAAGTGTGGAGTTATAATGATACGTCCACATCTAAATACATCGTAAGTTCTCGTGGATATTGTTTTCTACTTCTTTTTAAAAAGGCTGTACACTCTTAGGATTTTGTTTGGGTGTAACAGACTTTAGTGTCATAATGAACACTTTCTTGATTCTTTTGTATTGTCCCTTCAACCAAATTGTCTGCTCTCATTCCTTGTCATCACCTAGTTTGAGGTTCTATTTTTCGTGCGCAATTTAAATAAATTTTCTTCAGACAGAGTGCCTTGGAAGAAGAATTGCAGTTGGTTAGGAACTCTGTGGATGATCTTCAGAATAAGTTCCGGGTGGTAATATTTTGGATTTAAGCTTTATTTTCAACTCATTTGATTGCATCTTAGTGTTTCTTGATCGAATGTCTAAGAATCCGAATAATTATGGTGTATAGGGATTGGAGATTGAAAATCATTTGAAGAAGAAAGTTCGCGAATTGGAGAGAAAAAAGTAAGATATCACTTTTCTAAAAATACAAAGTACTATTTTCCATCACTTTGACCTCTCTCAGTTTGTTATTTTATTTTTTAATTTTTTTTTGGGGGGCTCCTATGCAGATGGGTGTGGAAAAAATGGTAAGAAATGTAATAGTGGGATTGCGTCAGGAGTATTCTCTTCACAGAAGCCATATCAAGCGTATGGTCGATGAGGAAAATTTCCATATGAAAGCTACTATGAATGTGATAAAAGAAAGATTGAGCGAGGTCAATCAGAGGAAGCTAGAAGGACAGCCAATTAATTTTGTGAAGCTTGACAAAAATGGATGTCCAGATGTACATCCAAAAACTGATGCTGCCTTCCATGCGGTCTCTGAGGTACTCTAATGATAGGCACCTGTTGCTATATTCATTCATATGTTTCTCATGAGTAGAATAAAATATGGTAAAATCTTTTCTTTGCTTCTTGAACATGTTATTGATTGTTGATTTATGAAAAAAGAGCACAGAATGTGCAATTGTGATGCTTAATTTGTTTTTATAGATCACTGTCTGTTTGGCCCGTAGACATGGAATTTAAATGAAGAACTAAGCATATGTCACCGTGCTGTTTCTTATTGAAGGACAATTTTAAGTTATACTTTAGCTTCATTACTATTGATGCAGGAGAGTAATACTGGCTTCCCAGACATCCGAGTTGATAGAAAGATTGATGCATCTGACGCCCTTGCACAGGCGTTGCAAGAAAAGGTTCTGTATAAATTTCCAGTTTGCATTTTTTTCAGTTGCTTGTTTAGGATAATGATTTACGCATTGAGGTGCCTCAAGCAATATTGTGAACATTTCCATTGAGTAGGAACAACACGGACACTAAAACGGGGAATTGTTGCAGGTTTCTGCACTACTCCTTCTATCTCAACAGGAAGAGAGGCACTTATTGGACAGAAATGTTAATGCTGCTCTGCGGAAAAGGAGTGAGGAACTTCAGAGAAATCTAATACAGGTAATATGTTTCTCATAATTCCTGAGGATTTCATAATTCTGATACCCTTTGCTCAGTTTGAAATGCCTTTATCTTGCTTATGACATCCTGTTGGTGTATTGATAGAGTTTCACTCTTTGAAAAAAAGGGCAACTGTGTGTTAATCACTCCAATTATTCTTGGCCATGTTATATTCAGGCTGGTTGGTTTAGTTCTTTCTGCATCACTTTCCCTAATGAGTCTTATTTGTTTTCTTTGTTGTTTATTTATTGATGTATTGACATCATTTAAGATGAAAAAAGTATTGACAAACTGCTTTTTCTTAAAGGTTACAAATGAAAAGGTGAAAGCTCTCATGGAGTTGGCACAACTAAGGCAGGAATATCAATTACTAAAAGAGTAAGACTCATCATTGAACTCTTGAGGGAGTGAGAATTTATCTTTCCAATTTGTGGCATCATGTTTGGTTTCTGTTTTACTGTAAATAGTGAGGTTCGAATATGTCGCCTGTATAGGTTTTACATAATAAAGTCAACATAGTTCCGATCAGGCCTACTTAGTTAAGAATGACCATGTACTGTGAAATTGTAATTGCGAGAGTGGTGCTACTTTAGTGTTCTTGGCCTCAGCCAATTCTTTTTCTTTTGTGAACATGCAAGTTTTGTATAACTGGACAATGCATCCCGCGTGTCTATTTTGTGCTGTTACTAATCTCTGCTTCTATTCTATGTCAAATCATCTGAACTTTTGTCATACTCCATAGAGGACCAAGTCATTCGAAAGAAGGATTGAGCGTTCTCAATTATGAGTTGGAGTTTCTCATGGCATTTTGGTTTGACGTCCTTTGTTATGGTATTTCGATCATCAGGCTGCCCTAACTAAAGAAGAGATTTGTTTTTATACTTGTGCTATGAAAATTGGATATTTGAGTTAGTTGTGTAGTAATGTCTTGTGGCTGTCTGTCTATTCGAACACAATTTGCACTAAAGCCCAGACATGCTTCTACTGTGTAGCACATAACAAAGTTCCGTCCATAGCTGTTAAACTGTGATATATGGTGCGCATTGAAATCTGAAATATGTGCATTTGTTGTAGGAAAATGGGTTCAGAGACGAGACAAGGAAGAGTTTTGGCTTTCGCTGGAGAAAAAAAAATTGCTGCTCATCAACAAGATGGAAAATTGAGGAATCTTCTTAAGAGAACATATCTGAAGCGTTGGATAACCGTGGGAGATTTTGGAGGTGCAGTAGAAGCACACCCTTCTAGTGATGGAGGTATATCTGGCAGAAAATCCAGTGACAGTATGGACATTGCCAGGTTCTTAACTCGATCCCCAGTAAATGAATGCATGCTCAATGACGAATTTCCTATGTAAATCTTGGATATGAAACTTCTCTTTTCCCTTCTTTTTTCTAGCCTCCATAAACCCTGACTCAAGCCTTTTTCTTAGAATGAGAATCGAAAATGCTACCCTCAAAGAGAGCTTGGATAGCATGGAGCATGTAACTTCTTCAATCCACAGGCTTCGTCTTGCAATTCTCCAGGTAATCCTGATGGATCATTATTTAAACTGCAGGCTGTGATGTATATTCTATTGGTATAACTTAAGCGTCTGATTGCCTATGGCCTTCATCAACTCTTGAGGAGCATAATATAGTACTTCTGGCTTGCTTTCTTCTAATTTATGAGCATGACTACAATGGGCATTCGATTTTGAACCTCCATTTTTCTGGAAACTTTTTTATCTGCACGCACTCATGTTTCTCATCACGTTCCTTCTGTGCAGGCCAAAGAATCCATTGGGATCTCAGAAGCTCTAGAAGATGTCATTTCTGAGGCAAAGCTTGTAAAGACTGCTCTCGGCAGCTGCCTTCCTGTTAGTTGGTCAGCTGGGATGGATGAGGAATCTTCTCTCGATAGTGTCAGCAGCGATTCTGGTGATTTATTTGGTGATCCTGGTGGGGAAAAAGTTGATTCTGTTTCTGCAGCCGGATTTGAGATGGTGGAGCTCTTAATACTCGCAGCTCAAACATTGAAGGAGACGGCCACTAAAACAGAGCATGGAATACCAGCTGCTTGAAGAGCTTGGATCAAAAGTGGTTGCCTAACCAAGCATTCTTTTATTCTGATGGATGGCCTGAGAAAGGATGGGGAATCTCATGGACCTTGCGTAAATATTACCAAGCAGACACGTGGAAATTACACTGGGACTGGGAGGGGAAATGGAAAAGTCTGTCTTGTGTTGCATGTTCATTGTACCGATGCTATCCTTCTCAGGTGATGATCAAAGAAAACCCTCTTGTTTGGGTTTAGAAAACTACTACCATATGTGTACATAATTATTGCACTCCTTTAATAGGATGTACAGTGTTGTTCTGGTGAAAATTAGTTATCAGAAGTAACGAGTCTTAGCCATTCTATTTGCTCCATGACTTAAATTGGAATAGGACACATTTCGATGCTCAATATCCATCTCCTGCTCCAATGATTGTTTCAGATGCTTCTCTTGGCATATGGCATTTGTTCCTTTGGCTAATATCACTCATATTTTATGTGCAACTTGTTAATGTTTAAATTGCTTTCTGTTCTTTGGCTTATCCATGGTCTAAATGAGATTGACCAGCAATATGCTACTGGAAATGGCTCTTGATTCATGGACGAAGATGAGGGACTAGGTTTGTGCGGGTGAATTGTTTCAGTTTGCCATTTGGGTCACAGCAGGATGTTATTTTAAGGCAATGCAGAGTTTTAAATCTCTTTCAACGGGACTGCTTCCGTCAGTAGCTTAGATCTTAATTCAATTGCTGTTGAGGTTTACTCCGCATCAAAACAAGTCTCTCCAAGTACAGGCTAAATTTTTTCATAATACAAGCATTCTTCCAGTCAGTTCAACCACAGACAGCCCAACAAATTGCCAGGAAAAAGATAAAAGGAACTGAATTAACATGAATTTCAATGTGCTATTACTCCGCAAGAACCTCCACAGCTGTAACTTTAGTAGCTTCAAATTGTTTGTTGCTGGTATCAAGCTGGCTGTAGTTTCCTTTCTCCTTGAACAGCTGGGTGTGGTGGTGCTTGCAGTAAAGTTTTCCTTCATGGGCAATGTAATTTGAGGGACTAATGGTACAGCCCCCATGGGTGCACTTGAAACATCTCTTGTGATATCCAGTCCCATTCACAGTAACCTTAGAGACAATTCAGAGGCCCTGTGTTAGTGATCTGTGTTTAAGATTCTCGTATTAAAGCAGAAAGGTTCTGAAAAAGGCCCCAACTCCAGTATTCTCTCTTTGAGAAACATATACTATGGCCTTACACAAGAAACAGGTGCCGATTCATGGACAAAATGTTCGTAGAATGTTTCACCTTCTCAATGGGATATGCAGTCTTATTGCAGCTCGCACATTTGTCTCTGGTCCCTGCAAAAAAGGTGGAGACTCTGTTTGCAGCCGCAGCATTCTGTCGTTTCATCCATTCAACACACCAGGCAACACACCAGGTAAATAGACGCAGACATTTTTTATACGAATTCTTACACCAGGTTGTGTATTGAGATGGATTTTCGCTGGTACATTACCTCATCATCCGTAGCTCCTGGTTTTACAATCTTCGGAGTTCCTGATGGGTAGCCCAGAGCAACAAGACCAGATTGACAATAAGAAAAGAGGTCGGTATTGCTGCAGCAACAGCAGGTATACGACTGTAGTTTTAGGTGGAATTGCTAATGGTATTTACCTTCAAAACTCTTATTCAGACTGCCCGTTCTCTTGAAGAGCTGATCGAAGTGAGGCCTGCAATAGAGGACCCCCTCAAAAGAATTGAAGTTGCCCAGCTGAAAATTATAAATTACTGTGTTAGGAGCATTATTCCGCCCATGCAGCCTTGGAATGGAATATACAACACATTGCAAAATTTGGGCTTTCAATTCATGGGATTGATTCTAAGCTCAAAAGAACGAAATGCACATGGAGAAACTGTGTTGACGTACCTTGAGGGTGCCATTGCAGTGGTGGCATCGGAAGCAGGCCTTGTGGTAAGCCCGGCTATTGGCCGTCAACTTGTCGACCAAATACACTGTCTTTTCGCAGGCTGTGCACTTCTGGGTTGTCCCTGCAAATGCCATGTCTTCCGATGCCTCACCAGCACCCTCAGGTTAGATCGTGAAAGTACCTGTTTTAAAGTGAACTCCATCGTTGCCCTGCTGTTCCCTCAATCTTTGCCAACCTCTCCTGCTCTGTCACCTCATAACAAGTTTGCTAAAATGGGAGAACAAGAAACCGAGGGAGGAGATTGTATCGGTGAGAGAGAAACGAGGTCGCAGAAATTAACGATTTCATCTCAAGTAAAATAGGGAAAAGAAAAAACAGAAAAGCCAGATCATGATGGTTGCAAATTTCACATTACAAATGAAGGATATTCTGCAAATCATGTCATTTTAGTAAGAGACATATGTGCGGGGTATCATATGGCATTGAAAATTCAGGAATGAAAAGGTTTACCCAATGGCCATCCTCATTCTTGTGAATTCTCAACTCTTGTGACCATTTCATGGGAATGCCCATCTTGTAGAAGCCTATTACATACACTACACCTAAGAAAATAAGACTTGTCTCTAGTGTGCAACTTAAACAGAGTATTTGTGGGGGCAAAACTGTGTTTGGCTGGACCTGATGATGACAGAGGGATTTAGGTTGAAGCATTTTTCCCTCTCTTCAATTTGTGAAAATACAATGCAAAGCAATCAAATGATAAGAAAGTAAAACTTCTAAAATATCAACAAAAAGTTGAAAATATTCTCTGTCCCCGCCTATCCGATGTGACTTTAGTAAAATCAAAATGCCTTTTTTAGGGAAATAATTTGACATGGCCGTGTAATGGAGACGATTCCGTTTTGGCGTATCTCTCAGTTGTCGAAACACTGCCCTTTGCCCCAAATTGACCTTTAGCTAACCCAAAAAATAGAAACCACGACACTTGTGGCCAAAAATTAATGGTATCGACATACAGGTTTAATCTCATCATTAAAGTTGCAACTTCAACGGCCATACCCATGATTAATTTCTTTGTCTATGATTCGCCCCAGTGGCCACCCTTCCAACATGGAATGGGGAGGTGAGGGGTTCAAATCCCCACCTTCTCAGGGGGGGATGGGGATAGAGACGTATAAGTTTGAGAGTGGGTTGCGACTCGCACGCCTGCAAAGAGAGGCGGGGCGACAAGTCTGCGAGTGAGTGTAGAGTAGGAATAGAGTAGGATTGACAAAAAAAAAAAAAAGGTATGTATGTTAAAGAACATACCTTGTAACAAGAAAGCATATTGCCTCAACAAAGAAGGCACAAGCCCTGGAAGATTCATTAATGAGGATTTCTGAAATTCTTCAGGAGCGTCGGGATCACACAGCTAGCCTCACGGCTAAAAAAAACGACAACGTTAAACCTCAAAACTTCTAACTCCTAGAGTTTTCTTGAATATTCTAAAATATTTCTGAGATGGTTAATACTATAAATATACACTATTGTAATCAATGCGGCTAATTGAGCAAATGGGGAGATACAATCTCTACCATAGATGAAAGATAGATGTATGGCTATGGTTGAACTTGTACTTATATAAATAAGGGCCTCATTCCCTCATTTGTATCCATCTCACAACTAATATAATCTTCAGAGTATCTTTAGAGTTTCTCTTTACAATATTGCATGAACAAGAAATGCTCGAATTTAGTTAAATCACTTTTTCTTTCTTTTCTTTTCTTTTTCTTTTTAATCAATTTAGTATATCTGAAATGATATACACTTTTCCCCCTTAGCCTCTTGGAAAAGAATATATACTCCCTCCCCTCGATATATATATGGCCTAGTCCATGAAGTGCCAGATGAAAGAACAAGAACAAAGAAGTAAAATATCAACAGTATTAATTCTTGAGGAACTACATAAAATTGAGACTAAAGAAGGCGAAATCCACACAGCAGTTAATAAGAAATTGTGGGATTGGAAACACTGCCGCTTCTAGCAATGGTTAGGTTCATCCAATCTAAGAGTTAGTGGGTGTGTCCGCTCATGTCAAAACTCACCACGTTCAACAAGACCGCTAGCATATCAAGCAGAAAGACAATTTATTACATCTGAACGTCTACATCCTTGAGAAGGAACGGTATTTCGGATTTGCAGTTTTATATTCGTACAATTTTATCAAAATGTACACATATCTTTGCACCTTTTGATAAAACGACTCCAAAGGAAGACCTAATGGAAATAGAATGTTATCAAGACTCTCCTAAACAGTAACACATTAGCAGTCCTCTGGAAAGAATCATAGAAGCCATTTTCAGAATTATTTATCAGAGTAAGTTCAGCATCAAATAGGAAGTAATGCCAAAGCTATCAGCTAATGCTAATGCTTTAAGAATGTTTTTTTTTTCCATTGAGTGATGCAGAAAAATTTGGATAACGATCAAAATGAATTATTCCATTACAAGGACGTGTTTCAATAATTCCAAGTGTTAATTCTTCATAGTTTAGGAGTTCAGAGTCTCTTAGGACTATGAGAATTGAAGTAATGTTGCAGCATCCAGCATCCTCCCTTGCTAATGTGATGTGCTCCAAGTGTGGAATGACCGGCGAGGATCTGTTTAATTAGGCCACCAAAAGTCCATATAATTTCCTATTGCCATGGCTCAAAATTCCAAAATGTCCTCCCATTTGGGGAAAAAAAAGAAAAAGAGAACTGATGTGAGGGATGCTTGTTGTTAGTGTTGTGCCCATGTCAATCACAATATGTTTTGTCAATCTGTGTAAAAAGTTATTAACCAACAAAAAGAAATGCAGACAAAACCAAAAACACGAAAAAAAAAAAAAAAAAGGTACTGCAGACATTTCGATTCTCAACAAATTAAAATCCAGAAGAAATAAACACATATGAATTTCACATATGAATTTCAACAAGTTTGTAGAAAAAGCTTAAAACAAAACGTTTTTCTATTACCAAAGAGCAAAACATATATTCCGTGCCTCAACATATCTTTCTCTCATCACAACTTCTTCAATGAGATTCATGCAGAGCCAGTAAGACAATGCATTCTTTTCCAGTCTTTTTGTCCTTCGCCAAGCACCCAACCTGACAGGAAGCATAAGGCTACCGTCAAGACAAAACCTACCGGCTCCGATCGCCGGACGGAATCTACAAATACGAAGTTGCCTCGGTGGAAGCATCGTCGTATGAAAGCTCCTCAGATGGCGTTTGTTCAGTCTACTACCACAGAGGCTGATTTTTCCTTCGAAGCTTGAGGCCGGAAAGGTCAAAATCTGGCCTTCCGAAGGACTTGCGCCAAGAGCTTACTGCATGAAACATCGAATGCCGATCGGAAAGTCAGCAACCGTGCGGGAGAGAGAAACGACGCAGTTCGTGATTAGCAATACCACCAAGAAGAGTGTCTTTCCATTTCAAGGCCACATTAGATTATTTCTCCATAAAAACTACGTCGTTTTGGTTTCATCAAAATCACGTTGGATCAAAGTCTGAAGAGCATAATCTAGTCTTTCTTATGGCATCTTTCCCGTAATTGTATACTTTGAAGGCTGGACCGAAAGATTTTTAGAAGAAACTGACTTAAAAAAAGAGAAAAATGGAAGTTGGCACCGACACCGTGAGATTCAAGCCTTGGATCTCGCGCGAGGGCCTCAAAGTCAGTGCAAGATCTGCATTTCAAACTGTTGTATTTTAGTCTCGTATAAAAGGACAAAAACGATTGGTACCGACGGGCGGGTAATCATAGTTCAAACCCTCGACAAACGCCAGAAAGAATCTGGACAATAATTCAAAACAAAGAAAAAGTGTAGGTACATGCTAGCCCCTATCCTGGCTCATTTCACATGCTACTACCCCTTGACGCCAAAGGTACATCCATAGCGCAACCGAGAAGAGAACGGGCAGACATCATAATGGCACCTTGACATAAATCGCTTCAATCTCCACGCCGAGTTGATCCCGACTTCGTGCAAATTGCACAAATCAGTAGACAAAAGCGACTTGTCCGATGAATTGTGATAGCGAATGGAAATTCACACGTCTGCCTGTAGGTAAAGGGTAAGAAAAGGAACAGATCGGCAGTATCCAGTTAAAAAATATTGGGTGGTCTTGAATTGGGAAGACGACTTCTTTTGTGAAGAAATCCTCTTTGATCTCCAGCGAGCCCCACACCATCATGTGGCACTCTATTAGTGGTTGGAGACTACGCTGACTTGGCGGTTCAGAACCATTCAATATTTTCTCATGTCTATGTCTAGTGTACCTTGAAGCTGTATAACAATCATAAGATTCTGCGACATAAAGTACTAAAAAATGCTGCTCATAGATACCACCTCTGGACCATTTGCAGAAGTACACTAAAATTATGTCAGTTGGTCTAGTGGGCTGACAGATGGGCATTTGGTCGACTGGCTAAAGCGACCATTCACAGAAGGACAACAAACTCACTGTCATACGGATAAAGAGATGGGCATTTGGTCTAGTGGTATGATTCTCGCTTTGGGTGCGAGAGGTCCCGAGTTCGATTCTCGGAATGCCCCCCAACCTCTTTTTGGAATTAATGCAAAATTTGGAAGATCCCAGTCGAGGAGAGGCACTAGAATAATGAAGATTCGTTAGAAGTCAACTCAGGATGCAGTACTAAGTATTACTAACACACGTACTTTTTGCTTTTTTATGTAGCCCGCGATCCATAGCAAATAATAAGATGAAAAACATACAAAGAGACATTTAAAATCGAAAGGATCATAGCGAAGCAGCCAAGCTAGGGATAGCGGCAAGAGCCACCCTTTGAGAGAC